>CM019826.1:129709377-130370613 GCA_009763385.1 Coix lacryma-jobi var. lacryma-jobi
TGGAGCATGACCAATCGTCGCTCTTCCTCAGGGGTGTGATTGTCTTTGGCTGCCATCTCTGTGGCTAGGGCCATGATGTTCTGGTAGGGTGTCTGGAAAACCTTGTGACCAGCGACCCTCATAAACTCGGGCTCGAGGTTACGGGAGCAATCGGCTCGTCGACGATTGTGCTCGTTCTGTGACTGATGCTCCTGTCCATTAGCGCGCGAGCTCGATCTTCCGCGTCTTCCTCTAGATGTCTCCGAGTGTTATATTCTTCGAGTCGTACATTATAGCGGTCGACGACCTCCTTGCGGTGATTTGCGCGCCTTCTTACGGGCTTCTTTCGCTTGATTCTTTCTAATTCTCTCAGCTTTTAAGGACTCGGTTTCTGCGGGTCCTTCAGGATCATTGTCAGATATCATACTTGGAGTTTCATCATCCTGGAAGACATCTGGAGGGTCGGTGGTCGTAGAGATGACTGATGCCCCGCCATGAAAACTTCACGGTTGTAGCCTTGGATTGTTGATCCTGGCGTGACTGACTCCAAGGTAGAAGTGCTGGAGATTAGTTCTGTTGAGGTATCGAGTTCCTCAAAGGAGAGATGATGTCCATACTGGTATGGAAGCTGCTGATCGATTGTGCCAACCAGCCTAGCCGGGGCTGGCTGTATTGGCTAATGCACGATGTTACCCTCGCTGGTGGAGCTGAAAACGAGTCCTTGCTGAGCTCCAGTCAAAGGTATCTCTTGATACTCTTTTAACTTTGAGTCAATTAAGTCTTGGAAGTCTTGAGTTGAGTTCGTGGTCCGAAGGTGATGCCATGTTTGATCTCCGGGTCCTTTTCGCTCTCCGAATTTGAGTTCGAGTAGGAGTCGGGTACTTCAATTTGGCTCCCGGAATCTCGTGGATCTTTGACTGCGAGGTTTGCTAGGTTCTGAATGAGATCATCCATCTTGGCGTATCTTGCACTTCTGGATCAGTGTGAAGTTATCGATGCAGCTTTCCTTGATCATCCGCGATGCAAGTCCATGAGCCAAAAACGAAAATTGATCCCGCCGAGAACATGTTGTTGTGGTTCGCCGGGCTCTTAGTCGTCGAATCGCCGAAGCCCCTTCCTGGCGCGCCAGCTGTCGGTGTTTGTTACCGGCAACTCGTCTTGAGTAATCTCAGACGATTTGTTCGGTGGGGATTGGCGTTCGTAGGACTCGGCGAGTACACAGAGACATCGATTTATACTGGTTCAGGCCGCTAGATAGCGTAATACCTTACGTCCAGTGCGGCGTGTGCCTTGTGTATGATTATGATTCAATGTTCTCTCTAAGCCAGCGCCTGCTTCCCCTATATACCCCGGTGAATCATTGCACAGACCGAGTCCTAGTTGGTTACAACAGAGGAGTCCTATTCTAATTACAGACTTCCTTTAAGAACTCGACTAAGATACAGTGAGAGTCAAAATCCAAGTACGCTTCGTATCAAGTCTTCGGATCTCTCGTGCCGTCCGGGATTAGTCGGAGGGATCATCTTCTGATGATATCTCTGACATCCTGGTCCGTCAGCGACATATTCGAGCTAAGGCTTTTAGGAAGCCGCGTAGCCTTTCCCATGGCACGTGTGCTGCTAGTGTTGGCACCAAGTTGGTTGTTGATGTTTCTTGTTCTATGTCCCAAGGGACTTCTCACTTGTTGGAAAATGGTGTGCCTTCCAGTAGGCCTTTGTACCATTGTTCTTTTTGTGGGAAAGATGGGCATCAAGAAAGCTTTTGCTATCAGCGTGTCAAACGCTTGCGCCAAGCTCGCTCTTCTAGGAACTTGGTGGTTCATAGCCCTTCTCTTGGCATGAATACTTGTGTTCCTAGTAAGAAGCCCTCTTTGTTGATGGGTTTTATGACTCCTTTTCTAGTGGATAGGTCATGGTCGTGGACATGCTTCTAGTGCTTCTTCTCTTGGTCCACGTCATGCTTTTCATGGTGCTTCTTTGGTTCTTCTACAAAAACCTTAGAAGATGTTTGCCTCCTTTCCCGTGGTACGACTCGTTCTTCTCCTCGAGTTGTCCTTTCGAGGAATGCTTCCAAGGGTGTTTCAAAATTGCCTTTGAACCAACATTTGCATCATGCTAACCCACCAGAGAAGTTGAGTTTTGTGACCAAGTCTTACGTTCCCAAGTACATGCTTGCTAACCCTTCGGGATCCAAGACTCGGGTTTTTTTGTCCTCTTGTGTGTAGATATGAGGACGCGGGGTGAAGAACATGCACCGAATGGAACTTGGTCTTTTAGATGTGATCAAGTTTTTGATGGTTCTCTGCATCGTGCTTAGATTTGCCTCCAAAGAGGTTTTTGCTACTCGTGAGCATTCTTATACACTCATACCTTGTACATTCATGTTCTATTTTCTTGGGTATGAGATGGACTATCATGTGCTCACTTGTATAGTTCTTACATGTACATTTTTCTTTGTATCATGTTTTGATGTAGACTAGCATGTGCTATCTTGTATATCATGTCATGCTAGCCTTGTGTACAGCTTTGGTGGCTATTCCTATTTTCATGCTAGTTTGTGATCCTCATGAACATTATGCCTGTTTTACCATATTTATCCATGAGCTTGATTTGTAGTGGTATGATGTTCATTGGGTGTCGCTTTTCAGGTGCTAGTTTTGGTTAGCTACATGTATCCTATTGACATGTTTAGTTTGAGAACTAGCCTTTCACTCTTGTGTCATGTTACATGCTTTTGGATCTATTGCTATCATTATCTTGAATTGTAGCATGTGTTGAGGTTTAGGCTGTGTTTGGGTTGATCATGTCTTTACGCTACGCTACATTTTGCTATATAGTGCTTTATCCTTTTGCACAGTAGTCTTGACTAGTTTGAGTTCAGATCTCCTTGCAGTATTATTCATAGGTAGGCATCTTTTTGTTGAGAGTTCACCTTATGCTTATAATGTGACTAACCGTTTTGTGGAAACCTTGAGGTCACACTGGACAAGACAATGCCTTGTGTTTTCTTCTGCTTTTGAGTGTGCAGGAGAACAAGAGCCTGGAGAGAGCATTTCGGCTCACGGACCCGATCCCATGACTTGGGGTTCTGTTCAAGCAGCATCTCCAGCGAGCACTAGCAGCACCTGTGGGAGCGACAGCATCAGGCGAGGGGGAGACGACTTCGGCGAGCCAGGCGCCCCGGAGACTTCAGCTGATTCAGGTGTCCCTCGGGTATCACACAAGCAAGCAGTCAAGCACATCATGAGGTACCTCCAACACACTTCTGAGTTTGGATTTTGGTACTCCTCTTCTTCGGCCTCTTTCTGTTGTGTGGTCTTTTCGATGTGGATTCTGCTGGCTGTTCGCTTGAGCATTTCTTGGCTCTTCTCTTGTGAGTTTGGTGTGTGTTTCCCTTTTAGATGGGGAAGCATTTTGCTTGTTGTATCATAGTTTGACTTCTTCGATACCCTTTTTGTTTTGGGTCTTCTTTCTTAGGCTAGTTTTTGCTTTGTCTTGATAGACTAGTTTTGCATGCATTTCATCATTTTTAGTGCATTTTAGAGCTTCATGTATATAGTGATGACAATTAGATTATGCTCTTTTTGGAATGCCCTGTTTATTCATGATGATGCTTGTAGCTTAGGCTCTTTTTGATCACTTGATACATGTTATGAGCTAAGCTATTTTTGCAAATGGTGAACTTGATTAATCAACTATGAAACCTTTAATTTGTTCACCATTGAGATTGGCAACTAACATGGGTAGGATGTATTGAGATCACTTGAGCTATCTTTTGTATGCTAGGTTGCTATGTCAATTGCACTAAGTCATTCACTTGCTTGGATTGTTCATATTTATTATGTGCTTAAAAATTGATCCAAGTCTAAGTGAAATGAAAAGATCGAGATGGGATTGCATTTGTCAGCACCTCACGGTATCGAGACTGTTTCTCATTGCACAATTGAGTTAAACTTGAGCCGTGTAGTGTAAGACCGAAACCGGTGCTTTAAGCTTCCGATTGCTTTTCTTGCATAGGCTTAGCCCGGTTGAAAAGTTAGGCAATGACCATGCTTTTAACCTCTCGCAATCACATGCTTTAATTTGAACTTGTGTTAATATCGCTGCAATCTCCGATAAAATTTGATAACAACACAAGTATATGCTTCATTCGATGGCATGATGATCGAACTTTGCTAGGGGTCACCTTTTATACTTGAGTTAGCACTTGGTTGATTTCCTGTCTATTCATGCTAAGTGCTATTTTAGTGGTGAACTCCTTTTCCAATGGCTTAAAACTGCTCATATGCTTAATCGTTCATATTTTGTATTCACTTGATCAGTTTGAGCCTTTGCTAGCATTTGTATTGGTTGCTACATTTTCAGGGCAGCACCCTTTTGAGCATTTTTTTCATTCTGATTGCTATACACTTGAAGCTGTTGCATTGTGCATATCATGCATTTTTAGCTTAGTGTACATACCCCTAGCTCCGATACACTTTGTGGTCACTTTCAATGCTTTTCATTGCCCCCATATGCTTCTGGTTGATGACTTGTCTTGTGTTTGTGTCAACTTTGTGAGAAATGTTAAAACCCCTCAGCATGTTCCCTTTTCAAGGGGGAGAAGTTGTTTTGCAAGGGGGAGTTTATGTGCTGGCACAAACAGGAGAGTCGTGCATTTTGGGGAGAGCTTTGAGCTAGGAGGAGTTTGGCTCTTTTATGTGTTTCAATTGGTATCCATCTTTTGGTATGGAGTGCTTTTGGTGTCTGGAGCTTTGTTGCATAGCTTTATGTGTAGGCTCGCTTTCAGGGGGAGCCGCTTTTGCTTTGCTGCTTCTTCGCGTGCTCTGAGTGTTTGTGCTCCATTTGGTTTTGAGCTTCTTTTGTGTTTTCTCAGTTGGTATCGAGCCTGCTAGTCGTGTTGAGCGGTTTGCCTCTGTCTTGAGGGACTAGCAGTTTTTTGCTAGGTATTTTCGATTTGTATGGAGCCTTCAGCTAGTTGTGTAGAGCCTCTTTGCCTCTGTCTTGAGGAACTAGCTGTTTTCACTAATTTTTGGCTGCTTGTGATTGGTATCGAGTCTTCTGCTAGTTGTGTTGAGCCTCTGTGCCTCTATCTTGAGGGACTAGCAGTTTTGCATTCCAATGCGTTATTTCAGCCTCAATTGGTGTCGAGCCTTGAGCTAGTAGTGTTGAGCCATTTTCTGCCTCTTCTTGAGGACTAGCTCATTTCTGACTTGGTTGCGTCGAGACGTTGCCCATGTCTTGCGAACCAAGTCTTTTTGCTCTATGTGATCGAGTTTTGCTCTTTGTTGAGTTGTTGCTCCGATCCTTTGCTTGGTTGCATTGAGTCGTTGCCCATGTCTTTGGGAACCAAGTTTTTCGCTCCTTGTCTGAGTTTTTGCTCTTTTATGGAGTTTTGCTCAGATTTTCTTGGTTGCGTTGAGTCGTTGCCCATATCTTTGGGGACCAAGTTTTTGGTTTTGGTATCTCAAACCATCTCTTTGTGCCTAGTTTTTGTCAATTCAATCATCAAGGGGGAGAAATTTCGAAACCCTAGTGGACAAGAACATTCCAAGTTGATAAGAACCTTGGTTTCTTTTGTGATGATTGTTTGACAATTTATTTGAGATTGGTTTTTGAGTGCCTTTTGGGATTCATGAAACTCTTGTTTCTCTTGACTCGTCGGTTGTGTGGAGGCTTTGCACGCTTTTCCCGTTTCTTTCGGGACCGAGAGCTTTTATTTGGAGCTTTCATGATCCTTCCTCATTTCAAGTGGCCTTGTGTTGCTTTTGCTTGGCTTTTGGGCACTTGAATGAGGTTTGCCTTCAAACCCTTCCTTTGTGGTTTTATTTTTAGTCAATGCATTCATCAAGGGGGAGATTGAGAACATATATGATGAATGATTGACTTTTGGGAGGAAGGTTTGAGGCTTTTCCCGTTGAGTCTATATCTATTTATGCGCTTAATGCTTATGACTAACCGGTGGCGTTGAGTTGTGGTGTTTCTGTGTTGGTGTGCGTGTGCAACATGTGTCTCTTGGCTGTGTTGATGTGCTGGTGTGGAGCTCGGATACAGTGGTCGATGGCGAGGTGAAGGTCAAGTAGAGACGTGCCGTGCCAACGGACCGGGAGCGGTGAAGGATGGGTGTGTCGTGCCTCGGACATGCCTTGTCGATGGACCTAGAGCGGTGAAGGGCGGACGTGAGGCATGGACCGATGGACCGAGAGGCCGGAGGACCAGCTGTGGTAGCTGGCACGTGGCATCGGCGAGCAAGAGCACATGGGGATGTGTGATGCATCGGCCGAGTCGGGAGGAAGACGATGGCATCGTGGCACTTGGCGGGAGGTTGGACACGGGCTTGCATGCGGCGCAAGTGCCGTTGGCCGAGTCAAGAAGGAAGGCGAAGGCGTTGTTCCCGGCGTGGAGGCTGGACATGCATCGGCATCGGTGCCGGTGGTCGGGTTGTGCGAACCACATCCCATCTATGGTGCGGGTTTGGTAGTTGAGCCTCAAAAAACTACCCTCGAAGGTTTCCGAGTTTGGGCCTCAAAACTCGGGGTGGCCGGTTTCCGAGTTTGGGCCTCAGAACTCGGGTGGACGGTTTCCAGGTTTGGCCTCAAAACCTGGGCTGGCGGGTTTACCGGTTTAGGCCTCAAAACCGGGTGGAGGTTCCTATGCGGAACGGTCGACGCGTGGCGGCACCGAGAGGCTTGCGTTGCGGCGAAGCTATCGGTGAGGAAGGCGCGGTGGTCGACATGACGGCACGTGGCGGCATCTTGGAGCTTGCGTTGAGGCGAAGCGAAGGATGAGAAGGCGCGTGGCCGTCGGATGAAGAATGACCGAGTTCGAGGATTTTACCCCTAGGGGGTATTTGGGTCAGTGCTTCATGTGAGGGCATTTTGGTCTTCGGACGTGTGCCTATGTATATGTGAGGCGGCTGGTTAGGGCAGCCTATCCTCGGTGGTGTCACTCTCATTTTGTTCATTTGAGAGGAGGCTAGGGTTAGAGAGAGGAGTGGCTCTTGTTCTTGAGCTTTTCACCATCCAAGCTTTGGTGCTAGGAGTGGCTTGTTGCCCGACACCGAGTGCTTAATCAATCATCCATTTTGCTGAATCCAAGGATCAAATTCGTGGTTGAATTCACATTTTGAATTTGTTCTTCGCATTCTTCTTTTCTCCATGATTTTCCCTTCACTCGATCTCCCTCTACGCTGCGTCTTTTGCTATTCCGTTTGAATCAACTTGTTCTTTGAAGTGAGGAGAACATTTCCACCGTAGGAATTCATCTCTACCCTCATGAACAAGTAAATCGGGTCGAAATCGTTTTTGTTCTTCTTTCTTCCCCTTTTCTAGTGTTCTTCGGATTTCTCATGGATTAGTTGGGTTGAAGCGATGATATCCTAGGATTAGCTTCCCAACACGTAGAAGAACACTTGGGAGAAGTTTGGTTGTAGCCCCGTTCGATTTGGTGAAGATCCAATCGATTCTGGTTTAGAGCCATGCAGTTTTTGCACACTCTGGTCAGTGGCGGACTGTCCGGCCCCCAGTGGTGGACTGTCCGGCCCCCCAGTGGTGGAATGTCCGGCCATCGGGCTCGGCCAGATCAGAACAAGCGCAGCACGCACTGCTCACATTCATTTGACCAGCGGATAGTCCGCCGTTGATACACGCGGACAGTCCGCGAGTCGCGCAGGGAGCGTCCAGCAGCGTTGCTGTTTGGCCTTTCGCCGGCGGACAGTCCGGACCCTTTGTGGCGGACAGTCCGGCCTTCACCGGACAGTCCGGGAGCCTGACGGTGGACTGTCCGGGATTCTGTAGTTTGTGCAGTTTTAGTGCGTTTGCTCTCCTGGCTTTTCCGCTTCTTTTCGGACTTCTTCGTTTTGCTCCTAGATACACCTAGGAATCTTTCTACATATCTTTGCTATGCATTAGCATCGGTATTTGGAGGAATCCCGACGTAGCCCTTTATCTATGTTTGGGAGTGGGTCTTTTAGGCACGAACTTGTGAAAGGTCCAAATTGGCTAGAGGGGGGGGGTGAATAGCCTAATTAAAAACTCTACAAAATTACTTAGGCAAACACTATTAGTATGACAAATGGCGAAGCTTTTTGCGCTAGCCTAATAGTGTTGTTGCAAGCCACCTATCCAACAATTCTACCTAATATATCTATGTCACACAAGCAATTAGAGCTAATATCTAATGCGAAATAAAACTAACTAGCTCTAGTACAAGTATGATATACAAAATGTATATGAGACAAGTGTGTGCAATAGATAGACTAAGCAAGCTAATCACAACTAGCTACACAAGGAATATAACAAGAGATATACAACAAGTGATAGTATCTACTCAAAAGAAATAGCTCAAAGTAAATACACAAAGTAAAAGAGCTAGATAGAGGTGGTTTCACCGAGCCTTTGGGAGTAGAGAGCCAATCACCGGTGAAATCCACTCGTGATGCCAATCACCAAGATGTGAATATGAAGACCAATCACCAAGATGTGGAAGCAATCACAATAAGCACACGGGACACCAAGATTTATCCTGAGGTTCACGTGCTTGCTGGCACGCTACTCCCCATTGTGTCGACCAACACTAGGTGACCCGGTGGCTAATCGGCGCAAAGCCAAGCTCACTAAGAGGGCCACAAGAATCTACCGCTAATGAGGTAGCTCAATGACACGAGCAATCCACTAAGGATGCCTCTTGCCGCTCCGGCGAGGTGAGGCTCCAAAACCTCTCACAATCACGATCGGTGGTGGCCAAGAACAATCTCCTTCTCTTGCCAAAAACCACCTCAACACCACCAAGCCGTCTAGGCACCGGCAAATGCCAAGAGTAACAAGAAAACTCAATGCCGATGCGAAGAACTAGTGCCACTAGATTGAACTCTTTTCGAATCACACACTAGATCACTCAATCTCACTTGGTTTGATCAAATCAACTTGGGAGATGAGTTGGGAGGCTTGCCAATGCTCACTAGTATACTTAGGAATCAAAATGTGCAAGAGATATACTTAGCAAGCCGGCCAAGCCCCTTAAATAGGCCACACAAGACGACCTAGCCGTTAGGCCCAAAATAGATGCATCGGACGCGCCGGTGCTGGGGCCATCAGACGCTCCCTCAGCGTCCGATGCTCCGATGAGCACCATGTGTCCCTTTGCTACGAATTCAGCCCGTTAGATCCCAACGGTCATATCCCTTCGCGCGCTGGTTAAAGTGGCATCGGACGCTCCGATGCCGCTGCTCATTTTAGCTCTTTTCTGCGCTACATCGGACGCTTCGGGACCTCCACATCGGACGCTCAATCCCTGCGTCCGATGACACAACAGAAAGGTTCCAGAGAGGGCCAAAACACATCGGACGCGTCCGATGGTTCTGCATCGGACGCAGGCCAGCGTCCGATGCTCCCTGGAAAGCACGGTCGCGCCACGTCACCTGCATCGGACTCTGCAACAGTGTTTCCTCAGCGTCCGTTGCCAGCGTCCGATGCTCCTTCAGCTTCTGACCGAACCTAGGGTTTACCATCGGACGCTCGACCAGCGTCCGATGCCCCCGCTGCCAGCGTCCGATGCTGAAACTCAGCACCCTTCGCTTTCTAACTTCTACCCTTGCTCCCATGTGTTAACACCAAGGTGTTTCAACACTTGTGCACGTGTGTTAGCATTTTGCAAAGCATTTATCAAGTGTTTTGTTAGTCACTCACTAGGTCTATAGCATCGATATGTTAGAGAACACCTAGTGGCACTTGAACACCGCATAAGCCGTGAATAATCTCCTCTTAATAGTACGGCTATCTATCCTAAATGTGATCACACTCGCTAAGTGTCTTGATCACTAAAACAAAGACCCCTATAGGTTATACCTTTGCCTTCGGGCCTCTTTGCTCCATCTCTTCTCTTCTTCATTTTACCAATGGTAGAGCACTTGATCTCTTGAGTTGCATATGACCATCACCACCCTCCATGGTTGCCAACTTGCTAGCTCCACCACTTGGCTTGGTCACGATCCTTTCTCATAAGCTACACACATGCTTAGCAATAGGATTAGACCAAATAGGTTTCATCAATTAGCCAAAACCAAACTAGGGCTTTCAATCTCCCCTTTTTGGTAATTGATGACAACCTATACAAAGATATGTGATTTAAGTTTGAGGAACCATATTGATAGTATTAGCTCCCCCTACATATGTTCTATTGAGTTTGGTTCTAGATTTGGCACATATGTATGGATATGAAATGTGGGTGAGCAATACTACCAATGATGATGCTAAGGCATAAGAATGGACCTTTGAAGCGTGATACCAATCGGAGTGCACATCTTAACCATCCTTAGCATCATTTGTCACTAGACATACATCAAAACTCAAGAACACCGTGAGATCAACATTATAATAAGGCTCTTGAACCACTTGAAATACAAGTATGTCTAGTTGCTATTATGTACATGCTAGTAAATCAATTCATCAATCATAACTTATCACTAGCATTCACCACATAAGCATGGATATCAATTAAATAGCTTATGTATTGCTATCAAATATGAATATGCACATTTCAAATGCATCATACATGTTTATGAGCTGCTCCCCCCCATTTGTATGCTCTGATCCCACTTGAAACTTATACTCTTGTATTGTCTCCTCCTTTCTAGCATATCTTTGTTGCATCATTTTCTCCCCCTTTGTCAACAATTATCATAAAGAGTGGGGCAAGCTTTTAAAGAAAGGAGACAAGCTTTTATCATAAGGTACATGTGTAGGGATCAAACTAAGTCAAGTTATGGCGTAATCTAGCTTATGAGCATAAGATATTTAACACGGTTTGCTCTAGAGTAAGCTTCTTCACACATCTTACAATGGTTATCTTACTCACGTTGGTTAGACACCTATTGCTCACAAACTAGATCAAACACTAGAGTTACAATCCCACAAACAAGTTATATGCTACCACTAGATCAAGTCAAGCATAGAAGAAATAGTGGTACCATATATACTTCAAATTTATTTGAGTTACCATGAATGAGCCTAAATTAGCAATGTGATGGCTATATGAACTAGATCACAACCGAATAAGAATGAATGCACATGCCAAACAATTTCACCTTTGCTTTCTTGGAGGAGAGGCATGTCATAAGTGGGGGTGCATTCAACTCATGTTGGAGAAGTCTAGGATATTCAATTCATTCCTTAGCTTGCAAAACCTTCTCTCATCTAGTGGCTTGGTGAAGATATCGACAAGTTGATCATCGGTGCCCACACTCTCAACAGATATGTCTTTCTTGGCTTGATGATCTCTAATGAAGTGATGCCTTATGTCAATGTGCTTTGTTCTTGAATGTTGAACCGGGTTGGTGGCTATTTTGATGGCGCTCTCATTATCACATAGCAATGGGACTTGTCCAAACTTGACTCCATAATCTTGCAATGTTGCTTTCATCCATAGCAATTGTGCACAACAACTACCCGTGGATATGTATTCGGCTTTGGCGGTAGAGAGTGCAATACTATTTTGCTTCTTTGATGACCATGAGACAAGTGATCTTCAGAGCAATTGACAAGTGCCCGATGTGCTCTTCCTATCCACCTTGCATCCCGCATAATCGGAATCCGAGTATCCAATCAATTCAAATTGAGAGCCCTTGGGATACCATAGTCCAACATTTGGAGTGTGCTTCAAATATCTCAATATTCTTTTGGTTGCTTTCAAATGACATTCTCTGGTGAAGCTTGGAACCTTGCACACATGCACACACTAAACATGACATCCGCCTTGATGCGGACACATAGAGTAGACTTCCAATCATTGACCGATATAACTTTTGATCCACCATGTCACCACTAGAGTCACTATCCAAATGTCCATTTGTGCCCATTGGAGTTTATTGCTTTTGCTTCATCTAACCCAAACTTCTTGAGCATGTCCTTGATGTACTTGCCTTGACTAACAAATGTGCCTTTCTTCATTTGCTTGATTTGTAGTCCAAGAAAGTAACTAAGTTCTCCAATCATAGACATCTCAAACTCCTTAGCCATCATTTCTCCAAACTCTTCACACAAAGTCTTGGTTGGTTGATCCAAATATGATGTCATCCACATAGATTTGCAACACAAACAAGTCACTTCCAATTTTCTTGGTGAAGAGAGTGGTGTCAACCTTCCCCATCTTAAAACCCTTTGATAGCAAGAAATCCCTCAATCTTTCATACCATGCTCTTGGTGCTTGCTTCAACCCATATAGTGCCTTCTTGAGCTTGTACACATGGTTGGGCTTCTTCAAGTCTTCAAATCTGGGAGGTTGCTCAACATACACTAGCTCATTGATGAATCCATTGAGAAAAGCACTTTTGACATCCATTTGATAGAGCTTGATGTTGTGAGAACAAGCATATGCAAGTAGGATTCTAATGGCCTCCAATCTAGCAACCGGTGCATAGGTTTCTCCAAAGTCAATGCCTTCCAATTGAGTGTACCCTTGTGCAACCAATCTTGCTTTGTTCCTTACTACAATGCCATCTTCATCTTGCTTGTTCCGGAAGACCCATCTTGTGCCAATCACATTGTGTTCTTTGGTCTTTCCACTAACTCCCAAACATCATTGCGGGTAAAGTTGTTCAACTCTTCATGCATTGCATTTACCCAATCAACATCCATCAAAGCTTCATCAATCTTTGTGGCTCAATAGATGAAACAAATGAGTAGTGTTCACAAAAAGAAGCCAATCTTGATCTTGTTTGCACAACTCTTCTTATGTCACCAACAATTTGATCCAAAGGATGATCTCTTGCAATATGTGTGGTTGAGCACTTTGTTGCGGTTGAGCACTTGCACTAGTATCTTGTTGATCTTGAGAACCACTAGAGCTTGCAACATCATTGCCATGCATGGTTGGAGGGGAGAGCACTTGATCTTTGTCATCTTCTATATCAATCACTTGCTTTGGCCTTATATCACCAATGTACATATTCTTCATAGCTTCCACAATTGTGTTCCTCTCACATCATCTAGGTTGTCTTGTTCTTCATGGGAACCATTGGTTTCATCAAACTCAACATCATGGACTTCTTCAACTATTCTTGATATGTTGTTCCACACTCTATATGCTTTGCTTGTAGTGGAGTAACCAAGTAGGAACCCTTCATCACACTTCTTTCAATCTTGCCAAGTCTTGTGCCCTTCTTCAATATGTAGCACTTGCACCCAAAGACCCGGAAATAAGCAATGTTGGGTTTTCTATCATTTAGGAGCTCATATGGTGTCTTCTTCAATAGAGGGTGACAATAGAGCCGGTTGCTATAATAGCATGCTGTGTTGATTGCTTCTTCCAAAAGGAATCACTCACATTGTATTCACTAAGCATAGATCTTGACATATCAATGAGTGTCCTATTTTTCCTTTCAACTATCTCATTGGATTGAGGTGTATACTTGGCCGAGAATTGATGTTTGATTCCAAATTCATCACATAGCTCATCAACTCTTGTGTTCCTAAACTCACTTCCATTGTCACTTCTTACTTTCTTGATTCTTCTATCAAATTCATTTTGACTTCTCTTGACAAAGGTTTTGAATACTCCAAACACTTCACTTTTGTCAACAAGAAAGAAGACCCATGTGTATCTTGTATAATCATCCACTATCACAAATCCATACTTGTTTCCCCCAATACTTGTATATGTAGTTGGTCCAAACAAGTCCATGTGCAACAACTCAAGTGCATGTGTAGTGCTCATCATTCCTTTGTTAGGATGGGTGTTTCCAACTTGCTTTCCCATTTGGCATGCACTACATAGCTTGTCCTTTTCAAAGTGAACATCTTTTAGTCCTCTAACATGTCATGCTTCACTAGCCTTTTAGTTGCTTCATTCCAACATGTCCCAAGTGCCTATGCCATAGCCAACCCATACTTGATTTGGTGAATAAGCATGTTGTCAATTGAGCTTCACTAGCATCAAAGTCCACCAAATAAAGGTTCTCATATCTACATCCTTTGAAGACCAAATTACTTCCATCAACACTCACAATCTCCACATCATCAACACCAAATATGCATTTGAATCCAAATCACATAATTGTGCCACGGACAACAAGTTGAAGTTGAGAGATTCCACTAATAGAACATTTGAGATGCTCATGTCATTGGATATTGCAATCTTGCCTAGGCCTTTAACCTTGCCTTTCTTGTTGTCACCAAATGTGATAGCATCCGCATGATCATTGCCACTAGTGTTGATTGATTTGAACATTCTTCCATCTCTAGTCATGTGTTGAGTGCACCCACTATCAAGCACCCAATGCCTCCTCCCGCTTTATAATTCACCTACAAAGAGATCAATTATTTTTAGGTACCCAAACCTTTTTGGTCCTCCAAGGTTAGTCACCAAGCTCTTGGGCACCCAAATTGCCTTCTTCTTTGGCAACTATGGGTGCACCAATATACTTAGCCTTCACACCATAGTGCCCATTGTAAGCATATAACAAGAATCAAGTCTAATAGATGAAATATGAGCATTGTTCTTGTTTTTGTTCTTGTTAAAGCAATTTTGCTCTATGTGCCCGGATTGCTTGCAATTGTAGCAATACCGACCATTGCTCTTCACAAAACTAGTCTTATGAGGAGCAAAAGCGACTTTGCCCTTCTTGGGGGTATAGCCAAGTCCCTCCTTGATGAGTGGACATCTTTGGCTACCCAAGCACTTAAGCAAGCGGGCATCTCCACCATAGGCATTGCCTAAAGCATGAGTGAGCTCAACAACCTTGTTTTTAAGGTTCTCATTTTCTACAACTAATGATGAATCACAAGTAGTAGAAGTAAGCATTTTAGTTGAGCTAGATGATGATGAAGCATTTGTGGGAGCAACAATAATAGGAGCATAAAATGATTCACACTACAAGGTTTTCCCCGTAATTCAACGGCCTAAAAGTGTTGCAATAGGCCAAAAAGTGTTGCAATAGACAAATTTGCAACATAAAAATTTGGTTGGGAGGCGTTGCCACTGATGCGGTAGTAATAGGTTTGCACAACACTTTATGTTGGTGTTGTAATAGATTTTCCTCTATTGCAACACAATGGAGTGTTCTTGCAACATCATGAAATGTTGCGAACAATAGTACAAGCAACCACCGTAAGTGTTGCAATAGTAACTATTGCAACACACCCTGTGTTGCTAGAGATATTTGTTGCCACATACCCAAAGAGTAGCAATAACTACACTAGCAACGACAATAAGGGTTGCAATTAACCCTATTGCCACACATCAACAGTGTAGCAATAGATGGACTCTCTTTTGCTACATTATCTATGTGGTTGTTATAAGTAGACCCTCTATTGCCACATTATATGTTTGGTTGTTACAGATATCTTCTCTATTGCCACACAACTATGTGGTTGCTATAGGTGGGACCCTCTATTGCCATGACAAATGTTTTGGTTGCTATAGGTGGCCTCTCTATTGCCACACTAAATAATGTGGTTGCTATAGATAGAACCCTCTACTGCCACAATAAATGTTTTGGTTGCTAGAGGTGGTCTCTATGTTGCCACACTAAATAATGTGGTTGCTATAGATGGAACTCTATTGCCACATACATTGTTTCATTGATTATGCTAATAGTCCATTTGCAATGCTTCGTTTGGTAGCGACAAACAGTAACTACACGCCAAACAGTATAAGATGAATGAAGCATTTATAAATCCATTAAACAAAAAATGCTTTGTTCGTACAAATCATAAATGAAACTGAAACCATCCCATATCAAACTTAGTCAATAACACAAGCACAACTGAAACACATAAGGTATCCAACATAGATCACTATCTATAGTTTTATTACATGAAAATATAGTGAGTTATGGAGCACTGCAGCAATGGTACGGTTGCCTTGATGTTGATCATCCCATCAATTATATGCTCCACTCAAACTCCATCTTGCTCCAGAAAAAATCATTAACAATTTTGGTTTATGTATAAGGTAAACTAAAATTATATTATTTTGGCAACAACAGCATGAATTCGATAAAGTAAGTAATTTAGAATCTTCAACTAAGGACTAGCAGGTTTGCTGATAAATTTGTAGAATTATTCTAAAGTAAAATGCCCCATGTAAGGCTATATGCTCAAACCTACAAGTCAATCATGTATATACAAAAAAAATACTCTCCATGACATAAATCTGATTAAGAAATATCCACAGGTAGTTGGGTTAAAAAAATAACCTGTGCATTGCCAGTTTGTTCTTTCCTTTTTTCTAATGCTCGTTTCTTAGCTGCATCATCCTTCAGTGCTTTTGTAGTAGTATAAGAAATTGTCGGATTCCCTCCTTTGTGTTGGCCTGTTTGTAACTTATTCACAGCACTCCTTCTAGTTGTGCGAATATTACCAGTCGCTACAGGTACTGTAGATGCAAGTTGTGTTTACGGCGTGGTGCTAGTGCGACCAGTCTTTGTCCCTGCACTAGCCGCGAGTTGTGTTTGTGGCGGGCTGCTATGTGGGTTATCCTGCAAATCAATAGTTAGAGCGAAAATTAGGCCTCATACTAATGGACTATGACATGACAACATCAAACACATCAATTCTCAGACTACCTGCTGATGTGATATTTCTTCACTTTCTGATGTTGGTACATTTCCTTCAACCATATTTGTTGCAGCAGCAACCTCGACAATTTGTCCCCCATCTTTGTTACCCTGTTTTTAAAGTTTGGTTAGAAAAATCATGTCTAGAGTTTTAAAGTACAAAAATGATGTTGTTTACACATTCAAATTTCAGCAGATATGCATAATGTCTACACCAAAACAACACCTTTACAATATGTAAGAAATAAACTACTACCATCATGGTTTGTAGCCAACTACCTGAGCACAAGGTTTCAGTTTAACAAAATATGAAAAGATTAAACTAGCGAGTAGGTATACAACCTAGAGAAAATAATATTACCTGTTGTAAGGATGGTTGTCCTTGTATTGCTTGCATCATTGACATAATCTCTTGCCTAAATGCTTCTCTATTTGCCTCCCGTGCCTTGTTCATTTCTTCCATCTGACGCCTTATGTTCTTCCCTTTCAGCTGTCCCTTTCAGCCTCTTGAATTTCAATTCGTTCTTGTAGCTTTGCAAATGCGTCGATCAGTGTCACGTCCTGACGGACACGAAACTGGTATTCCTCAGACAGTAGATGTCTTCTAGTTGGGTACTTTGCCATGTATCCATTAGCATGGATCTTAGTTGATTTGCAGTTTGTTGTTTCCTTGTAGGCGGTCTGAAAAAAATGGTTTTGCTCCACGTCTGAGATAATGTTTATATCTCCATTTGTTTCTCTCTCTGAAAGTTTGTTGCTTGCATTATCCTAACAAAGAGAGGACAATAATAGTAGTTAATTAAAAAAGAAATTGAATTATAGATGCATCACTTAATAAGGTTTGTACAAACTGTTATATACTCACATAGACATCCCTAGATTCTTGGCTTGTCCATTCCCCATTCTTAGTGTGTGTCATCATAAAAAGGTCCAAATCATTTGGCTCATCACCAGTTAGGGTCCCTCTAATGATACAAGAATATAACAAATTAGCAATATTTCATCATGTAAGGAAGCATGTACATATGCTTATGAAGTTATTACCTTCTCATAACTTAACTCAGAAAAAGACTTTGATCGGGGACATGGTTTATCTTTCGATTTTGCCGATTATGAGAATTATTGCTGCTAATCCTCTGCACAAGGTGTTGTTTTTTTAAAAAAATAGTGAACTGCTCAAAACATATCCTTTAATTTAGCAGGTGTAATTGACATGAATAAAATGAACGTCATCAAACCTGAAATTCTTCGCTGCCAAAATACATCACTAGATAGTGCCATTCAACAATGTCCAATTCTTCTGGTGTGTCTCATTCTCTCATCATAGGTGGTGTATGCCCTGTATGTAGCACTAAAAGTTGATCGCCATCTTGGTAACGCTCATTTGCAATGGTCCTTATCTTTTTCTTCTTTCCTCATTATTCTCTATGTCCCACTTATTCTGTTGAACAAAAAACATAAATACTAGGTCACTCTTAATAATTTGGTAAATGTGTATGCAAACAAAAACAAATCAGAACTTACAATAATATTAGATACTATTGACTTTTTACGTCTTGTGATATCTCTCCATGTTCCACTCCAATGAGTGGTGCTTTTGTCCTTGTAAATAGTATGTTTCATCAAACAAATGTGTGTGCGTTCTCACATGCAATTCTCCGGTTCTAGAGAATTCGACTTTGTAACACCCTAAAATTTCTCCAAAACAAAATAGGTGGAAAATGATTTAATTAGGTTTTTGTGAGCATTTAACCTAGGGATTAAAATAATTTTTGTTGAATTAAAATAATTGTGGCAACATGTTTATGCACTCATGCTGATGCACTGGATTTATTGAAGTGACTGGGTTTTGTCAAAATTTAGTTTGAATTCAAACTTCATTTGGAAATATTTTGAAATGCTTTGAAACAAATAGAAAAGGCTTTATTTTTTTTCTTTCCCCTCCATGCTTTCGGCCCAATCGCCCTGGTGGCCCAAACCGCAGTTCCTCTCCCTCCTCTCCCCTTCCCGCGGGGGCCGGCACCTCCCCCTTTCCCTTCGCCCGCGCGGCCCGCGAGCCGGCCCAGCGTGGCCGTTGTGCTCGCACCCGAGCGGCAGCGCAGCAACCGCCGGCGCGCCCCTTTTCCCTCTCTGCGGCTGACAACGGGTCCCCACCTGTCAGCGCCTTTCTTCCCCAATTCCCCTCCTTCTCCGCGCGTCTGCGCCGAGCCGCAACCGCTCGGCCGCACGCTCCGCTTCGCCCGCGAGCCCGCTCCCACGATCTCGCCCTCGCCCTCGTGTATTTAGCGGATGCGCCGCACCCCGCTCCTTCTTTTCCTCTCCACTCCCGCAGCGCCGCGCACCGCAGCACCAGAGCCTCCCGCCGCCATTGCCGCCGCCGCCGTCGACCCGTCGATTCGACGCCGCCCGGTCGTGTGCGACCTTCCCCGAGCTCCGCCGCGCCTCGGTGAAGTTGCCGAACCATCCTTCCCTCTCTTTTTCGTTCGGTTTTAGCCCTAACCGCCACCGTTGTCTGCGCAGTCCGCCGTCGACCGCCGTTTCCGCGGACCGCCTCCCCGAGCCGTCTCCGCCATTTCGTTCCGCCTCGGTGAGATCCCCTTGCTTCCTCTAGCTCGCCGACCCCTTGGTTTGGCTTGTGGTGGACCCTAGGCCTGAGCCCGCGAGCTCCGGGCTTCGGCCATGGCGGAGCCGCGCACGACGTCGCGACGCGACCGCGACGTCGCGGCCAGTGCGCGCCGTCGGCACCCGCTGCGCGCCCTGCTGGCCGGAACCTAATCCGCGCCATCCGTCTTCGATCCGACGGCCGTGATGGCCCGTACCCCTTCGGTGGCGTTTTTGCTAAAGAGCCCCGAAGTTCCCAAATCAACCCGCACTCCAAACGGCACTATTCCCTGAGTCTTGAGAATCTTTCTTTAAGCCCCCTGCGTTTCCTTTGAAAATGAGGCGCAGTCCAGCTGTCGGCGGGATTTGATTAAATTCAAATTAAAATTCGTTTCAATTCAAATGCTTTCAGTTATTTACAGAAATGCCACTACTTTGTTTTGCTTATAAAATCCACGTTTTAGCTCCGTTTTGATCCATTCAAATTGCGTTAGCTTCGTAATTTAGTGCTCTACCCGTTTATACCCCTGTTAACTGTTTTGGACAGTTTAGCTTTAGGGTCCAAGTTAATCTTGTTTAGGGCTTTATATATACCGTTTCGATCGTATCTTTCACACCGTAACTCCGTTTTCGATGAACCAAAACTTGTTGTGATCGTAGAGATGCGTACTTCAGTTTTATCAAAGTTTTATTTCAGTTTAATACTGTTTGGTGTATTGTTCTAATAATAGCTCTGTTTGCATCGTGTATGTTTGCACCTGGAATGCGTGGTGATGTTGTGATCGAGTAGACGGTGAGTCGGTGTGGTACGACCAGGACCCCTCGTTCAGTGACCAGCAGGAGGATCAACCTTTCGACAACCAAGGCAAGTTAGCATGGGATCTCCTTGTTACCTATACACTTTACTTTAATCACTCATTTATGCATGTGTCCAACTGAGCAACCTTAGAAAACCCACTTAGCTTTGTGATCTGTGATGTTCTTGTTCCCGTGGGATATATGCATATGGGTAGCTTTGCTAGTGCTAACTGACTTATAATCGATCCAGTCCAATGATGAATTTGTTCTCATGATGATATGTTGTTAAACGGTTAATAAAACTTGCTGTTAGCAAAAGCTGGGATTGACAGTGCTACCATGAGTGCTATATGGCTCTGGTTTTAGCTCAGTAAACTGGACCTTGTCTAATATGGCAGCGGTGACCCGAAAGGGCGCAAAAGGGGCTTGCCACTTTGGGTGTAGGGCTGCTCCTGTTTCTATGTGTATAGCTGCGATGGCCTTGTGCCATAGAAAAGGGGGGTTGCTACATCTGCCTGCCAAGGAAACCTAGCGGCCCTGACCAGTTAGACGAACCAGCGAAAGGCTTCATAGTGTGCCCTGCCGATCTACCTCGGAAGTGGATCAAGAGGTTGGCCGCCTCGGGCACAAGGGTAACACGGCTTGTGGGTAAAGATGCACCACCTCTGCAGAGTGTAAAACTGTTATAACAGCCGTGCTCACGGTCACGAGCGGCCCGGAAAACTAGCGGAACTATGAAACTTAACAATTGTTACTTTATGTTGTTGGTACATTATGATGTCATATCTTACCTTGTTGGACAAATGGATCATGGGTTAAGGGTTAAGCACAATATTCGTTTACCTTAATGTTAAAACTTTGCCAACTTAAAAGCTAACTGCAGTCAGACAGTGTCAGCCTTTTTGAGCCTCATGAACCCTATGTTAGCTTGCTAAGTACGTGGAGTACTTACGCTTGTTGTTTATCTTCTTTTTGGGCAAAATCCCGGATGGGTAACAGATGAAGGTGCAGTTGGCGACTTTCCTGAAGACTTCTAGGCTAGCTGCTCCCCCAGTCGACGTTTCCCTGTGGTTTAGTTTGTGTACCAGTTCAGCGATCTGTGTTTCAGTATGATGTAAGACTTGTTTTGAGTACTATCGTGATGTAATAAACACTGTGATGATGCCACTCTTGTAATTTGTCTACTTATGTGTGTGATTGTTTCCTGGGCACACATGAGTTTCCGCCTCAGTTTTATCCTTAAAATTGGGGTGTGACAAATTGGTATCAGAGCTTTGTTGACTGTAGGACGCAAGCCTAGCTAGGAAATGGCCGTCTAACACCTTTTTGTTACCTGTTCATGCTTATTTTATTAACTTGTTACTTTATTAAAATTTATACCTGCTTCTTATTCTTATTCTATTGCATAAAACTAATTGTTTCCGCTTATCTTATCTTGTTTTTATAACGTCAGGATGCCTCGCATGAACACCCGTGCCTACCGTGCTCTTTTCACCAGCCAGCCTGCTCCCCTGTGGTTCACATCCCCGACAGTGATGGTTCCTCCAGCTCCTCCAACGCCGTCTTCATGGAGGATGAAGAGTTGACCGTTACTCCAGCAGTTTCTGAGGAGCTAGCAGCGCCACCCCGCCCCCTGCAGCAGTTCCCGAGTCTCCAGCTCCGGAGGTGCCTGCTCCGGAGGTGCCAGTCCCAGTGGAGCCTGTGCCTGAGGCGCCAGCGCCTGAGGTCCCTGCTCCAGAGGCACCCGCTCCTGCAGCACCTGACGCTCCACCAGCTCCTGCTGCGGCACCAGCCTTCGTGCCAGTGTACCCGGTGGTACACTCTCCCGCCGCTTCGTCAGCTTCGGCACCAGCACCCCCTGCCTCTCCAGCAGCGCAGGTGGTGGAAGACCTTGGTTGGGATCGTCGCTTCATGTTCAAGAAGCCCGACGAGACAGCATACTATCATAGTATGCTGGTTCGTCTGCTGGAGGAGTACTACCCTGAGATGGAGGCTAAGCTCCAGTACCACTGCGGCGAGTATACCCACCCTTTGGAGGCTACATACTGGAAGTCCGACCTGATGGTTACAGGTTGGAAAGCTGCTGATCAAGCCCATGTCATAGAGTCGGCTCACAGGACTACCACCAAGCGTGGTGATGCCCTCGCAAGTATGGAGGACGCGGCGCAGGATGCTTACCTGCATTACCATGGCCTTCGCTTCCAGATGATGAGGAATGACGCTTCCGCTACCTGCCCCAAAGTGACATGGAGGGCTCGTGGCGAACCCTGCTACCACCAGTGGAGTACCCGGTTCTGGTCTCTACCGCTCAGCATGCCTATGAGGTGCATAGGAAGGCCGACAAGGTGCAGGATGACCTGCGTGCTGCCCAGAAGGTGATAAGGCGTTTGGAGCGCGAAGTGGATTACCTTCGCGGTGAGCTAGACTATGCAGCTGTTTACAAGAAGAAGTACAGAGCCAACGATGCCCCCGGTGGAGCCCAGTAGCTTGCCTACCACGATCAGTTATCCCGTTAGACGTGTGCTTTAGTTTCAGTTTGTGTTATGTGAACCTGTGGTGTTTGTGTTACTTATGTTGGTGAACTATGTTTGTTTGGATCTTTGCTTGTGTGTGGTGAAGTGAAGTATGGTTATGTCCGTGCTTCTCCAAGTTAAACATCTTTTTGTTGGTAAAGTTGGTTATCTCCTATGTCTGTGTTGCTGTTTTCTGGAGCAGCCTGTGGTTAAATCTGTGTATCTCTTAATCCGTGACCCCAAAAATTGTGAAATTTTTGTGGGAGTATCTAGACTGATGTACCTTTCAAACGAATCTGGAACCAAGTCTTTATCTGTTCGGATCTGGAGATATGCCTGTTTAAAGTCGATGTTTCTGCGCAGTCTGTCATCCAGAACAGGTTCTGTTCAATGCTGTTTTCGACCCAGAATCTGGACGAATCTGAAAAAGTGTTCTATACGAAAGTTGTAGCTGGTTTCTTAAGCTTTCCAACGATGTCTGGTTCATCCCTGTTGGATTTCTGTAGCTCGAGTTATGCCCGTTTTAGTGTGCTGCTGTCGACAAGGATGTGCACAGAAATTTTCAGCAATGTTCATTTATGTCATATATACTTTCTATGTTGGATATAAAGGTCTAACTCTTGCGCATTTGTTGGTGAGCAGATGGCAGCAAGGGGTGGACGCGGGAGAGGCCGTGGCCGTGGGCGTGGTGCTCCTATGGACCCGCCACCGCCACCGCCGCCAGTGACCATCGAGCAGTTGATGGCCACGCAGAATCAACTTATGCACGCCATGATGAACCGCCTGGATCAGGCGCCCGCTGCCGCACCTCAACCTCTTCAAGTCAGGGACCGTCGAGGAGAGTTCCTGAAGGGCCATCCACCTGTGTTCACTCACGCCTCTGAACCACTGGAGGCGGATGACTGGCTCCGTGCAGTGGAAAAACAGCTGAACATCGCCCAGTGCACCGATTATGAGAAGGTGCTCTATGCCTCGGGGCAACTGCAGGGAGCAGCACAAGATTGGTGGGATGCGTTCATGTTCGGCCGTCCCCAAGATGCTCCAGTTGTTACATGGCAGGAGTTCAAGGAGAACTTCCGATCCTATCACATCCCAGATGGTCTCGTGGACTGAAGCAAGAGGAGTTCCGCTCTCTGAAGCAAGGGTCCATGTCAGTGGCGCAGTACCGCGACAAGTTTGCTCAGCTATCGCGTTATGCCCCTCAGGATGTGGCCAATGACAAGGACAAACAGCGCCGTTTCTTGAATGGTCTTTATGATGGGTTGCAGCTCCAGTTGATGTCCAACACCTACCCGAACTATCAGGCCCTGGTCAATAGGGCGATAGTTATTGACAACAAGAGGAAGGAAATGGAAGCAAAGAAAAGAAGCTTCCAAGGCCAGTCATCGGGAGCAACACTCGTCCCCGAATCAACCCACAACAAGGTTACCCCAGAGGAGTCAAGGCAACCAGTGGAACAGGGGACAGTACCCCCAGGGCAACCAGAACCAGCAGCGCCTCCATACCAACAGCAGTCAGGTGGTCAGCGCTACCAGCAGCAGCCAGGAGGACAGAGGTACCAGCAACAGCAGAGCAGCCAAGCATCACGCCAGGGAGCACCCAACCCCGCCCCCATGAAGAATGCAGCTCAGCAGAACCCCAACGCTTGCTACCGTTGCGGGGAGCCAGGACACTACGCTCACCAGTGCCCCAAGAAGCAGAACCCCCAGGCCCCACAGAACCAGGCAGGAGCTCAGAAGCAGAATGCGCCCACCTCACACTGGACGGGTGAATCATGTAGCTGCCGATACTGCCCTGGATGCACGGATGTTATGATGGGTACGTTCAGCATCAACTCAATCCCAGCAACCATACTTTTTGATTCTGGTGCTTCGCATTCTTTCATTTCACAGTCGTTTGTTAGAATGCATGGTGTGCCTTTATGTGCAATGAAAGAAACAATCATAGTAAACTCACCAGGGGGTAGTATGCCTGCAAATTTTTGGAGCCCCACCTCTAGTGTCAACCTAAGGGGGGTAGACTTTAAAGTAAAGCCTATAGTGCTAAGAACAGCAGGTATAGATCTCATCTTGGGTATGGACTGGATGAAGCAACATGGGGCTGTCATTCAGTGTCAAGAAAGGTCAGTTGTTGTAACTACACCTAAGGGAGACAGAATCTGTGTGCAAGTGGTGTTAAAAGAACAGCCAACTGCCACGGTCAACCAGATGGATGCTAGTGGTGCAGAGCAAGATCGGGTGGTGGACGAGTTCCCTGATGTCTTTCCGGATGATCTGCCAGGTATGCCACCTGATCGCGATGTTGAGTTCATTATTGAATTACTGCCTGGAACTGCACCAATATCTAAAAGACCTTATAGAATGGGGGTAAATGAATTAGAAGAACTTAAGAAACAGCTTAAGGAGTTGTTAGAGAAAGGGTATATACGTCCTAGTGCTTCTCCTTGGGGAGCACCAGTGATCTTTGTGGATAAGAAAGATGGTAGCCAGAGGATGTGTGTGGACTATAGGTCTTAAATGAGGTTACCATTAAAAACAAATACCCTCTACCCCGGATAGACGATCTATTTGACCAGCTTAGAGGAGCATGTGTGTTCTCTAAAATAGATCTCAGATGGGTATCACCAGTTGAAAATCCGGAACTCAGACATTCCTAAGACCGCCTTCACCACGCGGTATGGACTGTATGAGTATACAGTGATGTCTTTTGGTCTGACCAATGCCCCAGCCTACTTACATGTATCTGATGAATAAGTGTTCATGGAATACCTAGACAAGTTCGTGGTGGTATTCATAGACGATATTCTAGTGTTCTCTAAAACAGAGGAGGAACACGCGGAACATCTGAGGATGGTTCTGCAGAAGTTAAGAGAGCATCAGCTCTATGCCAGAGGAGCAAGTGTGATTTTTGGCTGAAAGAAGTCTCTTTCTTAGGCATGTTGTCTCTAACGGAGGTATATCCGTTGATCCTAGCAAGGTGCAAGATGTGTTGGACTGGAACCCCCAACCAATGCCAGTGAAATCCGAAGTTTTCTGGGTTTGGCCGGGTATTATAGGAGGTTCATTGAAGGATTCTCCAAGCTCGCAAAGCCTATGACTGCCTTGTTAGAGAAGAACACTAAGTTTGTGTGGTCTGACAAATGCCAAGCAAACTTCGAAGAGTTAAAGAAGAGATTAACCTCAGCACCAGTCCTAGTTCTGCCAGACTTGAACAAAAGCTTCTCCATCTTTTGTGATGCATCTCGTCTTGGACTTGGATGTGTTCTAATGCAAGAAGGAAGAGTAGTGGCCTACGCATCTAGACAGCTGAGGAAGCACGAGGTGAACTATCCAACTCATGATTTGGAGTTAGCAGCTGTGGTCCATGCTCTGAAAATATGGAGACATTATCTGGTTGGGCATAAGTGTGACGTGTATACGGATCATAAAAGTCTGAAGTATATATTTACTCAGTCAGATCTGAACTTGAGGCAACGCCGTTGGCTAGAATTAATCAAAGACTATGATCTAGAGGTACATTATCACCCAGGAAAGGCCAATGTCGTGGCCGATGCCTTGAGCAGAAAAACCTACGCAAACGGTCTGCAAGTGGAACGCATGTCAGCAGTTGAGAGCTGAAATGGCATACCTTAATCTATGTTTTGCCAACAATGTGGTGGAAATGTCAGTTGAACCTACCTTGGAGAAAGAAATCCGCGAGGGTCAGTTGAAAGATGAGAAGTTGAAAGAGATAGCAGAAAACATAGTGCTTGGAAAGGCACCAGGATTCCGGATGGATGATAATGGGACTCTATGGTTTGGAAAGAGGATATGTGTGCCCGAAGTGAAGGCTATCCGTGATGCCATATTGCGGATGCTCATGAATCTGCCTACTCCATTCACCCCGGTAGCACCAAAATGTACTTGGATCTGAAAGAAAAATACTGGTGGTATGGTATGAAACGAGATGTAGCAGAATATGTGGCTCTATGTGACACCTGTCAGAAGGTCAAAGCGGAACATCAAAGACCAGCAGGATTGTTACAGCCTATGCAGATACCCGAGTGGAAATGGGAAGAAGTGGGAATGGACTTTATCACTGGATTACCCCGTACACAAAGGGCTATGACTCTATATGGGTAATAGTCGACCGTCTCACTAAGGTCGCTCACTTTTTACCAGTAAAGACCACCTATACTGGGGCAAGGTTAGCAGAACTGTACATGGAGAGGATTGTGTCTCTGCATGGTGTTCCGAAGAAAATAGTGTCTGACAGAGGAACACAGTTCACTTCTCACTTTTGGCATCAAGTACATCAATCCTTGGGAACTGAGCTGACCTTCAGTTCTGCATATCACCCCAAACAGATGGGCAGACTGAAAGGATAAACCAGATCTTGGAGGACATGTTGAGAGCATGTGCACTTCAGCATGGGGCTAGTTGGGATAAAAGCCTGCCATATGCTGAATTCTCCTACAACAACAGTCATCAGAAGAGTCTGAAAATGGCTCCTTTCGAAGCTTTGTATGGGCGAAAGTGTAGAACTCCATTGTTCTGGAATCAGACAGGAGAAACTCAAGTGTTTGGACCGGATGTCCTTAGAAATGCTGAAGAACAAGTAAGGATGATCCGAGATAACCTAAGGATAGCTCAATCCCGGCAGAAGAGTTATGCAGATACTCGCAGGAGAGACTTAGTTTTCAAAGTGGGAGACTATGTGTATTTGAAAGTGTCACCCATGAGAAGCGTAAAGAGGTTTAACATGAAAGGAAAGTTGGCACCCATACACAGGTCCTTTCCGGCTTAGCCAGACGTGGAGAAGTGGCCTATTAGCTCGAGTTACCTGAAAAGCTGTCAGGTGTGCATGATGTGTATCCATGTCTCTCAACTAAAGAAATGCCTGAGAGTGCCTGAAGAACAAGTTCCCCTGGAAGAGATCAAGATAGGAGAAGATCTCACGTATGAAGAGTACCCTGTCAAGATCTTGGAAACAGCAGAAAGAGTTACCAGGAGCCGAGTTATCAAGATGTGCAAAGTTCAGTGGAACCGGTATAGAAGAAGAGGCTACCTGGGAAAGGGAAGAAGATCTTCGGAAATCTTATCCCCAGTTGTTTGAGTAAGCTCCAGTCGAATCTCGAGGACGAGATTCATCTTAAGGGGGGTAGAGTTGTAACACCCTAAAATTTTCTCCAAACAAAATAGGTGGAAAATGATTTAATTAGGTTTTTTGTGAGCATTTAACCTAGGGATTAAAACAATTTTTGTTGAATTAAAATAATTGTGGCAACATGTTTATGCACTCATGCTGATGCACTGGATTTATTGAAGTGACTGGGTTTTGTCAAAATTTAGTTTGAATTCAAACTTCATTTGGAAATATTTTGAAATGCTTTGAAACAAATAGAAAAGGCTTTATTTTCTTTTCTTTTCCCCTCCCTTGCTTTCGGCCAATCGCCCTGGTGGCCCAAACCGCCAGTTCCTCTCCCTCCTCCTCCCTTCCCGCGGTGGGCCGGCACCTCCCCCTTTCCCTTCGCCCGCGCGCCCGCGAGCCGGCCCAGCGTGGCCGTTGTGCTCGCACCCGAGCGGCAGCGCAGCAACCGCCGGCCGCGCCCCTTTCTCCCTCTCTGCGGCTGACAACGGGTCCCCACCTGTCAGCGCCTTTCTTCCCCAATTCCCCCTCCTTCTCCGCGCGTCTGCGCCGAGCCGCAACCGCTCGGCCGCACGCTCCGCTTCGCCCGCGAGCCCGCTCCCACGATCTCGCCCTCGCCCTCGTGTATTTAGCGATGCGCCGCACCCCGCTCCTTCTTTTCCCTCTCCCACTCCCGCAGCGCCGCGCACCGCAGCACCAGAGCCTCCCCGCCGCCATTGCCGCCGCCGCCGTCGACCCGTCGATTCGACGCCGCCCCGGTCGTGTGCGACCTTCCCCGAGCTCCGCCGCGCCTCGGTGAAGTTGCCGAACCATCCTTCCCTCTCTTTTTCGTTCGGTTTAGCCCTAACCGCCGCCGTTGTCTGCGCAGTCCGCCGTCGACCGCCGTTTGCCGCGGACCGCCTCCCCCGAGCCGTCTCCGCCATTTCGTTCCGCCTCGGTGAGATCCCCTTGCCTTCCTCTAGCTCGCCGACCCCTGGTTTGGCTTGTGGTGGACCTAGGCCTGAGCCCGCGAGCTCCGTGGCTTCGGCCATGGCGGAGCCGCGCACGACGTCGCGACGCGACCGCGACGTCGCGGCCAGTGCGTGCCGTCGGCACCCGCTGTGGCCCTGCTGGCCGGAACCTAATCCGCGCCATCCGACTTCGATCCGACGGCCCGTGATGGCCCGTACCCCTTCGGTGGCGTTTTTGCTAAAGAGTCCCCCGAAGTTCCCAAACTCAACCCGCACTCCAAACGGCCCTATTCCCTGAGTCTTGAGAATCTTTCTTTAAGCCCCCTGCGTTTCCTTGAAAATGAGGCGCAGTCCAGCTGTCGGCGGATTTGATTTAAATTCAAATTAAAATTCTGTTTTCAATTCAAATGCTTTTCAGTTTATTTACAGGAATGCCACTACTTGTTTTGCTTATAAAATCCACGTTTTAGCTCCGTTTTGATCCATTCAAATTGCGTTAGCTTCGTAATTTAGTGCTCTACCCGTTTATACCCCTGTTAACCTATTTTGGACAGTTTAGCTTTAGGGTCCAAGTTAATCTTGTTTAGGGCTTTATATATACCGTTTCGATCGTAACTTTCACACCGTAACTCCGTTTTCGATGAACCAAAACTTGTTGTGATCGTAGAGATGCGTACTTCTGTTTTATCAAAGTTTTATTTCAGTTTAATACTGTTTGGGTATTGTTCTAATAATAGCTCTGTTTGCATCGTGTATGTTTGCACCTGGAATGCGTGGTGATGTTGTGATCGAGTAGACGGTGAGTCGGTGTGGTACGACCAGGACCCCTCGTTCAGTGACCAGCAGGAGGATCAACCTTTCGACAACCAAGGCAAGTTAGCATGGGATCTCCTTGTTTACCTATACACTTTACTTTAATCACTCATTTATGCATGTGTCCAACTGAGCAACCTTAGAAAACCCACTTAGCTTTGTGATCTGTGATGTTCTTGTTCCCGTGGGATATATGCATATGGGTAGCTTTGCTAGTGCTAACTGACTTATAATCGATCCAGTCCAATGATGATTTTGTTTCTCATGATGGTATGTAGTTAAACGGTTAATAAAACTTGCTGTTAGCAAAAGCTGGGATTGACAGTGCTACCATGAGTGCTATATGGCTCTGGTTTTAGCTCGGTAAACTGGACCTTGTCTAATATGGCAGCGGTGACCCGAAAGGGCGCAAAAGGGGCTTGCCACTTTGGGTGTAGGGCTGCTCCTGTTTCTATGTGTATAGCTGCGATGGCCTTGTGCCATAGAAAAGGGGGTTGCTACATCTGCCTGCCAAGGAAACCTAGCGACCCTGACCAGTTAGACGAACCAGCGAAAGGCTTCATAGTGTGCCCTGCCGATCTACCTCGGAAGTGGATCAAGAGGTTGGCCGCCTCGGGCACAAGGGTAACACGGCTTGTGGGTAAAGATGCACCACCTCTGCAGAGTGTAAAACTGTTATAACAGCCGTGCTCACGGTCACGAGCGGCCCGAAAACTAGCGGAACTATGAAACTTAACAATTGTTACTTTATGTGTTGGTACATTACGATGTCATATCTTACCTTTGTTGGACGAATGGATCATGGGTTAAGGGTTAAGCACAATATTCGTTTACCTTAATGTTAAAACTTTGCCAACATAAAAGCTAACTGCAGTCAGACAGTGTCAGCCTCTTTGAGCCTCATGAACCCTTTGTTAGCTTGCTAAGTACGTGGAGTACTTACGCTTGTTTTTATCTTCTTTTGGGCAAAACCCCGGATGGGTAACAGATGAAGGTGCAGTTGGCGACTTTCCTGAAGACTTCTAGGCTAGCTGCTCCCCCAGTCGACGTTTCCCTGTGGTTTAGTTTGTGTACCAGTTCAGCGATCTGTGTTTCAGTATGATGTAAGACTTTGTTTTGAGTACTATCGTGATGTATTAAACACTGTGATGATGCCACTCTTGTAATTTGTCTACTTATGTGTGTGATTGTTTCCTGGGCACACATGAGTTTTCCGCCTCAGTTTTATCCTTAAAATTGGGGTGTGACAGACTTTAAGCTTCTGACTGCCGTGCCTGGATCTCTTGTAGGAGGCTGCCAATCCTTTCATGGTTCCTCGTGCCTTTCTCTTTTGGGAGTCTTGCCAATTGAAACAATATACAATGCAAGAGATCAAACAAAATTATTTACTAGGTACAACTGAACTAAACCTCAAAATAAAATAACAATAAGCATTACTTACTATTTCCCAATGTTTTCTCACGTCGAGCATGAGATGGCAGGTTCAAAGGTGGTGTTGGATTGCTATGTTGACTTGAATTTAATAAATCTATATGATTCCTATGGTTGTCATATGCACCTACAGACAATAGGTCACATGTGTAACCTATAAATGGTTTGTGAAGGACTGATTATAATTTGGTTGAAATTTTGGGAAAAGTTGGTATATTACTAATATCATCAAGTTGTCCTTGCACCCTTAACCATTCTTTGTAAGTCTTGACTGTGTCTTCCCTGTATATATCTTTAAATTCTGCGAAAACCATGTTGATATCAGTGACATGAAAATTGCAATATATTATAATATAGACATTTACAATAGGGCAGCAACATAACTTACCCATGTATTTTCTCTCTTTATGCATATTGTTAAGCCACACCTTGTAATCATTATTGTCTCAGATGGAATCTTCACTAATTGATGCCATTCTTGGCAATTTAATAGGTGTATCTCCACATTTTGCTCTGTTATTTGATCCCTTGACAATACTAATCTGACCTCCTCTCTTCCGCATTACTTGATGTAACACCCTAAAATTTATAATCTTGGAAATAGAGAGAAAATGTTTTTTATGTATTTTTGGTGCTCATGAGAATATAGGAGAAATAAAACTTTTCTTTGAATTAAAATATATCTTAGGGTAACAACATGTTTGAGCATACATGTTGGTGCATAATTTATTTTGTGATGAGTGGTTTGCTCCAAAGTTTGGCAAGATTTCAAATTCATTTTGAAAATGCTTTTGAAATGGTTGAAAACAAAAAGAAAAGGTTTTTCTCTCTCTCCCTCACCCCTCTCCCCAATCTGGCCCGAAGGCCCAGTCGGCCTTGGCCCGCTCGCGCCCCTTCCCCCTTCTCCCATCAGCCGGCGGCCCAACTCCCCGCCTTATCCATATCTTCTCCTAAAATCAAATTCTTTGTTTTCTAGCTTAACCTTTCTGTTGGAGTCTTCCAAAAATCTTTTTCGCCTGCTCTAAAATATTCCTTGGTGCTCATCATTCATCATCATATCTCCAAAATCTTCTCGAGAAGTTTTCCAGCTTTTTCCGACACTTTTTCCTATTTTTTTGGGAGTATAATCTAATTTTTAGATGTCCCAAAATATCTTTTCATGAGCTCCAAATATTTTATTTGAGTTCCTCATGTCTCCAAATGTCTCTGAGAATTTTCCTGAATTTTCGGAGCCATTGGAGTAATTTTTCCTGACTTAAATATCAATTCTAGACTTTTCTAGAATTATTTTAATCCAAAAATTAAATAATTTGAAATAATAAAATCTGTCTTTTTCCTCCCTCCCACAAAGCCCATGTGCAATAATTCTATTAAATTCCAAATATCAACGTCTTTATTTACTAATGGGCTTTTATATTTATTTAGGCCCATTAGTAAATGTGGAGGTGCAACGTCAATTAGCACCATATCGCTAGTTGACGCGGGGCATAGAGTTTTTCTCCCTATATATGTGTCCCATCCCTTGGCCAAAGCACACAATAACGGAAGCCCCTAGTTTGGGAGTCCGAAAATTTTGTTTGCTCTGTCAACGGCCGCCAATTCTTCCCCAATCCCCACTCCGGTTATCGATTTTTGGCTCTCGTTCATCCTCCACAAAAGCAACCTGCAGTCAATATTCATCGCCGACGTCCGTCAGCTCAAGTAAAATCTGATTTTCGTTTTTATTTATTTAATTTCGTAATTAAGTTCGCTGTATTTACAGCTTTGCCACTGATTTTATTTTCGCTATAAAATCTCCGTTTTAACTCCGTTTTGACCCGTTCAAGTTGCGTTAGGTTCGTAATTACATAATCTACATGTTTTTACAACTGTTAATCATGTTTCCAACTTTTAAATTTCGAGTTTAGTTTTAATCTAATAATTTATTAAAGAAAACCTTGTTTAAATCATAACTCCTCCGTTATAGATCCGTTTTTAGTGGTTTTCGTGTCCACGCGTTCGTCTCGACGAGTAGAACAGTTTTATAAGCGTTTTATCCATGTTTTATGTATTGGTGTACTGTTTTCTAATTTATTGCATGTTTTGCTTGTATGTTTGCTCCTGTGTGCCGATGTTTGTTGCGTAAGACGAAGAGTTGCAAGTGAACCTGCAAGAGCTTGACTTTAAAGACTGTGACCAACATCAACTCGAAGAAGGCAAGTGCAGGCACCCTTTGATCATGTTCTTTACCTATTCACCATTAATCACTATATGCATGCATGTGTCTAATTATGTGAACCCTAAGGATTATCCTAGTTTTCCATATCTTCCTTGTTACCTGGGTTTTATGATGGGTTAAATGCTATGCTAAGCAACTTTGCTTGTTCTATAAATACCACATGATGATGATATATTAATGATGACTCAATGGATATGGAAGTATGCTTTAATGTGGAACTCAGTGACTCGGGCACATGGTATGGTATGGTGGTTATGGTAAGTTTGGCTTGTGGTTTGTGATTTGTGCTCGGGTCCGCCTTTTAGGACTGGCTCATGGAGCGACCACCCAGGATAACAGTGCAACCACGAGATGTTATATGGCTCTAACCGGGCTAATTAATTAGAGGATTCTAGTGTTGCGTTAACCGGGCGGCGCTACTGAGGGATGGCCCAAGAATGTGGTATGGACTTAGGGGTCCTCTGGTTGCTGCGGCTTCCAGTAGGAACTTTAGGTGGTTATCGCTCGCTAGATGAATCTTTGTAAAGGCCCCGGGAACTTTAGGTGGTTATCGCTAGCTTAAGGAATCGCTTGTATGTAAGGCCGTGGTGAAACCTTGCCATGCACCTTGGAAGTGTAGTATGGGAGTCATGACCTTGGCATATGGGAATCACTGCTCGTTGGGAAAAGTGTGCAACCTCTGCAGAGTGTAAAACTGATATATCAGCCGTGCTCACGGTTACGAGCGACCTGGACCCTCACATGATTAGTTTTTGGACAGTTGGACTTATGGACATAAGATGTGGTTTCTCAGATGGAGGTGTTTACCTCGGTTGATGATTATATTAAAGGTGGTATTCTCTTAACTAATGGGATGGGTTATCCTATACTCACTTATAGTAATCAGGTGCTAATAAAACTTGACCAACTAAAATGCTTATCGCAGTTGAACAGTGTCAGCCTACCTTTGTTCAAGCCTTGCATGACATTTTATTTCCGCCTGTACTTGTTGAGTACGATATGCTGTCACCTTGCTATTCCCCACAACCCCAGACGGTAGCCCAAGTTACCCAGAAGGTTAGTGGAGATGTCATGGAGTTTACCAGAAGACTATCAGTTGTGTTGGCGTACGGTGCCCCCAGTCAACGTCGTCCTGTGAAGATTGGAGCCTCAAGTGAAGATTAGTTTATGTTCGCTTTACTCTGATATATGTAAGTGTTAATAGCTATGTTACGTTATATAATAACAACATTGTTTCTGATATTCTATACTGTTGTTGTATGTGTGGACTTCCTGGGCACACATATGGCTATCCTGGTTTTGTTCTTAAAACTGGGTGTTACAGAATGGTATTCAGAGCTGTGTTGACTGTAGGACGTATGCCAACTAGAAAATGATCGTTTATAGGATTCCAATTTGTTATACAACCCTTGTTCTTGATATCCTTTGTTTCTACTCTTGTTAATATTCCTTTCCTTGAACATTTGGCCTTTCCTTGTCTAATTACCTTCAAGTCCTTGATTCTTGCTCCTACTCTATCTATCTTACGTTTCTTGCTTTTAGATCTGGTTCTCACCTTTGCTGCTACGTGACCTTAGGATGTCTAGAGCAACTGACCTTTAGACTGTCCACCATAACACCCAGAGCGTTAGTTTGCGTTGAAGCATGTTTGGGTGTGCAGTTGTTTGTTTTTATGCTTTGGATGATTTGCTTCTTTGTAATGAGTGTGATGTGTTGTGGGCAATGTTCACAACTACATCAAGTTGTTAGTTTAGTGTGTTGTTAGTTAGTTGGGGGATCTTATCTTGTTCCTTGTTCCAAAATCTTCTTCAAGCCTCTCATGTTGTTTCCCTCATCTTCTCAATCTTTCCTACTCATGTTTATCTCTCCACCTATGCTTACAAGTTCTTGGTTAATCAGATGGTGAACACAAGAAGGCAGGCAAGCATGCAGAATGCTACCAACCAGAGCTCACAACCACCTCCTTCTCAAGGCAACATGGAACAGTGGATGACGATGCAGACTCAACTCATGCAGTCAATGGTGCAAGTAGTGACCAACCTCCAGCAAAGTAGTGTGCCACCAAGGGATAGTCGTGCTGAGTTTATGAAAGGACATCCTCCAGTGTTTGCTCATGCTATTGATCCATTGGAGGAGATGATTGGCTACGTGCAGTAGAAAAAGGCAATCAACCTAGCACAGTGCAATGATCTTGAGAAGGTGTTGTATGCATCAGGACAACTTCAGGGAGCAGCTCAAGATTGGTGGGAGTCATTCCAGTATGGACGTCCCAACAATGCTCCTGCTATCACTTGGGAGGAGTTCACTGAGAATTTCCAGGTCCTATCATATTCACTGCAATTCCCGCAGGATTAGAGAGCTTAAACAGGAAGAATTCAGAGCCTTGAAGCAAGGATCAATGTCTGGGTTGAGTATCGTGATAAGTTTGCTCAGCTATCGCGTTATGCTCCAAACAGATGTAGATGATGATGATAAGAACAGTATCGCTTTCTTAGAGGATTGTATGATGGTCTTCAACTCCAGCTCATGTCCAACAGCTATCCCAACTTCCAAGCACTGTGATCGTGCCATCATAGTGATAATAGTGCAAGGAAATGGATGCAAAGAAGAGAAAGCTTCAGGAGCAACCTCATAGACATACTCGTCCTCGCAGTGCCTCTCCGCAAGCGAATCAGCTTCAGCCCGGTACCTCAGATCAACGATAATGAGTATCGTCAGCAATCGCAAGAGCAACACGCAAACTTGCAAGAACTCCATCATGTACAGGAGTTGTCACTCCTGAAGCGGTTATGATCTCTGATACTCCCGTGTCGGCTACAACGACTAAGACTCCCAAGAAGACTAGAACCTCCAGCAGTCTATCAAAAATGGGTTGCTACCATTGCAAGCAAGAGGGACATCTCATGCGACAATGCCCAAAGAAGTATCCATATGTGTATGGTAACAAGAATCAGAATCAGAACCGTGTTCAAGCTCAGAATCAGAGGAATGAAATGCAACAGACTTATATGCGAGGCACAGTGAAACAATATGACCATGGATGATGTCAGAAGTGATCCCGATGTGATACTCGGTATGTCCTTGTCAACTCTATTCCAACATCAGTTCTTTTTGATTCAAAAGCTACACATTCCTTCATCAGTAAGCAATATTCCACAAGACATCATTTTCGTGCTGTTACTATGAAGCACCCTCTGCTAGTTAGTTCACCTAGTGGAGAGATGAAAGCCACCCTTATTTGTCCGAAAGTTAGTCTCAACATAAGGGGGGTAGAATTCCTAGCTAATCTGGTAATCTTGGAGACCGAAGGTGTTGATGTGATCCTTGGAAGGGATTGGTTACTATGCATGATGGTACCATAGATTATGCTAGAAGAGCTGTGTCTTTGGTTAATTCCTCAGGTGAGGAAGTGGAATATGTGGCCTCTTTTCCGTCAGTTGAAGAAGGTTTGCTCAATCAGATAAAAGGCACTCCCTTGAAGAAATCAAAGTGGTATGTGATTTCCCTGACGTGTTCCTATCAATCTACCCGGTATGCCCGGGTATCACCAGATCGAGAAGGAGTTTCTTATTGATCTTCTACCTGGAACTTCCCCTATATCTAAGAGACCTTGTAGGATGGCCAGTTAATGAGTTAGAAGAACTTAAAAAGCAATTAAGAGAACTACAAGATAAAGGTTTTATTCGTCCGAGTTCATCACCATGGGGAGCTCCAGTTATACTTGTGAATAAGAAGGATGGAACTCAGAGAATGTGTGTGGATTATAGATCACTCAATGAAGTTACGATCAAGAACAAATGTCCTTTGCCTAAGATTGAGGATCTTTTTGGTCAGTTGAAAGGAGCTTGTGTTTTCTCTAAGATCAATTTGAGATCCGGCTATCACCAATTGAAGGTTAGATCAGCTGATATTCCTAAAACTGCATTCACTACAAGATATGGGCTTTATGAATACACAGTGGTGTCCTATGGGTTGACTAATGTGCCAATATATTTCATGCATCTCATGAATAAGGTTTTCATGGAAATCTGGATAAGTTTGTTGTGGTTCTAGTTGATGATATTCTCATATACTCCAAAAGTGAAGAAGAGCATGAAGCACACTTAAGGCTTGTTCTGCAGAGACTCAGAGAAAACCAGTTGTATGCTAAGCTGAGTAAGTGTGAATTCTGGTTGAATGAAGTCTCTCTCCTTGGCCATGTTGTTTCTAATGGAGGTATTGTTGTAGATCCAAGCAAAGTAAGAGATGTGTTGAATTGGCAACCACCTCAGACTGTGAGTGAGATCCGAAATTTCCTTGGTTTGGCAGGTTATTATAGAAGATTTATTGAAGGATTTTCCAAGATAGCAAGGCCTTTAACAGCTTTATTGGAAAAAGGAAAGAAGTTTGAATGGACGACAGCCTGTGAGGAAAGTTTTAGAATGCTGAAGAACAAACTAACCACCGCGCCTGTGCTAGCAATGCCTGATGTTAGTAAGAATTTTGATGTGTATTGTGATGCTTCTCGCCATGGTTTGGGATGTGTGCTTATGCAAGAAGGTCGAGTTATAGCCTATGCTTCGAGGCAGTTAAAGAGACACGAGAAGAATTATCCTACTCATGATCTAGAATTGGCAGCTGTGGTTCATGCTTTGAAAATCTGGAGACATTATATGTTGGGTAATAGATGTGAGATTTACACCGATCATAAGAGTCTGAAGTACATATTCACTCAGTCAGATCTTAACTCCAGACAACGCAGATGGTTGGAAGTTATTAAAGATTTTGATCTTGGTATTCACTATCATCCTGGAAAAGCTAATGTTGTAGCAGATGCTTTGAGTCGGAAAAGTTATGCTAATATGATCATAGAACATCAGCTTCCAGCTGGTTTATGCAAGGAATTTGAAAAGCTCAACCTTGGTTTGGTCGCTAGTACTCAAGCAGTGGCAATGGAAGTTGATTCGACCTTTAGAGCAGGATGTTCGCAAAGGTCAATTGGATGATGAGAAGATAAAGGATATTGCTGAGCTAGTTAAGAAAGACAAAGCACCTGGATTCCATATAGATGAACATGGAACTGTTGGTTCAAGAAGAGAATTTGTGTGCCAGACTTGGAACATGTCCGTAATTTGATATTGAGAGAAGCTCATGAGTCAGCTTATTCCATTCATCCCGGTAGCACTAAGATGTACCAGGATTTGAAGAAGAAATTTGGTGGTATGGTATGAAGAGAGACATAGCAGAATACGTGGCTTTGTGTGATACGTGTCAAAGAGTGAAGGCAGAGCATCAAAGACCAGCAGGATTGTTGCAACCACTGAAGATACCTGAATGGAAATGGGATGAGATCAGTATGGATTTCATAGTAGGTTTACCACGTACTCAAAGTGGTTATGATTCAATTTGGGTAATTGTGGATCGCTTAACTAAAGTATCTCACTTCATTCCTGTCAAGACTACGTACTCTAGTGCAAAACTTGCAGAGTTATACATGTCAAGAATTGTGTGTTTGCATGGAGTGCCGAGGAAGATTGTGTCAGATAGAGGTACTCAGTTTACATCTCGTTTTTGGGAAAAGATTCATGAGTCTATGGGTACGAAATTGAATTTTAGTTCAGCCTATCATCCTCAAACAGATGGACAGACAGAAAGAACGAATCAGGTTCTAGAAGACATGTTGAGAGCTTGTGCTGTACAATATGGTACTAGTTGGGATAAGAGTTTACCATATGCAGAATTCTCTTATAACAATAGTTACCAAGCTAGTCTCAAAATGGCCCCATTTGAAGCTTTGTATGGCAGAAAATGTAGAACTCCTTTGTTTTGGAATCAAACAGGAGAAAGTCAGGTGTTTGGACCAGAAGCTTTAAAGGAAGCAGAGAGACAAGTTCGAATCATTCGTGAGAACTTGAGAGCAGCTCAGTCCAGACAGAAAAGCTATGCCGACAAACGTCGTAGACAGTTAGTTTTTGAAGTAGGTGATTATGTATATCTTAAAGTATCACCTGTCCGAGGACTCAAGAGATTTAAAGTAAAAGGAAAGTTGGCACCCAGATATATTGGTCCGTTCAAGATTTTGGAAAGAAAAGGTGAAGTGGCATATCAACTTGAGTTACCTGCTCAATTGTCAGATGTACACAATGTGTTTCATGTATCACAGTTGAAGAAGTGTTTGAGAGTGCCAGAGGAACAGTTACCCTTAGAGGAAGTTAACTTGAAAGATGATCTAACTTATACAGAGCATCCTGTGAAGATTTTGGAAGTCGCTGAAAGAGTTACCAGAAGCAAGGTTGTCAGAATGTGCAAAGTCCAGTGGAGTCATCACTCGGTGGATGATGCAACATGGGAACGTGAAGATGAGCTACGTGCAGAGTTTCCCTATCTCTTCAAAGATCCTTCCGAATCTCGAGGACGAGATTCATCTTAAGGGGGTAGATTTGTAACACCCTAAAATTTATAATCTTGGAAATAGAGAGAAAATGTTTTATTATGTATTTTTGGTGCTCATGAGAATATAGGAGAAATAAAACTTTTCTTTGAATTAAAATATATCTTAGGGTAACAACATGTTTGAGCATACATGCTGGTGCATAATTTATTTTGTGATGAGTGGTTTGCTCCAAAGTTTGGCAAGATTTCAAATTCATTTTGAAAATGCTTTTGAAATGGTTGAACAAAACAAAAGAAAAGGTTTTTCCTCTCTCTCCCTCACCCCTCTCCCCAATCTGGCCGAAGGCCCAGTCGGCCTTGGCCCGCTCGCGCCCCTTCCCCCTTCTCCATCAGCCGGCGGCCCAACTCCCCGCCTTATCCATATCTTCTCCTAAAATCAAATTCTTTGTTTTCTAGCTTAACCTTTCTGTTGGAGTCTCCCAAAAATCTTTTTCGCTGCTCTAAAATTCCTTGGTGCTCATCATTCATCATCATATCTCCAAAATCTTCTCGAGAAGTTTTCCAGCTTTTTCCGACACTTTTTCCTTTTTTTTGGGAGTATAATCTAATTTTTAGATGTCCCAAAATATCTTTTCATGAGCTCCAAATATTTTATTTGAGTTCCTCATGTCTCCAAATGTCTCTGAGAATTTTTCCTGAATTTTCGGAGCCATTGGAGTAATTTTTCCTGACTTAAATATCAATTCTAGACTTTTCTAGAATTATTTTAATCCAAAAAATTAAATAATTTCGAAAATAATAAAATCTGTTTTTCCTCCCTCCCACAAAGCCCATGTGCAATAATTCTATTAAATTCCAAATATCAACGTCTTTATTTACTAATGGGCTTTTATATTTATTTAGGCCCATTAGTAAATGTGGAGGTGCAACGTCAATTAGCACCATATCGCGTTGACGCGGGGCATAGAGTTTTTCTCCCTATATATGTGTCCATCCCTTGGCCAAAGCACACAATAACGGAAGCCCCTAGTTTGGGAGTCCGAAAATTTGTTTGCTCTGTCAACGGCCGCCAAATTCTTCCCCAACTCCGGTTATCGATTTTTGGCTCTCGTTCATCCTCCACAAAAGCAACCTGCAGTCAATATTCATCGCCGACGTCCGTCAACTCAAGTAAAATCTGATTTTCGTTTTTATTTATTTAATTTCGTAATTAAGTTCGCTGTATTTACAGCTTTGCCACTGATTTTATTTTCGCTATAAAATCTCCGTTTTAACTCCGTTTTGACCCGTTCAAGTTGCGTTAGGTTCGTAATTACATAATCTACATGTTTTTACAACTGTTAATCATGTTTCCAACTTTTAAATTTCGAGTTTAGTTTTAATCTAATAATTTATTAAAGAAAACCTTGTTTAAATCATAACTCCTCCGTTATAGATCCGTTTTTAGTGGTTTTCGTGTCCACGCGTTCGTCTCGACGAGTAGAACAGTTTTATAAGCGTTTTATCCATGTTTTATGTATTGGTGTACTGTTTTCTAATTTATTGCATGTTTTGCTTGTATGTTTGCTCCTGTGTGCCGATGTTTGTTGCGTATAGACGAAGAGTTGCAAGTGAACCTGCAAGAGCTTGACTTTAAAGACTGTGACCAACATCAACTCGAAGAAGGCAAGTGCAGGCACCCTTTGATCATGTTCTTTACCTATTCACCATTAATCACTATATGCATGCATGTGTCTAATTATGTGAACCCTAAGGATTATCCTAGTTTTCCATATCTTCCTTGTTACCTGGGTTTTATGATGGGTAGTAATGCTATGCTAAGCAACTTTGCTTGTTCTATAAATACCACATGATGATGATATATTAATGATGACTCAATGGATATGGAAGTATGCTTTAATGTGGAACTCAGTGACTCGGGCACATGGTATGGTATGGTGGTTATGGTAAGTTTGGCTTGTGGTTTGTGATTTGTGCTCGGGTCCGCCTTTTAGGACTGGCTCATGGAGCGACCACCCAGGATAACAGTGCAACCACGAGATGTTATATGGCTCTAACCGGGCTAATTAATTAGAGGATTCTAGTGTTGCGTTAACCGGGCGGCGCTACTGAGGGATGGCCCAAGAATGTGGTATGGACTTAGGGGTCCTCTGGTTGCTGCGGCTTCCAGTAGGAACTTTAGGTGGTTATCGCTCGCTAGATGAATCTTTGTAAAGGCCCGTGGTGAAACCTTGCCATGCACCTTGGAAGTGTAGTATGGGAGTCATGACCTTGGCATATGGGAATCACTGCTCGTTGGGAAAAGTGTGCAACCTCTGCAGAGTGTAAAACTGATATATCAGCCGTGCTCACGGTTACGAGCGACCTGGACCCTCACATGATTAGTTTTGGACAGTTGGACTTATGGACATAAGATGATGGTTTCTCAGATGGAGGTGTTTACCTCGGTTGATGGTTATATTTAAGGTGGTATTCTTCTTAACTAATGGGATGGGTTATCCTATACTCACTTATAGTAATCAGGTGCTAATAAAACTTGACCAACTAAAATGCTTATCGCAGTGAAACAGTGTCAGCCTACCTTTGTTCAAGCCTTGCATGACATTTATTTCCGCCTGTACTTGTTGAGTACGATATGTGCTCACCCTTGCTATTCCCCACAACCCCAGACGGTAGCCCAAGTTACCCAGAAGATTAGTGGAGATGTCATGGAGTTTACCAGAAGACTATCAGTTGTGTTTGGCGTACGGTGCCCCCAGTCAGCCGTCCCTGTGAAGACTGGAGCCTCAAGTGAAGATTAGTTTATGTTCCGCTTTACTCTGATATATGTAAGTGTTATATAGCTATGTTACGTATATAATAACATTGTTTCTGATATTCTATACTCTGTTGTTGTATGTGTGGACTTCCTGGGCACACATATGGCTATCCTGGTTTTGTTCTTAAAACTGGGTGTTACACTGATAGCATGATTGTGCATCTTCATATAGTAATCTCGTTAGTGTTGCACGACGTTACAAATCTCCTCTGATAGTACAAGTAGTCCCTGGCACCAAAACCCTAGATTTGTTTCATGTTATTAAGTTACCAAACTGATCGAGCCCTGTCTATTGTATACTGAGCAAATTCTTCCTGCCCCGTTACAAGTACACAAGTCAGTCCCTGTTACTATCACTGAGGCACAAATATACCCATTTTTTTTTATGAAAAGTATAACGAGAATGAATACAACTGGGAATATATAACTGTAAATGCTTAAAGTAAAGACAAAATTATGTTGTAAAGTTTAGAAAACATAATGATAATAAAATAACAAGGCAATTTAAGAAGGAACAACTGAGAATAACAATCAATAAAGTTTCCTTATTATATGTCGTAAGCTTGTGCACACATCAAGGTAATCAGATGGTGTGCCGGCTACATCAACACATGGAGTGGCCAGGCTGCATCAACGCTTGGAGTTTGGTTTCGTGACACATATGTGTATACCTCTGTTCAGGTTTTAGCTTTAGAATTTCAGATTTTCAGTGTATTGTCAGCTGATGAATAGTATGCCTATATCTGTTCAGGTTTTCAGTTTATTGTCATGTAGCATTTAGGTTTCCATAACTCTTTGTATTGATCAATTTGTATCATATCGATGCTCAACCCCTATTTCATTTAGTTAATCTTTGTGCATTGTCTTTGTACATAAATTGATCTAGCATAATTGTTCCAACATGCAAGTCATGTCTTCTTCAAATCGGATTAGAAAATATGAATCAGAAAATCAAAAGCGTAAGAAAAAACAAAGAATTGAGGAATTAACTCAATCTCGAAAGGAACCATGGAGAGGTTTATTATTAAATACCACAAGTTTCTTCTCCCAATAATAATACAACCAAGCAAGGCACTGCACAAGATTTAGAAAATGCCGACAATCCTAAACAAATTGATATCATAGAAGAAAAGGGTCTGAAAAGAGATTTGTCAATTCAGAAAGGTCCTATGGATAGATTTTCTAGAAGGTTCTTTGCATTTCTATAGTAGAATTCTATCAAACGGAGAGGGGTGCGATAGAGATTAGCTTGTGTTTTCAAAAGAACTTGACACAAAGTATTTTGTTTTTAGTTGTAAACATATATAATCAAGCATTTCGTGGTCATAATAGCAAATTATATGAAAACAGCAATGGGAATTTCTTGGGCTTGATAGAAATGTTGGCTGAATTTGATCCAGTTTTTCTTCATCAAGATTTTATTCACAAGAAAATAAAAGGCCCGGTAGAAATTCTATTTTTTTTGAAGCCACATGAGTGTTTTCCCATGCAACCATTGCATACACAATTCTATTGACCATTGCAGTGAGTGTTGCATCGGAGAATTCTATTTAGTCCAGTCATTTGTCTATAGTTTTCATTATTGTGAACAGTATTGAAAGAATATTCCCACTCGACAGTCCAAACCAAGAATGAGACATAAGTTTTCAGACGGTCTAGCAGAAAACTGATATTGGACAGTATTGAAATAGCTCTCAAGAAATAATCTTTTTTTCTAAAATATAAATTCAGAACAATATGATAAACCAGCAGGTGCGCTTGGGGAGGGAAGGGGTGGGGATATTTTGTGCCCTTACCTATCGTCAGTCTGAGTGGACACCGACGACTTTCTGGTCCTTGGTTGCAGTCATCTCCATCTTCATCAGCAGAAGGTGTCGCCGTCTTGACGAAGGTGTCCGAAAAAGCGACATCATCGCTTTGGGTCTAGATATCTTGGAGGCAGGTGCTTGCGCTGATGTAGGTGTTGGCGTGTTGCATGCAGATGTCGTTGCCGCTGCAGGTGTTGGCATCGATGACGACATAGGTGTTCGCGTTGCTGCTCTCGTCGGTCCCTCTGGAGGGGTCGCCATCTTCTCCTTGTTGGTCGAAGGCCAAACCCCTATGTAATGCCCCAGAGCCCAAACGGCTCAGATCCACTCTACACATTGAGCGAACCACACCTACCACCATCCCACTTAAGCTTTCGTCCTCGCTTCGCTTAAAAGGATTAATCCGGGGATGGTGGGATGAACTCTAGAAGCCTTATATGTTGGTCTATCCCACTTAAACAAACCAAGGTGGGACTAAACTCTCCACAATATCTCATTAACACACATGGGCCACTATGGGCCAAATGGGCCGGATGTGACATACACCCCCCTCAAAGAACTCGACGTCCTCGTCGAGCCCAACAATACCCACACCGGGCAAACGATGACCAAGAACGTTCCCCTCTTAGCACACGCGACCGTGCGCCCAGGGTCGACACATGTGCCATGCCGTTCTCCGCAGAGACTACACGCGCAATGAACCTACCATGTCCGCAACCCCTAGCCCGCATGCGTCCGTGGCCGCGAAGGTCGGCTCTGATGCCATGTCACATCCGGCCCCATTGGCCCATAGTGGCCCATGTGTGTTAATGAGATATTGTGGAGAGTTTAGTCCCACCTTGGTTGTTTAAAGTGGGATAGACCAACATATAAGGCTTCTAGAGTTCATCCCACCATCCCCGGATTAATCCTTTATAGCGAAGCGAGGACGAAAGCTTAAGTGGGATGGTGGTAGGTGTGGTTCGCTCAATGTGTAGAGTGGATCTGAGCCGTTTGGGCTCTGGGGCATGACAAATTGGTATCAGAGCTATGTTGACTGTAGGAGGACGCAAGCCTAGTTAGTTGTGGTCGTTTTAGTGGCCTTGCTTCTCAATTCTTGCTATTTACTTAGCCTTGTTAATTTATCAAAAACTATATGCTTCTCTTTACTTGTCTCTATTACACAAATATATTGATTCTATTATATCTATCTCTTGGTCTATCCATAGATGGCTCGTCGTATCACCCGCAGGACCATCAGTGGACGCAGGAGGGCAGGCAACCCCGTTTCGCAAGCACCGCAAGTACCCCAGGCGCCAGGCCAGAGCAGCAGGAGGTAGCACCGCAAGAGCCAGTACCACAAGAACAAGCACCTCAAGAAGTGGAACCACCAAGCGCCGCGCACCACCAGCACAAGCTCCAGTACCTCCCTCGCCAGTGCCCCCAGAAGTGCTTGAGGTTGAAGACGATGAGAGCTTCCAACGGGTTGGGACGTGGACTCCGGGTATTTTCGTCGGAGCGCCTACAGCTGCCCAGAGCCCACACATCACAGGCTGATGGGACTTTTTGATGCCTACTACCCCGACAAGAACATCATCGTACAGTACACCCATTGGAGGTACAGTCATCCCATGGAAAAGACTACTGGAAGGCAAGAGTGACTGTGCGTGTCGTGTCCGAGAACCGAAGAGAGTGGCTTATACCTGCATGAGATGGTGATCGGCCACAGGGCTCGTCGGTCCACTCTAGCGTCAGCCTTGGAAGCCGTGGCAGTTGAAGCCTACAAAGCATTCCGAGGTCGTCGTATTGAAGACATGAGGAATGACGCATACCGCTATCTGCCCTATTGGAACAGTGAGAATAAGGAGGCTATGGTAGAAGACCCCAATGCAACACCAACCGAGAAGGCCACACGAGATTTTTCTCCTTGACAGGAAAGGTCTAACGCGGACTTGGAAAGGCAGGTGATATCCATGGGAAAAGATCTCAAAAGATGCTATAGCACTATTGATGGGCTCTTGGAACTTCTAAATCAACCCCTATGTACAAGAGGCTCCGCGAACCGCTCTACAAATAGGCATAGGTCACCCTTCTATGTAATAAGACAATAGTAGTAAGCGTTTGTCGAGTCTAGTTAACCTATGTGCTAGTGTGATTCTTTATGTGTGAGTTGGATTATCATTATGCTTAGTGTGATGGATCTTTGTAATGAGTGTTGAGATATATTGTGGGCTTGTCTACAAATCTCATAGTTAGACATAACGTTCATGAATAATAAAAGGGTTAGTTACATCTTGTCCTATGCTGTTTTCTGGAGCAACCTGTGATCTTTTGGTTATATCTCAAGTCCTGATCGTGCAACATGGCTGAAAATTTTATGATGGAAAATAGACTCCTATATCTAACCAATGCCTCTGGAATCACTTCAATAGCTGTTATGGTTTGTGAGATATGGCTGTTTCAAGTTAGAGTTTTTGCGCAGTTTTGAGCACTGGACAGATCTGTTTGTTCTCTGTTTTTGACTGATTTAACAACGGCAGAATCTGGGAAAGTCACTTAAATAAAAGTTGTAGATAATTTCGTTATCTTTCCAACCGTGTATCACACGCCCTGTTTGGATTTCTGGAACTCCGTATATGACTGTTTTTCTGTACTGCTGTTACCGGATCTCGCCCAGAAATTTTCAGATCTCCTGTTTCCTCTCATATAAGTGATCTTTTCTTAAAAAGGTTCACTAACCTTGATCCCTGTTTGGAAACACAGATGGCCGCCAGAGGAGGTGGAGTTGGAGGTGGACGTGGACGTGGCCGTGGTCGTGGAGCACCTGTTAACCCACCACCACCCCACCCCCAGTTGACATTCAGCAGTTGATGGGCATCCAAGCCCAATTATGCAAACTATGATGCAACATATGCAGCATCAGCCAGTTGGAGGAGCACCACCGATGCAAGTGAGGGACAAGAGGGGTGAGTTTTGAAGGGTCACCCGCCAGTGTTCTCTCATGCCGCTGATCCCCTGGAGGCTGATGACTGGCTTCGTGCTATTGAACGCCAGCTTACCATCGCGCAATGCAATGACCAGGAGAAGGTGCTCTATGCTTCTGGTCAGTTGCAAGGAGCTGCTCTGGATTGGTGGGAATCGTTTCAGTTCGGTCAACCCAACAATGCCCCACCTGTCACCTTTGAGGAATTCAAGACCAACTTTAAAGCGTACCATATCCCTGCTGGTCTGATTGAATTGAAGCAGGAAGAGTTAGATCTCTGCGCCAAGGAGCCATGACCGTTGCAGAGTACCGTGACAAGTTTGCTCAATTGTCACGCTATGCTCCCGCTGATATTGCTCAGGATGCCGACAAGCAGCGTCGCTTCCTCAAGGGTCTGAATGACGGACTGGCACTGCAGCTTATGTCCAATGAGTATGCCAGCTACCAGACCTTAGTCAACCGTGCTATTGTGGTTGACAACAAGCGCAAGGAGATGGAGGCTAGAAAGAGGAAGCTCCATGGTCAGTCTTCTGGTAGTAACAACCGCCCTCGTCCTAATTTTGCACCGGGCAACCAGCAGAGGTATCAGGGACCTACTTCTCAGTGGAACCGTAACCAGGGACCGCAACGCCCTTCATATCAGCAGCAAGGAAACAATCAGCGCCCACAGCAGCAGCAGCACAATAATCATGCTCAACGCCAAGGTACCCCGTCAACACCCCATGAAGAATAGTGCACCTAACACTCCCAACAAGTGCTTTGTCTGCGGTGAGGTTGGTCACCTCTCCTACAATTGTCCTAAGAAGCAGAATCAACAGACTCCACAGAGTCAGAACAATAAGGGACGTCAGAATCCATCACCTAACTCCGGCAAGGTGAATCACGTGTCCGCAGAGACCGTGCAGGAAGCGCCAGAGATTATGCTTGGTACGTTCAACATCAGTTCCATCCCTGCTACAGTTCTTTTCGATTCTGGTGCATCGCATACTTTCATATCTCATACATTTGTTAGAATGCATAATCTACCTGTTAGTCTCATGAAAACCCCTATAATGGTTACCTCACCGGGTGGAGGTTTGCAAGCTACGCTCCAGTGTATGCCTATAGATGTGTCCCTAGGGGGGGTAGACTTCTCAGTATCCCCAATTGTGCTGAGGACAGCTGGCATTGATTTGATACTTGGTATGGATTGGATGAAGAGGTGCAAGACAGATATACAGTGTCAAGATAAAGTTGTGACAGTTACCACAGCTAAGGGAGACAGAATCAGTGTGAAGGTAGTGCTACAACCAACACCGACTGCAACCGTGAACCAGATAAATGAAAAGGTTTTCCCGGAAGATCTAGTGGTGGATGAGTTCCCGGATGTGTTCCCCGATGATTTGCCAGGTATGCCACCTGATCGCGACATTGAATTTATTATTGAACTTTTACCTGGAACTGCACCCATAGCTAAAAGACCATATAGGATGGGAGTACCTGAATTAGATGAACTTAAGAAACAAATTAAAGAGTTGCAAGAAAAAGGGTTTATTCGTCCTAGTTCATCACCTTGGGGAGCTCCTGTTATCTTTGTTGACAAAAAGGATGGTGGTCAACGGATGTGTGTTGACTATAGATCGCTTAATGAAGTTACCATTAAGAACAAGTACCCGTTGCCGAGGATCGATGATCTGTTTGATCAGCTGAAAGGTGCATGTGTATTCTCTAAGATTGATCTGCGTTCTGGTTACCATCAGTTGAAGATTCGAGCATCTGATATTCCAAAGACAGCTTTCACTACCAGGTATGGGTTGTATGAGTATACAGTCATGTCCTTTGGATTGACCAATGCACCTGCCTACTTTATGTATTTGATGAACAAGGTGTTCATGGAATATCTCGACAAGTTCGTAGTTGTGTTTATTGATGATATTCTAGTATACTCTAAGAACAAGGAAGACCATGCTAAACACCTGAGGTTAGTGCTACAAAAACTCAGAGAGCACAAGTTGTATGCCAAGCGCAGCAAGTGTGAGTTTTGGTTAAAGGAAGTTCTTTCCTTGGACATGTTATTTCTAATGGAGGCATCTCAGTAGATCCGGGCAAGGTTGAAGATGTGTGTTGAATTGGAAGCCACCAACAGATGTGACCGAGATTCGTAGTTTCCTTGGATTGGCTGGTTACTATAGAAGGTTCATTGAAGGATTCTCCAAACTTGCTAAGCCAATGACAGCTCTGCTAGAGAAGAATGCTAAGTTTGTTTGGTCTGATAAGTGTCAAGCTAATTTCGAGGAGTAGTGAAGAAACGTCTAACTACAGCTCCAGTGTTAATTCTGCCAGATCTGAGTAAGGATTTCTCCATTTATTGTGATGCGTCTCGTCAAGGTTTGGGTTGTGTTCTTATGCAAGAAGGCAGAGTGGTAGCATATGCATCAAGGCAGTTGAGTTGAGAAAGCATGAGCTGAACTATCCCACTCATGATTTAGAATTGGCAGCTGTTGTCCATGCATTGAAGATTTGGAGACACTATCTAGTGGGTCACAAGACGGACATCTATACCGATCATAAGAGCTTGAAGTACATTTTCACTCAGTCTGATCTGAATTTGAGACAACGCAGATGGTTGGAATTGATTAAGGATTATGATTTGGAAATACACTATCATCCCGGGAAGGCTAATGTTGTAGCAGATGCCTTGAGTAGAAAGAGCCATGCCAATGAGGTCAGGATTGCTTCTATGCCAAATGAGTTGTGTGCTGAATTTGCACATCTGAATTTGGGAATTGCGATCAACAGAATAGAGTTAGAGCTTGAACCAGTATTGATGCAAGAGATACGTAAGGGTCAGATGTCAGATGAAAAGTTAAAGCAGATAGCCGATAACATTGTTCTTGGCAAAGCATCAGGTTTTCGGTTGGATGATGATGGTACATTGTGGCATGGGAATAGATTATGTGTACCTGCAATCAAGGAGATACGTGAGTCTATACTGCGAGAAGTGCATGAGTCAGCTTATTCCATTCATCCTGGAAGCACTAAGATGTACCTTGATCTGAAGAAAAAGTATTGGTGGGATAGGCTGAAGCGAGATGTAGCCGAGTACGTCGCTCTGTGTGATACATGTCAGAGGGTGAAGGCAGAACATCAGAGACCCGCTGGTTTGTTACAACCGATGAAGATACCTGAATGGAAGTGGGAAGAAGTCGGTATGGACTTTATAGTTGGTTTGCCTCGTACGCAGAGAGGGTACGACTCCATATGGGTAGTAGTCGATCGATTGACAAAGTTGCTCACTTTATACCAGTTAAAACTACCTATACGGGAGCAAGATTGGCAGAATTGTACATGGAACGGATAGTATGTTTGCATGGAGTGCCCCGAAAGATTGTGTCAGATCGTGGTACTCAGTTCACCTCTCACTTTTGGCAGATGATACATCGATCATTAGGCACAAGGTTGAACTTCAGTACTGCTTATCATCCACAGACTGATGGACAGACGGAAAGAACCAATCAGATTCTGGAAGACATGTTGAGAGCTTGTGCATTACAGTATGGCACCAGTTGGGACAAGAATCTGTGTTATGCAGAGTTCTCATACAACAACAGTCATCAGGAGAGTCTTAAGATGGCACCGTTTGAAGCCTTGTATGGTAGACAGTGTAGAACACCGTTGTTCTGGGATCAGACAGGTGAGAGTCAAGTGTTTGGACCTGATGTGTTGAGGAATGCCGAGGAACATGTCAGAATAATCAGAGATAACCTGAGAGCTGCTCAGTCCCGACAGAAGAGTTATGCAAACAACCGTCGTCGAGATCTATCTTTTGCAGTAGGTGATCATGTCTACCTAAAGGTGTCACCGATGAGAGGTGTGAAAAGGTTCAATAAGAAAGGAAAGTTAGCACCAAGGTATATTGGACCGTTCAAAATTCTTGAAAGACGTGGCGAAGTGGCATATCAGTTAGAGTTGCCTGAAAGCTTGTCAGCAAGTGCATAAGTGTTTCATGTCTTCAGTTGAAAAGTGCCTGCGAGTACCCGAAGAGCAGATACCGTGGAAGAGCTTACAGTTAAGGAAGATCTGACTTATGATGAGTACCCAACAAGAATTTTAGAGCAGCCGAAAGAGTTACCCGGAGCAGAGTAATAAAGATGTGTAAGGTTCAGTGGAATCGGTATTCAGAAACAGAGGCAACTTGGGAAAGAGAAGAGGATTTGAGGAAGTCATACCCGCAGTTGTTTGAGTAAGCATCGCTGGAATCTCGAGGACGAGATTCTTTAAGGGGGTAGAATTGTAACATCCCAAAATTTGCATCAATTTAAAATAGGCAATATGATTTAATTATGCATTTTGTGTGTTGCATAAAACTTAGTTAATAAATTATTTGCAAAGCTAAAATTAATCCTAGGCCAAAGATCATGTTGATGCATACATGCTGGTGCATAACTTATTTTTGTGGCGTGGTTTTAGTTCAAAAGTTGTTTGAATTCAAAAAGGATTTGAAAATGCATTTGAAAAACCAAATCTGAAATTGGAAAACCCTTTTCCTTCTCTTCCTCCTCCGTTCTCCCTTCTGGCCCGAGCCAGCCTGGCCGGCCCGCTCCCTCCCTCGTGCTGGCCCGCTTCTCCTCTTCCTCCCCTCTCCCTCCGTCGCTTGCGTGGGCCGCCGCCCGGCCCAGCAGCACCTGCACAGCGCCGCAGCCCCGCGCTGAGCCGAGGGTCCAGCCTCGGCGCCAGCCTCGCGTGCGCGTCGCCATCTCCGCCTCGCCCGAGGGTCCAGCCTCGCGCGAGCGTAGCCTTCTCCGCCTCGCCCGAGGGTCCAGCCTCGGCGTTGAGCGTCGCCGTTTCCGACTCGCCGAGGGTCCAGCCTCGCGTGCGCGTCGTCGCCTCCGTCTCGCCCGAGGGTCGCCTCTCCCGCGCCCGCTGACAGCTCGACCCCGCCTGTCAGCGTCCCACCACTCTTTCTCCCTCTCGTATCCGGCTCGGACTCCATGGCCGGGATCGAGTCCATCCTCGCCACGCGTCCTCGCTTGCCAAATCGACCGAACCGACCCTCTTATAAGGTCCCCAGGAAACCGCCGCCTCTCCCCACGCTTTTAGCTTGAGCTCTCGTGCCCTAGTTCGTCTCCGCGACAAACTCCGCCGCCCGCAAGCTTTCCGCCGCCAACAACCCGACGATTCATCGAGTTCCCGCGCCCGTAAGTGGTACCTCGAGTTTCCCTTGATCTCTCGAAGCTAACCGAGTGTGTTCCCCTCTTTCTCCTCTTCGTTTTGATGCCTTAATCGCTCGCCGTCGCTTTCCAGAGCCGCCGTCCGCCTCGACGAGCGATACGCCGCCACCAGATCGTCTCCGACCTCGTCTGTGCCTCTGGTGAGTCCGCTTTGCTCACCTCTTTCGATTGGATCTGCTCCCGAGGCCTCTACCGCTCTGTAGCGCAATCCCGAGCCGCGCCGCCGCCTTCCGGCCGTGGAGCCGCCGCGTCCTTCTTTCTCTCCGGTGAAAAGCGCCGCCGGCCCTCCCTGATCTAATCCCGAGCGTCCATCTCAGATCCGACGCACACCAGAGCTCGATACCCCTTCGTTGCCTGTTTTACAAAAAGATCCTTACACCTTTTTAGGTCTAAACCCGCGGTCCCAAAGGCCCTGTTCTTTGAGTCTGCGTTTTCCTCTGTTTGAGCCCCTGCGCTTTGTCCTATTTGAGGCGCAGTCCATCCAATCCGCAGATTCGTTTTAAATCAATTTAAATACAAAATCAATTTCAGTTTAATTACAGTTTTGCCACCAGTTTTAAATGCTTATAACTTCTACGTTTTTAGTCCGATTTAGTCCGTTCAAGTTGCGTTAGATTCGTTTTGAAAAGCTCTATCTATCTGTACAAGGATATCTACTGTTTTCAGTAATTAAAATTGGAGTTAGGTTTAATCTACTAATTAAGGTTCTGTAACTTGTTTAGCTCATAACTTTCGCGTTATAATTCCGTTTTTCGTGATTCTCGCGTTTATGTGATCGTGGTAGATCGTACCTTCTGTTTTCAAACTTTTTATATTATTTTCTTGCTGATGGTGTAATGTTCTAATTATAGCTTGTCTTGCTTTGTATGGTTGTTGTTTTCCGATGGTTTGTTTGTTGATGTGGTAATCGAGTAATCTACCGGTGAGAATTACGTTGTGATCAAGAGCTCTACTTCGACACCAAGAGCAACCAGAGTACTCTGAATCAGGCAAGTATAGCATGGGATCATCCTTGTTGACCTATTCACCATGAAACATCTAAATTCATGTGCATGTGTCTAATCTTGATCTCCTATCTAGTTTACCCTAGACCTTTGACCCGTTACCTTGATAACTTTGGGATGCTATGCATATGGGTAGAGTTTTTGCTAGAGCTTTACTTAACCAAACATGATCTAATAATGGTGAATAAAATTTGATCTTTTTAGCAACATGGTTTAGATCTCCTGTCAGCAAAAGCTGGGACATACAGTGCAACCATGAGGGTTATATGGCTCTGACCTTAGCTCAGTATAAGGACCTTTTCTAGCTTGTTAGTGGACACCTGTATAGGCGCGTTGGATCTTGCCGAGTTGGGTATAGTGCGGCTTCTGTCCACGTGAGTATAGGCTGCGTGTTATTGTGCCACCTGGAAGGAGGGCTCTACATCCCCTTGCCTTAAGAACTAGCGGCCCTAACTTGTTAGACGGACTTTTGAAGGGCTTCATAGTGAACCCTGCCGACCTTCCTCGGAAGTGGGTCAGAGGCTGATCACCTCGGGCAAAAGGGTAAATCACGACTCGCGGGTAAAATGTACAACCTCTGCAGAGAGTTAATAAACTGATATATCAGCCGTGCTCACGGATACGAGCGGCCCGGAAAACTCACAGATTAGTTGTTTATATGTTGTTTATTTATGTTGCTCATGTTGATTACCTTATTGCTATGTTTCAATTATTATGATCATGTGGGTTGGGTTTAAGCATTCATATATGTTCACCTTAATGTTAAAATGTTGCCAAATAAAAGCTACTGCAGTTTAACCAGTGTCAGCCTTTTTGAGCCTCATGAACCCCATGTTACACTTGTTAAGTACGAGATGTACTTATGCTTGTTTATTTTCTTTCTACTTGGATAAAAATCCCGGATGGGTAACAGATTGCTATGGTAATGACGACTTCCCTGAAGAGTTCTAGTCTTGCTGTCAACCAGTCATCTTCCCTGTGATGGAGCTACCGCGAGAGATACTTTATTTATCCGCTGCTATGTAAAGTCTTTGAATAATATTCGTTATGTAATAAACATATGTGATGGTACTCCTTAATTTGTGGCTTATGTGTGTGATTGATCTCTGGGCACACATGAGTTATTGCATTCAATTTTGTTCTTAAATTGGGTGTGACACCCTAATTGGCGGCTGCGTCTCTCTTATCTCCCAGGTGATTAGATTAGAGAGGATTAGTAGATGAATAGCCACGTACGTGGGGAGGGAAAAAGGTGGGACCAGTTGTGGGCGTGGGGTTTTTGGCGCTAGAAATTTCACGGCAAAGAATAACGCCACCGAGTTCATTACGAAGGAAAATTTGGTTGGATATGTGATGGTGGTGCAAGTTTCCAAAATTTCCAAACTTATATAAGCTGGTTGTCATCTCGTCACGTACGTGGTCAACTAACATTTCCCATTTGATGATGACATTTAAATAAATTTTACTAACATTCTAATAAACAAAATATTAGCTCGATTCCAAAAAAAGGTGCACCAAGAGCCCTACGACATATCTATTTTTTATGCCCTGTAGGCCGACATATGAATTTGTTAAAAAAACTTGGCAATTTTATTTTAAAAAAACTTAATAATTTTTTGCTGGCGCAGCGAGGGCTCCCGACCGGCGCTTGCCCCGCGGCGGAGCCACGCCCGCGCTGGCGGCGGCGGTTCTCGCGCGCGGTGGCGGCCAACGGAACGTGCGCCCGCTTGCGGCGTGGCAAGGACTTGCGACCGGCAGGGGCTACCAGTTGGCGCGGTGAGGCCTCACGGCAGACGGAACAGGTGAACGAGGTGGAGCACGACCGATTCCGGTGCTCACGCGGCGACGGGGCTCGCCCAACTCCGGCGCCCGCGCGGCCCGTGAAATGAATCTACGGTCTCAACACGGATTTCATCCGATTTCCCAGACATTGGAAACACCGCTGAGTCATGTCGTGGGGATGAAACGATTCCCTCTCTCTCCTGCTCGTTTCATACAAAAACCTTCCATCTATTGATATGTCATCTCATTTAATGTGTATGAAACCCATTGAGACTGGCCATGGGACCCGACCCAACCGGCGGTTCGACCGGTAATGTATCGAACCAGAGTGTAGAATGGTCCGGTTCACTTAAACTTAAAAGGTACTCCCTCCATCTCTAATTATAAGTCATTCCAAGAATCTTGGAGATTTGACCAAATTTATATAATAAGATAATAACATTTATGGTATCAACTAAGTATTAGTAGGTTATTTATTAGTTATATTTTTATAATACATATCTTTGATGCCATAAACATTTGTATTTCTTTCTATAATTTTTGTCAAAGTTGAAAATCTTTTACTCTCTAACATTTTTGGAATGACTTTAATTTGGGATGGAGGGAGTATGACCGATAAAAACCTGATGAACATAGCTTGTAGTAGTAGGTGGCGTCCTTAATTAAAATAGCATAATAAATATAGAGTGATACCCGTTAATATGAGTGGAGATAGTTCCATGCTGAATAAAAACAGTAAGAGAACAGGAAAAATATTTTTTATTTAGGTATCATAAATAAAGCAATAATGTCATAAAGGATTTTTTTGTAATTTAGTCTTTTTTTAGTTAAAATTCACGTTTGGACCCTTAATAAAAGTATGCACGTTTTTTGATGCCGAGCTCAGCGTCGAGGTAACACAGCTCGGCACCATAGGTCATGGTGCCGAGCTAGGAGGGTCTAATTGACATGGTTGACGACTTGGCAGGCGACGTGACACTAATGTGGCAGAGGTCGGCGTCATAATTCAAGGTGCCGAGTTAAGGACAAGTAAATACTGCTTCATAAGACTAATGCAAGTGTCCTATAGTGCAATTGGATAGAGTTTGCGCCTAAGAACTAAAATACAAATTTAATGTTTTTTATGTTGCAAAGCATATAAATATTAGAAAAAAATATATCATAACTTTAAAAATTTTACTTATATATTGCTATAGCGAAATATGGAGCTTCTTAATATTTTTTGACAATACTTAAAAATATCTAATTTAATTTTTGATCAAAGTTGAAAAGAAACCAATATCCAATAAGTTAAAGTTGAAAAGAAACTAATATCCAATAATTTTAAAAAAGCTGCAAAATAAGTATCAACCTCCTAATCTTCGAACCTGAGTCTATAGTATGCAAGACGTGAGCTCTACTCAGTTATACTATAGCACATTTGTGTTAATCTTAAGAAATAATATTTACTTGTTCTTGGCTCGGTGCCGTGAATCATAGCGCTGACCTCTGCCACGTCAGTGCCATATCGCTAGTCACGTCAATCAGACTCTCCTAGCTCAGCATGGAGTTGTGTTAGTTGGGCGTCGTGACTTATGGCGCCGAGCTCATGGCCCCAAAACGAGTATATTTTTTCAAGGGACTAAATATGAATTTTTAATAGAAAAAAGACTAATTACAAAAAAAAGTCGAGCAAGTCGGTCTGGACGGCCCCAAGGACTACCACCGCACCCCGCGCGGTTCAACCCTCTCAGATCCGCAACCTCCGGCACCAACGTCGCCTCCTTCCGGAGCGGCCGCTGGCCAACACCTGCATCAGTCATCCCCATCGGTCGTCACCCATTGCCCAGCCAGGGCCTTACCCACCTGACTCGCTGCAACTTCAACCTGCATCACTTCATCAGTCCGTCAGGTATGGTTTTTAACTGACTGACTCCTTGTATCCAGATTCTGTGGTTCGTTTGGGTTTTTTTAGTTTATTAATTGATAATTTAATTTTAATTAATTGTGCAGCTAGCGAGGAGGTGGAGGAAGCAAGAATTTGATCTGCATCGATTCTTGAAAAGAAAAGTACCACCAGCGGCCAGTGATGAAAGGACTTCACAGAGCGATCATGATCATGATGGGGAATTTTCTGGAGTTGGTGAAATCATTGACATCTGTAATTCGTTTATTCACATGCAAAAAACAATTGCCATCACATAATGATCTTGTTTATTTTGTTATTATGTTGCACTCAGTTCAGACAAGTGAGAAGATCGATTGAAAAGCTGAACACAAGCAGAGGTAGTGAAGACAATAATAATTTGCTGAAGTGTGGACAGTTGTGGACCAATAATTTGCTGAATTGTGGACAACTGTGGATGAATGAGCTTCACATGCCATTTAGGAGAACCACCAGTCCGTTGTACACTTATGTTGATGGATACCTTGCAGATGTTGTAAAGAACCCAAATAGACTGACATATAGATTTTTTAGCCTACCGATACAATAGCTTTTGTTCTGAAATTTATCTGTAAGAGAGTTGATCATAGATATGCTATAAGATGTATGCATATTGTAATTTTTTATCTGAAACTTGTATACAAGGTTATTTGGGAGGAAGATGATAACAATACTTTGTTTGCTTTGGTTGTGTTTGAGGCCTGTCTAAGCCTTAAATTCATCCTGGTTTGCTGTGCTGCTGCAGCCTGGGCTCTAAGTCTGAAAGCTCTTTCTGGTCTTCATTGAAAGAGAAAGCTCCAGGTATTTTACTTCAAAAAAACAAAACTCAGCGAGAAATTTGTTAAGACGATAACATGGGAATTGGAGTTAGGAATTTGCGTATTGCCGCACACATGCACAATTACATTTGCATACCAAATAGGACCATAATGCTATTTTTATTTTCAGACGCGAAATGTGTGCTCTTGTTTATCCAAAATTATACAGAATGAAGCAAAATTTCATGCTTCCAAGTCACACCTCTAAATAGTGCATTGTATTTTATTTTAATTCTGGGGCCTGGACATCAATAATCCGCAAGAATAAGGAGATAATCAACTACGATACATGTCACAGTTGAAAAAAAATATTTAAACAAAGAAATCATCTTCTAGGCTTTCAACCACAACTGTGCAACAACTCCATCCTCAATATAGGTGTCATCTTCGTCTTCATCATCCTCATCAAGTAAGACCACATCATCTGGTTCGGGAACTGCTTTGCCACGCACCTGATTAATAATAGAGGCATCGGCAGTTTGTGCCTTCTTTGCCTGCTCTTGTCCAATTTGACAAGTGCTCATTTAGGCCTGCTAAATTCATGTCTTGGATTCCCACATCAAGTAGATCGACTTCCATGCCACCTTCATTTTCTGCTTCTAGCATGGCAAACAAATTTCTTGGTCTCACCGCAACAATGCTGCACCATCTCGGCTTATTCACAAGGTTGACAAAAAACACCGGTTCAGCCCGTGTCGCCAGAATGTAAGGTTCACTTGAATATCGAAACCTGGAAGTATCGATATCGACAACACCATATTTATCTCTACTGTATCCTCTACTTCTGCTGGTACTGGAAGCCGGCACATCATACCAATCACACTGAAACAATGAAACAATACAACTTCTTTTTCTGTAGGGAATTCGAGTGATATAATTCTTCTAATCACTCCGTACCAGGTCATGTTGCCAGTAGCACCATCACCCTCACAAGTACACCACTGTTTTGTGCGACGAGGTTTCTCTCAATGGCAGTTGTTCAAATAGCCGGTTATTGATGTAGCATCTATTGAACACATGAGCCCGAGGTCCGGTCCTTGAGAAAGGGCATATATCAATTCACTTGCTTCCCCTTTCTCATATAGTTTGGTGATCTGAAAACTCAGTTTGAAAACAAATATCTCTGTTGATTAGTACATCGTTCTAACCTTTACATGGAATAAAAAACTAAAAAATAGAACTGACCTTGTCCTCAAACCATCTTACAAAGTGCTCCTCATGTCGTTTATTAAGATTCCTTATACCATTTTGCTTGAGTTCTTCCATATGCTCCCTATGCCAAATATCCAAATAATTAGTCGACGTCACAAAAAACTAGTACAATAATTAATGATGGTATATTGCATCTTACTCGATCCATGGTCTAGCTTCATCGCAGTTACTAATTATGTAGTGCCTCATCTTCCGAACCTCATCTCCACCAAATGTCTCGATAGTCTGTCCTCTTCTCTTGTAATCCATTTCACCAAATATGCTCAGACCAGACGACAGCTCATTCACAACTGTACTTTCATGACGATCAGCGCGATTCAGCTTAGTGTCGACATCAAAGAATCTAGAGCAAAATGTAAGGCACTCTTCGACAATGTATGCCTCAGCTATTGAACCTTCTGGGTGTGCCTTGTTCCTCACATAGCCTTTTACCGTACGTAGATACCTCTCAACTGGATACATCCATCTATAAACACACAGGCCCTCCAAGTTTAGCCTCCTCAGCTAGATGAACCGGCAAATGAATCATGATATCAAAAAATGCAGGTGGGAATACCATCTCAAGGCTACAAAGAGTTTATTTAATTGAAGTACTAAGTTTGTCAAGATCATCTTCTGCCAGCTCCTTTGAACAAAGTTCAGTAAAGACCTACTCAGCTGAATCAATGGTGCGACAACATCTTCTGGCAAAATCTTTCTAACGACTAAGGGCAACAGTTTCTGCAGAATAATATGGTAGTCATGACTTTTTAGTCCAGATACCTTGCATGCATTTACATCAACACATCTCCTTATTTGGAGCTAAACCATCAGGCATCTTCGCTCCTTGAAGAAATTCGCATAAACTTTTCTTGTCATCCTTATCTAAAAGTACAAGGCTGGTGGCAAGGTATAACTATCATTGTGAATCACAGGGTGTTGATCTTGCCTTATCCCTAGATGTTCCATGTCAAGTCGGGCCTTCTCGTTGTCCTTACATTTACCTTCAATTTCAAGCAAAGTACCCAATATGCTCTCGCATATGTTTTTCTCAATGTGCATCACGTCCAATTATGCCTTATAACCAACGAAGACCAGTAAGGGAGCTCGAAAAATATACTCTTTTTTCTCCAATTATGCCATCTTTTATCTTCGTCACGCTTCCTCTTTTTTGATGTCACCTTTCCAAACTCACTTGATCAAAAGTTTCATACTGCTCCAATACCTGTTGACCAGACAGTGGCACTGGAGCCTCCCTGGTTTCGACCTCATTATTGAAGCTGATCTTGTTCATTCGCCATGGATGGTTTGAGTGCAGAAAACGACGATGTCCCATGTAGCAGTGCTTGTTCCCAAATTTCAACCATAAATAATCGGTATCCTTGTGGCAGTACGGACATGCAAATTTGCCTTTTGTGCTCCAGCCAGAAAGCATCGCATATGCAAGAAAGTCATTAATTGTCCAAAGCAGAATAGCATATAGTTTAAAATTCTTCTTTACCTTATCATCCCATGTATTAATACCCTTTTCCCAAAGATCCTTAAGCTCATCAATGAGGGGCCTCAAGTATACATCAATGTTCATTCCAGTAGATTTTTTACCAGGTATCACATCGACATGATCCAATAAGGTTGTTTCTCGAATAACCAAGGAGGCAAATTATAAGGGATTAAGATACAGGCCATGTGGTGTATGTAACATTTTGCATGCCAAAGGGGTTGAAGCCATCAGAAGCAAGACCTAGCCTAATATTACGAGCGTCCTTTGCGAACCAATCATACTTCATATCCACGTGCTTCCATGCCTTTGAGTCAGCAGGATGACACATTTTGCCATCATTGACCAATTCTTCCTTATGCCATCGCATTTGTGATGATGTGCTCTCTGTCATATATAATCTTTGTAGCCGAGGAGTTAGAGGAAAGTACCGTAGGATTTTACGTGGACACTTTTGTATCAGCACCACCATCCGCATCGACCCTCTGACCATAAGCACTTTTGTCGAGCGTTTTCCACCTGGACTCACCACATTTGGGACATGTATCCAGATTTGAGTTTTCCTTCCAAAATAACACACAATCCTTCTCACAAACGTCTATCTTTACATAGTCCAAGCCTAGATCTCGAACCACCCTTTGCACTTTCTCCATTGTGTCTGGGACACAATGGCCTTTAGGCAGAAACCTTGAGAACAGATTAAGTACCGCCTCCAATGCACGATTACTAATACCATATAAGCACTTGAGCTGAAAAAGTTCCACAATAAAAGAGACCTTAGTACCATCTGTGCAACCCGATACAGTTGCTTTTCTGCCTCCTGTAATAATTTCAAGAAGATCTTGGCATGTTTTCATTCGGCTCTTCATTATTATCAGTATCTCTGATCTCTCCATGTATAGTGCCCCTGATTAGGGATCTAATCAAATTAGTGACACCACGGTCCTCACCCGATGCCCTTTCTTCATTATTGTCTTCTCCATCTTCTTGTGTTGTGGCTTCGTTGTCAACTTCTACATTAGCTAATGGTGGTGTGCTAATGTGTACTTCTACATGATCAGCTGGGCGTGCATCTTGGTTGTGGGATCCCACATTTGAAAATTCTGCTTCCCTAATGAAGCTTTCAGCAAACCCTCTAGCAAGCACATGAAGCTGAACCTCAGACTGTGGTCTGTAAGACAAGCCTACACATCTAGGACAAGGACATGGAGCGGTTCCACCTCTCGATGTGCCACCATATGTGATATCCGGAAATTGCCGGAATTTTTGCTGCCACTGAGTTGAAGTACGAGGCAACCGCATCCAACTTCTATCTTCATATGACATTATAAATTCTGCATGACGATGACCACATAAAACGAAAACAAATTAGAATTAAAAATACACACATATATATATACACAGAGTTATGAGCTAGCATGCATATATATATATATCCACTAAATATATACAGAGGTATAAAGTTAGTAAATTACCTACTCCGTCCGTCTCAGGATATAAGGCGCGATTTGACTTGGTGCGGTCTTCAAGATTATACTTTGACCATTAATTTATACTATTTTATATAACTAATGGAAACAAAAAAATATATCATTAGAAAATATTTGTAAAGATAAATCTAATGGTAGCATTATTATACTATATATTTTTTATTTTATTAGACTTATTATTGGTCAAAGTTAATAGAGTTTGAATTTTGAAATACGTGCATGCCTTATGTCCTGAGACGGAGGGAGTAATTGAGAACTTGAGATAATAATTATCCACAAACTACTCTGAGCTCTTAGATCACAATGCCCTAACTGCACGTATATATGCACTTTGAACCGTATGACGTAGGGGATTACCAAATCTTATCCTCTAAAGAATAAACATTAGAGGTAAATAAACATTGCTTATTTTTTTAAGATGAACAAAGGGAATTAGGAGCAATTGGGCACACGAACTATACCTGGAACACCTGACGTGAACTTGTCCCTTGCGTAGAGTGTCTATGCCAGGTACCGATGTACGTGCCTACGTGAGTTAGCCTACCGGCCACCGCGCAATGGAGCGGCGATCGGATGATAACAATGGAGCAACTCGATCGGCAAGAAACAATCGAAGATCAAAATCACCAAGCATCAGATGGAGAACAGCGGCGGCCGAAACTCAGAAGGCAAACCTCTCGATATGTTTCACCTGTTCCAATTTGTCGGGCCTTTTCTTTTTTATCAGATATAAAATTGACATAACCGGGTAGACACTCGAGGCCCCCGCGTAACTAGACCCCCTCCGATATAGTATATCATATACGGATACGTATGTAACTAGATTATTAGGATTAATTAGAGTACTATATTATTATTTTGGCCCAAAAAGAAAATATGCTAGAGTCCAGAAAAGCAAATACGTTGAGCCCAAAAAACAATTAAGCTATACATGCACGTCTTCCCCGATTAGCAATATTGGCAACAACTTTTAACTGAATCAAGTAAAGTTACAAGAATTTTTTTTCATTATTCTATATAAATATTGCTTCTGGATTCGGTGTGACAAAATTTTATATATGCGCATTGAGTATTATTTCTTAGACTATCTCCAACTGTTGAGATGCAAATTGGAGACCTATTCCATAAACTGGATCACCACAGTAAAAAAATCCCCACCTCATTCCTTTCCTTCTCCAACGGACTACGCAGAAAGTAAAGAAACTCAGTCTTCTCTCTCACATCGTCCTCCATCCCCTTCCTCCCATCACGACGTGGAGGTCTGTCGTCCCCAGGGACGGCCCCTCCACGCCGTGCATATCCACTCCTCCCGCTTCTCACCACACCACGCCTCCCCGCCCGCTTCTCTTCCCACCGCGTCCAAGCAGAAGCCGCATAGCACGGGCAGCGGCACTCCAGGACTGGCGTCGTCGGTGGTCGTCCAAGATCTAGGGCGCCGAGTACGCCGGGAGCTGCGTCAGGTCGCGTGTGTGGGCGGCGCACGACAACCGCGCTGATGCGTTCGCCGTTGACATGGCAACGGGCTCGGGCTGCGCGGTACGGCTGGGGGTCGGCGTTGGGTGCCGCCTCATGAAGTGTTGCATGACCGGGAGCGGGCAGGCATGGAACGCCGGTGGAGGAGGAGCGCTGTGGGGGAAAAGCTGCACCACTGATTTGCGTCGTCGTCGAGCGAGATGCATTTTTGCGGTTCGGCTCGTCCCCTACGCAAAATGCGTTATCTGTTTGGGTGTTCCATTGGAGCGTGATTTTACTACCCAAAACACTGTTCAGAACATAAATTTGCATTTGGCTTACGTCGTTGGAGACAGTCTTATCATGTTTATAATGGGTCCTAAGTTTAGTTTGGCAGTGTATACCTATAGTATACATGTGTAGGATTGGGCCCCTTGCTTACTATTATTGATTATTATTTATTAGCTCTCTATTATTTTCTAAAATGATCAAAATAACTTGTTGTTAAGTTTCTTTAAACTAATAAATCACATTTCACTCTAATGCTGCTTCCACGTCGTTTAGGGGTGTGGCACTCATGCATTATGGAGAGTGACATCTACGGGAGACCCACGCGCATCTCTAACCAACATGATACACATGTATACTACTGGACCATAGAAAAGAACGACTCACCAAATACATTAGCCTATAGCAACACAAAAAAAACCATGGTAATAGTATCATGATATTGCATGCATTTAGGATTTTAGTTGCAATAAATACCTAATAATTGCAACACAACAAAAAATTATTGCAACCACAAAAAAAAACTGTAGCAATAGGAACATGCTATTGCATCCATTCAGGATTCCTATTGCAAAAACCACCTAGCAATTACAACACCACTGAAGATTATTGCATCCCAAAACAATTATGGCAATAGTTACAAGCAAAAGCAACGAAATCTAATATGGTTGCAATAACACCAAGCAATTGCAACGAAAATTAATACTAATGCAACCCGAAAGCTCCATGGCAATAATAACAACTAATTGCAACATAATTTTCAAATGGTTGTAGTAGCACATGTCTATTGCAACGACAAACCATATATATTGCAACATATTTAGTCTGTTGCATTATAGACACATATTGCAACCATTTTATGGAAAGGATGCAATACGACCCCCTAATGGCAACCAATTTAGTGGTGTTGCAGTCGTATGACGTGGCATTAGAGGGGAATCCTTGTAGTGTCATCAAGTATATCACAAGTTACTCCTATATTGCAAGTCTCTACAACATCCTCAATCTTACTTTGATCAAGGAGGGAGGAGTGGGCTTCCTTAAGCCTAGTGTGAGCTTGATCAAGCTTCTCATGGGCTTCCTCTAGCCTCTCATGAGTGGACTTGAGCTCATCAAAGGATTGCTCAAGAGCTTTGTTGGCCTTGCGCAATTCTTTGCACTCCTTCCTCTTAGTCTCAATGTAAGAGTAAGCATCTTGTAGCATGCTCATGAGGTCCTCCTTTGAGTACTCCTCATCATCATCACTATCACTCTCATCGGATGATACCTTAGTGGCCTTAGCCATGAAGCATGCCGATGGAGTGTTGAAGATAGAAGGCTTGCTTGATATAGCAAGACTAGCCATAGCCTTCTTCTTGGTGGTCTTCCTCTCATCATCACTAGAATCATCATCATCGCTTGAGGAAGCATCATTATCCCATGTCACAACATAGGATCCACCGTTCTTCTTCTCCTTCTTTTCTTTCTTTTCCTTCTTGTCCTTCTTCTTGCTCTTCTTGCGGTCATCATTATCTTCATCACTTGAGTATGGACAATCCGCAATGAAGTGATCCTTGCTCTTGCATCTGTAGCACCTCTTGGTTGTGCTCTTGGTTGCATCTCTTCTCTTTCTTGCTCCATAGCCCTTCTTCTTCATGAACTTGCCAAATCTCTTGACAAATAGAGCCATTTTAACACCGGAGGATGTTAAGCCTCAAACGAACGGTGACCATTGCTTTGATACCACTTGAAAGGTCCAAATTGGCTAGAGGGGGGTGAATAGCCTAATTAAAAACTCTGCAAAATTCCTTAGGCAGACACTATTAGTATGACAAATGGCAAAGCTTTTTGCGCTAGCCTAATAGTGTGTTGCAAGCCACCTATCCAACAATTCTACCTAATATATCTATGTCACACAAGCAATTAGAGCTAATATCTAATGTGAAATAAAACTAACTAGCTCTAGTACAAGTATGATATACAAAATGTATATGAGACAAGTGTGTGCAATAGATAGACTAAGCAAGCTAATCACAACTAGCTACACAAGGAATATAACAAGAGATATACAACAAGTGATAGTATCTACTCAAAAGAAATAGCTCAAAGTAAATACACAAAGTAAAAGAGCTAGATAGAGGTAGTTTCACCGAGCCTTTGGGATCGCCTAGTAGAGAGCCAATCACCGGTGAAATCCACTCGTGATGCCAATCACCAAGATGTGAATATGAAGACCAATCACCAAGATGTGGAAGCAATCACAATAAGCACACGGGACACCAAGATTTATCCCGAGGTTCACGTGCTTGCTGGCACGCTACTCCCCATTGTGTCGACCAACACTAGGTGGCCCGGTGGCTAATCGGCGCAAAGCCAAGCTCACTAAGAGCGCCATAAGAATCTACCGCTAATGAGGTAGCTCAATGACACGAGCAATCCACTAAGGATGCCTCTTGCCGCTCCGGCGAGGTGAGGCTCCAAAACCTCTCACAATCACGATCGGTGGTGGCCAAGAACAATCTCCTTCTCTTGCCAAAAACCACCTCAACACCTCCAAGCCGTCTAGGCACCGGCAAATGCCAAGAGTAACAAGAAAACTCAATGCCGATGTGAAGAACTAGTGCCACTAGATTGAACTCTTTTCGAATCACACACTAGATCACTCAATCTCACTTGGTTTGATCAAATCAACTTGGGAGATGAGTTGGGAGGCTTGCCAATGCTCACTAGTATGCTTAGGAATCAAAATGTGCAAGTGATATACTTAGCAAGCCGGCCAAGCCCCTTAAATAGGCCACACAAGATGACCTAGCCGTTAGGCCCAAAAGAGATGCATCGGACGCGCCGGTGCCGGGGCCATCAGACGCTCCCTCAGCGTCCGATGCTCCGTTGAGCACCACGTGTCCCTTTGCTACGAATTCAGCCCGTTAGATCCCAACGGTCATATCCCTTCGCGCGCTGGTTAAAGTTGCATCGGACGCTCCGATGCCGCTGCTCATTTTAGCTCTTTTCTGCGCTACATCGGACGCTTCGGGACCTCCACATCGGACGCTCAATCCCTGCGTCCGATGACACAATAGAAAGGTTCCAGAGAGGGCCAAAACACATCGGACGTGTCCGATGGTTCTGCATCGGACGCAGGCCAGCGTCCGATGCTCCTTGGAAAGCACGCTCGCGCCACGTCACCTGCATCGGACTCTGCAACAGTGTTTCCTCAGCGTCCGTTGCCAGCGTCCGATGCTCCTTCAGCTTCTGACCGAACCTAGGGTTTACCATCGGACGCTCGACCAGCGTCCGATGCCCCCGCTGCCAGCGTCCGATGCTGAAAACTCAGCACCCTTCGCTTTCTAACTTCTACCCTTGCTCCCATGTGTTAACACCAAGGTGTTTCAACACTTGTGCACGTGTGTTAGCATTTTGCAAAGCATTTATCAAGTGTTTTGTTAGTCACTCACTAGGTCTATAGCATCGATATGTTAGAGAACACCTAGTGGCACTTGAACACCGCATAAGCCGTGAATAATCTCCTCTTAATAGTACGGCTATCTATCCTAAATGTGATCACACTCGCTAAGTGTCTTGATCACTAAAACAAAGACCCCTATAGGTTATACCTTTGCCTTCGGGCCTCTTTGCTCCATCTCTTCTCTTCTTCATTTTACCAATGGTAGAGCACTTGATCTCTTGAGTTGCATATTGTTGGAAACGCACTTGCCACACCTCCGCACTCGTGCAGGGGAGGGGCGAAGGCGGCCAAGCGTCGGAAGCGGTAGCGAAGGTAAGGCGGAAGTGGAAAAATGCTCAATTCCCCAAAAGGTCCTGTCATTACACTGTTCACCCCTTGGTATTTATAGGGAATACCAAGGGACACGGGCCAAATTACAAAAGGGTACAAGAAAGATGCCTCATCTCCACGCAGGGAGGAAGGGCAAAAACATAAACACACAGCTTAAGTGGAAACCCTAATCGGCTCCTCTCCAATGCGCCGCCACCTGGTTCTGTTTACCTTCGAGAGAGAGAGGCGGAGGTTTGGACCTTCGGCCGTGCTCGCCCTTGGACCCGCGCTCCTTTGTTGTCTGCCGGACCTTCGGTTTTACTTGCCTTCGGGAGAGAAGGAGCGAAGGTTTGACCTTCGGTCGTTCTCGTCGGGCCTTCGACTTCGCTTGCCTCCGGGCTAGTGCACCTTCGTCGCTCGCTTGAACCTTCGCTTCAAGCGAGGTGGCTTTGGGAGCCATCGAGGGTTTCCTGCCATGCGGCTGTCGACTTAGACCTACATGAAATGCAACAAGGCGACGAGAGTTGGACTCGCGTTCGGAGGTCAGGGTGATGATCCCCGATAGGAGAGGGACCTCGCAAGGACACATAGATTGCGCGAGGGTTATTTCGAGCACCAGTTCGTGCGGCGCTTCTGCCGAGGGTCCTTTCCCCCAACAGTAGCCCCTCGTTGTCTTGGATCTAAAAAACCGTGTTTAGGCCCAAGCAGCGCCTTTCAATGGGGACAATAAATGGGACCCTCAGCAGCGACGCCCGCGACTGCTTTGGGCTGGGCCGTTGTAGTGTTGTTTGTACTATTGAAGCCTGTTTCGTTTTTTGCGCCGCGTTTTCCGGTTGTCATGCCGATTTCGTCGGGTGAGGGGCTCGTCTCCCGGCCTATAAATAGAAAGGGTGGGTGAAGAGTTTGAATTGTGCCCTCTGCTATAGCCATCCTGCTGTTGCGATTTGCTTGTAGCGAAGGTTTGTTTCAGCTTGCGTGCGAGGGTTGAGACGGGCATTGGCGAACACACTTGCGTGCAAGGGTTTGTTTGATAGTGTAAGGATCTAAAGAGATGGCCAGGTTGAAGCAGACTGCTCACGCTGTTTCTCCCACTATGGCGGATGAGGGGATTACCTTCGAGTTCGGTCTCAGCCGTGTTTGCGCCAGCGAGATTGCATCTTATGTGAGGTGGGGCTGGATTGAGGAAGGTAGAGCGAGGACCAGTGTTGGGGAGACCGTGCCGAAGCCGGACGCGGATGAAGTTGTAGTGTTTGAGGAGTTCCTTTCGGCTGGTCTTCGCTTCCCAGCTGATTCCTTCGTGACTTCGGTCCTGCGAAGGTTCAATTTGCGCTTTCATCAGCTTACGCCTTCTTGCTTTACAAAGATGTCGGTCTATGTCTGGGCCTGCAGATCTCAGGGGATTGTCCCTCATGTTGAGGGTTTTGTTCGCACTCATCGCGTTCATATGCAGCCTCGCAAGATGACGGACAGCGAGGGCCAGACCAGCCTTGGACAGTTCGCGGTGTATACTTTCTGCCATCGCGCCGGCGCGGAGTTGCCTGTGCAGGCGCAGAAGAACAAGTGGAGCAGCGGGTGGCAGGAGTTTTGGTTCTATTACAAGCTTAGTGATAGCTCCGAGCTTTGCGGCGAGCTTCCGGTGCTTGGAGATGTGAGCGCCGAAGCTAAGATGAGCGTCGAGGCCCATGCTGCTGTTGATTGCCTGAGGGTCGTTGCGCGTTCTCAGTGTGCGCGTGATTTAGTGGAGGAATATTGTTGTGCCAAGATTTGGCCCCTTGGCCGGAGGCGGACTTGGTTCTCGGTGGAGAGTGACCCCAGGTACGAAGGTAGGGGCTTGAAGAAGCCGAGTTTGGATCTAGAGAAGGTTTGGGAAAAGACCCTTAAGAAGTTTCCGAGGCGCGAGGACGGGAACGAAGCTATTTACAAACGAGTTCAGCAGTGGGTGGACGAGCTTGTGGGGAAGCTTTCCACGCTGGAAGTGAAGGCTATCCATAGCTTGGTGGGCAGCGAAGGTCGAGTGAACAGAATGTTTGACATTCTTGGTATTCGGTATGCAGACTGGCCCGCTCCTTCGAGCGACGACGCGCCGAAGAAGAGGAAGCGTAAAGCTTTGGAAGAAAAGGAGATCGTCTCTCGGCCGAAAAGGGGCCGTGGTCGAGGCCGTGGCGGAGCTGGTGGCCGAGCGAAGGTGCTTGCGATGAAGGTCGCTGCTGGCTCTGGTGCTGCAGGTACTCCCTCCTCCTTGGTCGTAGCTCCAAGCGGCCGAGGTGCCGGTGCAGTCGGGGGACGCGTGCCTCGCGTAGGAGGGATCAGCGCTTTAGTTCAGATTTCGGGCGGCGAGGATGAATCTGATGATGATGAGGTGGAGGAGAAGGACGGAAAAGAGGGGGTGACGGACGAGGGTTCGTCTGATGAAAGCAGCGAGAGTTCTATTGAAAGACATGACACGGATGAGGAGGTGTCCATTGGAGGCGGAGCCTCGCCGAGTGTTGGTGCGATGGTTGCCCAGGGCGCAGTTGATATCGCTCAAGATATTGAGCCAGGTAGCCCTCGACGAGGGACGGTTCCCAGCTTTGCGGGCTCGCACCTTTGGGTGGAGGGGTTTGAGTTCGATGGGGAACTTGACTCTGCGCGAGCCCGGGGAAAGAGACCGTTCGGCGAGGCTAGTCGGTCGAGCCTCCCGGAATATGCTAAGAAGCTTGGGATTTCTGATCCGGCAACAGAGCTATTCACTAGTCCGGACCTTCGGGATTGCCGCTTGCAATGTAGCCCGGAGGAAAGGCGTTTTCTAGGCCGGATCTTCGGCCGCATTTGTGTGCCGGAGGCAGAGGTTCTACTTGTGGACCAAGCGGTTGGTGACACCTTCGACGACGTTGACGTCAAGTTGGCGGAGCTAATGCTGTTGAACCGCTCAGCGAGGCGGAAGGTTGGCTCCGACATGGAATTTATGAGAAAACATATTACTGATCTTGAGAGGGAGAATAGCAAACTGGCCCGGAGCCTAGAGAATAAAGAAATTGAACTGAAGAATGCTTCGGAGAAGGCCGCGAAGGCTCGAGAGGAGGCAGTTGAACTGGCGAAGCGTAATGCTGATCTGATTGCCACGGGAAAGGAAAAAGACAAGGCTTTGGCCGAGGCCAAGGGTCGGCTAGGTGATTTGAACAAATCTTGGCTGGCGAGTATGGAGAATGTCAAACGTAAACTTGATTGTTGTCTGACCGAGGCTGGAGGCTCTGCTGGGGAGCCATTGCTTGCAGCTGACGCGGAGGCCTTTGAGGGTTGGCTGGGTAACGAGCTTGATGTATTTAGCTCGTTAGTTTCCAATGCAGCCGATTTTGATGGCTACGCCGGGGCTTTGGCAATGGCGAGCACGCTTCGTCTGGCGGATTGTGATCATCTTCGCAAGATCAAAAGGCCGAGCCATGTCTTTCCGTCGGTTGATGAAGTTCGTCGGATGAAGGTTGATGACGCAGAAGTTCGGAACTGTGCGATGCGTTTGCTTCGCAAGTTTTGGATCTCCGGAGGTGGCCGAGTTCTCGCCTTCGAAGAAGCTGCCGAGGCTACACGTCAGGTTCGCATCCTTTTTAAGATTTTTGATTTTGTTGGTTTGTTTTAGAGGGGTTGTTGTTGATTTTGGCGAGGTTTGTCTTTTGTTTTGCTTATAGGCTCAACGAGATGCGATGCCCTCGCCGCCCACGGAAGTTGCAGCGAGGGGTGGCTCCGAAGCCGCCCCTGAGCCAAGTTGTACGGGGGTTACGCTTGCCGAGATCGAGGCGTTGACCGGGGACGTGCCGATCACTGAAGGAAACGCTGCGCAGGCAACGGCGATGGAAGAGGAGACTGCTACGAATGTCGAGGCTGCTGTGGAGGAACCCACGGCGGAGGAGGCGTCGGCTGGGACCTCGACTGTCGCCGTTGGCGAGGGTTCAGAGACTATCCGAGGGGAAGCTGGTCAGGTGTGATCCCTGGGTTTGTTGTGGCGAGGTAGCCGTCTTGTAGATACTGTGGTTGTAAAGATTTGATGAGGCTGAAGCAACTTTTGTATTTTTGTGAAACGTGCAGGTTCCTGATGGAACCGTGCTAAACGTGTTGGACGTCATTCCGCTGATGTTAAATTACCAAGATGTTTTTATAACTGGTGAATCGTGGGCTCGCGCTAAGTTTAAACATCCTTCGCTTTCCTTTGAACGTTTTTGGTGGTCAAAGGTGCGAAGGTATGATTTAAAGAATGGTAGGTCGGATCGTTTTTGGCGCGAGGCAGATTATACTGATCGTCAAGCCGACCGCTATTTGTTTGGATCTTCTTCGATCTCGCAAGCCAGCGGAGATGATGATATTGACGAGAACACAGCTTTGGAATATTTATTCGGGCAAAGGGAGCTTGGAGTTGGTTCGGATGGGGCGCTTTTGATTCCGAAGGAAGAACCTTCGGAAGTTAGTGAGACGAGGCATAGATACATGTTTAGGGCGAGGGTTTTATCCGGGGAGTTGCCAATTGTCCCTGCAGCTCCTTTGTTGTGGGGACCCCTGGTTCCAGTGGAGGGGGGGTTTGAGGAGGAGGCCGAAGATTTTGGTGATTTGATGTTGATTGAGGGGAGCGATGGTTCCTTGTAAAGAATTTTTTATTTTTCGGATATGTTTGTTGTTGTGACGTTACTTTGTAACAGCATGAGAAAGATGTATGGGTTGTGTGCCATGTTTGCTGCGCTATTTAACGTTTCTTATATTGTTTAATAGCGAGGCCCCGTTTTACTATTGGCGAGGCTCGCGCATTTGCTCTCGTGAGCTTGTTTTGAAAAAATAGCGACGCCCCCTTTTTCTTTTAGCGAGGCTCGCGCACTGCTCTTGTGAGCTTGTTTTGAAAAAACAGCGACGCCCTCTTTTTCTTTTAGCGAGGCTCGCGCACTGCTCATGTGAGCTTGTTTTGAAAAAACAGCGATGCCCCCGTTTTCTTTTAGCGAGGCTCGCGCACTGCTCTTGTGAGCTTGTTTTGAAAAAACAGCGACGCCCCCTTTTTATTTTAGCGAGGCTCGCGCATTGCTCTTGTGAGCTTGTTTTAAAAAACAGCGATGCCCCCTTTTTCTTTTAGCGAGGCTCGCGCACTGCTCTTGTGAGCTTGTTTTGAAAAAACAGCGACGCCCCCTTTTTCTTTTAGCGAGGCTCGCGCACTGCTCTTGTGAGCTTGTTTTGAAAAAACAGCGACACCCCCTTTTTCTTTTAGCGAGGCTCGCGCACTGCCCTTGTGAGCTTGTTTTGAAAAAACAGCGACGCCCCCTTTTTCTTTTAGCGAGGCTCGCGTAATGCTTTTTAACATGCTGATTTTGGAGAGGACAACGACCCGTACGTCTATAGTCATTCTTTCGAGGGTGCTACAAGGGTCGATGGTTGAAAAAATTCTTGAAGACAGGTGCGGGCCCGGACAAAAGGTTTTGCTTGGGTCGCGTTGACTGGGCGTGAGAAAGAGCACCCGCCCGAGGCCCGGCTTGGAGGGCTCGGGCGAGGCGGGAGGACGCGCACCCGCCCGAGGCCTGAATGGGGGGGCTTGGGCGAGGCGGAGGATCCGCACCCGCCCGAGGCCTGACTGGGGGGGCTTGGGCGAGGCGGAGGATGCGCACCCGCCCGAGGCCTGACTTGGAGGGCTCGGGCGAGACGGAGAATGCGCACCCGCCCGAGGCCTAACTTGGAGGGCTCGGGCGAGACGGAGAATGCGCACTGACCCGAGGCCTAACTTGGAGGGCTCGGGCGAGACGGAGAATGCGCCCGAGGCCTAACTTGGAGGGCTCGGGCGAGACGGAGAATGCGCACCCGCCCAAGGCCTATCTTGGAGGGCTCGGGCGAGACGGAGAATGCGCACCCGCCCGAGGCCTGACTTGGAGGGCTCGGGCGAGACGGAGAATGCGCACCCGCCCGAGGCCTGACTTGGAGGGCTCGGGCGAGACGGAGAATGCGCACCCGCCCGAGGCCTAACTTGGAGGGCTCGGGCGAGACGGAGAATGCGCACCCGCCCGAGGCCTATCTTGGAGGGCTCGGGCGAGACGGAGAATGCGCACCCGCCCGAGGCCTATCTTGGAGGGCTCGGGCGAGACGGAGAATGCGCACCCGCCCGAGGCCTAACTTGGAGGGCTCGGGCGAGACGGAGAATGCGCACCCGCCCGAGGCCTGGCTTGGAGGGCTCGGGCGAGACGGAGAATGCGCACCCGCCCGAGGCCTAACTTGGAGGGCTCGGGCGGGACGGAGAATGCGCACCCGCCCGAGGCCTATCTTGGAGGGCTCGGGCGAGACGGAGAATGCGCACCCGCCCGAGGCCTATCTTGGAGGGCTCGGGCGAGACGGAGAATGCGCACCCGCCCGAGGCCTGACTTGGAGGGCTCGGGCGAGACGGAGAATGCGCACCCGCCCGAGGCCCGACTTGGAGGGCTCGGGCGAGACAGAGAATGCGCACCCGCCCGAGGCCTGACTTGGAGGGCTCGGGCGAGACGGAGAATGCGCACCCGCCCGAGGCCTAACTTGGAGGGCTCGGGCGAGACGGAGAATGCGCACCCGCCCGAGGCCTGGCTTGGAGGGCTCAGGCGGGACGGAGAATGCGCACCAGCCCGAGGCCTGACTTGGAGGGCTCGGGCGAGACGGAGAATGCGCACCCGCCCGTGGCCTGGCTTGGAGGGCTCGGGCGGGACGGAGAATGCGCACCCGCCCGAGGCCTGACTTGGAGGGCTCGGGCGAGACGGAGAATGCGCACCCGCCCGAGGCCTAACTTGGAGGGCTCGGGCGAGACGGAGAATGCGCACCCGCCCGAGGCCTGGCTTGGCTTGTGCGAGAGTGCTCGACTTTTTGTACTTTGCGCCTCTCCTTATCTCAGGTGGAAGTGAGGTTTGTTTGTTTTGTTTTTTTTGCGAGCCCCTGTCGTTTGTGCCAGGGTGCTCGACTTTTTGGACTTCGCGCCTCCCCTTATCTTAGGCGGAGGTGAAGTTTGCTTTTTTGCGAGCCCCTGTCGTTTGTGCCAGGGTGCTCGACTTTTTTGGGACTTCGCGCCTCCCCTTATCTTAGGCGGAGGTGAAGTTTGCTTTTTTGCGAGCCCCTGTCGTTTGTGCCAGGGTGCTCGACTTTTTTGGGACTTCGCGCCTCCCCTTATCTTAGGCGGAGGTGAAGTTTGCTTTTTTGCGAGCCCCTGTCGTTTGTGCCAGGGTGCTCGACTTTTTTGGGACTTCGCGCCTCCCCTTATCTTAGGCGGAGGTGAAGTTTGCTTTTTTGCGAGCCCCTGTCGTTTGTGCCAGGGTGCTCGACTTTTTTGGGACTTCGCGCCTCCCCTTATCTTAGGCGGAGGTGAAGTTTGCTTTTTTTGCGAGCCCCTGTCGTTTGTGCCAGGATGCTCGACTTTTTTGGACTTCGCGCCTCCCCTTATCTTAGGCGGAGGTGAAGTTTGTTTGTTTTTTTTTGCGAGCCCCTGTCGTTTGTGCCAGGGTGCTCGACTTTTTGGACTTCGTGCCTCCCCTTATCTTAGGCGGAGGTGAAGTTTGCTTTGAAAAGAAAAGGAATGTTTTTCGAAGCAATCTTAGCAGGTTTTCATCGAATGTAGCGCTCTTGAAAGAGACCCGCTTTTTTGATGTTTGGGAGTAGAGGGTTGGAGATTTTACTTTTTTGGGGGTTCTAACCTGTATTAATGCTTTGGATACTGCCTCATTAAAAAACCTTACGCCCCTTCGTAAGGAAAAAGAGTGCAGCTCCTATTTTTGTCAAGTACATGAGTGTAGGTAACATAATATGTGACAAAGATTACATATCGCGAGGGCTCGCTAAGGCTCCGCTATGGGTAGAATTTGCGAAGGTCGTCAATGTTCCAGGTGTGTGGTAGGATGTTACCTTCGCTGTCGGAGAGATGGAAGGAGCCTGGACGATTGCATTCTGCGATCAGGAACGGGCCTGTCCACTTAGGCTGAAACTTTCCGGCCATGCTGGCGTTTTGTTTACGGATGAGGACGAGGTCACCCTTCTGCAAGTTTTTGATTCTGACCTTTTTATCTCTCCATTTCTTGGTCTCTTCCTGATACTTGCGAAGGTTGTGCACTGCGCTGCATCTTGTTTCTTCTAGTAAGTCTTTGTCAATCAGCTTGGCTGGCTCATCATTTGCGAGGGTTGTTCTCGGTGAAATGTATTTTAGCTCCTCTGGTAACACGGCTTCTTCGCCGAACAAAAGTTTGAAGGGTGTGAATTTGGTTGCTCTGCATTCGGAGGTATTATGAGACCAGGTGACTGAAGTTAGCTCGTCTGCCCATTTACCTTTGGGTCTGCCTTGCAACTTTTTGGATATAGATTGGAAGATTGTTGCGTTGGCTCTTTCAACTAGGTCATTGGACTGCGGGTGTCGGACTGAGGCGAAGCATAGAATTGTTCCGATTTGTGCACAGAATTCTTTGAAAACCTCGCTGTCAAACTGGGTGCCATTGTCGACGGTTAGATGTTGGGGGACTCCGAAACGACAAACTATCTGCTGCTAGAAAAACTTTTTTACTGCGAGGGAGGTTATGGAGGACAGCGGTCTTGTTTCAGTCCATTTTGTGAAATATTCCACGGCTACCACCGCATAGCGAAGGTTCCCTGGAGCCATCGGTAGTGGGCCCACGAGATCCATTGCCCACCTTTGCAGAGGCCAGGTTGGGCATATGAGGGTTGTGGGAGCCCCTGGGGTGTTTTGTTTTTTTGCTGTCAGTTGACAACCCTCGCACTTCTTGACGATGGTTTCAGCATCTCTCAGCGCAGTTGGCCAGTAGAAACCTTGCCGGAAAGCTTTTCCTACTAGTGCCCTCGGGCCATTGTGTGAACCACATATACCTTCGTGGATGAGTTTGAGAATGTCATTACCTTCGGACTGTGACACGCACTTGAGCCAAGGTGAGGTTACTGAAGCTTTGAATAGGGTGTTATCCACAATCTTGTACCCTCGCACTCTTTGCTTTAGTCTGTTCTCTTCTTCTTTAGAGCTGGGTTCATGGAGTCCTTTGATGTAGGCCATGATAGGTGCTCTCCAATCTTCGCACTGAATTGCGCTGATCAGCTTGATGCTGATTTCGGAAGCTTCGAAGGCTGACCGAGTGGTAACCTCGTAGAACACGTCCGGTGGGAGCTGTAGCTGTTGTGCGGCTGCTTTGGCTAAGCAATCTGCCTCGCTGTTTTCGGTCCTTGATATTGCTTTTACTGTTATGCCGAGGAAAAAGGATTCTAACCTTCGGACATATTGAAGATATTTTTGGAGCTCTGGATCTTTTGCTTTGTAGTTCTTTTCAATGTGCCCCGCGATGACTTGAGAGTCTGTGTTGATAAGTGCCCTTCGGACTGATAAGGACCGTAGTCTTGAGAGTGCCAGAATCACATCTTTGTACTCTGCTGAGTTGTTTGTGCACTTGAAGTCAAGCCTTCTTGCGTATCTCAACTTCGATCCGGAAGGCGAGAGTAGAATAGCCGAGGCACCGGCCCCAGTTGCACCCCATGCTCCGTCGACGTAAACGATCCAAAACTGGTCATGATGCGGCTCGCCAGGGCGAGGGTCTGGAGTCCATTCTGCTATGAAATCAGCCAGTATTTGTGATTTGACTGCTGTTCTGCCGACGAAGGTCACAGCGTAACTGTTAAGCTCGACTGCCCACTTTGCTATTCTTCCCACTGCTTCGCTGTTTTTGAAAATGTTCTCGAGGGGGTACGACGAAGGTATATGGATCTCGTGCGCCTGGAAATAGTGCTTGAGCTTTCTTGATGCCATAACGACGGCGTATGCTATTTTCTCAATCTCCGAATAATTTCTCTTTGGGCCTTCGAGGGTTTCTGAAACATAGTAGATTGGGGCTTGTCTGGTCTTGTTGTTTTCTCGGAGCTCCTTGATGAGGACTGCGCTTGCTGCGTGTGGCGAGGCTGCGACGTAGAGTAACAATAAGTCTCCCTTGCTTGGGCTGGTTAATGCAGTCAAGCTGGTCAGATACTTTTTCAACTCCTCGAAGGCCTTTTGCTGCTGGGGACCCCAGTTGAATGGAGCGTTGCTTCTGAGTGTTTCAAAGAAGGGTAACCCTCGCTCTGCGGATCTTGAGATGAATCTGCTAAGTGCTGCTAAACGACTGGTCAGACGCTGAGCTGCTTTCTTGGTCGCCGGAGGTTCCATGTTCATGATGGCATCAATCTTCTCAGGGTTAGCTTCGATTCCTCTGGCTGAGACGATGCAACCTAGCAATTTACCTTCGCTCACCCCGAAGACACATTTTTCTGGGTTTAGTTTCAGTCCGGCGGACCGAAGGTTGCTGAATACCCTTGATAAATCTTGTATGTGGTTCTCTTTTATTTCACTCTGGACAACTAGGTCGTCGACATAGGCAGAGACAGCATGCTCATCCTTGAAAACTTCGGAGGTCATGCGAGCGAAGGTTGAGCCTGCATTTTTCAAACCTTCTGCCATCCTTCGGAAGCAAAAGGTGCCCGAGGGTGTGATAAAGCTTGTTTTTTCTTCGTCTTCTTCATTCATCCAAATCTAGTGATAGCCTGAAAAGCAATCGAGGAGGGATAGTATTTGGCAACCTGCCGCTCTGTCAACCAGGGTGCTTATGTTTGGGAGGGGGAAGTCATCCTTCGGACAGGCTTTGTTCAAGCAAGTGAAATCAACGCACATTCGCCATTTTTTGTTCTTCTTTTGGACTAGGACCACATTTGAGAGCCAAATTGGGTATTTGACTGGGCGAATGACGCCTGCGTCCAAAAGCCTTTTTACCTCGGCCTTCGCTGCCTCCTTTCTTTCTTCTGACATCTTGCGGAGCTTTTGTTTGATTGGGCGATAGCCCGTTTTGATGTTCAGGCTGTGCTCGATCATTGATCTGTTGACTCCTTTTAGGTCTTCTGCGGACCAAGCGAAGGTGTCGGAGTTTTCTTTAAGGAAAGTGATGAGATTGCCTTCAGATTGAGGGTCTAGATTGGCTGAGATGATCACCTTTCTTTCGGCGTTACCCTCGAAGAGTTGTACTTGTTTGGTTTGCTCCTTTGGCGCTGCCTTCACTCTGTCATTGCAGACTTCACCCTCGTCGCTGATACCGGGGGTTTGAGGTTTTGACAAATTGTGTACATTGCGTTGCCCCGGGGCTACGTTTCCTTCAGCTGTCCTTGCAATGTCCTGGTCCCCGAATACTGCGACCACACCCTTCGGAGCGGGAAGCTTCATGCATAGGTAAGCGGGATGGATGACCGCATTGAACGCGTTTGTGACCCCTCGGCCAAAAATGGCATTGTATGGGTAGAACATGTCGACGACATCAAATGTTATATGCTCCGTCCTGCAGTTGATTTCGTCGCCGAAGGTCACGGGCAGAGAAATTTTTCCGATAGCTCTCACTTGTTGGCCACCGAAGCCGTATAGGGGGTTGTCCGCAGGTTGCAGAAGGTTCCTATCAAGCTTCATGCTGTCGAAGGTTGAAGCGAACAAGATGTCAGCAGAGCTTCCTGTATCGACCAGTATTTTGGTGACAGTCCACCCAACGAGGTTGGTTTCGATTACCATAGCATCGGTGTGAGGGTAATCTCTCAGCTTCATGTCACTGGAATCGAAGGTTATGGGGATGTGCGACCAACGGCCAAATCTATGGGGTCCTTCGACGGCTACGTGGTGGACTCGTCTGGCATGTTCCTTCCTCTGCCGTTTGTTGCCATGGTCTTCATTTGAACCTCCGGTGATAGCTAGAATCACACCGAAGGTTGATGTTGGATTGTTGATGGTCGTTTGGCTCGGGGCTTCGACTTTGACAGGTTGTGGTGCTGGTAACGCGGGGATTGGCGGTGGTGGTGGCAGAGCGTTGCTAGCTTGGTGGGTTGTTGGAATTTGGTTTTGGGGGGTAGTTGGGTATGTGACTGTGTAAGGTGGATTTTGGCGTTGTGGGATGGTGGTTGGTTGATAAGAGGTTTGGTTGTAGAGTGGGTGATGAGTGTAAGAGGGCTGTTGCGAAGGTAGGCCGTAGTTTATGGGGGTATAGTGGTGTGGTGGATTTGGTGGGTGGAAACTTGGTTTCCTTGTGTGGTTGATGGTTCGGGTGTCTGACGAAGCAGCTTTCCTAGATTCCTAGTATTCTTTTCCCTTGGCGAAGCATTCGCATTGCTTTGTTGTGTGTCCCTTTCCCATTCCACAGAAGTGACAATACATTTTGGTAGGATCTCGCTGCTGGTACCGCTGATTCGGCGGAGGTGGCAAACCCTGCGGGGCTTGGTTGCTCAGAGGTTGAGCGTCCCGTCTTTGATCTTCGTAATTTGTTGCTTTGTTGATTGCACCGACGTTGCTTTGCTCTTGGCGAGGGTTGCTTTCTCTCGGTTGAGGCCTCGGCTGTGGCCTCTGCTGAGGCCTCCGAGCGTCGGACTTCGCTCGGAAATCCATGTCTGCTCTACAGTATCTTTCCATCGTCTCGTGCAATTCTTCGATTGTGTTTGCCGGTTTCCGAGCAAACTTCGAAGAGCACGGGCCCGGGCGAAGGCCGTTGACTGCTGCGAGGATGACAGCCTCGTCGGAGATGCCCGGGGTTCTTGCTCTAATTTGAATGAACCTCCGCCAGTAATCTTGAAGTGGTTCGCGCTCTTCTTGTTTGCAGTTGAACAACTCAATGGGGTTTGATGGAGCTGGCGTAATGCCTTTGAAGTTTGTGCAGAGCCTGTCTCTGAGATTGGCCCAGGAATCTACGGTTCCGGGGCGGAGGTTGCTGTACCAGGTTTGTGCGATATCGCGCAGGATGATGACAAAAGACTTTGCCATTGTTGATTCATCTCCGCCTGCCGCGGCAACTGCTGCTTCGTAGCTCATGATGAATTGGCGAGGGTCAGAAAGCCCGTCGTAGCGAGGTAGGTTTTGTGGGTTGTAGCATGGTGGCCAGGGTTGGGTTTGGAGTATTTGGGAGAGTGGAGACTTTGGGTCGTAGGGCATTTGGTGTTGTTGAGGCCTTCGGTAGTTGCGAAGGTTTATCTCTCTCTCATCCGGGTAAAGGTGGCGGAAGTTTGGTTGTCTGTGAGGATGAGGTTGTGGGTGAACTGGTGGTGGTGGGGGTGGTGGATGGCAGCGAAGGTTGTCTTGATTCTGCTCATTCCCCTCCTGCAGTGGGGGCATCTCCTCATTGTTCCAGCCTTCGGCCTCGGCTTCTGCCTCAGCGAGGGATTCCTCCATTCGGCGAAGCTGCTCTCTGGCTTCGTCTGCCCTCTGCCTGATCGAGCGCAGTCGGTTATGCCTCTCGAGTTGATCAAGGCGCCTCTTCTTCTCTTGCAGTTCAGCTTCAAGCCTCTCGAGGGCCTCGAGGCCCAACTCTTCCTCGTCTCCTTCTCCCTCTCCTGAGGTGTGAGGGTGCGGCTGCGTCGCCCCTCGGGCTTGAGGGCTTAGTACCTGAGGCTCCGGGGTAACGTCCTCTCCTCCCGAAGGTTGCACAATTTCCTCGGCAGGCGGGACCACCGCCGCCGTCTCTCTAGCAACACGCTGGTCCCTCGTCGAAGGTGCTCTCCTGTTCCCCGCCATTTCAAACTTCGCTCCCCATGGACGGCGCCAAACTGTTGGAAACGCACTTGCCACACCTCCGCACTCGTGCAGGGGAGGGGCGAAGGCGGCCAAGCGTCGGAAGCGGTAGCGAAGGTAAAGCGGAAGTGGAAAAATGCTCAATTCCCCAAAAGGTCCTGTCATTACACTGTTCACCCCTTGGTATTTATAGGGAATACCAAGGGACACGGGCCAAATTACAAAAGGGTACAAGAAAGATTCCTCATCTCCACGCAGGGAGGAAGGGCAAAAACGTAAACACATAGCTTAAGTGGAAACCCTAATCGGCCCCTCTCCAATGCGCCGCCACCTGGTTCTGTTTACCTTCGAGAGAGAGAGGCGGAGGTTTGGACCTTCGGCCGTGCTCGCCCTTGGACCCGCGCTCCTTTGCTGTCTGCCGGACCTTCGGTTTTACTTGCCTTCGGGAGAGAAGGAGCGAAGGTTTGACCTTCGGCCGTGCTCGTCGGGCCTTCGACTTCGCTTGCCTCCGGGCTAGTGCACCTTCGTCGCTCGCTTGAACCTTCGCTTCAAGCGAGGTGGCTTTGGGAGCCATCGAGGGTTTCCTGCCATGCGGCTGTCGACTTAGACCTGCATGAAATGCAACAAGGCGACGAGAGTTGGACTCGCGTCCGGAGGTCAGGGTGACGATCCCCGATAGGAGAGGGACCTCGCAAGGACACATAGATTGCGCGAGGGTTATTTCGAGCACCAGTTCGTGCGGCGCTTCTGCCAAGGGTCCTTTCCCCCAACACATATGGCCATCAACACCCTCCATGGTTGCCAACTTGCTAGCTCCACCACTTGGCTTGATCACGATCCTTTCTCATAAGCTACACACATGCTTAGCAATAGGATTAGACCAAATAGGTTTCATCAATTAGCCAAAACCAAACTAGGGCTTTCAACTTGGCTTGGAGTTTTGAGAGTTTTTGGTTTGCTCTCTTATGGGGTGCCTCGCTGTGATTCTTGGGACCATCCACCCTCTTTCCGAGGGTCGTGGGCATCACGTTTGAGTCCGAAGCTTTTGGGGTTGATTTTGTTGGGACAGAGGCCAGAATTTCGAAAGAAATTTTTAGGCTCCCATTCACCCCACCCCTCTGGTCGCCTTGCTTTAGCATTTTCGGTCCTTCAGTATGTTGCATTCATACCTTTGCATAATTTTTATTGGGTGAAAAAGAATTTTTGTTAAACCCGAATAGGGCGAATCGAATTTATTCTATTTAGAAAACAAATAAAAGATTTATGAAAATTTTACGAAAAGCAAACTCAAAGTTTTATTTCCAAAACCTAGAGAAAATACTTTCAAAATTTTTAAACTTATTTTGATTTCAATCAGATTTGATTTTGATTTTGGAAAATCAAATGGAAAAGAGAAAGAAAAGGAAAAGGAAACAGGCAACTGGGCTCTCTCCCTCTCCTTTTTTCAGGTCGGCCCGTCCTCCCCTCCCACTCCCCATTCCCTTCGGCCTGGCCCACCTCCTTCCGGCCCCAACCTAACCGAGCCCGCCTTCCGGCCTCACTCCCCTAGGCCAAGCCCACGTCGGAACCATTCCGGCCGGCCCACCCTTTTTATCCCATCTTTCCTTCCACCTGGGCTGACCCAACTAACTCCCTCCCTTCCCTTTTCGCCTTGGGCCGAGCCCACCTAGTGCCCGCGCGGCCTGCTTCCCGTGCGCGAGCGCCCTCCGACGCCGGCAAGGCGGCCCGCAGCGCTCGCCCTCCCTCTCTCACCGACACACAGGGCCCACATGTCTGCGCCGCTTCCCTCGTCCATCCCCATCTTCAGTCGCTGATGCGTGGGCCCCATTCGTTAGCTTCGTCCTCAAACCTCCCTCCGCTTCGCAGGGCAACAGAGCTCCCGCACCGCTCTTCCCCGCCGCTCGCCTAATCCCATCACCCTCTCTGGCTATTTAAGACCGATCTAGGTCTGGGATCGCGCACCGCCGCCACCCCGAACTCACACGAGCACTCCCTCCCCATCCTGCCGCCGCATCGCTGAACTGACGCCGCCATCACCATTGCCGGAGGCCGGACACTGAGCACCGTGGCCCAACGTTTTTCCGCACGCCCTCACCCTCTCGAGGAGGTTCTGGGCACCGTTGGACCTCGCCGCCGCCACACCATCCTGCATCGTGCTTTCTCTCACGCTGAATCGTCACCGTGCGAAGCTCGTCGAAGGAGCCCCACTTCCGAACCTCTGCCGTCGTCTACCGCCCCAACCAAGCCAAATCTAACGCCATTAACTCCTCCTTCGTGTCCGAGGTGAGCTCCTTAACCTTCTCCACCCTTCCCCACAACTTCCCATGGCTGGTAGAAGGTTTCCGAGAGCGCCAGGAAGCCCCATCCATGGCGCCGTCGTGCCTCTCCCTCTCTACACCGCTCGTCGCGCCCCACTCTGTCTTTTGAGCCCGCACGACACTTTGAGCACTCACACCGCCACCCCAGATCACTTTTGTGTTCCCTATCCCTCTTCAGAATTTCCCCACCACCTCGTCGGAGCCAAAACACCGCTCCCTCCACGGCGCCGCTCTTTCCGAGCCATCCCAGGCAGCGAAAAGCACACCAGCGAGTCCGCGGTAAGATTTCCGGTTCCCCTCCGCCTTTCCTTTAACCCCTAGCGGCCTCTGGCGTGTTTCCGGCGTCACCGGTGAGCTCTCGCAGAGCGGAGTCATGGCGCCGCCGTTGTCCAGCTCGGGTCCGGCGGCACCTGTTTTCCCCAACTCTTCTAGCTGTTCATCTCATCCTCAACGGTCTAGATCAGAAGGAGCCCCGCGAAGGGGTATGCACCCCATTCATGGGAGCATGGACGCAGTCTACGACTGCAAAGCACCCACGCCCACACCACAGTTCTTGCGCCGAACCAATCGAGCGCCGCCGCGTGGCACGCGGACAGCACCTGCGCGGGCCGCTGGTCAGTTTTGCGAAACGCCCCCGCAAATGTTTCTGAATAAACCCGCCGTCCCACCGCACTATGCGATGAGTCTTGCGAAACTTGCAATCTAGCCCTTCTATTTTCTACTAAATGAGGCGTCGTCCGACGTCTTTTCTTTTTTTTTCTTATTTTAATTTATTTAAATACAAAATTGAGTTCAAGTTATTTACAGTTTTGCCACCCGACTTCAAAAGCCCATAACTTTCACGTTTTAAGTCCGGTTTGACCCGTTCAAGTCGCGTTAGATTCGTCTCGTTAAGCTCTATACGATAGATCTGTTTATATTCTGTTTTACTACTGATGATGTACTATTATTTATTTGCCTTGTTTGGGCCATGTCTGATGTTTGATCCAGCGAGTGCGAGCTACGCGGAACCCCGGAACCCAGTCTTTGCCTTTGTCGATCCGACCCAGCTCGAAGGCAAGTGTCCTTGCACATATGTTTGATCTAGCGAGTGTGAGCCACGCGGAACCCCGGAACCCAGTCCGTGCCTTTGTCGATCCGACCCATCTCGAAGGCAAGTGTCCTTGCACATATTGCTCCCGTATTTATTTTATTTTGAGTTAGAGTAGTTAGATCCAGTAGATGCATGCAGTCTTAAATTGAATCCCATGATATGGTTTACTAGTACTTGATTATATTTTCCTTGACACCTGATTTGGGATGTATTGGGTAGAAGTCATGCTTAGCCCTGCTGTCTTGGGATGGGATGGTTTTAAATATAAATCCTGATTAATGATCTATGGAACATGTGGGTTGATAACTGTTGTAGTATGATGAGTAGGTATATCCAGCAGGATGGACCGTGTGGTGGTTATTGTGCCATGGGACTTGACAACTGGATTTGGTTTTTGGTTCGGGGCTCATGCTATATTTATCCTGCCTGGATCCCTAGGACCCGATTCTTGGACAAGTAACCCGGCAAAACATCGCAAACCATGAGGCCTATATGGCTCTGGGACTGGCTAATTAATTAGTTTCCTCCAAGTTGAGGGTTCACACGGGGTTTGTTTTAGTGGCTCACGAGGGGGCCCTGGGGGTCATAGACCTTTGTACAGGGTGAAACCTTAGAGCTACATGTGAAACGGACTTGGAGGCGGCTTTGTAAAGGCCTTGTAGTGCGACCCCGATGTGCACCTTGGCAGTGTTTAGTATGATGGGGAACACATGACTCATGGGTAAAGATGTGCGAACTTTGCAGAGTATTAAAACTGATATATCAGCCATGCTCACGGTCATGAGCGAGCTTGGACTTCTTTGAGATTAGTTGGTGGTTTGGTTCTAGTTTGTTAGAGAAGCCTTATGTGGTTATTAGTCTCATATGACATGGGTACAGAGGCTTCTTCTACGCAGGATACTGCTTGGTACAGGAGTGACTCCCAGACTCGAGCACAGACCTGGTGTTATTACGGAAGGTAGCTTTCTATGTCGTGACATATGGAACTAATACACATAGGACTCTTGTAACGGCCTTGTGGGTGGCCTGATGGACTTCAGGTGTGGGTTGTCTGATGGACTTCAGGTGTGGTTGCTTGGTGTGACTCCAAGTGTGGTTGCTTGGTGGACTCCATGTGTTGGTTGCTCGGTGTGACTCCGAGTGTAGTTTGCTCGATGCGACTCCGAGTGTGGTTACTTTTCTGAGGAGACTGAGGTTATAACCTAGTAAATAGGTGTATAGGATTAATAGGAATTAATAGGACTGTATCGCTTTAGGCGCTTGAGTCAAACTAAGTCAGACTACCTTTGATAATAGCCTCATAAGCATATATTTCCTACACTTGCGGAGTACATTTCGATGTACTCACCCTTCCTCTTTGAACCCCCTGCTACCCCACCCAGACGTTGGAGTCTACGACTAGGAGCAGGAGTACCCTGAAGACGGTGGCTTCGACCCTGATGACCTGTACTAGGATGGCGCTACCCCTGGTCGACCTTCCTTTGGAGATGGCGTCCAGTTTCCGCGAGTCTACATTAGAGTTAGACTGAGAGTCTGTACTTTTCTTTTGGACCCGAGGGTCATTTTTTGTAATAAAGTTTGATATTATCAATAAAGCATTATTTTGATATTTACTATGATGTCGATATATGTATGAAAATTGATCCTGGCATACATATATTGTGCTCCAATTTTGTTCTTAAAATTGGAGTGTGACAGCAGCGTTACCAGCAACAGCCTGGAGGGCAGCGGTTCCAGCAGCAGAACAGTCAGACACCTCGTCAAGGAGCACCCAACTCCGCTGCTGCGAATAATGCAGCCCAGCAGAACCCTAATGCATGTTACCGCTATGGGGAGGTGGGACACTATGCTCATAAGTGTCCTAAGAAGCAGAACCCCAGGTCCCACGGAATCAAGTAGGTAACCCGAAGCAGAATACTCAACCCACTCACACTGGACAGGTGAATCATGTGGCTGCAGACACTGCTCTAGAGGGGCCATATGTTATGATGGGTATGTTCAGCATCAACTCGATCCCAGCTACCGTTCTTTTTGATTCTGGTGCCTCACATTCTTTCATATCTCAGTCTTTCGTTAGAATGCATGGTGTACCTCTTTGTGCAATGAAAGAACCCATCATAGTGAACTCACCGGGGGGTAGCATGCCTGCAAACTTTTGGAGTCCCTGTCTAGTAAAGCCTATAGTGCTGAGAATAGCAGGGATAGATCTCATCTTGGGAATGGATTGGATGAAACAACATGGAGCTGTCATTCAGTGCCAAGAAAGGTCAGTCGTTGTCTTTACACCCAAGGGAGATAGAATCTGTGTGGAAGTGGTGGTGCAAGAGCAGCCCACTGCCACCATAAATCAGATGGATGTTGAAGGTGCAAGTCAAGATCGGGTGGTCGACGAGTTTCCTGACGTATTCCCTGATGATCCGCCAGGTATGCCACCTGATTGAGATGTTGAATTCATTATTGAATTATTGCTTGGAACTGCACCCATAGCAAACAGACCATATAGAATGGGGGTAAATGAGTTAGAAGAGCATAAGAAGCAACTTAAAGAGTTGCTAGAGAAGAGGTATATACGCCCCAGTGCTTCTCCTTGGGGAGCACCTGTGATCTTTGTGGATAAGGATGGTAGACAGATGATGTGTGTGGACTATAGGTCCCTAAATGAGGTTACCATCAAAAATAAATACCCTCTACCCAGGATAGATGATCTATTTGACCAACTGAGAGGAGCATGTGTATTCTCTAAAATAGATCTCAGATCGGGATATCACCAGTTGAAAATCCGGAACTCAGACATAACTAAGACCGCTTTCACAACTCGGTATGGATTGTACGAGTATACAGTCATGTCATTTGGACTAACCAATGCCCCAGCCTACTTCATGTACCTGATGAATAAGGTGTTCATGGAGTACCTGGACAAGATTGTGGTGGTATTCATTCATGATATTCTAGTGTTCTCTAAAACAGAAGAGGAACATGTTGAACATCTGAGGATGGTTCTGCAGAAACTGAGAGAGCATCAACTCTATGCCAAGAGGAGCAAGTGTGAGTTGTGGCTGAAAGAAGTCTCTTTCTTGGGGCATGTAGTCTCTAACGGAGGTATATCCGTTGATCCTAGCAAGGTGCAGGATGTGTTGTACTGGAACCCGCCAACCAATGTTAGCGAAATCCAAAGCTTTCTGGGTTTGGCCTGGTATTACAGAAGGTTTATTGAAGGTTTTCCCAAGCTTGCTAAGCCTATGATGACCTTGCTATAAAAGAGTGCTAAGTTTGTGTGGTCTGGTAAATGCCACACAAACTTTGAGGAGTTGAAGAAGAGATTAACCACAACACCAGTCCTAGTTCTGCCATACTTGAACAAAAGCTTCTCAATCTATTATGATGTATCTCGTCTGGGAGTTGGATGTGTTCTGATGCAAGAAGGAAGAGTTGTAGCCTATGCATCCAGACAACTGAGAAAGCATGAGTTGAACTATCCAACCCATGACTTGGAGTTAGCAGCTGTTGTCCATGCTCTACAGATATGGAGACATTATCTAGTTAGGCATAAGAGTGATGTGTACATGGATCATAAAAGTCTGAAGTACATATTTACTCAGTCGGATCTGAATCTGAGGCAACGTCGTTGGCTAGAACTGATCAAAGATTATGACCTGGAGGTACATTATCACCTAGGAAAGGTCAATGTCGTGGCCGATGCTTTGAGCGGGAAAACCTATGCAAATGGGATGCAAGTAGAGTTCATGCTAGCAGAGTTGAGAGCTGAAATGACACACCGCAATCTATGCTTTGCAAACAATGTTGTGGAAATGTCAGTTGAACCTACTCTGGAGAAGGACATCCGTGAGGATAAGCTGAAAGATGAGAAGTTGCAAGAGATATCCAAGAACATAGTGCTTGGAAAAGCACTAGGATTCAGGATGGGTGAAAATGGAACACTGTGGTTTGGAAAAAGGATATGTGTGCCTGAAGTAAAAGCTATTCGTGATATAATCTTGCGAGATGCACATGATTCAGCCTACTCTATACATCCTGGCAGTACCAAAATGTACTTGGATCTAAAGGAAAAGTACTGGTGGTATGGATTGAAGCGAGATGTGGCAGAGTATGTGGCCCTATGTGACACCTATCAGAAGGTCAAAGCTGAACATCAGAGACTGGCATGATTGTTACAACCTATGCAGATACCAGAGTGGAAATGGGAAGATGTGGGAATGGACTTTATCACTGGATTACCCCGCACACAAAGAGGTTATGACTCTATATGGGTAATCGTTGACCATCTCACTAAGGTCGCTCACTTCCTACCAGTCAAGACAACCTATAATGGGACAAGGTTGGCAGAGCTATATATGGAAAGAATTGTGTCCCTGCATGGGGTTCCAAAGAAGATAGTGTCAGATAGAGGAACACAATTCACATCTCATTTCTGGCATCAAATACACCAATCATTGGGGACCAAATTAATATTTAGTTCTGCATATCACCCGCAAACAGATGGGCATACCGAAAGAATAAATCAAATCTTGGAGGACATGTTGAGAGCATGTGCCCTTCAACATTGGCTAGTTGGGATAAAAGCCTGCCATAAGCTGAGTTCTCCTATAATAACAGCCATCAGAAGAGTCTCAAAATGACTCCTTTTGAGGCTTTGTATGGGCGAAAGTGTAGAACTCCCTTGTTCTAGAATCAGACAGGAGAGACTCAAGTGTTTGGACCGGATGTTCTCCAAAATGTTGAGGAACAAGTGAGAATGATACGCGATAACTTGAGAATAGCTCAGCCCGACAAAAGAGTTATGCAGATACTCGCAGGAGGGACTTCGCTTTCAAAGTGGGAGATTATGTGTACTTGAAAGTGTCACCCATGAGGAGTGTAAAAAGGTTCAATATGAAGGGAAAGTTGGCACCTAGGTACATAGGCCCTTTTAGGATCCTGGCAAGACGTGGAGAAGTTGAGAACTTATATGATGAATGATTGACATTGATGAGGAAGGTTTGAGGCTTTTCCCGGTTGAGTCATTATCTTGCTATGTGCTTAATGCTTATGACTAACCGGTGGCGTTGAGTTGTGTGTGTTTACCGGGTTGGTGTGCGTGTGCAACATGTGTCTCTTGGCTGTGTTGATGTGCAGGTGTTGAGCTCGGATACAGTGGTCGAAGGCGAGGTGAAGGTCAAGTAGAGACGTGCCGTGCCGACGGACCGGGAACGGTGAAGGATGGGCATGCCGTGCGGCGGACGTGCCATGCTGATGTACCTAGAGCGGTGAAGGACGGACGTGAGGCTTGGACCGACGGACCAAGAGGCCAGAGGACCAGCTGTGGTAGCTGGCACGTGGCATCGGCGAGCGAGGGCACATGGTGATGTGCGATGCATCGGCCGAGTCGTGAGGAAGACGATGGCGTCGTGGCACTTGGCGGGAGGTCGGACACGGGCTTGCGTGCGGCGCAAGTGCCGTCGGCCGAGTCAAGAAGGAAGGCGAAGGCGTTATGCCCGGCTTGGAGGCTGGACATGCATCGACATTGGTGCCGGTGGTCGGGGTGTGCGAACCACATCCCGTCTACGGTGCGGGTTCGGTAGCTGAGCCTCAAAAAGCTACCCTCGACGGTTTCCGAGTTTGGGCCTCAAAACTCGGGTGGCCGGTTTCTGAATTTGGGCCTCAAAACTCGGGACGGACGGTTTCCAGGTTTGGGCCTCAAAACCTGGGCTCGCGGGTTTCCGAGTTTGGGCCTCAAAACTCGGGGTGGACGGTTTCCAGGTTTGGGCCTCAAAACCTGGGCTGGCAGGTTTCCCAGTTTGGGCCTCAAAACCGGGGGAAGGTCCAAAAGGACGGTCGACGCGTGGCGGCACCGAGAGGCTTGCGTTGCGGCGAAGCTATCGGTGAGAAGGCGCGGCGGTCGACGGTGACGGCACGTGGCGGCATACTGGAGCTTGCGTCGAGGCGAAGCGAAGGATGAGAAGGCGCGTGGCCGTCGGATGAAAACTGCTAGGGTTGGACAGTTTTACCCCTCGGGGGTATTTGGGTTGAGTGCTTCATGTGAGGGCGCTTTGGTCTTCGGACGTGCGCCTATATATATGAAGGGGGCTGGTTAGGGTAGCCTATCCTTGGAGGTGTCACTCTTATTTTGTTTAGGTGAGAGGAGGCTAGGGCTAGAGGAGAGACCGGCTCTTGTTCTTGAGCTTTTCGCCATCCGCGTTTTGTACTGCGAGGAGTGGCTTGTAACCCGACACAGAGTGCTACACAATTCATCATCTAGTAGCAATCCAAGGATCAAATTTGCCCCTTCTCTCTGTTGGCTGCAATTTGCATCGAATCGCGTTTTTGTTCTTCGCGTTCTTCGTTTCCTCCCTTCAATTCTTTCGCGAGATTTTCCGTTTGAAGGGATGGATTGAAAATCCATTTGAACCATCTTGTGTAGCATCGTGAGAGACATCTTTCCACCGAAGGAATTCATCAAATTCCTCACGGGCACATAGATCGGGCGGATTTCATTTTCGGTTCTAAACTTTTCCCTTTCGCACGAGATCTGCAATTCACGAATTTCTAGTTGGGTTCGAGCCATGATCTCTTAGAGATAGCTCACTAACATAGTTGTGATCATCTGTGCAAAATTTGGTGTAGTTTGGAGTTGATTTGACTGAGTTTCAGGTCGATTTAGTGTTTGAACAGCGCTGTTTTCGGGTTGACCGGACGCTGCTACAGTATGACCGGACACTACAGTGATTTGCTACAGTACGTCCGATGCTACAGTAATTGCTACGATGATCTGCTACAGTACGCCCAGACTCAGTATTGTTTTCCGACCGGACTCTGCGCGGTTACTGTTCATGCGTCCGGTGCTACAGTACCCTACTATAGAAACAGTGACCGGACGCTACAGTACCTGCTATAGTGTGTCCATCGCTATAGTGCACTGACCGGACGCTACAGCATTGCTACAGTACCAGCGCCCGGTCAGTGATGTTTTCGCGCTGTTTCGTCCGTAGTTTTTGCGTTTGAGTTCCGTTTGTTGCGTTGGTTTCCTAACTTTGTAAGGAACTTTCTAAAGTACTTTTGTCACCAGTTGGCTTAAGTATTTTTGGTTGGGCACTTACTTTTTCTCCATAGGAGTGCAGTGCTTCTTTTCGGAGCTCAGATTTTGGTGGTGTGCTTGGTTGATTGCGTGTGTGTTGTCCTGCTGTGTTCTTAGGGAACATCCACCCAATATTTTGGGTTGTGGACATCACAGTTTGTGATCTTTGCTCTTGGGGTTCGGGAATTGGGACAACAGTCTAATATTTCTAAAAAGAAATTTGAGGCTCCCATTCACCCCCTCTCTAGTCGCCAATTCGGTCCTTCAATTGGTATCGGAGCCGGTTAAGGATCTCTCTACCTTAACCGGTTCCGGATCCGCGAAGGCGACCTTTTAGAGTGATTTTGCTTCTGACGGTGTTTGTCGAGGTGTTGAGCTTTTGTTTTGCTAACACTAACGGTGCTTTTGGAAATGGCACCAAGTTCTTCTTCTAGTGTGTCTTTGTCCTCAGGTTTGAGTCTTGGACATGTGATCGAGGACGACATTTTGGCGAGAAGGAGTGCGGCTCTTGAGGCGGAACGTGAGATGGATGCTTTGCTGGACTTCCTGGGAGATGATGAGCATTCGACAGAGGATCGTATACGTGAACTTGGCAAGGCCAAGAAAGGTACACTTGTTGCTAGTCTTGGGATTTTGTCCCAACGATTTGAAGCGTGTCGTGATGATGACATTAGATATGATGAGCTTTGTGATACCTTGCATAGAAAGATCAAGAAGTTGAAATGCTCTATTGCTAGGTTAAAATGTGGCCTTTTTCATTGGAAGTCTAGTGCATCTTTACCTTGCACCTCTTGTTGTGACATGGTTAGGAAGAATGATGAGCTATGCTTTTCTGTTGCTAGCTTAAAATCTGAAAATGAAATGTTGAAATCAAATGCTTCCATACCATGTCTTGTATGCTTTGACTTGCGCAAGGATCTTGTTTATGCTAAATCTGAAATAGCCTTGCTTAGGTCAAAAGCTTCTTTACCATGTGTTTCTTGTGAGTCTTTACATGCTGAAATTAATAAACTAAAATTGACTCACACCACATGTGTAGATGAACTTGAGCATGCTAGGGCTGAAATTATTGAGATAAATGCTAGGCCATGTAGCTTGTGCTCTTTGAATAAAAATGCATGCCTTACTTCTTGTGCTATTCATGATTCTTTGCTTGATGTGAATGGTGATGTTTCTTCCACCGATTTCATGTGCACATCATGCATTGATTTGGAAAAAGAAGTGTTGGCTTTGAAAGTTTTGCGCGATGATATGAGCGCCAAGTTGGTTGAGCACAATGATATGAGTGCCAACCTTGAGAAGGAAATTGAACCCTTGCGTACCACATATGTCGAGTGCATTAGAAAGGAGATGGAAAATTTGAAAAATGCTCCATGTGGTACTTGTGATCGCCTCATGTTTGAAAATGAGGTTTTAGCCAAAAGATGCAAGAGTTTTTGTGCTAAGTCTTTTGATTCACTCACTTCTTGCACTCTGATGTTGATGCTTCTAAAATTGCTTCTTTGCAACCGGAGTTGAGTTCTTGTGTTGCGCGTGAGTCTTTTGATGTTAGCACTAGTGTCAAGGTTTCAGATAGCTCTTTCATAGCTACTCCTAACCTTGCTGTTTCTTCGAGTGATGTCCAAGGGACTTCTCTTGATAAGGGTGCTTCTCATATTTTTGGGACTCATGCTCCCAATCCGGTTTTCCATTGCACCTTTTGCAAGAAGGATGGACACTCATTCGATTTTTGTTTCCGCCGTGTCAAACACGAGCGACGAATTCGAGCTAAGGCTTTTAGGAAGCCGCGTAGCCTTTCCCATGGCACGTGTGCTCCGAGTGTTGGCACCAAGTTGGTTGTTGATGCTTCTTGTTCTAAGTCCCAAGGGACTTCTCACTTGTCGGAGAATGGTGTGCCTTCCAGTAGGCCTTTGTACCATTGCTCTTTTTGTGAGAAAGATGGGCATCAAGAAAGATTTTGCTATCGGTGTGCCAAACGTTTGCGCCAAGCTCGCTCTTCTAGGAAGATGGTGGTTCATAGCCCTTCTCATGGCATGAACGCTTGTGCTCCTAGTAAGAAGCCCCTCTTTGATGATGGGTTTTATGACTCCTTTTCTAGTGGGATAGGTCATGATCATGGACATGCCTCTAGTGCTTCTTCTCTTGGTCCACGTCATGCTTTTCATGGTGCTTCTATTGGTTCTTCTACAAAAACCTTGGAAGATGTTTGCCTCTTTTCCCGTGGTACGACTCGTTCTTCTCCTCGAGTTGTCCTTTTGAGGAATGCTTCCAAGGGTGTTTCACAATTGCATTTGAACCAACTTTTGCATCATGCTAACCCACAAGATAAGTTGAGTTTTGTGACCAAGTCTTGGGTCCTCAAGTATATACTTGCTAACCCTTCGGGATGCAAGGCTCAGGCTGCTTTGTCCTCTTGTGTGTAGATATGAGGACGCGGGGTGGAGAACATGTGTCTGATGGAGCTTGATCATTTAGATGTGATCAAGAGTTGATGGTTCTCTACACCCCGCTTAGAATTGCCTCCAAAGAGGCTTTTGCAGCTTGGAGAACAGGAGCCTGGAGAGAGCATTTCAGCTCACGGACCCGATCCCACTTCTGCCACGACTTGGGGTTCCGTTCGAGCAGCTCTCCAGCGAGCACTAGCTGCACCTGTGGGAGCGACAACATCAGACGAGGGGGAGACGACTTCGGCGAGGCAGGCGCCCCGGAGTTCAGCAGATTCAGGCGTCCCCTCGGGTATCACACCAGTAGGCGGTCATGCGCTTCATGAGGTACCTCCGACACACTTCTGAGTTCGGGTTTTGGTACTCTTATTTCCTTGACCTCTTTTTGCTGTGTGGTGTTTTCGATGTGGATTTTGCTGGCTGTCACTTGAGCGTTTCTTGGTTTGTTATTTGTGAGTTTGGTGTGTGTTTCCCTTTTAGTTGGGGAAGCATTTTGCTTGTTGTATCTTAGTTGGACTTCTCTGATACCCTTTTTCTTTTGGGTCTTCTTTTTAGGCTAGTTTTTGTTTCAATTCTTATTGACTAGCCTTTGCATGCATTTTATCATGTATTTAGTGCATTTTAGAGCTTCATATATATAGTAATGAGAATGAGATTATGCTCTTTTTGGTATGCCCTATTTATTCATGATGATGCTTGTAGCTTAGGCTCTTTTTGATCACTTGGTACATGTTATGAGCTAAGCTATTTTTTTGCAATTGGTGAACTGGACTAATCAACTATGAAATATTTAATTTGTTCACCATTGAGAGTGGCAACTAGCATGGGTAGGATGTGTTGAGATCACTTGTGCTATCTTTTGTATGCTAGGTTGATATGTCTCTTGCACTGAGTCATTCACTTGCTTGGATTATTCATATTTACCTTGTGCTTAAAATTTGATCCAAGTCTAAGTGAAATGAAAAGATCGAGATGGGACTGTATGTGTCAGCACATCACAGTATCGAGACTGTTTCTCATTGCACTTTTGAGTTAAACTTGAGCCGTGTAGTGTAAGACCGAAACCGGTGCTTTAAGCTTCTGATTGCTTTTCTTGCATAGGCTTAGCTCGGTTGAAAAGTTAGGCAATGACCATGCTTTTAACCTCTTGCAATCACATGCTTTAATATGAACTTGTGTTAATACCGCTGCAATCTCCGATAAAATTTGATAATAACAAAAGTATATGCTTCATTCTATGGCATGATGATTGAACTTTGCTAGTGGTAGTTCACCTTCTATACTTGAGTTAGCACTTGTTTGATTTCTTGTCTATTCATGCTAGGTGTTATTTTAGTGGTGAACTCCTTTTCAAATGGCTTAAAACTGCTCATATGCTAAATTGTTCATATTTTGTACTCACTTGATCAGTTTGAGCCTTTGCTAGCATTTGTATTGGTTGCTACATTTTCAGGACAGCACCCTTTTGAGCATCTTTTCATTCTGATTGCTATACACTTGAAGCTGTTGCATTGTGTATATCATGCATTTTAGCTTAGTGTTCATACCCCCAGCTCTGATACACTTTGTGGTCATTTTCAATGCATTTCATAACCCCCCATATGCTTTTGGTTGATGACTTGTCTTGTGTTTGTGTCAACTTTGTGGAGAAATGTCAAAACCCCTCAGCGTGTTTTCTTTTGTCAAGGGGGAGAAGCTGTTTGCAAGGGGGAGCCTGCGTGTTGGCACAAAGGGGAGAGTCATGCATTTTGGGGAGAGCTTTGAGCAAGGGGGAGTTTAGCTCTTTTATGTTCTTCTTCAATTGGTATAGCACTTTTATGTGTTTCAATTGGTGTCCTTCATAGTGAGCTTTGGTGCATAGCCTTAGTGTGTAGGCTTGCTTTCAGGGGGAGTCGCTTTTGTCTTGCTGCTTCTCCTCATGCTCCGAGTGTTTGTGCTCCATTTAGTTTTGAGCTTCTTCTTGTGTTTTTCTCAGTCGGTATCGAGCCTGCTAGTCGTGTTGAGCCATGTTGCCTCTATCTTGAGGGACTAGCAGTTTTTGCTCGATATTTTCGATTTGTACGAAGCCTTCAGCTAGTTGTGTCGAGCCTCTTTGCCTCTGTCTTGAGGAACTAGCTATTTTCACCAATTTTTCGCTGCTTGTGATTGGTATCGAGTCTTCTGCTAGTTGTGTTGAGTCTCTGTGCCCCAATCTTGAGGGACTAGTAGTTTCGCATTCCAATGCGTTGTTTCAGCCTCAATTGGTGTCGAGCCTTGAGCTAGGGGTGTTGAGCCATTTTCTACCTCTTCTTGAGGACTAGCTCATTTTTGACTTGGTTGCGTCGAGCCGTTGCCCATGTCTTTGGGAACCAAGTTTTTCGCTCTGTGTGATCGAGTTTTGCTCTTTGATGAGTTGTTGCTCCGATCCTTTGCTTGGTTGCGTTGAGCCGTTGCCCATGTCTTTGGGGACCAAGTTTTTGGTTTTGGTATCTCAAACCATCTCTTGTGCCTAGTTTTTGTCAATTCAATCATCAAGGGGGAGAAATTTTGAAACCCAAGTGGATAAGAACTTTCCAAGATGATAAGAACCCTGGTTTCTTTTGTGATGATTGTTTGACAATTTATTTGAGATTGGTTTTCGAGTACCTTTTGGGATTTCATGAAACTCTTGTATTATTTTGACTCTTCGGTTGTGTGGAGGCTTTGCCCACTTTTGTGATGAAACTTTTGCTTGGCTTTTGGGCACTTGAATGAGGCTTGCCTTCAAACCCTTCCTTTGTGGTTTATTTTTAGTCAATGCATTCATCAAGGGGGAGATTGAGAACATATATGATGAATGATTGACATTGATGAGGAAGGTTTGAGGCTTTTCCCGGTTGAGTCATTATCTCGCTATGTGCTTAATGCTTATGACTAACCGGTGGCGTTGAGTTGTGTGTGTTTACCGGGTTGGTGTGCGTGTGCAACATGTGTCTCTTGGCTGTGTTGATGTGCATCGGCATTGGTGCCGGTGGTCGGGGTGTGCGAACCACATCCCGTCTACGGTGCGGGTTCGGTAGCTGAGCCTCAAAAAGCTACCCTCGACGGTTTCTGAGTTTGGGCCTCAAAACTCGGGTGGCCGGTTTCCGAGTTTGGGCCACAAAACTCGGGATGGACGGTTTTCAGGTTTGGGCCTCAAAACCTGGGCTCGCGGGTTTCCGAGTTTGGGCCTCAAAACTTGGGGTGGACGGTTTCCCGGTTTGGGCCTCAAAACCTGGGCTGGCAGGTTTCCCGGTTTGGGCCTCAAAACCGAGGGAAGGTCCAAAAGGACGGTCGACGCGTGGCGGCACCGAGAGGCTTGCGTTGCGGCGAAGCTATCGGTGAGAAGGCGTGGCGGTCGACGGTGACGGCACGTGGCGGCATCCTGGAGCTTGCGTCGAGGCGAAGCGAAGGATGAGAAGGCGCGTGGCCGTCGGATGAAAACTGCTAGGGTTGGACAGTTTTACCCCTCGGGGGTATTTGGGTTGAGTGCTTCATGTGAGGGCGCTTTGGTCTTCGGATGTGCGCCTATATATATGAAGGTGGCTGGTTAGGGCAGCCTATCCTTGGAGGTGTCACTCTCATTTTGTTTAGGTGAGAGGAGGCTAGGGCTAGAGGAGAGACCGGCTCTTGTTCTTGAGCTTTTCGCCATCCGCGTTTTGTACTGCGAGGAGTGGCTTGTAACCCGACACAGAGTGCTACACAATTCATCATCTAGTAGCAATCCAAGGATCAATTTCGCCCCTTCTCTCTGTTGGCTGCAATTTGGATCGAATCGCGTTTTTGTTCTTCGCGTTCTTCGTTTCCTCCCTTCGATTCTTTCGCGAGATTTTCCGTTTGAAGGGATGGATTGAAAATCCATTTGAACCATCTTGTGTAGCATCGTGAGAGACATCTTTCCATCGAAGGAATTCATCAAATTCCTCACTGGCACATAGATCGGGCGGATTTCGTTTTCGGTTCTAAACTTTTCCCTTTCGCACGAGATCTGCAATTCACGAATTTCTAGTTGGGTTCGAGCCATGATCTCTTAGAGATAGCTCACTAACATAGTTGTGATCATCTGTCCAAAATTTGGTGAAGTTTGGAGTTGATTTGACTGAGTTTCGGGTCGATTTAGTGTTTGAACAGCGCTGTTTTCGGGCTGACCGGACGCTGCTACAGTATGACCGGACACTACAGTGATTTGCTACAGTACGTCCGGTGCTACAGTAACTGCTACACTGATCTGCTACAGTACGCCCAGACTCAGTATTGTTTTTTCGACCGGACTCTGCGCGGTTACTGTTCATGCGTCCGGTGCTACAGTACCCTACTACAGTAACAGTGACCGGACGCTACAGTACCTGCTATAGTGCGTCCATCGCTACAGTGCACTGACCGGACGCTACAGCATCGCTACAGTACCAGCGCCCGGTCAATGATGTTTTCGCGCTGTTTCGTCCGTAGTTTTTGCGTTTGAGCTCCGATTTGAGTTCCGTTTGTTGCGTTGGTTTCCTAACTTTGTAAGGAACTTTCTAAAGTACTTTTGTCACCAGTTGGCTTAAGTATTTTTGGGTGGGCACTTGCTTTTTCTCCATAGGAGTGCAGTGCTTCTTTTCGGAGCTCAGATTTTGGTGGTGTGCTTGGTTGATTGCGTATGTGTTGTCCTGTTGTGTTCTTAGGGAACATCCACCTAATATTTTTAGTCATGGACATCACGGTTTGTGATCTTTGCTCTTGGGGTTGTGGAATTGGGACAACGGTCTAATATTTCTGAAAAGAAATTTGAGGCTCCCATTCACCCCCCCCCCCCCTCTGGTCGCCAATTCGGTCCTTCAGAAGTGGCCTATTAGCTTGAGCTACCTGAGAGTTTATCAGGCGTACACGAAGTGTTCCATGTCTTTGTTGACATCTCTTAGCATCACTTCAGATAACGGCGCCAGACATGTAGGTAGACAAATCTAACAGCATTACCTTTAACGCTAGGATGTCACCACTAGCAACGACACTAGAGACGTGGATTGTATTTATGATCTTGCCCTTATAAAATATGAAATGAGATTATCTACAAGCGCACAGATAAAATACATCTGCTATAGCATTTCACCAAGGAGAGTTTCCAAGGTATTGTTATTTATATGGAGAGAGTTTATCAGGCGTACACAATGTGTTCCATGTCTTTGTTGACATCTCTTAGCATCACTTCAGATAACAGCGCCAGAAATGTAGGTAGACAAATCTAACAGCATTACCTTTAACGCTAGGATATCACCACTAGCAACGACACTAGAGACGTGGATTGTATTTATGATCTTGCCCTTATAAAATATGAAATGAGATTATCTGCAAGCGCACAGATAAAATACATCTGCTGTAGCATTTCACCAAGGAGAGTTTCCAAGGTATTGTTATTTATATGGAGTCATTCATATCATGAGTAAGAGAGTGACAAGAGATAAACATCTACAACCATGACACACACATGTATGATTATGATAAGAGTTCCACTAGATCTATACTCAACACAGGAATCAATCATAAATGATAAATAAGATAAATAAAATAGAACAGAGTAAACCATAAAGAGTTCCAACAGAGCATTCCCATCCAAGGTTGGATCGTAACTAGAACTAGAAAGAGACAGATTAACTTCCTAATATGGTTCTAACTATAGGTCATAAACTACGTCAATTAGTGCAATTATGTTTAGCAATCATGGTTAGAATAACTTATATTTATACGCATGAGACATCACACATGGAGGATCAGATCTAGAGTCTATCCCCTTTGGGTGACCAGGTCTTGCTAGTCCTATATTCCGGGAGTGGACTACAAAGGACTCAACGAGGCTATTAGATTCACCCTCGCGATCTACCACTTGCTGGCCCGGAATATAGGGTGCATTTGCAGGTAAACAACGTATAAGCACCACGCTTACACAATGTTGACCACTCACCCCGCAATCGACAGAATGAGCGCTATACGAACAAGAGCATAAACATAGAGATACCCTAGCTATGCTACACATATAATCAAAGTAGACGATGAACATTATAACTATGAACATGAAATAGTAACAAGTTGTGGATACATGGGTGTATGCCGGATCTTGAGATGATGTGTGATTGTCAACTGGGATGATGCGCATGTTCTTTGGCTTGTGTTGTGCAGGTGTCGAGCACAGAGACGGTGATTGAAGGCAAGGTGAAGGTCAAGTAGAGACGTGCCGTGCCGATGGGCCCGGAGCGGTGAAGGGCGGACGTGATGATTGGACTGACGGACCGGTGGCCTGAGGATCGGTCGTGGTGGCTGATAGCCTGGGACAGCGACAAGTGAAGACTTGCGGGTGGACGGGGTGCACAGGTGGTGCATCCCTCTACGGCGTCGGTTTGATGGTTGAGCCACAGAAAAACCACCGAGTGGACGGTTTCCAGGTTTGGGCCTCAAAACCTAGGTGCGGCCGGTTTCTGAGTTTGGGCCACAAAACTCGGGCTGAGGACGGTTTCCAGGTTTGGGCCTCAAAACCTGGGCGCTGGCGGGTTTCTGAGTTTGGGCCACAAAACTCAGGCGACGGACGACAGGTTTCCCGGTTTCGGCCTCAAAACCGGGGGATGGCCCAGGTTTCCCGGTTTCGGCCTCAAAACCGGGGGGAAGTCCATGCAAAGGACGAGCGACGCAGTGGCGGCACGTCGCGGCATCCGGTGAGGTCGCGTCGAGGCGAAGCTACCTGATGTGCGGGCGTGGCCGTCGGATCAACATCAACCTCGAGTTGGTTAGGAATACCCTTAGGGTTAGTCTGCTCGCTCATTAGCTGTAAAGGTAGTTGGGGATTTTCCGACGTAGCTTCCCATCTACGTTCGGGAGTCAGTTTTCGGGGTTAAACCTAAGTTGGAGTTTTCAGTGTTTGGCTTGCTCTCGTTCAGTGGTGCCTCGCTATGATCCTAGGGATCATCCACCCTCTTCCAAGGGTCGTGGTCATCACGCTTGTACTCAAAGCTTTTGGGGGTTGATTTTCGGGACAGTGGTCAAAGTTTCAAAAGAAATTTTTAGGCTCCCATTCACCCCCCCCCCCCCCCTTCTGGTCACTTTCTGTTAGAGTTCTTGGTCCTTCAATTGGTATCAGAGCTAGTTAAGGATCTTCCACCAGAACCGGATCCAGATCCATAGAAGGCGACATGGATCGCGGCATGGGCAAACCGCCGTTTTTTCGATGGGACGAACTATGCGTATTGGAAGATACGCATGTCGGCCTATCTTCAGAGTTTGGGTGCTCCTATTTGGGATATTTGCAACTCTGCAGATTACGTGGTCTTGGCTGCTCGTGTGACTCAGCATCAGATCGATGAGCACGATGCCAATAGCCGAGCCTGTAATGCTCTTTTCTCCTGTTTGAGCATGTCTGAGTTTGATCACGTTTCTCACCTCGCTACGGCTCGGGAGATTTGGGCTACCCTCATGCGTTTTCATGAGGAAACCACTCAAGTCAAAACCCGTCTCGACGAGTCACACAAGCGAGAGTATGAGAACTTTCGACACATCCCTGGCGAGAGCATAAAGAGTTTATTCGCTCGTTTTTAGGTGATTGTCAACATGATAAGGGCTAACAAGGAACTGTTGCCTTTCGACGATTGTTGATGGTCCTTAAACACCTGTTTTACCATCAACATTTGACCCTAAAGTTCACCAAAAAGGCATGAAATGTAGTCAAATAGGTTTCAAACTAACCAAATTCCACATGTCCATAGATTTTTATTTGAATGCAGGATTTGAACCAAATTTGGACATATGGACCCACTAGAGGCCAAGCCCACTCAGCAGGGCCCAAATGGTCCAAAGGGGGGTGGCGCCCGCCACCCCTAGGTGGCGCCCGCCACCTCTAAGTGGCGCCCGCCACTTGGGTTGGCCCAAGTTCCACTCCCTGCCACGTCACCGATCCGTGTGACCTCCCCATGGCCAAATCTTGGCCCTTGGTCACTAGGTCAGTGGCATCGGACGGCTCAGGATGAAGTGGCGTGGATCAAGGCTGAATGGCAGTTACTCAGACATGCAACCGACCTCCAAACCGCATTGGACAACCACCTGGAGGCCGTAGGATCAATGACGGTGCATCCAACGGCCAGGGGACTGGCGGCCGCCAGTAGGGGGTGGCGCCCGCCACCTGACCTAACCCTAGGTCGGCTGGCTGCCCCCTATAAGTACCCCCCTCACTCCTCAAGACTATAAATACCCCCCTGAGGCATCACTTCATTCATATCCAGTACCATCCCAGAGAAAGCAACACACAAGCAAGAGAAGCAGAGAGTTGGGTTAGAAGCTCAGAGAGCTTAGGCAAGTAGGTTAGCTAGTAGAGAGAGTATAGCTCTAGTGCCCTCGCTACAGCGCGGCTCTTAGTTTAGCACAGCTCAGCCTAAGTTCTTGGTAAAAGGAGCGTAGAGCTTGCTAAGAGAGAAGCGGGTGCGAGTGACTGGCATCGGAGGTCAGTTGATTTCCCGGCGTCTCTAGTCTGGTTTGCTCTCTTGTATCTCAGGTACATTTATCTTTATCTCAGTATTACTTTAAGCATTACTTTCAGTATTACTTTTAGTATTACTTTATCAAGTACCTTGAGTGTGACCTAGCTATCCTACAGTTCAATTCACTTAGCCATAGTAGTTAATCTCTAGTGTGCTTAGTGATTGATCTTTGCCAATAGGTTGCTTAGTTAGTTTAGTGTTTATCTTATTAAGTCAAGTATTTGCTCTGACATCCGCAAGAGTGTCTCTATTCAAAGCTAGGGTAGAGATAGTTAGAATATAATTAAGCGTGGTGCTTAGTTATAGAATTACCTTTAGATACGGCTAGACCCCCGGATAGCTGTGGTAGCAAGCAGGTGGTGACAGCCCTGTGCGCCTCGAATTCCACCACGTAGTTGGCCCAGTTTAACAGTAAGGCTCGTTGTGCTAGCGTTCAACCTAAGTAAGTGGTAAAGGCTAGTACGCCTCGATACTTGACAAGATAGGAATAAAACTATACTTAACTTAGTTGCTTTATTGACTTTTGCCTGCCTTGCTTCGTAACTATCTTGCTTCGTAGTTATCTTGCTTTGTAGTTATCTAGGATTAGTTATTAGTAGTTAGTAGTTATTACCTTAGTTATCCTATTCCCTTTACCTACCTATCCATCCACCTTACCTTAGCCATCCACTTCATCCTTATCTATCCACCCATATATTCTTTCTAGCCTTTCATCTCCTCTCTTCTTTTCCCTTTTTCTTCGACTCTCATCTCCTCCTTGACTCAACTCATACACCACCCTAGCCTTCCCTTGGGATCAAATAAATCGACATCTGGTACTCCCAGGCGAAGTGCTACTACGATAGTTCTGTGCGCTTGCAGAATCTCCTCTTGGTAGATTGCAATCTCTCTAGATAGCTCCTACTAGTGTCGGGATTGACAACCCCGCTTGGCATTAGTAGATAGCTGCTTTAGCTTCACTCCTTTAGGTATAGTGACCGGACTTGCTTCAAGCACTTCTGACACCGTTGCCTGGAATAGATTTCATAGTCTGCTCCTAGTAACGATGTTCGCTAGTGTCAACAAGCATTTCTGGGCCGTTACCGGGGATAGTTTCCTAGCTCTATCTTTAGTGAAGCTAAGAACTACCAACAACGATCATGAGAGGGCTCTCAAGCTTTTACACACTCTCGACCGATCGGTGTGGGACTAAGGTTCAGGCGATCATCGAATCACCTAACTATGAGACTCTCACGTGCGACGAGCTCTTTAGTAAGCTCAAGTCCAGTGAGATTGACGCCATGGCGAGGGCTTCTTATGAAAACCCTTCTGGCCCGTCGATGGCTTTGGTTTCTGGCTCTTCTGCTAACCCCTCTGGAGGCTTTGCATTGTCTTCTCTTCTTTCCGTCACAGAGAAGCAGCTGGAGTTCATGGCAGACGACGAGTTGACCCTACTTGCCAACCGGTTCTCACGGTTTCACAACAACCGCATGAACCATCACCGCGGAGGAGGACGAGGTGGCTGCTACAAGCGTGGAGGCTCGGACCACTTCATCGCCAATTGTCCGAAGAAGAACAAGCAAGTCTTCGGCAAGGCGGATCATGGCCACAATTATGACTCCAGCAAGCGCAAGGAGAAGTACGTCCCTGCCAAGCACAAGCGGAGGGGTGGCTTCAACAAGGAGTACATCAAGGAGAAGTACTTGGAGAAGGCCCAAGCTGAGCAGCGTGCTTTCTTCGCCACGCTCAGCGACGTCGACGACTCGGATGACGACTCCGCTGCATCAAGCGATGACGAGTCCGAGAAGAAGAAGAAGAAGATCGAGGACAAGCTGAACGGTCTTTGCTTCTTCGCCGACAAGGAAGGTTTCTGCACCATGGCCCTCGGCGAGCTGGAGGAGATCCCTCGGAACGACGACGACGATGACGGCTCCTCTCAGGTATCTCAAACTCCTGACAAACTCTCTGCTGAGGTTGACAAACTTACTGCTGCTCTTCTTAGTCAAGATAAACTGCTTAGGCTTGCCGCTAGAGAGAGAAAGGAGTTTAGGAGAAAGTGGGAGGACGCAGTGAAAGAGCTTGAGTCTGTCAAGTCTACCATTGTCGTGTCTGAGGAGGATGAGTGTGAGATGTGCTCCAAGCACATGATTGACCTTCTCACCTTGAGGGGAAAGTATGTTGCTTTGGTTGGAGAGATGGATGAGTTGAAGGCCAGATCAGGGTTGCTGGGTGCGTGCAAGTCTTGTGCAGGCTTGCAATCCGAGTTGGCAGAGAAGAATGCCAAGATTGTGTCTCTTGAGAAGGCCAGCTCGGATAGCACTTGTGTCTCTAGATGCGCTTTGTGTGAGGGTTTGGAGATGGAGATTGCGAACGTGAAGCTTGACAAGATGCAAACCGAGGAAGAAAACACATACCTTCGGACCATCTTGTCATGGGTGTCTAGTGGTGAGCCGCAGCTTGGGATGATGATTGCCCAATTCAAACGTGCTGCTGGAGGTCCCGGTGTTGGCTTTGCTCTGGGTGTGGAGAGTGCTACATCTTTTGGGAAGGTTCGAGAGTTTAGTGGTCTTAAGCCGAGTGAGAATCCCAACTCCACCACTACTCCCAAACTAACCAAGATTCCACCCAAAGAGCCTCTCAAGCCAAACACCAAGGATGGAGTGTTTGTGGAACCTCCAAGAGCTCCACCCATGAAACAGGCATGGGCTCCAAAACCAAACCACCTCAGGAACAAGCTAGACACTATGCCACCAATCCATGAGGAGCTCATGCCACAAAAGAACCAAGTGATCCACACCCAATACCGTGAGTACCAACAACCCCCTATGAGACCGGTGAGGTACCACTGTGAGCACTGTGGGAGAGATGGACACTTAAGGGAGTTTTGCTTTCGGCGCAAGAGAAAGGAGCGTCGTGCAAAGGAGTTGAACAACACGGACATGTACCATCCTTTCCATGATGTACATGTGCCGAATGTTCAAAGGAGAGATGCTAGGCCTAGAGGTCCAATGCCTCAAGGTCCTAGGCCGCAAGGAGGACGTGCCCGACGGGATCCTGCTTTTGTAGGCTATGGACCCTGTGGCGATGGCTTTGTTGTTGAGCGTTACCCCCACCGCATTTTGAGTATCGCGATGGACGCTCTTCCCTCAGCGGACCACGTTTTCATATACGTGGTGATCGCTTTCCCCGTAGGCATGCTAGGAATGGTTTTGCCACTAATCGTTCTTTTGAGCAGCCGGCCCAACACTGGTACACTTCCCATTTTACTCACCCTAGTGTTGGACCTTATGCTCACCCTATGTCTTTTTATTGATGTAGGTAAAACGATTGGAGGACATTTGGTTGGTGGATTCTGGGTGCTCAAGGCATATGACCGGAAACGCCAAGTGGTTCTCCAGTCTTATTCCAGTTGCCAGAAAGGAGTTTATCACCTTCGGTGACAATAGCAAAGGTAAAGTGTTGTCTCGTGGGTCAGTGCGATTTAATGAGCACTTTGTGTTGCATGATGTTGCTGTTGTTTCTAACTTGCATTTTAACCTTCTTTCTGTTTCGCAACTCTTTGATGATGACTATGAGATTCGTTTTAAGCCGAATCTCAGTCGTATTTTGGATCCTCAGGGCAATCTTGTATGTTTGATTTTGCCCTTTGGGAAAGTCTTTCTTGCGAATTTCTCGGAGTCAGTTGGACTTTCTCGTTGTCTTTTGGCTGGACCTTCCTCCTCTGATCTTTGGAAGTGGCATAGGAGACTAGGTCATTTGAGCTTCGACTTGTTTGCAAGGCTTAGTTCACTTGGCTTAATCCAAGGATTGCCCAAGCTATGCATGGAGAAGGATCTTGTTTTCCAATCTTGTAGACATGGGAAAATGGTAGCCGCTCCCCACCATCCAGTGAATCAAGTTATGACCAAGCGCCCTGGAGAGCTTTTGCATATGGACTTTGTCGGTCCAGCTCGGGTGAGCTCGGTTGGGGGATGTGGTATGTGCTTGTTGTTGTTGATGACTTTTCGAGATATTTGTGGGTTTTCTTTTTAGCTGAGAAAACTGAGACTTTCACTTTTGTTCGCAATTTGATCTTGCGACTTCAGAACATGTTCCCTAAGAACTCGATGAGAGCTATTTGTAGCGATAATGGTTCCGAGTTTAAGAACTCGGATTTTGAGAAGTTTTGTAACTCTTTGGGTTTAGAGCATCAATTTTCTTCCCCCTACACACCGCCACAAAATGGTGTTGTACAGAGGAAAAATCGGACCCTTGTAGAGATGGCCAGGACGATGCTCGATGAGCATAGGACTCTTAGGCGGTATTGGGCCGAGGCTATTAACACTGCATGCTATATTTTCAATCGCATTTTTCTTCGTGCGTTCTTGAAGAAGACTTCTTATGAGTTGCGATTTGGGAAGCAACCCAAAGTGAGTTATTTTAGAGTTTTTGGTTGCCACTGTTTTATACTCAAGAAAGGCAACTTGGACAAGTTTGAGTCTCGTTCTTCTGACGGTGTATTTTTGGGTTATGGTAATCATACTCGTGCATATCGTGTACTTAACCTCGATACTAACCGAGTCATGGAGACATCCGATGTCACCTTCGATGAGACCATGCATTGTCCTTCTTCTAGATTTGAGCGTGCAGGTGATCACGAGGTTGGCGAACCTCTTTTTGATGATGAGGAAGAAGATGCTGAAGGGATTGATGATACAGCACTTCCTCCACCTGCTGTGCCGATTGGGTCAACTTCTGTGACACCCCAATTTTAAGAACAAAATTGGAGCACAATATATGTATGCCAGGATCAATTTTCATACATATATCCACATCATAGTAAATATCAAAACAATGCTTTATTAATATATCGTACATTATTACAAAAATGACCCTCGGGTCCAAAAAGACAAGTACAGACTCTCAGTCTAACTCTAATGAAGACTCTGAAGTAGTCGCGGAAGTCTGGACTCCATCTCCACAGGAAGGTCGACCGGGGGTAGCGCCATCCTAGTACAGGTCGTCAGGGTCGAAGCCACCGTCCTCAGGATACTCCGGCTCCTCGTGAACGTAGCCACCAGCGTCTCCGTAATCGCCAGCGTCTGGGTGGGGTAGCAGGGGGACAAAGAGGAGGGTGAGTACATCGAAATGTACTCCGCAAGTGTAGGAAATATATGCTTATGAGGCTAATAACAAAGGTAGGCTGACTTGTTTGACTCAAGCGCCTAAAGCGACACATCCTATTAATCCTATTAATCCTATGCACCTATTTACTAGGTTATAGACAGACTCTGTAGTAAAGTAACAACACTCGGAGTCGCACCGAGCAAGACCACACTCGGAGTCACACCGAGTAACCAACACTTGGAGTCACACCAAGCAACCGCACTTGGAGTCGCACCAAGTACCCACACCTGAAGTCCAACAGGCAACTGCACCTGAAGTCCATCAGATGACCCGAAACAGTAACCAGTAACCAACTAATCTCGAAGAAGTCCAAGCCCGCTCGTGACCGTGAGCACGGCTGATATATCAGTTTTACACTCTGCAGAGGTTGCACATCGTTACCCATGAGTCGTGCAGGTCCCGTCACGCTAAACACTGCCAAGGTGCATAGCAGGTTGCACTGCAAGGCCTTTACAAAGTCCCTCCAAGTCTGTGTTACACGTACTCTAAGGTTTCTCCCCTGTCCATAAGTCAACGACCCCAAGGGACCCCTCTTGAGCCACTATACAACCCCCGTGTAGCATAACTTGAAGGAAACTAATTAATTAGCCAGGTCCAGCCCATCCAGATCTCATGGTTGCGCTGTATTGCCGGGTTACTTGTCCAAGAACCGGGTCCTAGGGATCCAGGCAGGATATGTCTAGCACGAGCCCCGAACCAAAAACCAAAGCAGCTGCCGAGTCCCACGGCACAAAACCACCAATACGGTTCCATCCTGCCGGATTTACCTAAACCATGTTTCTACAAAAGTTACCATGCCCACATCGTTTCATAGTTCATTAATCAGGATTAATTATATTTGACCATCATCCCATCCCAACATGACTGCAAGGCTAAGCAAGACTTCTACCCGAACAACCCAAAACAGGCGACAAGGATAATATAACAATATCTAGTAAACCATATCATGGGATTCAAATTAATGACAAGCATGCATCTACAAGATCTAACTACTCTAGTACCAAAAGTAAAATGAAGTAGGTGCAAGATGTTCAAGGACACTTGCCTTCGGACTGGGTCGAATCAACTGGGTCGCAAGGATGGTCTGGAGCGTCCTCGTACTCCGCACTCTCTGGCCCAAGCAACATACATGGCACATACAAGCAAAATAAATAACAGTACAGCAAATAGTATGAAAACAGTAAACAAATAGTTCTACTGCGTAGAGAACGAAATTATGAATCTAACGCAAGTTGAATGGGTCGAATCGGAGTTAAAACGCAAAAGTTATAAGCATTTGAAGTTGGATGGCAATTCTGTGAATAAATCAAACTCATTTTCGTATTTTAAATAAATAAAAACTGAATTTAACAGAACTCTGGACCGGGCCTCATTTTCAAGGAAAAACGGGGCTAGATCAAAAGAAAACGCAGACTCAGCGCATAGTAGGAGTGGACGGCGGGTTGATATCTCTGAAGTTCAGGGGCTCTTTAGCAAAACAAGCGGCGAAGGGGTACCGGCGGCTCTCGGCCGTCGATCTGGCGATAGCCTACGGCCACAGATAACCAGACCCCAGGTGACAGCGTCCTCTTTCTCCGCTTCGTGCCGAGGCCAGCGGGCTCTTCTCCGTCTCGCCCGAGGCCAGCGGGCTCTTCTCCGTCTCGCCCGAGGCCAGCCGATTCGCCTCGCGCCGAGGCTAGCGGGTTCTCCTCCGACTCGCCCGAGGCTAGCGCTCGATTAGCCTCGGCCTTCCTCCTTCCGACTCGCCCGAGGCTAGCGCTCGGTTAGCCTCGGCCTTCCTCCTTCCGATTCGCCCGAGGCTAGGATTAGATCGGGGGCGGTCGGCTGGCGTGTGCGCCATGTGTCGCCCGTGGATTGGAGCGGTGCGCCACGCGGCCGGTGAACCAGCTAACGCGGCTTGTGTGGACTGGGTCCATGGTGCTATGCACCTGGTGCATACCGGTTCGAGTTAGGATCTAATCTGGGCCATTCAGAGGAGATCGGACGGCACCGGATAGAGGAGTGGGGGTGCTGGCGGCGCCGGTGAGACTAGACGCGGCGGCGCAGGGGCTCTACGCGGCGGCGCCATAGGGAGCTCGCCGGAGTTCGCTCGGGAATCCGCTAGGGTTCGGTAGAGATTAAATAAAAGGGTCTAGGAGATAGGGGAGCTCACCACGAGCTTGATGGAGGGGTCGGTGACGCCTATCCGAGCTCGCAGGTGGCCGGTCGACGGAGCAGTGCAGATCCCCGCCTCCTGAGTCTCCGGCGAGGTCGAGGGGTGGCTTCCCGACTCGGGCGCACTCCGAAGATGGGTCTCCTGGACGCGGTACGCTTCGGCAGCCTCACTGGAGGTTGGAGAGGGGTTCACGGAGGCCTTCTTGGTGCGGCAGAGAGCTCGGCAGAGCTCTACAATGGTGAGGGCGGCGGCGGGCTCTGGAGATCCTAGATGGAGGGGCGAGGGGTCCTTGCGGTGGCGGCGCAGGGTCGGGGTAGGGTTTATAGGGTGTGGGGAGGGTTGGATAGACAGGTGGGGGTTGTAGCAGATCGATCGGTGCGGGCGGAGGGGTGAGGCTGCTGCGGAAAGCTCGGGCTGGAGGTTGGGGGTGAGGTCTTGACGCGTGGGTCCCGCCTGTCAGTCGGAGAGGGAGGAGACGGGCGCTGGCTCTGGTGGGCTTCCTGGGCCATCGGCTCGGCCAGAGCAGGAAGGATGGGCTAGGCGCGCCCGGCGCTGGGCCTTCAGCGGAGAGTGGGCCGGTCGGCTCCTGCGGGCTGAGGGTGAGGAGGAGGGGGTTTGGGCCGGGGTTGGAGTGACCGGCTGGGCCAAAAAGAGGAAGGGGAGCCCGAGAGAGGGAGAGGTTTCCTTTTCTTTTCTTTTGATTTTCCAAACTTTCAAAAGCCTTTTGAATTCAAAATCAAATCTAGTTTGAAATCAAATAGTTTGGTAAAAGTTTTGAAATATTTTCCCTAGGTTTTGAAAATAAAATTTGAGTTTAATTTTGTAAAATTTTCATAAACCTTTTTATTTGTTTTCTAAATAGAATAAATTCGATTCGCCCTAATCGGGTTTAAATAAATTCTTTTTCACCCAATAAAAATTATGCAACGGCATGAATGCAACAAACATCTGGCTAGAAAATTTCCTCCGTCTAGGGTTTTGGCCATTTTCTTATTAAATTCTATTTAATTTTAATTATTTAAAAACCCGGGGTGTTACAAACTACCCCCCTTAACTGGAATCTCGTCCCGAGATTCAGAGAGGCCACAGTCAATACAAAGAAGCAAATCAAACAAGAGCACAAGCACATGTCAATCAACGTTCTACGAGTTTAAATAATTATGGTGGGCATCCTAGGATTGGAGGACCTACTTTGAAACAAAGTTTGAATTTTCAGCAGAGAAAGGGTCTACAGAAGTGGGAAAAGAGATGGGGCTTTTAAAAATAGTTTTGTAAACTCGACGACTGACTAGGGTAGCGTCCTACGGTCAACACGGCTCCGATACCACTCTGTGACACCCCAATTTTAAGAACAAAATTGGAGCACAATATATGTATGCCAGGATCAATTTTCATACATATATCCACATCATAGTAAATATCAAAACAATGCTTTATTAATATATCGTACATTATTACAAAAATGACCCTCGGGTCCAAAAAGACAAGTACAGACTCTCAGTCTAACTCTAATGAAGACTCTGAAGTAGTCGCGGAAGTCTGGACTCCATCTCCACAGGAAGGTCGACCGGGGGTAGCGCCATCCTAGTACAGGTCGTCAGGGTCGAAGCCACCGTCCTCAGGATACTCCGGCTCCTCGTGAACGTAGCCACCAGCGTCTCCGTAATCGCCAGCGTCTGGGTGGGGTAGCAGGGGGACAAAGAGGAGGGTAAGTACATCGAAATGTACTCCGCAAGTGTAGGAAATATATGCTTATGAGGCTAATAACAAAGGTAGGCTGACTTGTTTGACTCAAGCGCCTAAAGCGACACATCCTATTAATCCTATTAATCCTATGCACCTATTTACTAGGTTATAGACAGACTCTGTAGTAAAGTAACAACACTCGGAGTCGCACCGAGCAAGACCACACTCGGAGTCACACCGAGTAACCAACACTTGGAGTCACACCAAGCAACCGCACTTGGAGTCGCACCAAGTACCCACACCTGAAGTCCAACAGGCAACTGCACCTGAAGTCCATCAGATGACCCGAAACAGTAACCAGTAACCAACTAATCTCGAAGAAGTCCAAGCCCGCTCGTGACCGTGAGCACGGCTGATATATCAGTTTTACACTCTGCAGAGGTTGCACATCGTTACCCATGAGTCGTGCAGGTCCCGTCACACTAAACACTGCCAAGGTGCATAGCAGGTTGCACTGCAAGGCCTTTACAAAGTCCCTCCAAGTCTGTGTTACACGTACTCTAAGGTTTCTCCCCTGTCCATAAGTCAACGACCCCAAGGGACCCCTCTTGAGCCACTATACAACCCCCGTGTAGCATAACTTGAAGGAAACTAATTAATTAGCCAGGTCCAGCCCATCCAGATCTCATGGTTGCGCTGTATTGCCGGGTTACTTGTCCAAGAACCGGGTCCTAGGGATCCAGGCAGGATATGTCTAGCACGAGCCCCGAACCAAAAACCAAAGCAGCTGCCGAGTCCCACGGCACAAAACCACCAATACGGTTCCATCCTGCCGGATTTACCTAAACCATGTTTCTACAAAAGTTACCATGCCCACATCGTTTCATAGTTCATTAATCAGGATTAATTATATTTGACCATCATCCCATCCCAACATGACTGCAAGGCTAAGCAAGACTTCTACCCGAACAACCCAAAACAGGCGACAAAGATAATATAACAATATCTAGTAAACCATATCATGGGATTCAAATTAATGACAAGCATGCATCTACAAGATCTAACTACTCTAGTACCAAAAGTAAAATGAAGTAGGTGCAAGATGTTCAAGGACACTTGCCTTCGGACTGGGTCGAATCAACTGGGTCGCAAGGATGGTCTGGAGCGTCCTCGTACTCCGCACTCTCTGGCCCAAGCAACATACATGGCACATACAAGCAAAATAAATAACAGTACAGCAAATAGTATGAAAACAGTAAACAAATAGTTCTACTGCGTAGAGAACGAAATTATGAATCTAACGCAAGTTGAATGGGTCGAATCGGAGTTAAAACGCAAAAGTTATAAGCATTTGAAGTTGGATGGCAATTCTGTGAATAAATCAAACTCATTTTCGTATTTTAAATAAATAAAAACTGAATTTAACAGAACTCTGGACCGGGCCTCATTTTCAAGGAAAAACGGGGCTAGATCAAAAGAAAACGCAGACTCAGCGCATAGTAGGAGTGGACGGCGGGTTGATATCTCTGAAGTTCAGGGGCTCTTTAGCAAAACAAGCGGCGAAGGGGTACCGGCGGCTCTCGGCCGTCGATCTGGCGATAGCCTACGGCCACAGATAACCAGACCCCAGGTGACAGCGTCCTCTTTCTCCGCTTCGTGCCGAGGCCAGCGGGCTCTTCTCCGTCTCGCCCGAGGCCAGCGGGCTCTTCTCCGTCTCGCCCGAGGCCAGCCGATTCGCCTCGCGCCGAGGCTAGCGGGTTCTCCTCCGACTCGCCCGAGGCTAGCGCTCGATTAGCCTCGGCCTTCCTCCTTCCGACTCACCCGAGGCTAGCGCTCGGTTAGCCTCGGCCTTCCTCCTTCTGATTCGCCCGAGGCTAGGATTAGATCGGGGGCGGTCGGCTGGCGTGTGCGCCATGTGTCGCCCGTGGATTGGAGCGGTGCGCCACGCGGCCGGTGAACCAGCTAACGCGGCTTGTGTGGACTGGGTCCATGGTGCTATGCACCTGGTGCATACCGTTTCGAGTTAGGATCTAATCTGGGCCATTCAGAGGAGATCGGACGGCACCGGATAGAGGAGTGGGGGTGCTGGCGGCGCCGGTGAGACTAGACGCGGCGGCGCAGGGGCTCTACGCGGCGGCGCCATAGGGAGCTCGCCGGAGTTCGCTCGAGAATCCGCTAGGGTTCGGTAGAGATTAAATAAAAGGGTCTAGGAGATAGGGGAGCTCACCACGAGCTTGATGGAGGGGTCGGTGACGCCTATCCGAGCTCGCAGGTGGCCGGTCGACGGAGCAGTGCAGATCCCCGCCTCCTGAGTCTCCGGCGAGGTCGAGGGGTGGCTTCCCGACTCGGGCGCACTCCGAAGATGGGTCTCCTGGACGCGGTACGCTTCGGCAGCCTCACTGGAGGTTGGAGAGGGGTTCACGGAGGCCTTCTTGGTGCGGCAGAGAGCTCGGCAGAGCTCTACAATGGTGAGGGCGGCGGCGGGCTCTGGAGATCCTAGATGGAGGGGCGAGGGGTCCTTGCGGTGGCGGCGCAGGGTCGGGGTAGGGTTTATAGGGTGTGGGGAGGGTTGGATAGACAGGTGGGGGTTGTAGCAGATCGATCGGTGCGGGCGGAGGGGTGAGGCTGCTGCGGAAAGCTCGGGCTGGAGGTTGGGGGTGAGGTCTTGACGCGTGGGTCCCGCCTGTCAGTCGGAGAGGGAGGAGACGGGCGCTGGCTCTGGTGGGCTTCCTGGGCCATCGGCTCGGCCAGAGCAGGAAGGATGGGCTAGGCGCGCCCGGCGCTGGGCCTTCAGCGGAGAGTGGGCCGGTCGGCTCCTGCGGGCTGAGGGTGAGGAGGAGGGGGTTTGGGCCGGGGTTGGAGTGACCGGCTGGGCCAAAAAGAGGAAGGGGAGCCCGAGAGAGGGAGAGGTTTCCTTTTCTTTTCTTTTGATTTTCCAAACTTTCAAAAGCCTTTTGAATTCAAAATCAAATCTAGTTTGAAATCAAATAGTTTGGTAAAAGTTTTGAAATATTTTCCCTAGGTTTTGAAAATAAAATTTGAGTTTAATTTTGTAAAATTTTCATAAACCTTTTTATTTGTTTTCTAAATAGAATAAATTCGATTCGCCCTAATCGGGTTTAAATAAATTCTTTTTCACCCAATAAAAATTATGCAACGGCATGAATGCAACAAACATCTGGCTAGAAAATTTCCTCCGTCTAGGGTTTTGGCCATTTTCTTATTAAATTCTATTTAATTTTAATTATTTAAAAACCCGGGGTGTTACAACTTCGACCATGACTGCTCGTGGCCCCGACCCGTCTTTTTCCACTACATGGGGGCCATATGATCCACCACCTCGGGCTATACCACTTGTACCCGAGGAGGCACCAGCTACTGTTGAGGGGGAGGTTACTTCAGCAAGGGAGGCGCCACGACACATTCAGCGCCAACACCCTCCTTAACAGATGATCGGCGACATCCACGAACGCGTTACTCGGTCAAGGTCACAACAAATCTCTCACTTTGCTCATTCTGCATTTGTTGCTGATTTTGATCCCCAAGATGTTGGACACGCTTTATCTGATCCGGACTGGGTTAATGCCATGCATGAGGAATTAGAAAACTTTGAGAGAAATCGGGTTTGGGTTCTTGTTCCACCTCCTCCAGAGTGTCACCCTATTGGTACAAAATGGGTTTTCAAAAACAAACAAGGAGAGGATTGCCACATTGTGAGAAACAAGGCCAGACTTGTTGCCAAGGGGTATAGTCAGAAGGAGGGGATAGATTATGAGGAGACTTTTGCTCCTGTAGCTCGTTTGGAGGCAATTAGGATCCTCTTGGCTTTTGCTGCATCCAAGGGTTTCAAACTTTTTCAAATGGATGTCAAGAGTGCCTTCCTAAACGGCTACATAGAAGAAGAGGTGTATGTGAAACAACCCCCCAGTTTTGAAAATCTCAAGTTTCCAAACCATGTTTTTAAACTTCACAAAGCTTTGTATGGTTTGAAACAAGCCCCTAGAGCCTGGTATGATAGGTTGAAAACCTTTTTGCTTGCTAAGGGTTTTAAAATGGGATGTGTTGATAAAACTCTCTTTCTCCTCAAGCAAGGCAATGACACTCTTTTGGTTTAGATTTACGTGGATGATATCATTTTCGGTGGTTCTTCTCATGCTTTGGTTGCCAAGTTTGCAGATATTATGAGCAGGGAATTTGAGATGAGCATGATGGGCGAGTTGATGTTTTTCCTCGGGTTGCAAATCAAGCAATCCCGAGAAGGGACGTTGGTGCACCAGGGCAAGTACACCAAGGACATATTGAAGAAATTCGATATGGGTGAGGCCAAGCCTCTTCCAACACCCATGTCGACCACGACGACCCTGGATGCAGACAAGGATGGAGAAGCTATGGACCAGAAGGAGTACCGGAGTATGATCGGGTCGTTGTTGTACCTGACGGCGACACGCCCGGACATTCAGTTTGCAGTGTGCCTTTGTGCGCGCTTTCAGGCGTCGCCGCGCACTTCTCACCGTCAGGCAGTCAAGCGCATTATGAGGTACTTATGTTTCACACCTGAGTTTGGGATTTGGTATTCTGCTTCTTCCACCCCCTCCCTTTGCGGTTACTCGAATGCTGATTTTGCTGGTTGCCGACTTGAGTGCAAGTCCACTTCTGGGACTTGTCAATTTTTGGGTTCTTCTCTAGTCTCTTGGTCTTCTCGCAAGCAGTCTAGTGTCGCACAGTCTACCACAAAGGCTGAATATGTTGCTGCAGCTAGCTGCTGTTCTCAGTTGTTGTGGATGATGGCCACTTTGCATGATTTTGGTCTGAGCTTTTCTTGAGTTCCATTGCTTTGTTACAGCACGAGTGCGATTAGCGTTGCTAAGAACCCCGTGTTGCATTCTAAGACCAAACACATTGATGTGTGCTTTCATTTCTTGCGAGACCACTATGAGAAGGGTGATATTGACCTTCACTATGTTGATACTCATCTTCAGTTGGCAGATATTTTCACCAAGCCTTTGGACCAATCAACCTTTGCTAGGTTGAGAGGTGAGCTTGGTGTGTGTTTCCCCTTTTAGTTGGGGGAAACATTTTGTTTCTTGTATCATAGACTAACTTCTTTTATCTTGTTTTTGTTTAGTTTTTGCATTTCATCATATTTGCATCTTTATCTTTTCGAGCTTCATGTCTATAATCTGTAGAATGAATCTATGCTCTGATTAGTGTATGCTCCGATGATATATGATGATCCTTGTAGCTTAGACTCTTCTTGTTCACTGATACATACTTTTTAGAACTGTGAATATGCTTAATCAAACATAATATTTGAAACATGTTCACCATTGAGATTGGCAACTAGCATGTGTAGAATATGTTGAAGTTACTTGTGCTTTTCATATATGCTAGGTTGCTATGTCTCTAGTTTTGAGTCCTTCACTTGCTTGGTGTGTTCATATTCTGTTAAATTTTGAACCAAGTCTAAGTAAATTGAAAAGATCAAGATGGGATTACTTGACAGCACATCACGGTATCAAGACTATTTCTCATTGCACATTGAGTCAAACTTGAGTCGTGTAGTGTAAGACCGAAACCGTTGCTTCAAGCTTCTGATTGCTTATGCATAGGCTTAGCTCGGTTGAAAAGTTAGGCAATGTCAAGTTTTCAACCTCTCGCAATCACATGCTAAAATTTCAAACTTGTGTAATCACCGCTGCAACTCTGATAAAATTTTGAAAGCACAAGTCTATGTTTCATTCTATAGCATGATGATTGAACTTTGCTAGGGGTAGTTCACCTTGTATACATGTTTAGCACTTGTGTAACTTCCTGTCTATACATGTTTGGTGCTATTTTGATGGTGAAACCCTTTATGAATGGTTTAAAACTGCTCACTTTGCTCATATGTTCATATTTCGTATTCTGTGATCAGTTTGAGCCTTTGCTAGTATTTATGCTTGTTGTTGAATCGTTCAGATCAGCACTCTTTAGAGCATCTATTCTTTCTATCGACTATATACCTGAAGTTGCTAACCTACATTTGTGACTCATATGCATTTTGCCTTGTTGTGTGCATTTTCATCTAAGGGGGAGAAATTTGACAAATCATGTCCCTTGTTGTGTGCACTGCACTATTGAAGGGGGAGCGTTTTTCAATTGTTTTGGAGCGATTTTCAGCTTGTGTGGTTTTTCAATTGGTTTCAAGCGGTTCAGCTAATTGTGTTGAGCCTTTGCCTCTTTCTGGAGGGACTAGCATGTCTTTGTCTCTTTTGCTCCGACTACTTTCTTGCTAGTGGTGTTGAGCCTGTTCTACCTCTTCTTGAGGGCTAGCTATGCTTTGCTTGGTTGCGTCGAGCCATTGCCCATGTCTTTGGGAACCAAGTTGTCTCGCTCATTCCATTTCGACTTCTTTTGGCTTTGCTTCACTTTTGGTCGATTGGTTGAGTTCGCCTACTTCTTCTTCCTTCTTTCTCTACCTTCATATGATTTGTGTTGGTAGTTGACAATGCACTCATCAAGGGGGATATTGCGGATACATGAGTGTATGTCAGATCTTGAGATGATGAGTGATTGTCAACTGGGATGATGCGCATGTTCTTTAGCTTGTGTTGTGCAGGTGTCGAGCACAGAGACGGTGATCGAAGACAAGGTGAAGGTCAAGTATAGACGTGTCGTGCCGATGGACCCAGAGCGGTGAAGGGCGAACGTGAGGCTTGGACTGACGGACCGGTGGCATGAGGATTGGCCATGGTGGCTGACAGCCTGGGACAACGACAAAGTGAAGACTTGAGGGTGGACGGGGTGCACGGGCGGTGCATCCCTCTACGGCGTCGGTTTGGTGGTTGAGCCACAGAAAAACCACCGAGTGGACGGTTTCAAGGTTTGGGCATCAAAACCTGGGTGCGGCCGGTTTTTGAGTTTGGACCACAAAACTCGGGCGGAGGACGGTTTCCAGGTTTGGGCCTCAAAACCTGGGCACTGGCGGGTTTCTGAGTTTGCACCACAAAACTCAGGCGACGGACGATAGGTTTCCTAGTTTCGGCCTCCAAACCAGGGGGAAGTCCGTGAAAAGGACGAGCGGCGCAATGGTGACACGTGGCGACATCCGGTGAGGTCGCGTCGAGGCGAAGCTACCTGATGTGCAGGCGTGGCCGTCGGATCAACATCAACCTCGAGTTGGTCAAGAATACCCTTAGGGTTAGCCTGCCCGCTCATTAGCTGTAAAGGTAGTTGGGGATTTTCCGACGTAGCTTCCCATCTATGTTTGGGAGTCGGTTTTCGGGGTTAAACTTGAGTCAGAGTTTTCGGTGTTTGGCTTGCTCTCGTTTAGTGGTGCCTCGCTGTGATCCTAGGGATCATCCACCCTCTTCCAAGGGTCGTGGGCATCACGCTTGTACTCAAAGCTTTTGGGGGTTGATTTTCGGGACAGAGGCCAAAGTTTTGAAAGAAATTTTTAGGCTCCCATTCACCCCCCCTCTGGTCGCTTTCTGTTAGAGTTCTCGGTCCTTCACAAGTCATGACAAGTATCAACTAGAACATAAACTAGAAGATGAATAAGAACTAGAAGGACAATTAGAAGTAGATTAGAAGCACTAGGATGAACTAGAAAGATAATTAGAACTAGATTAGAGCATAGAGATGAACTAGAGAGATTAGAAGATGAACTAAACACAATTAGTACACAAAGATGATAAACTAGAAGACAATTAGACAATTAGAAGAACAATGTTGATACAAGAGAGAAGACAAGGCTAATTACCTAGCTCCTCTTGACAAGATCTAGAATCCGAGCTTCCCTCGACTTTTCTAATTCTATTCTAGCTACGACATTGGATGATGGAGCTCTTGGTTGTCTAGGCTATCTCTAAACTAAGTGATTGATCTATGGTATGAGATATGATGTTGATTATTGATGGAGGGGGTCTGGGGTTTCTTATATAGCCCGGTGGGATGAACCGCAACCCTCGGATCAAACTGACCTTGAACAACAGTCAAGATACAAAGTAGAGGTCGGTTAGCTCATGCCGTACGAAGGAGGGGTGGCTTCCAAGTGGGCCCAGGCCGGCCGGCCTAGGATTGAGGCCGGCCGGCCTCCCCCTGCTGCCGCCTGCCTCGTCCTTCGATCGAGAGTCTTCTAGTAACTTCCTTATTCGCCCAGAGTCCTTGTTCGGTTGGTTTGCGCAACGAGTCGTGGCATGGTTGCATTCCTTTTCGTCTTCTTCCTGTCTGGTCCCTAGATATTTCTGGTATTTTGTAGTAGTTGGAATCTTGTCTGTTACACCCCTGATCTTTGTATGGATAACGCTTCTAGAGGGTTCCAGAGTCTTCCAGGTCGTATTCATCGAGGACTCTTGCTCTGAGGCTCCAAATATGGCAAGTGGTATGTCCGTTGCGATCGTCTCGACGAGCTTGTCACAATGGTGTGCTCTCATTCTTTAGTTGAGACACTTTCTTATGATGAAATATTGAATATCCTGCAAAGTGAGTGAGAACTACATAACTCGTGGAACTCGTTAGAATCAAACCCTATAGCTACACTCTTTGGATCATTACGGGTCATTTATGAGGTTATTGATGGTTTAAAATAGGAGTTATCTACAGTCAACAGTCTCCCAATTGAAGAAGTGTTTGAGGGTGCCAGAAGAGCAAGTTCCCTTGGAAGAGATCAAGATAGGAGAAGATCTCACTTACGAAGAGTATCCCATAAAGATCTTAGAGACAGCGGGAAGAGTTACCAGGAGCCGAGTGATCAAAATGTGCAAAGTTCAGTGGAACAGATATACAGAAGAAGAGGCTACCTGGGAAAGAGAAGAAGATCTTCGGAAATCTTATCCACAGCTGTTTGAGTAAGCACCTGTCGAATCTCGAGGATGAGATTCATCTTAAGGGGATAGAGTTGTAACACCCTAGAATTTTTCCTCAAATTAAAATAGGTGGAAATGGTTTACTTATGAATTTATTGAGCATTTAACATAAGGGTTAAATAATTTTATAAAATTAAAATAAAGGGAGCAACATGTTTTTCATTCATGTTGATGCATTTAATTTATTGAAGTGACTAGCTTTGGTCAAAGTTTGAAATGTATTCAAATCTTTTTTTTGAAATTGCTTTGAAATGAGTTGGAAATAAAAAGAAAAGGGTTTGTTTTCCTTCTTCCCCGTTCTCTTGCCATGTCTAGTGGTGAGCTCTGTAGCTGAGTCCGCGAGCTCGGTTGCTTCGGCCATGGCGTGTGCACACCCTGTGTCGCGACGCGGCCGCGACGTCGTGGCCAATGCGCACCGACGGCGCCCGCTCGGCCCTGTCGGCGAGGACCTAATCTCAGCCCTTCATGCGTGATCCAACGACCCGAGGCGGCCGATACCCCTTCGGGGCCAGATTTGCAAAAGAGCCCTTATAACTTTTCAAGCCTCAACCCGCACTCCCTTCTGCACTATTCTCTGTGCCTTGAGAAACTTCCAACCGGGCCCCTGTGCTTTTGCTTATTTGAGGCGCAGTCCAGCGGTCCAGCCGGTTTGTTTATTTATTTAAATCAGATTCGAATTTTTAAAAAAAAAATTGAATGTAAATTTGAATGCAGTTCCATCTATTTACAGGTCTGCCACTATAATAAAACGCTTATAAAATCCACGTTTTAGCTCCGATTTGATCCAATCAAATTGCGTTAGCCTCGTAATTTAGTTCTCTATCCGTTTATGTCCCTGTTAGACAGTGTAGACTAGATTAGTTTCCGCGTTTATGTTAATCTTGTTTAGGGCTTTAGAAACATTGTGTTTCGGACGTAACTTTCGCATCGTAACTCCGCTTTCAGTGAACTAAATTTTGTTGTGATCGTAGGAACGTGTACTACTGTTTTACAAATGATTTATTTCTGTTTATCATTGTTGGTGTACTGTTCTAATGGATAATCCTATTTGTAATGCATGTATGTACTTGGAATGCGTGTATGATGTTCTATGTGATCGAGTAGATGGTGAGCAAGTGTGGTTCGATCAAGGGCCTTCTTTCGAGGATCAGCAAGAGAGATCAGCAGTACAACAATCAAGGCAAGTTAGCATGGGACCATCCTTATTCATATTCACTTTATAAAGCACTATTGACACAAAACGTGGCGCCTCGCACCAATGGCACACAGCAAGCCGAACGAGGCTAGCTTCAATCGGGAGCCCGGGGTGTATCGAACCCGGAGACGTGCCAGTCGGTTTGACCTAAAAACCAACAAGGGATAAAATGTGAGAATACCTTGGAACATACTGGGTAAAAACCAGACAGTTCCATATGTATGGCTTTGGAAGCCAATCACGACAGCACACAGCTATAGAAGCTGTTTGTCGAAACAGGTTTAAGATGACATTCGGCAAGTATAAAGAGAAAGCATGTAAACATGTCGAATGCCGAATACATACGTGACAAAAGAATAAAAGAAGTAACTTGTAAATACAAATCTATTCAGATAACATATGCATAGGTCAATCCAGCTAGTCTGCCGCACGTCTAGCCTTCATAAACCCGTCAGGCATAAGCTCAAGCAAAGCTAATCCACCGCATGATACCACTTGCTATAAATCTACACCACTCCTTATAATTAGATTAATCCACCGCATGATACGATCTAATTATAAGAAGCTAAAAGCACACATACATCTGAACAGATCTATACATACTCATTACTCATGTAAGCTTAACCAGAATAGGCAAACTAGCCGAACTGGGGTCCATGAAGAAGAAACACACAGGCAAAGCATGATTAAACTAATCTAAAACCTGTACCTGCCGCACGACACCCAGTTCTATCAAAGCCTAAACATGATCGGCATGTATGAACCCGCAACATGTAACAATCTAGATTGAAAGTCGATTCGGCCATCATGATCTTATAATTAGCAAAGCACAAGCAAACTCGTGCAACAAGGCCGAACGAAGATCAATCTAGATTGGGCAAAAAGTGTTGTACGAATTAAATAAATAAAACATATAACACGTGATAACTTAATGAATCTATTAGATCTGCCAAATCTAACAGAGCCGATAACTATTTTTACTCATGACTCAATCCGCCGCATGATACAAGTCATAGGTAAAAACTTCCCGTCATAAGCTTAAATCCGCCGCACGATACTAAGCTTAACATACGAGACTACTTGCATCATATCTAAATCCACCGCATGATACTAGACATGATAGCAAGGTTGCCGGTACTTACGGAGGTCGACGGATCGATGATTCCTCTCGAAGAACTCGACGACACGACTATAAGGACTCGAAGATGACACGGGGCCGGTTGTATTGATGTGGTTGTGAACAGATTTACAATGGTCGAGGGCTTATATTTATACCCTGGACGAAAACACGAGTCCTAGACGATTACGACTACAAATGAAATACGGAAAGATATAAACCCTACATTATTTAGTGCCTTCCATCACCCCGTGTCTTCTCGTACAAGCCGGCTTTACTCACAATACGCGTTTTCCGACTGGAACCATGGCCTCGCGAAATAGCCGACCGCGTAGACAGTTACCGAAACTCTGAGGACCAAATAGCTGCCGATCGTTTGTCGAATCTGTCTCCTCTGCTGGCAGGACCCACCTGTCATATTCTTATGCGTGCGAAAATCTGGTGTTAACACATGCCCCCTAATTTTGGGATAAATGTTTATTCCAAAATTTCTTTTCCTTTTCGCACCAACGTGGAACCCCCAGAAGCATCTGTCTTCACTCGCCATAATTACCATACCTGCCAATTCGTCTCCCTATGCACTCGGGATCTTTTAAACTCCCCCTTTCACTTGATTTCGGCCCGTGCTTCTCGACCTCCCCTGCTTTGTTTGCAAACCAGAAAACCCCTCTTCTCTCTTGCTATTCCTAATCAGCTAGAACATGTCTTCTCAAGCGAGCCGTCATAGCCTTGAGCTTGGGGCTTCCAGTACCTCCAGGAGAAGGTTTCCCTCTAATCGCTTTTCATTCGAAGATGAAGCAGTCGCCCTCACATTGTTGTTCTTGTTTAGGAGGGTCGATGACGATTTTCCCGAGGTCCTGGCTCAGAAGATTACGGATCTTCAATTTGATCTAGAAAAGAGGAATCGGGAGATTACCCGAGTCTCTCGAGAGCGTGATGCCGCTCGGGAACAGGCCATTGGTAAGCATCCTTCCACCGTTCCTTCCCTATTCTTCTTCCCTGTTGTATTGATCCTTCCTTCTCTTAGCTCTGAAGGCTAAGCTTCATTCCCTCAAAGCTGCCATTGCCGATCTTGCTGTCACAGCCAACGTGCCAGGTACGACGGCTCTGAGGCGGGTGAACGAGGTCAACCGGGTTCTCCCTGACATCTCCAGGGCTGGCATGGGTTACGGTGCAGCACTCGCCTTCAACGTTGTTCGGATCCACTCCGGCGCTGACTACCGTCATTTTGATGTTTGTGAGCGAGGACTAGAATTCAGGGTGGCACACTCTGTTGATGACATGAAAGAAGCTAGAACAGATCTGGCCGATTCTTTTGACTTTGATCTCCCGATTAGGAATAGAATAGAATGGACGAACTGACTCTTTATTGTAATTTGCTTCCCCTTTTGTAAATAAGTGAAAACTCCTTCGTTCGTCCTTCTAATACCAAACTGCGATTGATCCTTTGAGATCAATGTGTATTCTATTCCGTGTACTATTCTATTCTAAAATTCTCTTCTTTTCACACTGACATGGAAACTCCAGAAGCATCCGTCGTCTCATATCATCATTACCGTGTCTGCCGATTCGCTTCCCGATGCACTTGGGGTCTTTTAAACTCTCCCCTTTACTTCGTTTCGGCTCGTGCATTTCGGACTCCTCTGCTTCAGCCTCCAAACCAGAAAACCCTCTTCTCCCTTGCCATTCTAAAAATCAGCCAGAAGATGTCTTCCCAAGCGAGCCGCCATAGCCTCGAGCTCGGTGCCTCCAGTTCTTCCAAAAGAAGGTCACTTCCCTCTTTTATCCTCTCCAAAGAATCTGGCTTCATTTCATTGCTTTTGCTTCAGGAGGACTAACGACGATCTCACTGAGGATTTGACCTAGAAAATCATAAATCTTCAGCTTGACCTGGAAAGGAAGGATCAGGAAATTACCCAAATCTCCCAAGAGCGTGACGCCGCTCGAAAAAGAGCCATCAGTAAGTGTTTTCTTGCCATTTCTTTCTGTACTCTCTTTTTCTGCTTTTACTGATTTCTTCTTTTCTCAGCCTTGGCGGCCAAACTCCATGATCTCGAGGCTGCCATCACTAAGCTTGTCGTCACAGCCGATGTAACGGGCACAACACCCTTGAAACGGGTAAACGAAGTCAACCGTGCCCTCCCCATCATCTCCAGAGCCGGCATGGGGTATGGTGCGGCACTCGCTTTTTCCACCGTGAAGATTCATTCCGGCGCCGATTACCATAGATTCGACGTCTGTGAACAAGATCTAGAGGATAGAGTAGAACGTTCCGCAGATGACATGAAGGTAGCTGGATCAGATCTGGCCGACACTTTCAATCATTTTCTCCCGATTAGACGTAGGATGGAGTGGATAAATTAACTCTCTGTAATCCTGTTTCTCCTTTTGTAAATATGAAGCTCCCTTGTTTGTCCTTTTGAAATCAATCCATGACTGATCTTCCGAGATCACTGTGTGTCCTGCTTTTTCGCATATCGACCACTGATTTCTGTCTTTCTGCTTCAATCGGCGATGCATACACATTGGTTACCATGATGACCGTACCGGAAAACTTCACTTTGCAGACAACACTGAAACTAGTCATTTCAGATCTGAAGTTTCCAATCTTCTTCTTCAAATTTCCAATGACGTCAGAACAACCCTCTTCAAGGAATCCTCTCGTCTCTGCTTTCATTGTTAATCAGCAATATGAGCTTCCAAACAGCCAACTAAAATCGAAAAAACCTTAGCCGAATCCCATTGGCCTCCTGATCCTGAAACCACAACTTTCCCTAACCATCAAGAGATTCGGCCTGGCCCAACAACGGTCCACAAACTGTGCAAACCCTACCCCAACGCTTGGTCTCCATTGTGCAGGCTGTGGTTCTATAAAGATGACCACATATAAGCTGTGACTCCAATCAAACAACTCATTTTGCAAAACTCCCACCTTTCAACTTCTAGTTCAAGCCAGAGAGGAAAACAATGGCAGGGAATGGCGATTACGGCAAGTATCCTACTGAACGCGAAGCAGGAGGAAGCCGAACACGAACTCACCGGCGTTACAGGTAAGAAACCAATTCTCTGCCCCCTTGTGATAGCTCGTTCCTTGATTTGTTGTTTATCCTTTCTCCAGGGTGGAGTCTTCCTCCAGCCATGCTTGGGTTCCCTCTTCAGAAACGGTAGATCTAAAAAGCTCTCTTCAAATTTTCTTCAAACCATCAGATTTTGAGTTTAACGATTCACTTTAGCAGATCCGTTTAGATGTTATTCGGTACCGCGAGGAGAGGGACAAAGCTCAGAAAGAACTGGAGGATGTATGTAAGAAGCATGGCACTGAGGAGGCCGAGTGGGCAGAACAACGGAAGCATCTCTGCAGCATCATTACAGGTTAGCAGAATCTCGGTTCTCCCCTTCCTCCTGATTGAATCTGCTTTTACTTATCATAACTTCGCCTCTTGTCAGCCTTGTCCGCAGAGAATGACCGTTTGAAGGCAGCAGCAGACAGAGTCGCTCTCAATGTGAATGCCCGTGGGGATTCTGTCGAAGCTCGTCTTGACGCCGTGAATGGCCGCATAGATCAGGCCGTCATCTAAGGTGTGCGCGCCGGGGTTTGTTTCGGGCTAGCAGCAATAAGTTCCTGGACCAAAGAAGATTACTCCTCCCTACCAGTTGGATTCGCATGCGACCCGGATGAGTTTGAAGATCTTCAAGTTTATGATAACCATGCTGCTGCTATTGCTGAGATTGTTGATCTGCAATCCATTGTAAACAAATTATTCCAAGGGTAGCTTGTACTTAGGATGGATCTATAAATGAAGCTTGCAGTGGATGAATTTGTCCTTCTCTGAATAGTGTCTATCTGCATCTTTCAACTCTTCAGTGATTTTCTCCGATTGCAGAATTTCTTCAGAAGAACGTTTGCCAAATGTATGATGTCATCTTAGCCGACTGAATCTCACCTCCGACATGTCATGTCGCTTGGCATCTTCACTTACTGCTTCTCACCTTTCTCTTTCCCCGATAAACCTGCTAACTTGAAAATACCAGGGTTACCAAGGTCATAAATATCCTTGTACTAAAGGCGATATGTAAAAATATCGGCTATAACTTAATTCCTTGGAGTATTTTTCTGCTAAAGGCGATGTTTTTCACATCGGCTGTATACAAAATATCTCTCGAGTTTACATAACTCCCATGCGTTCGGCTTTAACAAGTAGTGCCGAAGCTTCAACTGACAAGTATACGAACCGAAAAGTCTTGTCACAGCCGAATACCCCTTTCTTAGGTTTGACATTTTCGGCTAAAACAGATTGCTAATTACCTTTCCTCTAAACTCAAAAATAAGGGCCGACCCTACTATAAGGCTACCAGCCGTCACGTACAACTCGAAATAATCCCCAAATCATGGAAGCGCCTCCATATATCTTCAATTTCATCAAAAGCTTCTGTTGCACGTCACCTTGCATGAATCTTCTCTAAATTTCCATGAATTCTAGTAATGAAGAAATAATTGAAGTCCCCTTAAAGGCTTGCAGATTTCGAAGCATATCTGAGATCCCAGCTTGCACACATTGATCCAACTTCGGCTTCATTATCAACACTTTTATTCCTTGTCAGCCGATATGAGACTTTGGCTCTATCTTTTCTCCATTACCATTAGTTAGATTTAAAAATTACTCTGAGAGCCGATTGTCTGAATCGGCTATTGGTCCTCGTCGAAGACATTCACAGGACCTGCTTCCCAGGCTCTTCCAGAGAAACACTCAACACCTTCATATTCCCAATAGATTGGTTCTGTATTAGCAACACTAACCGAATCATCAGCATGAACGATCTCAATATCATCTCCAATCCACTGTATGAGGAACTGATGCATAGTTGATGGTACGCAATAGTTTGCATGTATCCAATCTCTTCCTAACAGCAAACTGTATGCCCCCTTGCCCTCAATGACGAAGAAGGTAGTGATCAAGGTTTTAGACCCAATCATTAACTCGACATGGACTGCTCCTCGGGTGTCAGAAGAATTTCCCGCAAAATCCCTCAATACCATGTCGGTCTTCGGTAGATCTTCACTTGTCATGCCAAGCTTCCTGAAAGTGGTATACGGCATGATATTTATGGCAGCTCCTCCATCAATGAACATCTTGGTTAATGGCTTGCCATTGACATACCCCCTCATATATAATGGCCTCAAGTGTCGGTGCCTGATTGGTTTATCAAATACTGCCTTTTCAGCCAAGACGAGATGAGCCAATAAGTCCTGAAATTCACTTTCATCGAAGTCTGAATATGTCTCGTCTTGGACATCTTGATTCTCCGGAGCTACAAACTCTGACGGGAGAAAGAACGCCATGCATGTATCAGCCGAACGATTACCTCCATCTGGCTTCTCTTTAGGACGCCAAACCCGTTTCATCTTGGTGCCCGCTTGCTCCAACTCTCTGTTCCTCAAGCGCTGCACTCTCCTTTTCTGGCTTTTCCTTAAACCTGGCGGACACCATTGTCCTTTTTGCCAGACATACTCACAGTATTCTTCCTCCTCGGTATGAGCCCAGCTTCGATCGGCAAATCTTCCCTGTCGATTCTCAAAGCTATTTATTTTTAAGCGTCGATCGTCCTCAGGGATTCGCGCTCCAAGCCTTTCATGGACAGAACGGCGGTTGACTCGAGATTGCCTGTACTCGAAGTACTGACTACTGCATTCACGGCAGTTGTTCTTAACAGGCAACTTCAAGCCTTCGTTCCAACAATATTGGAAGAACGAGCATTCCCAATGAGACTGTTCCTGTTCCTCCATATCTTCTCGTTCTTTTTGGTACATCTCTTCCTCGTACCTCCTCTGTTCCTCCAGGAACTTCCGTTCTTCATAAAGCCTCTTCTTATGGTACCGTTCCTGTTCCCGACGCCACTTATTCAACAGAATGCGCGTCGTGACCCTGGGCCTGGAGGTGTTACCCGTCTCAATTCGGCTATCTTGGAACCGAACTCTCCGCTGAAGCTCTCCTTTTGTAACCTGCCGATCAGGATCAATAGAGCCAGCTTCCCTCGCTCTATCAGAGGTTAAAACTTTCATCTTAACCTTACCCCTGGGATCGGCTACATTGATCACGCTAACAGAGAAAGACACAGTATTCTGCTCAAAAGGGCTACCATCAATCTTCATCTTTCCATCGAACCTCAGATGTCCGCCTTGAATAGCCTTCTGGATCCGATCTCTGAACACTCGGCAATCATTTATGGAATGGGACTTAGTGTTGTGGAAACCACAATACTTCTTGTCTTTGACGCCCCCAGGAAGCAGCATAGGATGACCTTCCGGCAACTTGATGTGTCCCTCCTTCAACAAGTATTCAAATAATTTATCTGACTTAGACACATCAAAGTCATAAGTACCTTTGTGTTGCCTCAGCCACCGTTGGTTGACTTGAGTCGGTTCTTTAGACCAGGTTATCTCGGCTGCAGCCACCTCATCTTCATCATCATATTCGTCTGCTTCCTCTAGGAAAGCCTGATACATCTCGGCAGCTATGTCACCTTTCTGGAACTGATTGTTCCTCTTGAATCCCTGGACTTGATTGCTCATCGTCGCCAACCTTTGTGATAACTGCCCGAGATCTTCAAATTCCATGCCCAACAACTTTTCTTTGATACTTGGCAACATACCAGCTATAGCTATTCCCGGTAATTGGTCATCCGGTAAGTTCAAAGAATAGCAAAGATTTTTGGTTTCCCTGAATCGGCGCAGATACTCTTGTGGCGTTTCGCCAAGTTTCATCCTTAAGCCCATGAGATCAACCAACTTCTTCTCACTGGTCCCCGTAAAGAAATACGAGTGGAACTTCTGCTCCAGCTCCGCCCATGTATTGATAGAATCTGCCGGCAGAGAGGCGAACCAAGAAAAGGCTGGTCCCGTCAACGACAACGGGAAGTATCGAATCCTCCAACCTTCATCTGTCGATGCTTCACCAAGCTGCATCAGGTAACGGCTGATATGCTCCCTCGTACTGGTGTCATCTTGGCCCGAGAACTTAGCAAGGTCAGTAGGAGGTTTGACTCTCGGAGGAAGAGCTACCCAATTATACCATTCAGGGTAAGGAGACTTGTACGTGTATGTCTGATTCTTCGGTTTTAGGCCGAACCGATTCTGCATCATATCAGCCATTTTATGCATGATGAGGTCAACATTTGAATCAGGGGTTGCTTGTGCTTGCCCCCCAGTGTGCAATTCTGCTGAACTCCCGTAGCCTGGATTCGGAAGAGCATTAATCGAGTTATAGTCCATAAATTCCCGATACCCGTCTCCAAACATATCTTTCTGGATCCTGTTTGCCATAGGAGATACTCTAGAAGCAGATGGTGGGACGTTCCCTGTTGTGCCGAATGTGAGCTGGCCATAGGTCTGTGGAAGTTGTTGTGTTTCCTGAGAAACCATCCCACCCGTGCTTGGGCCAGCTCCACTGTTTTCAACAACTCTTCGGCATTGAGGTACTTGGAACAACAATGGCCCCCGCACTGGACCAGCAGCTTCTTCAAAATACTTATCTGCGTTTGGACCGAAAGTATCAACCATGACAGCACGAAAAGTGTTCAGGAAAGCCGACTGATGACTGGTCACTGCTCCTGATACGATCCTATGCATCATATCCGCCATCTTCTGGAGAGCCGCTTCTTCGCTACCGTCAGGTAGCTCAAGTTGGTGATGAGGAACAACCTTCGGGAACGTCTGCTTCTGATAGACTTTGCCGCTTTTATTCCTGGAGAAGGTTTCCAAGCACTTACGCTGGAATTCATCACAAGCTCGCTGCACCAGATCTTTTGATTCTAGTGGCAAATCGTCCATGGTCATCTCGAAGACTTGATCTTTGTTAATCTCAGGCATCTTGGAATGAAATCATCCCACCGGGCGTGCCAAAAAGTGTGTTGACACAAAACGTGGCGCCTCGCGTCAAGGGCACACAGCAAGCCGAACGAGGCTAGCTTCAATCGGGAGCCCGGGGTGTATCGAACCCGGAGACGTGCCAGTCGGTTTGACCTAAAAACCAACAAGGGATAAAATGTGAGAATACCTTGGAACATGCTGGGTAAAAACCAGACAGTTCCATATGTATGGCTTTGGAAGCTAATCACGACGGCACACAGCTATAGAAGCTGTTTGTCGAAACAGGTTTAAGATGTCATTCGGCAAGTATAAAGAGAAAGCATGTAAACATGTCGAATGCCGAATACATACGTGACAAAAGAATAAAAGAAGTAACTTGTAAATACAAATCTATTCAGATAACATATGCATAGGTCAATCCAGCTAGTCTGCCGCACGTCCAGCCTTCATAAACCCGTCAGGCATAAACTCAAGCAAAGCTAATCCACCGCATGATACCACTTGCTATAAATCTACACCACTCCTTATAATTAGATTAATCCACCGCATGATACGATCTAATTATAAGAAGCTAAAAGCACACATACATCTGAACAGATCTATACATACTCATTACTCATGTAAGCTTAACCAGAATCGGCAAACTAGCCGAACTGGGGTCCATGAAGAAGAAACACACAGGCAAAGCATGATTAAACTAATCTAAAACCTGTACCTGCCACACGGCACCCAGTTCTATCAAAGCCTAAACAAGATCGGCATGTATGAACCCGCAACATGTAACAATCTAGATTGAAAGTTGATTCGGCCATCATGATCTTATAATTAGCAAAGCACAAGCAAACTCGTGCAACAAGGCCGAACGAAGATCAATCTAGATTGGGCAAAAAGTGTTGTACGAATTAAATAAAACAAACGTATAACACGTGATAACTTAATGAACCTATTAGATCTGCCAAATCTAACAGAGCCGATAACTATTTTTACTCATGACTCAATCCGCCACACGATACAAGTCATACGTAAAAACTTCCCGTCATAAGCTTAAATCCGCCGCACGATACTAAGCTTAACATACGAGACTACTTGCATCATATCTAAATCCACCGCATGATACTAGACATGATAGCAAGGTTGCCGGTACTTACGGAGGTCGACGGATCGATGATTCCTCTCGAAGAACTCGATGACACGACTATAAGGACTCGAAGATGGCACGGGGCCGGTTGTATTGATGTGGTTGTGAACAGATTTACAATGGTCGAGGGCTTATATTTATACCCTGGACGAAAACACGAGTCCTAGACGATTACGACTTTACAAATGAAATACGGAAAGATATAAACCCTACATTATTTAGTGCCTTCCATCACCCCGTGTCTTCTCGTACAAGCCGGCTTTACTCACAATACGCGTTTTCTGAATGGAACCATGGCCTCGCGAAATAGCCGACCGCGTAGACAGTTACCGAAACTCTGAGGACCAAATAGCTGCCGATCGTTTGCCAAATCTGTCTCCTCTGCTGGCCAGACCCACCTGTCATATTCTTATGCGTGCGAAAATCTGGTGTTAACAAGCACTTATTCATATTGCATGTCTTTATCTGAACAACCTTAGAGATCTACTTAGTTTTTGTTACCTGTGATACACTTGACATCCGTGGGATTAATGCATATGGGTAGAATGCTAGTGCTATCTATTTAGTATTTGATCCTGTCTTATGATGAATGTTCTCATATTGGTATGCTGTGAAATGGTTAATGAAACTTGCTGTTAGCAAAAGCTGGGACTGACAATGCTACCATGAGTGCTATATGGCTTTGGTTTTAGCTTAGTAAACTGGACCTTTTTTAGCTTGTTAGAGGTTACCTGAAAGGGCGCAGTAGGGGCTTGCCTCTACGGGTGTAGGGCTGCTCCTGTTCCTATGTGTATAGCTGTGACGACCTTGTGCCATAGGAAAGGGGGGTTTGCTACATTTAATTGCCAAGGAAACCTAGCGGCCAAAACTTGTTAGACAAACCAGCAAAAGGCTTCATAGTGTACCCTGCCCGCTCACCTTGGAAGTGTTATAGGGGTCGCTTCCCAGGGCATCTGGGCAACACGGCTTGTGGGTAAAGATGCACAAACTCTGCAGAGTAATAAACTGTTATAACAATCATGCTCACGGTTACAAGCGGTCCGGAAAACTAACAGAACTATGTTACTTAATTAAATATTACTTTATGTTGAATTATTTATCATTGATGGACAATTTGGATGAGGGAAATTAAGGGTTAAGCACAATACTCGTTTACTCTAATGCTAAAAGTTTGCCAACATAAAAGCTAACTGCAGTCAGACAGTGTCAGCCTCTTTGGAGCCTCATGAACCCCATGTTAGCTTGCTAAGTACGAGGAGTACTTACGCTTGTTGTTTATCTTTCTTTTTGGATAAAAATCCCGGATGGGTAACAGATGATGGTGTTGGCAACTACCTTGAAGACTTCTAGGCTAGTAGTTCCACTAGTCGGCAGTCCCTGTGGATGATGCCCTTGTCTAGCAGCTTAGTTTCCTTTTTCCGCTATGATGTAAGACATGTTTGAATTATCGTTATGTAATAAACACTGTGATGGTACCTTTTTCATGATTTGTCTAGCTTATGTGTGTGACTGATCCCTGGGCACACATGCGTTTGTTGCCTCAGTTTTATCTTTAAAATTGGGGTGTGACAAATAGAGAGATTGAAAACCCTAATTTGATTTTGGATAATTGATTTGTTGACAGGAGAGACCGCTTTTGACTCCCCCATGTTTGACAAGAATACAAAAAGGAACCCAAGAGGTATTGTGTGTGCAATTTCTCCCACTTACTGACACATGCACTAAATAAGGTAAAGTCCGAAGACATATAGTGAACAGAGAGGTACCAGCTAAAATGCATGAGATGGAAAATGCAAAAGCTTCAGGTATGTAGTAATCAGTGAAAAGATGCTCTAGCTGGTGTTGTTGTGTGCGTTTAGCAACATATGCAAGTGCAAGCAAATGCTCAAACTGATAAGTGAATATGAAATATATATATGGTTGTTAAGCATGTTGAGCACTTTTAAGCAATTACATAAAGAGTGTTCACCACAAAAATAGCACTTAGCAAATATAGGTAGGAAATCAAACAAGTGCTAACTCAAGTATACAAGGTGAACTACCTGTAACAAAGGTCAATCATCATGTCAAAGATGAAGCAGAAACTTGTATTTTCATTAAATTTTAAATTTTCAGAGTTCGCAACATGACACAAGTCCAATTCAAAATAGGTAATTGTGAGACATTATAAGCATTGTCATTGCCTTACATTCTAACCGAGTGAAGCCTATGCAAAAAAAGTAATCAGAAGCTTAAGGCCACGGTTTCGGTGTTACACTACACTGCTCAAGTTCATCTCAAAGTGCAAAGAGAAGCAGTAATGCAAACCCATCTCAATCTTTTCATTTCGCTTAACTTGGATTCAAATTTCAGTACAAGTTATTTAGAGTCCATCCAAGGAAGTGAATAACTCAATGCAAGAGACATAGCGACCTAGCATACTCGTGATAGCTCAAGTAATCTCAACACATCCTATATATATATATATGTGCACAACTTTTCATGTTTCATCAATGGTTAATTATGTTCACACATTACAAAAGCTTAGCTCATAACATATATCAAGTGATCAATAAGAGCCTAAGCTACGAGCACCATCATGTACGCACAAAACTGAAGAACCGATAATGGAGACCAGAGAGGGGGTGAATGGGGGCCTCAAATTTTTTTCAAAATGTTCGGTCACTACCCTAAAATCAAACCCCAAGAGCAAAGAGTAGAAACTATGATGACCACAATCCAAAAGATTGGGTGGATGTTCTCTCAGAACACAACGGGTCACCACAAACGCAACCAAGCAAGCAAAAACACCAAAGCAAACTTCAATTCTAAGAAGTGAGCACTCCACTCCTATTGAGAAGGTGGAAGTGTCCACCCAAAAATACTTGGGCCAAATGATGGCAAAAGCACATTAAAGGATCCTCACGAAGGTAGAAAACCAATGCAATAAACGGATTGCAAATCGGTGCTCAAGCGGATGAGAAACGGGCTAAACAATGTTGCTGCTTCAGGCAATACCAAACGTGTTTAGAGTGAATACCGGACATGTCTGGTATGTATATTGGATGTATCTAGTATGACTATCGGACATGTTCCGAATGTTGACAGCTGTTGGCACTTCTTAGCATCACACTAATGTTAGGCTGTCACCACTAGCGGCAACACATAGAAGTGGTTGGTTGGTATATATGAGCACACAGAAAAAGATCTACAAGCGCACGAATATCGCTGTAACTTTCACCCGGAGGTTTTAATATTGTATCCACAGGGAAACATGTGAGATCAACTACGTTCTAACTTAACCAGATAAGATAAATGAGTGATAGTAGAAACTAAAGTAGGAACAAGATAAAATAAAGACAAGATTAAGTGTAGGGGAATAGCAATCTAGTATGAGGTCGATAGTAGGAGTATAGAGAGGATAACTTGGGATTCGTCTAGTTCTGATCTAGGCAAGAGACTATGTTTTATATGATTCAACTGGGGACATTACGATAGAAGGGCTGCATCCAGAGTACACCCTCAACTAGGTAACTACGGTCCTGCTCGTCCTATAAACGGGGAAGTGGACTACAAAGAATTCAACGGGTCTATAAGAGTCACACCCGCGAGCTACCACCTAAATACGCCCGGCCTATAGGATACTTCTACGAGTAACTCGAGCCTAAGCACCACGCTTACACTACGAATTATAATCTAACCTAGTTGACTAGATTAAACTACTCAAAAGAAACTCGTGACCAGAAGAATAATATAAACAAGAAACTTACATGAATCAGAAGTTGATCACACGAAGCATCTCAGGAGAAAGCTCGAACGAAGCTTGATCCCATCGAAGTACAACCGGAGGAAGAAGCACCGACAGGCCGGCATCTCCTCCAAACTCCTCCCTCACTCTCCATCTCTCTACTATCTAGAGGACTAGATCTAAACTAATTCTAGAGTGAGGTTGTCCATTCGAGGGACTCCTCCCATCTAGAAACCCTAGCTATTGCTACGACGGTGGATAATGAATAGAGATAATGATGGATGCTCCAGGGTGGGGGGTCTGGGGCTGCTTATATAGCCCGGTGGGATGAACCGCAGCCCTCGGATCAAACCGACCTTGAACAACGGTTGAGATGCGTCGAGGAGGTCGATTAAGGCACGCTCCACGAAGTTGGACCGATTTGGACTCTGGCCCAGGCCGGCCGGCCTAGGGTTGGGGTCGGCCAGCCCCACCTGTCTGTAACGTAACAGCCCTAAACCCATGGCCCACTGATCACCGTCAACCACTGACAGTCGACCCGTACAGCCAAGAGATTAAGACCGGTTCCGCTACTGGGCTACATCAGTGCCCGATGTCCGCAGGATCATCTCACAATTCAGTTACAATCTCTTGAACATTTTGACAAATAACATCGGAGTAAATAGCGGAAGACTTAGATAACAATAGTTTTACAAACCAGGGTTCAACATAAAATCAAAGTGAAGTTATTACAGACCATAGTTCAAATAGATAGAGTTGGCAGAGTAGCGCATGACAGCAACTGAAGGGTAAAGATACTTCACCCAGCCCGAGGGTGAATAATCACTCGTCGGCCTCGTCGGCCTCTTCCTGAACAACAGTCACACAGCAGGGTCCAAGGCATACTGAGGAATCTGCCATACCTGCAACATGGGTAATAAAACCCTGAGTACAAAGGTACTCAACAAGACTCACCCGACTAAGAAAAGGGAGAAGACTCAGGAATGAAGGCTTAGGGTAGTCAAGGTAAGGCTTCAGCAAGATCAAGTATTTTGCAGAAAAGCATTTTTTGTAAACCTTATTTTATTTTTGAAAGACTCAATATTCCTCAATTCTTCATCATTCATGATTCATTTTACATTTCAAAACATTCCTAGTTGAGAACCACTCTCCGTTGACAGTCAGTGGACCAAGTCTCCCTAACCGAGGAGCAACGTTAATCCGGATAAATAATACTCAGCTGAGGATCCCTATTCACACTGCATATGTAGCACCCAAGCTTGCATATGCCAACTCGTCTTCCACGATTCCTCCAAGATTGGGCCCGGTCCTACGCCACCCGGAAGTACAGTACACCACTCCAATCCGGGACTCTAACCCACGTGGGTACATGCTACTTCCGCCATCTCTCCACTCCCAGTGCGCGGTTGTCGGTCCAATAATGGATTTGTCGGAGCCAGAGCTTTCCGTAGTATGTGAATAGTTACAAGTCTTGACCAGCAGGCCCCCATACGGATGGTCCCTACATTTTTCCGCCAGCGACAAGCACCTCGGGACTCTAACCCAAGAGTACAGGTCCTGTCGGTTTTTCAACCCTGTCCCGGTCGGTGTCAACTGTTGAGTCCCGGACTACAACATGACGGCACCGTACGCAAGGACAACCTCTCCTTCCTATTTGACTAAGTACGGATCAGATACTTAGCCAATAGTGGGAGTAAACCAGAAATTCCCATAAAGTTTTCTTTCAGTGATCACACTTTTGAAATTGGCATTTTTATTGCAAAGTCTAATTCAATAAGCATTGCTAAGCATTTTTCAAATACTTTTGAAAAGCAGGCTTCGGGTGTATCCGTGGTCAAGGTGGATAATGCATCAGTTAGGATATCACTCAATTCCTATAAACCTAATGCAATAATTTAACTCAAAAGCATTTAAGGAAATCACTTTATAAATTCAAGGAAGGGTTAAATGCACCGGGGCTTGCCTTGGATGGCAAAAAGAGCAGACTCGGGGTTGGTGGTGTAGGTGCCGGAGCTCGGGGTTGCCTCGGGGACAGATCCTTCGGTGGCTACCTCGACTTCAGGTCCTTCTTCGTCAACTATACGGATGCAATGATGAATGCTCATGAGAATGATGATATGAACTTATGGTGCAAGACAATTCCACTGATTCTAGATTACTTTTAAGCAAGGCATGATTGAAATCTAGGTTGAGCATAAAAGGTAACCATTTCTTCCTTAAGCAATATTGATTAAACTAGCCCTTATTATAATTTATCCTAAGCATCAACCAAACATAGCATCACAAACATCATAGACCAAAGGGTAGGGGTCTATGAACATCAATCAATCCAAAGATCACATCATCACACACTTATTACCAACCCTAATCCATCTTTTCTATTTTCTTAATTTATTTAAAAGGTCATTTTATGAAGTTGCTCCAAAAAATTACCAAATTAATCACATAAGTTCATTATGGTGTAGATAGATGGCAAAACAAATTTCATAATTTTTGGAGGTCATTAAGGTGTTCAAATAATTCTAGACATTTAATTAACAAAAGGCACTATTCAAGAATTAAAATAAATGCTCAAAAATCAACTTGTTCCAAAAGACTTCAAAATTTTACTAGAGACTTGCCATGGCATAACTAGCTCACAAAAAGTGATCTCATAATCTTTGGAGTTATAGATCACTCTCCAAAAATACCAAAACCTTCATTTTTCAATTAAAAGGGGAATTTTACATTTTCAAATTTTTGCACAAAACTCAAGTTTGATATTTTTATAAAATACTCCAGAGCATAAAGAGTCTACCACAAAATATTCAGAATTTTTGGATGCACACAGAAAATCATACAAAAAAGAGAAAACAGAACACTATTCACATCTCTCAGAAAAGAGAAGAGCACTGTGCTCCTTCTAGGCCGGGCTCGGCGAATCGCGGGGCTCGGGCGAATCGCGCGGGGCTCGGTCGAGACGGGCTCGGTCGAGACGGGCTCGGTCGAGACGGAAGCGACAGCCTCGTCCGAGGCCTGGCCCGGAGGCTCGGGCGAGACGGAGAAGTAAGCCTCCGTCCGAGGCCTGACTCGGGCGAAGCGGAGAGCATGCGTCGCCGAGGCTTGGGCTCGGGCGAAGCGGAGTGGAAGCAGAGACCGGAGGCTCGGATGCTTACCACGGGTCGGAGGCAGGGCTCGAGGGTGAGGCTCGACTTGTGCTCGAGGGTGAGGCTCGACTCGTTCTCGAGGGTGAGGCTCGACTCGTTTTCGAGGGTGAGGCTCGACTCGTTCTCGAGGGTGAGGCTCGACTCGTTCTCGAGGGTGAGGCTCGACTCGTTCTCGAGGGTGAAGACGACCGCGGCGGCGCTCCGGCGATCCGGCGGTCCTGCGCAACACACGAGACCGCAAGGGCCGGGTTAGAGTCGCGCGGGGCCAAGGAATACGACACGGGGGTCGGTGAGGGATGATCATGGCCGGAGGCGGCGAATTTCACGAACCCGAGCTCACCGGTGTTCCGCCGGAGATGGGGACGGCGAGCTTACGCCGGGCGATAGGAGGCGGGGAAGGTGAAATTGAAGGGTGGGAAAGCTTCACGAGCTCAAGGCGGAGCTTTCGGGCTAGATGGTGGAGCGGCGGAGTGTCTGGAGTGGGCTGACCACGGTGGCGGGGTTGAATGCGGAGCTCGGGGCTCCGGCGGCTTATATAGCCGCGGCTATGGGACGGTAGAGAGCTCGGGGTTACGCGGGTAAGGTTTGCGGGGGCGTGCGCACTCGATTGCGCTCTGGCGGATAAGCTGGCGTGCAGCCGGGGCTCGGGCGCAAGCTCGGCCGGCAATGGCCACGCGGCGGCGGCGCGCTGGACACTGTAGGGGCCGAGAGCGAGGGTCAGCGCTCGCGTGCGGGCGCGGAGGGAACAGGGGGACAGCGGCGGCAGGTGGGTGGCGTGTGGGGAGCAGCCAGGCACGCGGCACGCGCAGCGCCGGAGGCTCGGCCACGGCCGGGGCCCCCTCTGCACTGCGCCGGCTAGAGGTAGGGGACGAACAGTGCTAGGCCTTAGGGTTGGACTTTTGGCTGATCTCTGTATTTTGCAAATTACTCTCCAAAATTGAACTGTGCGACAAAAACTCAAAACACCAAAGTTGTTCAGAAAAATGAGATCTACAACTTTGTCAATATCAACATTTTCAAATTCCAAATAGTTTTTGAACTATAATCAAAAACAGAAAAGGGAACATTTTTCAACTTTGATTCAAATCAAAATTACTTTGGATTTCAAACTGAAACTTGAAAATCTTTATATATGAAAGTTGTTCCATTTGTCAAAACCTACAACTTTGCTAATATACACTTTTTCTGAAACTCAATAGTTTTTGAATAAATTTTTAAAACTGAAAAGGGGACAAAAACTGGAATTTGAATGAATTTGAAATTACTTCAAATTTTATGTAGAAACATAGAAATCTGTAAATACCAAAGTTGTTCCTCTAGGTCAGATTCACAACTTTGCTTTTTGAACCAACTCAAAATTTTGAATTTTGAAAAAGTTATCAAAAAGGGAATAAATCCAGGATTTGGGATTTTAGGGTTTTGCAAAAGGAAACTCAAATCAAATCTGATTTTTGAACTTTGATCAAAGCAACAAACATCAGGGCACTAAATTTGAACAAGAATTACATAGAACTAGGCACAGAGGTGAAATTACCATTTTGCCCCTATAGGGAGAAGTGGGCTAATAAGGGTTTTTGCAATAGAGGTACATCACATAAAATGATACACTAAGCAAATGCATACACATGAAATCATGATCAAGATGATTAATGATGCTAATGATGATATGTCAAGTTAATTACATGCTTAAACACCAGAGGTGTTACACTGTCAGATGCCAGGCACCGCCTTCATCGAGGTGTCTTCTGGAACCTTCCTTGTTGCCCTAATGCGACTTGCCGTCCGTTTGCATGATTTGTCATGTTGGAGTAGGATTCTACCTCTTTCCATCTGCTGGAAAACTCCCTGGAAGATAGCAATTCACCATAGCTGTTGGATCTGTCAGTTTAGTCTCTGAATTATGTTGCTTGGTGATCAATCCAGGTTGTTCTAGAAGCTTTCATGTCGTAGCCAACAAGGACTCTCTCGTCGGGACCCCAAATGTAGCAAACCATATGTCCGTTTCGATCGTCTCGATGAGCTCTTTGCAATGGTGTGCTATGTTTCATCACCTGAGATACTTTTATATGGTGAAATGTTGATAACCTTGCAAAACTAGTGAGAACACCAAAACTCATAGAACTCATTAGAATCAAACTCTACAACTATGCTTTAAGGTTCATTTCATATCATTCTATGCTTTAGTTGGTGGTATAATATTGACTGTAAGGACCGTCAACAACAGCACGCAGCAAAGATTAAAAAACTCAACCAAACGGTATCCAAATATTATGAAATTTTAAACATAGCCTCTAGACACCTTGGGCAAGGTCTCCACGAAATTTCAGCTCCAAACTCAAAAGCTTGAATACCGGACTTGTGAGGTATTCATACTCGGCACGTCTGGTATCGCCGAGTAGTCTTCTAAAAAATTTATTTCAAATCAATACTTGACCAAATCAACTCGGTGTTTGTTAACCGGCAACTCGTCACGGGGTTTCTCGAGACGATTTGTTCGGTGGGGATCGGCGTTCATAGAACTCAGCGAGAACACAGTGACAGCGATTTATACTGGTTCAGGCCACTGAATAGCGTAATACCTTATGTCCAATGGCGGCGTGTGCCTTGTGTTAAGATTTGAGATTCAATGATAGGGGTATGCGCCTTCTTCCCTTATATAATCTGGTAGAGTACGACGCATCCCGAGTCCTAGTCAGTTACAACAGAGGAGTACTCATGATGCTCTGCTTTTCCGCTGAAGACCAATCTTTATTATTATAATATGGAGGGTTACATATTTGCCCTGAGTCATGTTTGTAGCATAGTCCTTAGGTATAGAATTTTTCAGATGGTCAATATTCCATGAATTTGGCACTTGACAACCATCCTCTGTAACTAGCTCAAACGACCCGGGTCTTGTTACTTTGGATACTATGTATGGCCATTCCCATGGGCTCATGAGTTTGTGGTGTCTTGTGGTGTTCTGAATTTTCTTTAAGACCATGTCGCCTACTTGGAAGGTACGGTGATGGATGTTCTTGTCATAGTAGCGCCTCATCCCTTGTAGATACCTTGCTGATTGAAATAGTGCGGCTAGTCAGGCTTCCTCGACGCTATCGATTTCTAATCGCCTTGTGTCGTCAGCCTCGCCTTCATTATACTATTCTATTCTTGGAGAATTCCAGATTAAGTCTGCTGGAAGAATTGCTTCTGTGTCGTAGACCAGGAAGAAAGGAGTATGTCCTGTTGCTCTGCTTCACTACGTCCGTAGCCCCCAGACTACCTTGGGTAATTCTTCCAACCACTTTCCGTCGTGGTCTTTTAGGAGATCAAACAGTCTTGGCTTGAGGCCGGCTAATATGAGGGCGTTTGCTCGTTCAACTTGGGCCGTTTGACTGTGGGTGAGCCACCGAAGGGTAGTCTATCTTCACTCCATAGTCGCTAGCCCAGGATTTGAATTCAATAGCCATAAATGGTGAGCCGAGATCAGTAATGATTCTATGTGGCATCCCAAAATGATGGAAGATGCTCTGCATGAACTGTACTGATTTTGATGCATTGAATTTGACCAAAGGCATGTACTCGATCCACTTGGTAAACTTCTTGATTGCCATGTAGATGTATTCGAACCCGCCAAGTGCACGCTTTAGGGGGCCTACCATGTCGAGTCCCCAGCATGAAAAAGTCCAAGATGGAGGTATGCATATCAAGTCATCAGCAGGGACATGTTGTTGTTTTGCGAAGAACTAGCATGCTTGGCAGCGGCGGACTAAGTCTTCTGCATCTTTCAGGGTAGAGGGCCAGTAGTACCCGGATCTGAAGATCTTTCCGACTAACATCCTTGATGCTGCGTGATTGCCACAACACCCTGAGTGGACTTCATCCAATATTTGTTTGCCTTCTTCTGGAGAGATACATTTCAGTAGGACTCCTGATAAGGCACCGCGTCGATATAACTTATCCCCAACTAGAACATAGTTCTTGCTACGTCTGGTGACTTGCTCTGCCATGGCTTTGTCGCTTGGAAGCCTGTGCTCCTTGAAGTAGTCAATGAAAACCTTGGTCCAGTCGGGTGATAATGTTAGGATTTGCTTATCTGGTGTTGGGGAGGGTTCTTCTATCTGCTGGATAGAGGACTTGGATAACTCGTGCACAAAGACCCCGCTTGGAATAGAAGCTTTGTCGGATCTGAGTTTTGTCAAAACATCAGCAGCGACATTGAGGTCTCGTGTGATGTGAATGAGTTCTAGCCCTGAGAATTTTTTCTCTAGCTTGCGAACTTCAGTGCAATAGGCGTCCATTGTTTCCTTCGTGCAGTCCCAGTCCTTATTGACTTGATGAATGACCACAGAAGAGTCATCATAGACTAACAATCGTTTGATGCCCAATGTGACTGCTAATCGTAGCCCGTGGAGTAGTGCTTCATATTCTGTTTCATTGTTGGTAGTTGCCCACATGATTTGCAGAACGTATTTGAGTTTCTCTCCTGCGGGTGATATAAGTAGAACTCCGGCGCTTGCGCTGCCGAGCTTTAAGGATCCATCAAAATACATCTTCCAATGTTCTGCAATAGAGCCACCTTGAGCTTGCTGGAATTCTGTCCATTCAGCGACGAAATCAGCTAGTACTTGAGATTTGATGGCCTTCCTTAGGGTGAATTTGATATTTAGGGCGCCTAGCTCGACTGCCCATTTGCATATTCTACCTGTGGCCTCACGATTGTGAAGGATTTCCCCCAGTGGAAAATCTGTAACCACTGTGATTTTGTGTGCTTCGATGTAGTGCCTTAGCTTCCTTGAAGTAATAAGCAAAGTGTACAACAGTTTTTGAACCTATGGGTACCTAACCTTTGAGTCGAAAGTACCTCGCTGATGTAGTAGACTGGTCGTTGGATGTTGTAGACGTGCTTCTCATCTTTGCGCTCCACCACAATTGTTGTGCTCACAACGTGCGTGGTAGCTGCAATGTAGAGCATCAACGGTTCCTTGGGTTCTGGTGGCATTAGGATAGGTGGGTTGGTTAGGTATCCCTTGAGCCGTTCAAAGGCCCTGTCAGCCTCTTCTGTCCATTGAAATTTATCTGAGGCTTTAAGCAATTTGAAGAAAGGTAGTCCCTTTTCTCCTAGCCTTGAGATAAACCCGGTGAGCTTTTGAACATCCTTGACCGAAGTTGGCGGCTTCATTCTGGTGATAGCCTTGATTAGTTTCTGGCTTGCTTCGATGCCTCAGTGACTAACCAGGAATCCGAGTAACTATCCTGAGGGTACTCCTAATATGCATTTTGTAGGGTTTAACCTCAATTTATAAGTGCGTAAATGGGTGAAGATTTCCTCAAGGTATGCTATGAGAGTAGTCGAATATTTTGTCTTTATGACCACATCATCAACATAAGATTCGCATTGCAGCCAATTTGTTCGCCTAAGCAATCTTGGATAGCTCGTTGATAGGTGGCTCCTGCATTCTTCAGCCCGAAGGACATGGTTTTATAATAGTAGACACCAAATGGGGTTATAAACGATGTCTTGGGCTAGTCTTCCTCTTTGAGAGCAATCTGATGGTAGCCAGAGTAACAGTCTAGGAAGGATACTAGAGCAGATCCTACGGTGGCATCAACGATCTGGTCTATCCTCGGTAATCCAAAAGGATCCTTTGGATAGTGCTTGTTGAGGTCTGTGTAGTCGACACACATGCGCCACTCAGCAGACTTCTTTTTCTTTACTAGTACTGGGTTGGCTAACCACTCAGGATGGAGAATTTCTCTAATGAACCCGGCTGCTAGTAGTTTGGCTATTTCCTTCTTGATTGGCTCCTTTTTTTCTAGTGAGAAGCGACGTAGTCTTTGCTTGATGGGTCTGGAGCCTTCTTTTAACTCCAACTTGTGCTCAGCCAAGTTCCTTGGAACATCAGGCATATCTGCTAGTTTCCAGGCAAATATGTCCTTGTTTGCCCTGAGGAACTTGGTGAGCGCGAGTTCCTATGCTTTAGATAGGTGAGCGCTGATAACCGTCGGCTTTGAAGGATCACTGGTTTCCAGGTGGATTGTTTTTGTAGATACTTCTGCTGGAGGTTGGATGGTTCCTACCTTCTTAGCTGAAATCTTCGAGTCCCCAGGCTTGGCGTTATGTACCATTTGCGCGAGTTCCTGTACCTCCAGGGCGAGTTGAGCTTTTTCTATGATTTGGACAGCCTCCGTGTCACATTCGAAGGATCGCTTCAAATCTCCCTTGAAGGTTAGGATTCCCTTAGGATCCGACATCTTTAAAAGAAGGTACGGATAATGTGGAACTACCTTCTCTCAGGTTCGTTGTTGGCGACTCTTAACTCACATTTTATACCGCCAACTTTCTTTTAAAATCTGATGTATCAAGAACCAAAACTTAGGATTAGGTTATAAACTTACAATTTCCATGTGTTTTGGATGTATCAATTGTTTTGTAGGAATCACAGGAAAACTACACCTGGGATGGGCCAAAAGTGCATACCAAATTAAACACATCAAAGCCCAAGCACTTCCGGTCCATCCAAATGAAGAGAAATGAAGCCCAAGACCCATCAAACACCACAACTGGGATAGAAACCCACATTACAAGCATCTAGGCCCAGCCAGTAGCCCACCATGCGAAGGAGGTGGCCAGAGGTGGGGCCAGGGGTGCACCCACACCCCTGGTGCGCCCGCACCACCAATGGCCCCCCCTCGGGCCCACCTTCGGGGGTCGGTTGCATGGCGGCATGCTGAGGCGGTGCAAGGTGGTTTCCATGTTTACCTCCTCCAAACTGACCTTATGGCACTATAAAACAAAGGGTGGAGCTCTCTTCAAATCATGGAAGTGTAGAAGCAACATTGTGTAGAATAGTTTAGTTCCTTTCCCACCTTGTAAAGGATCCATTCTAGAGAATAAGTAGTGCCTCAAGTATCCTAGCTCGAGTAGCTATTTAGAAGAGGGAGCGAGTGAGTGCAATTCGGAGAAGTGCCGGAGCTGTCGGCTACTTGCTCAAGTGTACATCTACACTTAGCGGAAGGAATACCGGAATCGTCAGTACGACTTCGCTTGTACCCTAAGGAATCACAATACTATTTGGAGTATTAAGGTTCGTGTTTATCTTTGCTTACGCATTCTTACCGTGTTCTAGCTTTTTGCTTTCGTAGCCAGGTGGACTGGTCATTCACCCTCAGGTTGGTGTTTTAGCGAGAGGGCGCAAGTCCGAGGCTAGAGTATTGGCCCTTAGCGTAAACGCGGTGTTTAGGGTAAGTGGTTGCAGGTTGGTTGCCTTGGCCTCCACGATTGAGGAGGTAGGCGGCATGTGGTGACAGCCTTGTCCATCCTTCGTAATCCACCCACGTTCGGGATTCCAGGTAGAGTTGTATGGGAAACCAGTTTCCACCCGTTGACCGAAGCCGGCTACGCTTGGTTAGAGGCTAGATCACTTAGGAATACGTTACCAACAGAAACCTCGCTACCCTAGGGTCGTTCTTCTTCTCATCTTAAGTCGGGAGATCTATACCCAGAGACTATAGCACGCCGTTCCCTGTGGAAAATATGATACCCTGAAATACTTCTGGGTGAAGTGCTACGACGATACTTCCGTGCGCTTGCAGACTTTTCTGCTGATACTAAGATTCATATTGACATATATTATTCTAACCATGTGTAGATCGGAGAAAAGATCAACGCCACAAAAATTCAAATCTCATCCCATTTGACGAATATAAATGCTACACTCACAAAATACATTGTAAGTTTAGTCAAGGAAAGTGAGATAGTCTTATTCATGGACTTTAAACTTGATGGGTAGTTATCCTTTAATTTTTGCATTCCACTGCATGTTTACTTTGAAAAATCCATGCATCCACTCCATTTAGTTTATGTTTTCTCCTATCAAGTTTATAGCATATTTAGTTTCTTGCATGCATTCATGTCATTTGCATCTTAAAAAATAAGAAAAAATATTCCTCACTATGATCATACTCTTTCATCTCTAATTGATAAAGTCTCTGTAGTGTTTTCATGCAACCTTTGTTTGCTATAGTATGATTAGGTTTTGAAGTATTTTCATACACATTTTAAATTAAGCATGGTACTTGGTTTAAGATGTTTTCCTAAATTAAATTAGAAATGGTGTCTAGTTTGATTCTCGAATTATAGGGCCCGCTGAGTTTGCTTCTAAAAAGCTTGTGAATTAAGTGTGGTGCCTAGGTTAAAATGCTTTTCTAAATCAAATTAGATGTGGTGTATAGGTTGATTTTTGAACTATTAATATGCTTAAGTAGATATTGGTTATTTTGTTGGACTAACACATGCAGAAAACTCTCAATGTCAAATTGGAAAATCCTGAGATGAATACATATTAGAGATGAAGTAAGACATATGATGAACTCCAATAACTTTGTGCAAAGAAGACTCAGCTCATTCATCATTGATGAAAGAACTATAATTATCAAAGTTTACTCACGTTATCTTCCACTACAAGTTATCTTCTGCCTTGAACAATGCTGAAATACAACAAAAAATAAAATGTCATAAAAACAAAAAAACAAAATCTATGCTAAAGTAACCATAAACCCATCTTTTCATTAGGCCAGTCTTAATGAAAGATTTCACCTCACAGTTTCCAAGATGATGAAACACAGTATGAAACGAGTCTTCCACTCAGTGTACAGTTTCAACGGACGGTTTCATAAATTATTTTAGTATTTCTTGGGCCACGTCATTCTTTCTCTTTCTTCCCCATCCGACCACGGGTTCTATCTCCTTCTTCCCCATCCCGTGAACAACCGTACCGATGAGAGCTCAGTGGGCAGCCATGTACGGGTCACGACGAACGCTGAAGATGACTGTGCGGACGCGAGCGTGCAATGGGCGGGACTCGACCGGCGAAACCGCGCCCACTCGCAGCGGCGCTCGCGTAGGGCCGGCGGAGCTCACAACGTGCGGGGCCACGACCACGCCCGCTCGCAGCGGCGCCCGACGGAGCTCACGGTGTGTAGGCCAGCGGGGCTCACGCCTGGCCACGGCCACGCCCGCGGCAGCGTCCGTGCCTGTCCGCGGTAGGCGAACCGTGCCGCCTTTCTCTTCGTGGCTCAGGTGCTGGCGAAGAACGGAATCGTGGCGCGAATGGCGGAGCGGCCTCATCCACGCGGCGGAGTGGCCTCGCCTGCGGCAGAGCGGTCTGCGCGGCGGAGCGGCCTCGCACGTCGACGGAGCTCGCTCGAGCCCGACTTCTCCGATGAAACGCGACTTCCTTCTCAGTGGGAGTTTCTTTCCCGTTTCACGGTGTGGGAAACTTCGCCCGACTCGTGTCGTGGGGATGAAACGAATTCATTCTCTCTCCTCTTTGTTTCATGCAAAAAGTACAGATCTACTGATGTGGCACACTAATAAATATGCATGACACATCCCATGAAATCCCATTGAGACTGGCCTTAGCATAGATAAAAATCACATAGATTGTGGACAGCAACCCATATTACAAACTTGTTGTATTCCCTCGGGTATGTGTCCACTGATATTTTGCAGTAAAGAATAAAGATATGCCTATTTATGGTTTGGTATGATCAAGACCAAGTCACCACTTCAATGATAAGAGGAATTGTGCCATGAAATGAATCTCAATAAAAGCACTCACTCATAATAAGTGGACCAATAGGGCACAAGCAACATCAAAGACAATCTAGCATTGAGCCTCCCCAAGACTCAAGGTAGGATGGTGATGATAAGCAGGATGCAACTCACTTAGCCAAGCTGGTATCTGCCTTCATCATCTTCGAATACACCACCTCGCACATCGACAGCAAGGACCAGGACGAGAATATGGTACTACATATTGACATGCATCCTAGTGTCAACAACATCGTAGATCAATGGGGGTCTGTTAATGGTGTCTTGTAAAGCCATAAACAACCATGGTTGCACGATGACGTTCTAGAGTGTCATCGGAGATGAAGTCTTCACACAAGTACCAGTGAGGTTCCTTCATCGATCATCAAGATGGCTAGCGCATCGGTATCAAACAAGGAAGAACAGCTCTTCGTCATACCACTAGAAGACAAGACAATCGAGGAACTCGAGTTTGCACCTCCGATGAACATCAATTCTTCAACCAATTATCAATGAAAACTAATCATCAAGAAAGGTTGGCGAAGAAGAGCATACAATTGTCTGCATCCTCATCTCCTAGATCGAATAGTAGTATAAAGAAAGGATGAGTATAAGGGAGAGGTCCTGCTCAATACACCTAAAAACCATGAGCCCTGTCCGACATGTAAATCAGTATTTATCTTATATTTATTTTTCATCACACTTTGGATTTTAAATTTTTGAATGTTTAGTTTTCAATCCAAATTCTTTTCTTCATGCATAGTAACTTAAAGCATTCATGTCTTAAGTTATGAAAAGAAAAAATATAATAAATATATATACAAAAAATAAAAATTTGCTTATATTACTGCTTTGCATAATAAAACTTGTGTTAGGTTAGTTTTTGTAAGACTGTGTTGTCAAGGTTTTTCATGTCTCATAAAACACCTCTGTGAAGTGTAGCAACCCATGTGATAAAGATATACACACGAGAGAAACAACTCTCAGGGAGTAGAAAATAACTACCCTATATATACATACTACCTAAGCCACCAAATAAATCAATTTCTAAAATTTATGTCAGACAAACTTTCTCAAATTTGACTAACTTTATAGAAATGACTAATAAAATTTATGACATAAAGTATACACTACAAAAATATATTCTATGCTATATCTAATGATACTAATTCCGTACCATGAATCTTGATGGTTTTTTACTACAAATTTGGTCAAAGTTTAAAAATTTCGATTTCAGACAACTCTAATATATATATATATATATGGTAATTATTTCATACTCCTAGGGAGTAGTTACTCTCATACGTATATCTCTTGATTTATGGAGTTTATGACCCAGCGAAGTATATGTAGACAAAATATATGATCATACTAGACATTCTAGAGTATCATACATGTCAATTATGCAAGTATACATAGAGTATATGGTCATACTTATTTTATATACTATTATAGTGGTATTTTAGTAATATAATAAAAAGTATATGCTCTTTTCAAAAATTTCACATAAGTAGGATTTGAAATATCTTAAAATAAGTATATAAATATACTGAAACTGATAAATAATTATATATACATACACAATATGGTTTATTGAAGATGGGAATAACTATTCCCGGGAGTATACAATAAGTGTATATTTTTCCTACTCCCTGGGAGTAGTTACTCCCATGTGGTATATATCTCTAGATTTATGATGTATATAGCCTAATAAAGTATATGTACGCGGAGTATATAATCATACTAAAATATCTACAACAATATTTATGTTGACTATGTATGTATACATAGAGTATATAGTTATACTTATTTTATATAGTACTGTAATGACATTTATAGTAATATATTAAAAAATATAGGCTATGTTCAATTTTTTTCACGTAGTAAGATTTCGAGTATCTTAAAATAAGTATGTAAACATACTCAAGATAATAAATAAGTATAAGTCCATACATAATGTTGATTATTGAAGACGGGGGTAACTACTCCCGAAAGTATATAAAATTTACCATATATATATATATAGGGTCCTACTATTGGGAGCCCAGGGCTTCCATTAGTTATTGGAAGCCCGAGCCAGCCACCCACCAGACCACCCACGTCCCACGGAACTGACGCACGCGCAGATGGGGGACCAGTGCGCGCCCCAGCAGACCGGACGCGTAGAATCCTAGGTCGCGCTGCGTAAAAATAGTTTTTCCGTGGATATTGCATAAAAACTAGTGATTGAATGTATAAAACTAACTTTGTTACTGCATAAAAACCTCTCGGCCGGATAAGCATCTCACCTGACACAGGCTGACACAGGGCTGACGCGCTGACGCATGTCTGCATGCAAAGAACTCAATGCAATTTCTTCCATTTTTTCACGATAACTCTCCAACGAAACATCAAATTCAAAAACGGTTTTCACCATTTGAATCCTAACATTTTTATGCATGATTCAAGATCCATTTTGAATATTTTTTTTGAAAAATTTGAAATTCATAATTTTATACTTTAAGGTATAGAGTTGAATGCTTCTGACTACGCATAGAATCATGTGACTGTGAGCATAGAAACCGGTGGACGATCCGATGTTCTCTAAAAAATTGAAATTTGAATCAAGGCACATTGATACAAAAGTTTTCATCGTATAGCACTGCGTAATAAGCAAATGAAAAATGCATAAAAACCCTACAAAGCATATAATCAGTCTCCCCTTCCCTCTCCTCTGCGGGGTTATTGTTTCGAATACCGTATCAGGTCCACCCTAACAGAGATGATGTATTATTAACAGGAGGGGAGTGCATAGAATCAATGTGACCGTGAGCATAAAAATATGTGCACCATCCGATGTTCTCAATAATTTTGAATCATGGCATGGTCTATATGAGGGTTCCATCATAGAACAATGCATAATTAACAGGTGAGCAATGAACATAAACCTTACAAAACATAGAGTCATGTCCTCCTTTTCTTACATTTTGAAATTTGAATTTAACTGAGCCTATGAGGTATAAAAACTCATGCCTTGATGTATAGAAATCTAGGTACCACCCTTTTGGTTTGAATTTGAAATTTGAATTCCACTTAGCCTGATGTATAGAAACTAATAGCTCGATGTATAGAAATCTATATTTTATTGTAAAATTTGAAATTTAAATCCTATTGCCATCGAGATTCTATCATTTTTGCAGACTCTTCCGACGCATAGAATGTTGAAGACGAGAGCATAGAAATAACATAACAGATGCATATATCTTCAGCATCACTTTTACATCATGAATATAAATCTAGGAAGCTCAGCATAGAAATCACAAACATTTCTAAAATAACAGTTTCAACAATACATAAAAATCTATGATTGCAAGCATTAAAAACATAATTTTCCTCGACATATTTACAGTCACAGTTTTCGCTATGCATAAAGGTCTATACTTGAAGCATAAAAACTATCCGGGGGAGGAGCAGCCGACACGCATCACGCGGTAGCTCGCGTGACGGCGCACCACCCTTCCGCGGTCCCGTCGTCCGCTCACCCCATGGACGCGCTCCTCGCCTTTGGCCGGAGCTCTCCACCGCATTGCTCACCGCGGCCCTTGTCGACCGCCTGCATAAAACCCTATGGGTTAATGTATAATTAACAACCTACTAATGCATAGAATTTTAGAGGTTAATGTATAATTAAAAGTCTACCAATGCATGAAACACTACTTAGTCAAAGATTAACGTATAATTAACAATCTACCAATGCGTAGAACACTACTTAGTCAAGAATTAATGTATAATTAACAATCTACCAATACATAGAACAATCTACCAAATGCATAGAACATTGATAGCTATCTACTCAGAATATGCATATGAGAATAGATCTACTCACAGACAGATCAGAAATGAATGGAATGGATAATAAGCGCAATAAAAAAGTACGGCAAAAATCAGATTATCGTGTTGTACTTCGTATATGCCTTGCTGTTGGTGGGCTTGGCGTTGACGAACCCGACGCGGAACTGTAAGCCGCTGGGAACGACCTCTGGCGTGCATGCGGTCGGCACCTCCAGCCGGAGTCGCGTGATGCAGGCGTCGGGCCTGTGGATCCCACAGGTGCAGCACCTTCATATCGGCATAGAAATCATTTTTTGGATGCAGCACCTTCATATCGGCATCGAGCAACACAGCGCCACAGCCTGGGACCAGAGTCGCTTGCCACACGCAGCTTCATCTATGAAAAAAAAAACATAACTGAGGTTGTGAGATTGGAATTTAGTTCAACATTCACGTACCGATGGAAATAGATGCTTCTGTTTTCATAATTTATATAAATATAGAAACAGGTAGATGAAAGTATATAAAATCTAAAAAATCATTTGACTGCACTTTAGAGCACAGATGATCATCAAAATAAATCAACAGTAGTTTCATCGATGCCTTACAAACAATATATATGCACTTTAGAGTTCGGATAAATTGAATTAGTTCTTTTACGCATTCGGCTACAGAGAACACACGAACGAACGATTACGTGCTTCGGCTCGACGAGCACCAAATAGCACCAGATTTCTCATCAGCTAGGAAAAGAGAAAGGGAAAAACAAAATCTCCCCATGACGCGAACTCCCCCATCATCACAGAATTAAGGATCTACATGGCCAAAGCGTCATAACATTGCAGGGCCAGGAAAACCAAGAATTAGGTGTGCTCTGCTCCAAATCTCACATCTGAAACCGAGACCAAGAGCAGAAAACCGCAGCAGAGGAAGCCAAATTCAGGGACTAGGAGAGAGTAGCACAGGACTAGCTAGGAGAGAGCAAAGCAGAGCACGTGGTGGATCTCACGAGGCCCAGCGAACCGAGCGCGTTGCAACCCAGCCGACAGCCCCCTTGGCGAGGAACGGCAGAGCACCGGAGCAGACGTGCGCACGCACGACGCAGCGAGCGGATAGTGGCAGAGCAGACGGAGCAGACACGCGCACGCCCGACGCAGCGAGCGGACAGCCTCCTCACAGCCTGCGTGAGCCCGAGCCGCCTCCCGCAGCGCCTCGCATCGATCGCCGGAAACGCTTGACACGGTTGGACGGATCGGCTGTGCTTTGGCAGCGGCGGCGTGCAGCGAGGATGGCGGCTAGGGGTGGGTGGTTGGGGTTGGGATTATGGTTTAGAGGAGTATATATACAATGTGGGATTATGGGCCGGTAGATGGGCCAGTAAGCTGGTGTGCTGATTCGGTTGTGCTAGTTTGGTGCAACCAGATCAACGGATTGGATCAGGGCTTCCTATAACTATTGGAAGCCCAGAGCTCCTAATAGTGTATATATATATATATATATATATATATATATATATATATATATATATATATATATATATATATATATATGTGTGTGTGAGCGCCCACGGGCGTAGAGAGAGAATAAATATTCAGATTGGTTTAAAAATTAAATAGATGGACATTAATGGACAATATAAATAGAAATGCAATAAAGGTAAAGTTGTAGAATTCAGAGGAAAAAACAATGTACTCCATCTATCCAAAATAAAAGTCGTTTTAGACAAGGTTTGGGTCAAACATTAGGAATATAAATCATGAATAACTTTTAAATTATTGAGTTTAGAGTTGTAAAAATCATGTAGATAAATTTGTCTTGAAAAGTACTTTCATAAATATATATATACCACTTTACAATAAATGTTTTTAAAGAAACAAGTGGTTAAAGTTATGTTTTGGAGACCGTGTCGCTGTGTTAAACGACTTCTATTTACGATACGGAGGGAGTATATGTTACTCGAGGAGAGCTGGTCGCCAAACTCAGGATCATGGACCAGCAAGAGTCAGCACACGTGCTCCGCCGACAAATAAGGGGCGTCTAGATTAGAGGCTAAGTTCGTGTCATATCAGATGTCACGATATTAATTTAGTGTATTAAAAATAGATTAATTATAAAACTAAATTACACTGTCATCCAGTTATTAACCAGACGAATCTATTAAGTTAAATTAATTCATTATATTAGTAAATATTGTAGCACCATATTGTCAAATCATGGACTAATTAGGTTTAATAAATTTATTTCGTTAATAATTCTTCGGCTTGATAAATTAATTTTGTAATTAGTATATTTGAATAGAATAAATTAAAACTATAACATCTGATTGATTGGTATGGACTTAAAAAAGTCGAGGGAAGAAATGTTGGAGCCGCGTGGGGCTCATATGACGGGAGCAAATCCCCGTGGACCTCAATTTTGTTTGCTTCGTTTCTTCACCTACCGCATATGGACAACCTTCATTCCATGTTTTCCTTCTATACGTGCGCTATCTGGTGCAACATTTTTATAACCACTCGGCTCTAGCTATCGATATTTGGTCAGCTCTAATTATAAACCGTTCTAGCTTTTTTTAATATATTATTTTTACAATGTACATTTAAATATCATATTACCAAAAGTTGTGTTATCTAAAAAGTTAAAATGACTTATAATTTAAAACGAAAAGAAATAAATAATAGTATATATAATACTTTGTTTGTGAATGTTTTGGTTGAACATCCTGAAATGAAGTCTCAAGTTCTTGTGGGTGCAAGTGCTATGTGTTGGGCGCTGTGTGGTTAACTCGAAATGATGTCGTATTTAACAAGGTCATAGCACCATCTTATTTACAGGTTATCTTCAAGGGGACTTATTGGATCAGGTACTGGACCTTACTACAGAAGGAGGTGGATCGTCATGTCATGAAGGCTGGATGTAGAATTATTGAGACAATCACGATGAAGGTGTTTGCAAGTCATGGCTGGAGATTTAGCAATAGAATTCATCTTTAGTCTTTTCTTTCTGCATACCTTGAAGTTTTAAATGGCTCAAAACTTTGTGTTTGAGATTCCTTGAACTTTGTTTTGCTCGATTGTAATAATGAACATCTATATGCATTAGTTGATGCAGAAGCTGGGATATTAATATATTCCCTTTTCTAAAAAAAATCCTGAAATGCAAAGGCACAGTCATTACATTAGACCTTGTACACCTCTCTTGGGTAAGAGCTTTTTAGTTTCTAGTTAAACAGCTTCTTTTGCTTTGGCTCTACAATATGCTTTGCTAATTGAGTTAAAATTGTTTTAGATAAACATTTGATAAAACAACTTCTCAAGGTAGGAGAAAAAGACTGAAAGGTCGTACTCCATCCACCACCCATTCCTGTAAGACTGGGGTTCAAGAACCTCCATTTAAGGAGCTGTTGGAAAAATCACCCGTTTAGCAAACAAACAAAAAAAGAGAGCTCGCTCCAAACAACTTCTGAAATTGTTTTTTTTTTTTTTAGACGAACTTCTGAAATTGTTGAAGAAGCTGTGCTAAACGGAGCATGTGCTGGTGGCTTGCTGGGCTGGTAGAAGTCAGTAAGCTGGGGCAGGCTGAAAGCTGTTAGCGCAGGGCGCGGCTAAGAGGAATAGGACAAACGGGCCGAATTATAGACTGGCAGGCTCCAGCCTAGATCATATGTATGCTACAGCAGCAGAGCTCTGCGTGAGCTGGGCTCCGACCAATTAAGCACGGGAGGTGAGCACGCAAACGTATCATCAAGCCCAGGAATGAAAAGGAATTTCCTATATCAAAAAAACAGGAGGAAGGGAAACAGAAATCAGTTTCCATTTTCTTAACTTTCAAACCAAATGTAATTCAATTATATCATATTTTGACTCAAAATTCTTTGAACCTAAATACATAAAAGGATATGCACAAACACGAAAGCAGGAAACATATTTTATGACCTATAATTAATCACGCAATTTAGAAAATCAACTAAAAAATTGTTAATTTAAAATTTGTATATGTCTTCCGAATCTACAAGATTGATACAATTTTTTTCTTCATCCAACTTGATTTGAAAACATAATGATTTTTTTATGCTACACCTATTTTTTATGCCAACTCTCACTTTTCTTTTATTTAGGTATCAAGAAAACTCGTGCTCCCACTTCGTCCTCCCGTTAGAGCCCCTCATAAGAATGCCAAACTTCTGATTTCGTAACTCAAAGGATATAGCCTAAAGGCATTCTCCATGCAAAAAGAGAGTTTATGTGTGGTCTCTCTCATATCACACCTTGTTGTCCCACTATCGAGCTTTCGATCAGAACTCTGTATACGCCTCGTTCCCTTAGTACAACATAGGAGGTCATCTAAATGTGTCGGAGCATCTCGTAAGACTACAGGCCTCGTATACAACTCTTGGTACATGCAAGAACTAATGGCTCGTTGGTATGCAGACCTTAGTAAACACTAGGCTTAAACCTAAAATAAGTGATAGCTAATATGGTCTAAACTAGCCTAAAGACTTCCCAAAGCACTAACTCTAATCACCTAAAGCAACACTTTTGGTGGCTAGTGTTAGTTATTGCTCAAGAGAAATTAAATATGGGCTCAATACACCCTCTGTGGCCCATTGAAAGTCCTTGTTTGGTTTTGGATAATTGATGTCACCTAGAGTACTAACCTTGTCATGAAGTGTTTATGAGCTAGGTTGGTACATTCCAAGTACGGGAGCCGAATGATGATCATGGTATTGGTGGTGATGACCAAAAGATAGATCAAGTGCTCCACATTTGGAAGAAGAAGAAGAGAAAAACAAAACCCTATGGAGATCAAGGCAAAGGTATAAATAGGAATTTTGTTTTGGCACTCAAGACACCATAGAGGGTGTGAGTGCATTTAGGATAGATAGCCGTACTATTAAGAGGGGAATATCTCAGTGATCACGGTTATCAAGTGCCACTAGGTGAATTCATACATGCATATGCATTAGGACCTAGTGTGCTAACTCGAATCCTTTGAATATGTTTGTGAAAATGCTAACACACATGCACATGATGTTGTACACTTGTTGGTGTTAGCACATTTGCAAAGGAGAAGTTGTTGGAGTTGGTTTGGATCAACACAGAGAAGAAAATGGAGTTTTCTGTGTATGGTCGGTGGAACCGACCAGGGTGGTCGGTGGTACCGCCCATAGGTGCTGCGTGCAGCCCTCTCTGTGTTGGGGCGTTTTTGGCCTGGTGGTGGTACCGCTATTACCTCGGTACTACCGCCGGCGGTGGTACCGACCGGATGGTCGGTGGTACCGTGGCCCTGAGGAGTTTCGCGAGGCTCTCTGTAGTTTTGAAAATGGCTTGCCGGTAGTACCGCCATTACCTCGGTACTACCGCCCACGGTGGTACCGACGCAAGGTCGGTAGTGGCTGGTTTTTCGCAGAGCTCTCTGTTCGCGGCGTTTTTTGGCCTGGCGGTAGTACCGCCATTACCTCGGTACTACCGACCTCGGAGGTACCGACCAGAGTCGGTGCCTCACCTAAATCAGCGGGACGTGTGTTAAACGGCTAGTTTGACTCTGTCGGTACTACCGCCCAGGAGGGGTCGGTACTACCGACCAAGCGCAGAAAGGTAGGGTTCGGGCCGTCGCCCTCCCTTCCCTATAAATTGACCGTGGCCGCCTTTGGGGTGATGCTTCTTGACTCTCTGACTTCTTGAACATCCTCTTGAGCAAGATCTAATCCCTCCCTCCGATCTCTTTGCTTGTTAGTGCGAATCCAAGTGAGATCGAGAGATCCAAGTGCATTTGCTTGTGAGTTTGCATCTAGTGGCACTTGGCGATTGTTGTTGCTGCGGATATTCTTATTACTCTTGGTGGTTGCCGCCACCTAGACGGTTTGGAGCAGCGGAGGAGATTAGGCACGAGTGGTGATTGTTCGTGGCCATCTCCCGGTGATTTGTAAGGGGTTCTTGTACCTTCCCCGGCGGAGCGCCAAAGGTAACTCTAGTGGATTGCTCGTAGCTTGTGGATCCCCATCTTGTGTTGGTTGTGCGGCACCCTATTGAGGGTTAGGCGTGTGATGCCTATTAGCGCGTGAACCTCCAAGTGGGTGTATCGCTACAACGGGGACGTAGCTTGCCGGCAAGCAAGTGAACCTCGGAGGAAAAATTATTGTGTCAACTTGTCTCCGTGGTATTCTTTGATATTCTTTTATTAATCTCTTGCCGGATCGGTATACTCACTTCTATCTCTTGTACTTACATTTGTTACTTTCTTGCAAGTTAATGTTACACCTTGTTGTTAGTTACATTCTCTTATCTTGTGTAGTGATATACATTATTGCTTATTTAGTTGTTGAATAGTTCCTTTGATATTGTGTGACTTAGAGTTTGTGGTTATCTAGAATCGTGAATAGGTGGCTTGCATCTGTGTAGAGCTAGCGCAAACTTCGCTTCGCCATTTAGTTGTCTAACTAGTTTGTTTAAGTATTGTTGTAGAATTTTTTATAGGCTATTCACCCCCCCCCCCCCTCTAGCCATTTAGGACCTTTCAATTGGTATCGGAGCAAGGTCACCGTTTATTTGAGGCTTAACAACCTTCGGTGTCAAAATGGCTCATATCAACAACACCAAAAGGCCACCCCAATTTGATGGCACAAACTATGGCTATTGGAAGGCAAAAATGACCACTCATTTAAAGTCAATCAATAGAAAGATATGGCAAGTTGTGGATGTCAAGATTGAGATAGTTGATCCGGAGAATCTCACCAATGCCGAAGAAGAGAAGATGCAGAACAATGACATTGCTCTCAGTGCTATTCATGATGCCGTTGATGAGAGGGTATTTGAGCAAATCAAAAATTTGGAGATGGCATATGATGCTTGGAAGAAATTGGAAGAATCATTTGAGGGCACTCAAGCAGTGAAAGGAGCAAAAGCATACATTCTCAAAGAAAAGTTTGCTAGCTTCAAGATGAATGAAGATGAAAGTGTTCCAGAGATGTTCCATAGGCTTCAAGTGCTTGTCAATGATCTCAAAGCACTTGGAGAAGAGGTGAAGGACAAAGACTTCTCTCATAAATTCTTGAGATGTCTTCCCAAGAGATTTGGCATGTTAGTCACGTTGCTTGTAAGAAGCGGTTTGGACACTATGACACCAAACCAAGTTCTTGGAGATGTAATGACCGATGACACCTATAGAGATGAGAATGATCAAGAAGTGAAGAAGGATGAGAAGAAGAAGAGTGTGGCATTCAAAGCCACAACATCATCATCAAAGAACAAGGGCAAAGCAAAGAAAGAAGATTCTAGCGAAGATAACTGCTCAAATGACAGTGATGACGATGATGAAGAGATGGCTCTATTTGTCAAAAGGTTTGGCAAATTCATGAAGAAGAAGGGCTACCGGGCAAGGAGGAAGAAAACTTCATACAAGAACAAGGATGAACCAAGGAGGTGCTTCAAGTGCGGTAGCAAGGACCATCTTGTTGCTCAATGTCCGTACAACAGTGAGAATGATGATAATGACAACAAGAAGGACAAGAAGAAGGAGAAGAAAGAAAAGAAGAATTACACAAAGAAGAAGAAGGGGCAATCATATATGGTCACTTGGGATAGTGATGCATCCACAAGTGATAGTGATGAAGATAGTGATAATGAAGATCGCAAGACAAGCAAGAAGAAGGCACTTGCAAGTATTGCTATCAACAACAAGCCTTCAATCTTCAATACTCCATCATGCTTCATGGCTAAGGCCACAAAGGTACTATCTGATGATGGTGAGAGTGATAGTGATGATAGTGATGATGATGAACCCACTAAAGATGAATTAATTGAAATGCTTGATGATGCTAGAGAACATTTTGATAAAAAGAGAAAGGAGTGCAAAGAATTGCAAAAGAGACTAAAAGCTCTTGAGCAATCCTTTGAGGAGCTCAATGCTACTCATGAGAGGCTAGTGGAAGCCCATGAGGAGCTTGGCAATGCTCACACTAAGCTTAAGGAAGCTCACTCCTCACTTGTTGATCAAGCTAAAACTGAAAAAGTGGTTAAAACATGTGACATAGGCATAGCTTGTGATATAATCGATGAATCTTTCTATAAGCCTATTGTTATTGCTGCTACTAACCCTTCATGTAGCTCATCATCTACCACTACTACTTCATCTATGGATGATGGCTTCACTTGTGATGCCTCACTCATGGTTGAAAAGGAGACATTGAAGAAGGAGGTAAATGAGCTCACTCACGCCTTAGGTAAAGCCTATGGTGGTGAGGCCCGCTTGCTTAAGTGCTTGGGTAGCCAACGTTTTTCTCTCAACAAAGAGGGATTGGGCTATACCCCCAAGAATGGCAAGGCGGCTTTTGCTACTCACAAGACTAGTTTTGTGAAGAGCAATGGTCGGTTTTGCACTAGATGCAAGCAAAGTGGGCATGTAGAGCAATATTGCAAGAACAAGAACAAGAACGCTAATGTATCCTCTATTAAATTTGATTCTTGTTATTTGCTTACCAAGGGTGTTAATGGCATAAAAGCTAAATTCATTGGTACACCAATTGTGGGCTCAAAGAAGAAAGCTATTTGGGTACCAAAGAGTTTGGTCACTAATCTTGGAGGACCCAAAAAGGTTTGGGTACCTAAAAAGGATTGATTTGTTCTTGTAGGTCAACTATAAAGCCGGAGGGAGGCATTGGGTGCTTGATAGTGGGTGCACTCAACATATGACCGGGGATTCAAGAATGTTCAATTCAATTAATTCAAGCGGCAATCATGGTTTTGATTCTATCACATTTGGTGACAATGGCAAAGGCAAGGTTAAAGGGCTTGGTAAGATCGCAATATCCAATGACATGAGCATTTCCAATGTGTTGCTAGTTGAGAGCTTGAACTTCAATTTACTGTCAGTCGCTCAGTTGTGTGATCTTGGTTTCAAATGCATTTTTGGAGTTGATGATGTAGAAATCATAAGTGTAGATGGCTCTAATTTGATATTCAAAGGATTTAGATATGAGAACCTATACTTGGTTGATTTCAATGCTAGTGAAACCCAGCTGTCAACATGCTTGTTCACTAAATCTGGTTTGGGTTGGTTATGGCATAGAAGGCTTGGTCATGTTGGAATGAAACAGTTAAACAAAATAGTGAAGCATGATTTAGTTAGAGGCTTGAAAGATGTCACTTTTGAGAAGGATAAACTTTGTAGCTCTTGTCAAGCTGGCAAACAAGTTGGTAACTCCCATCCTAAGAAAAGCATGATGAGTACTAGCAAAGCATTTGAGTTATTGCACATGGATTTATTTGGACCAACAACATACACTAGCATCGGTGGAAGTAAATATGGCTTTGTGATAGTGGATGATTACACTAGATACACATGGGTCTTCTTTCTTAGTGATAAAAGTGAAACTTTTGATATCTTCAAAACTTTTGTCAAGAAATGTCAGAATGAGTTTGAAACAACAATCAAGAAAGTTAGAAGTGACAATGGGAGTGAATTTAAGAATACAAGAATTGATGAGTTGTGTGATGACTTTGGCATGAGACATCAATTCTCACCCAAGTATACTCCTCAATCAAATGGGATTGTTGAAAGGAAGAACAGAACTTTGATTGATATGGCAAGGTCTATGCTCAGTGAATACAGTGTCAGTCATTCCTTTTGGGCCGAAGCTATTAATACGGCTTGCTATTGTAGCAACCGTCTCTATTGCCATGGCATGCTAGAGAAGACACCATATGAGCTATTAAATGGAAGAAAGCCAAATATCGCTTACTTTAGAGTTTTTGGTTGCAAATGTTACATATTGAAGAAAGGTGCAAGATTGAGCAAATTTGAGAAGAAATGTGATGAAGGATTCTTACTTGGATATTCAACAACAAGCAAAGCATATAGAGTTTGGAACTTGGCTAGTGGTATTATGGAAGAAGTGCATGATGTTGAATTTGATGAAACTAAGGGCTCTCAAGAAGGAAATGAAAATCTTAATGATGTGAGAGGCACTCAATTGTCAAATGCAATGAAGAATATGGATATTGGTGATATTAGGCCAAGACAAGTGGATGATAATGAAGATGACCAAATGTTCTCCTCAAATGTGCAAGTTGATGCAAATCAAGCTAGTGGTTCTCATGATCAATCAAGTGCTAGTGAAGATCAACAAGCTAGTTCATCTCAACCAAGCAATCAAGTGCAAATCCTCCAACCAACCAATATTGCAAGAGATCATCCCATAGATCAAATTGTTGGGGATATTAGAAGTGGTGTGCAAACAAGATCAAGATTGGCATCATTTGTGAGCATTTTTCTTTTGTGTCATCATTTGAGCCAACCAAGATAGAAGATGCATTGATGGATGTTGATTGGGTAAACGCTATGCATGAAGAGCTAAACAACTTCACCCGCAACCAAGTTTGGGAACTTGTTGAGAGACCAAAGAATTACAATGTAATTGGAACCAAATGGGTATTTCGAAATAAGCAAGATCAAGATGGGATAGTAGTAAGAAACAAAGCAAGATTGGTAGCTCAAGGTTACACTCAAGTTGAAGGTCTTGATTTTGGAGAAACATATGCACCGGTTGCAAGAATGGAAGCAATTAGAATTCTATTGGCTTATGCATGTGCTCATAATATCAAGTTATATCAAATGGATGTCAAAAGTGCATTTCTCAATGGGTATATCAATGAGTTAGTATTTGTAGAACAACCTCCCGGTTTTGAAGATGACAAGAAGCCCAACCATGTTTACAAGCTCAAAAAGGCGTTGTATGGTTTGAAGCAAGCACCAAGAGCATGGTACGAGAGGTTGAGAGATTTCCTACTCTCTAAAGGGTTCAAGATGGGCAAGGTTGATACTACTCTCTTCACCAAGAAGATTGGCAAAGACTTGTTTGTGTTGCAAATATATGTTGATGATATTATCTTTGGGTCCACCAACCAAGAGTTCTGTGAAGAGTTTGGGAATATGATGGCAAATGAGTTTGAGATGTCTATGATTGGAGAGCTTAGTTACTTCCTTGGTCTTCAAATCAAGCAAATGAAGAATGGCACTTTTGTGAGTCAAGGCAAGTACATCAAAGATATGCTCAAGAAGTTTGGTCTAAATGATGCAAAAACTATTAGTACACCTATGGGAACAAATGGACATTTGGATAGTGATGCTAGTGGCAACATGGTGGATCAAAAGTTGTATCGGTCTATGATTGGAAGCTTACTCTATGTGACCGCTTCTAGGCCAGACGTCATGTTTAGTGTATGCATGTGTGCAAAATTTCAAGCTTCACCAAGAGAGAGTCACTTGAAGGCAACTAAAAGAATATTGAGATATTTGAAGCATACACAAAATGTTGGATTGTGGTATCCCAAGGGGTCAAACTTTGAGTTGATTGGATATTCGGACTCCGACTATGCAGGATGCAAAGTTGATAGAAAAAAGCACATCGGGCACATGTCAATTACTTGGAAGATCACTTGTATCATGGTCATCGAAAAGCAAAACAGTGTTGCACTTTCAACCGCCGAAGCAGAATACATATCCGCAGGAAGTTGTTGTGCTCAATTACTTTGGATGAAAGCAACTTTGGATGACTTTGGAATTAAATTCAAACAAGTACCATTGCTATGTGACAATGAGAGTGCAGTGAAGCTCACCAACAATCCAGTACAACATTCAAGAACAAAGCACATTGACATTCGCCATCACTTCATAAGAGACCATCAACAAAAGGGTGATATTTCAATTGAGAATGTTGGTACCGATGATCAACTTGCCGATATATTCACCAAGCCACTTGATGAAAAGAGATTTTGCAAGCTAAGGAATGAATTGAATATACTTGATTTCTCAAATATGAGTTGATGCACCCTCCATTATATGACATGCCTCTCCTTCGACAAAGCAAAGGTAAAATTGTGTGGCATGACATTCATTCTTGCTAAGGATATGTTTAGTGCATTTAGTCATTCCTTGCATCTTATAGGCTCATTCATGAAAATAAAATACTTTGGATGTACATATGGTACCACTATTGCTTTTATGTCTGATATGATCTAGTGGTAGCATATGATATGTTTATGGGCTTGTGAACCTAGTGTTTGATCTTGAAAACAAGCATTCAAGGGTTTAACCGACGTGAGTAAGATAACCATTGAAAGATGTGTGAAGAAGCTTACTCTAGAGCAAACCGTGTTAAATATCTTATGTTTGTTTGCTAGGCTGAACCATACTACAAACTTGATCACCCTATTGATTACCTTAACTCCTACTAAAATTGGTGTGCCTTTTATGGTACTTAATGACAAAGGGGGAGAAATGGTTAAGATAGATGTATTAACAAAGGGAGGATCAATTAAAATTTGAGCACATAAGTCGGGGGGAGCAAGCTCATGAACTTATTGTTGCATTTGAATGTGCATATTCATATGAGTGATTGCATTGTAAAAATTTAAATTCAATATACATGCTTGAGTGATGTATGCTAGAAATAAATTTTGAATGATGATTTGTGAACTAGCATGCATAAGTGGTAGCTAGATGTAATCTGTTTTTGCAAAATGGTACTAGAACCTTTTATATAATGTTGATCTCATAAGGTATCTAGTGTTTTTGTAAGTCTAGCTAATCAAGATGCTAAGGATGGTGTACATTGGCAACTCCGATTGGTATCACGCTTCAAAGGTCCATTCTTTATACCTTAGCATCATTTGATAGTATTACTCTCCCACATTTTATATCTATGCATATGTGCCGAACTTGAACCAAACACTATAGCACATATGTAGGGGGAGCTAATACTAACAAAGTGGTGACTCAAATTTTCAAACATATATCTTTGTGAAAGGTTGTCATCAATTACCAAAAAGGGGGAGATTGAAAGTCCTTGTTTGGTTTTGGATAATTGATGTCACCTAGAGTACTAACCTTGTCATGAAGTGTTTATGAGCTAGGTTGGTACATTCCAAGTACGGGAGCCGAATGATGATCATGGTATTGGTGGTGATGACCAAAAGATAGATCAAGTGCTCCACATTTGGAAGAAGAAGAAGAGAAAAACAAAACCCTATGGAGATCAAGGCAAGGTATAATAGGAATTTGTTTTGGCACTCAAGACACCATAGAGGGTGTGAGTGCATTTAGGATAGATAGCCGTACTATTAAGAGGGGAATATCTCAGTGATCACGGTTATCAAGTGCCACTAGGTGAATTCATACATGCATATGCATTAGGACCTAGTGTGCTAACTCGAATCCTTTGAATATGTTTGTGAAAATGCTAACACACATGCACATGATGTTGTACACTTGTTGGTGTTAGCACATTTGCAAAGGAGAAGTTGTTGGAGTTGGTTTGGATCAACACAGAGAAGAAAATGGAGTTTTCTGTGTATGGTCGGTGGTACCGACCAGGGTGGTCGGTGGTACCGCCCATAGGTGCTGCGTGCAGCCCTCTCTGTGTTGGGGGCGTTTTTGGGCCTGGCGGTGGTACCGCTATTACCTCGGTACTACCGCCGGCGGTGGGGTACTTTACCTTCGCCGAGTCGGGTGCTTCCTTGAGTATTCCTTCCGTTCTCCGACCGTTACCCCATTGGGCGGTAATTTCTTCCCTTGTTCTCCCATCGCCCGCGGTAATTTCCTGGTACCACCTTGGACCTTCTCTCAGCCTACTCTTCCATTTACGGCTGGTTTTCTTCATTAGCCTCGCCCTACGTCGATGGTCGTTTACAACGCAGAAATACGTTTACCCCCTCTTCTGGTAAATATCCTCACTATACCCACATCTTACCTCCCCTTCAGCCGATGCTCCACGTTAGATGTTCCTGTTACCGGGGCGAAACGTCAAGGTGGGTTCCGTAGTGCGATGTGCCGGTAGTGTGGGAGTTTCGCAGAGGTCTCTGGTTCGCGAAAAGGCTTCGGTAGAGTCGCCATTACCTCGGTATGACGCTTTTTGTCACGGCCTGTTGTACTGTAGGTAGTGGCTGGTCGCAGAGATGTTGAGGGATTCTTGGTACTACGGACTCCCGAACCTTGTAGAGGACCCGCCGTACCAGAGTCGGTTTGCCTCACCTAAATCAGCGGGACGTGTGTTAAACGGCTAGTTTGACTCTGTCGGTACACCGCCCAGGAGGGGTCGGTACTACCGACCAAGCGCAGAAAGGTAGGGTTCGGGCCGTCGCCATGCCCTTCCCTATAAATGACCGTGGCCGCCTTAGCTTGGGTGATGCTTCTTGACTCTTGATTCTTGAATCCTCTTGAGCAAGATCTAATCCTCCTCCGATCTCTTTGCTTGTTAGTGCGAATCCAAGTGAGATCGAGAGATCCAAGTGCATTTGCTTGTTGTGAGTTTGCATCTAGTGGCACTTGGCGATTGTTGTTGTGCGGATATCTTATTACTCTGGTGGTTGCCGCCACCTAGACGGTTTGGAGCAGCGGAGGAGATTAGGCACGAGTGGTGGATGATTTTGTGGTGGCCATCTCCCGGTGATTTGTAAGGGGTTCTTGTACCTCCCCGGCGGAGCGCCAAAGGTAACTCTAGTGGATTGCTCGTAGCTTGTGGATCCCCATCTTGTGTTGGTTGGCGGCACCATATTGAGGGTTAGGCGTGTGATGCCTATTAGCGCCGTGAACCTCCAAGTGGGTGTATCGCTACAACGGGGACGTAGCTTGCCGGCAAGCAAGTGAACCTCGGAGGAAAAATTATTGTGTCAACTTGTCTCCGTGGTATTCTTTGATATTCTTTTATTAATCTCTTGCCGGATCGGTATACTCACTTCTATCTCTTGTACTTACATTTGTTACTTTCTTGCAAGTTAATGTTACACCTTGTTGTTAGTTACATTCTCTTATCTTGTGTAGTGATATACATTATTGCTTATTTAGTTGTTGAATAGTTCCTTTGATATTGTGTGACTTAGAGTTTGTGGTTATCTAGAATCGTGAATAGGTGGCTTGCATCTGTGTAGAGCTAGCGCAAACTTCGCTTCGCCATTTAGTTGTCTAACTAGTTTGTTTAAGTGTTGTTGTAGAATTTTTTATAGGCTATTCACCCCCCCTCTAGCCATTTAGGACCGTTCACCCATTGGCACTACTACAGAAAGAGCCTTTAGCCCAGGTTGAAATGGGGCTTTAGCCCCGGGTATCCCAACCGGGGCTAAAGGTCCCGGCCTTTAGTCCCGGTGATTTGAACCGGGGCTAAAGGTCCAGGGAGTAAAAATAAATGTGTGTTGTTTGAGATTCGAACTCAGCACATCTTGCCTCAGACACGCTTACCAACCGAGCTACGCAACCCACGTGATGTAGTTTTGGACGTTTTCCTTTTGAATCCACTCGTGAAGGACCTTTAGCCCCGGTTGCTAACACCAACCGGGGCTAAAGGGTCACCTTGGTGCTAAAGGGTCACCCTTTAGCCCCGGTTGGTATTAACAACCCGGACTAAAGGTCCAGGACCTTTAGTTCGGGTTGGTAATACCAACCGGGACTGAAGATTCACCATTAGCCCCGGTTGGTAATACCAACCGGAACTAAAAGTCTTTAACTTCGGACACAAATTTTTTCCGAGACTAAAGCTCAGTTGATAGATCGTCCAAAGGCCTGCTCTCTGGTAGCGTGGGTTGGCCTATGAACATTCTTATATATATTGTGTAATGACCGGCCAGGAGGGGATTAACCTAATTACAAACCATCCACGCACGCCGCCGCCGACCTCTCCTGTTTGGCATGCGTGTGTGCGGCCGCCGGAGGAAGCAATTTCTTTAGGAGTCTATTGCAATCTGCGTGCATCGACGAGCGCTAGCATGCTACGTTACCATGATTCTTCTCTCCTTACATGTGGGCGTCCGTAGAGGTGCTGCTACGTTGCGCACTACGTCATACAGTACGACTACTTCCTCGACGTTGACGACTACATTCTTCCACAGCGCCGCGCGTCGGTAAGGTATAATCTATGATCATTTACATTGCAAGTGATCATGTTTTTTACGCGGTTTATTATTTTGTGCTAGCGTGTAGTCATCCGTGTAACCCAACAATGGTATAAGAGCCATGCTTGCATTGTTTTTTATCTAGATTTTTTTAATGTGGTTGGCTATAGAATAAATCATTTTAACAGAAACCATTATGTGTGTATGGAATTTCGTTTTTGCTTCCTCATTATGTGATTGGCTAATCGGCCATCTTTAGGACGGCGTGCGAGCGTCGGCCACGAGGTTGCAAATTTATGTAACAAAACGATTGATACATAACTATATGGCTATTTCGGTTAGAATGTTATACCTGTTAATTTGTAGCAACATGGAAAAAATGTGTTCTCTCCGACATCGGCTGATGGAGCCAATTGCGTGCTGAACAAACCAAAAAAAATACCTGTAACGTCGTTCGTAGAAACGACTAACTCGTTTTTGCTGAGAATGATGTGATGGTATGGCCTTAAAATCATACGTGACGATATATGAAACACGGATACTTCCAGGAAGACACGTATCACGTTTCTGATACGTCTTAGATACGTATCCGAGGAGTATCCAGAAAAAAAGAAAAAATCGGATACACCATCCGATACGTATCCTAGGACGAGTGGCGGATCAACGAGGGGGGTTGGGTGGGCTCCAGCCCCCCTAAAGCTACTACATCAGTGTAAAAATGAAGAGATTGAGGAAAAAAATAAGTGAAGAAAAAAAAAGAAAAATTAAAGAAATAGAGGAAGAAGAGATCAGCCCCCTTTGATTGTGTTATGCATCCGCCTGCCTAGGACGTATCTGAGGACAGCGGCCAACAGTTAGTGCGAGTGGAAGAAGTGAGTGAAGAAGCAGTTAGAGTCGAGTGGCGACAGACACAAAAGGAAGAGAAGCGTTTGCGGCTGCGTGAAGGGTGTGTGCGTCTCGGAAAGATATGTTGATGGATAAGGATAAGGTGTTGCTTGTTTTTTTAGAGGAAGGTGTTGCTGGTTATGCGTATGAAAGAGTTAGAATGAGTATTGACTATTGACAAAATGAGTTGGACTTTTTTATAGGCTTTTCTTCTGACTAGAGGTTCACTAGTGTACTGGTTCTCTTTTTATATTATATACATATGAATATACAGTATCCTCTAAAAAACATATAAATATACACTATTATTTATTTTATTAAAAAATATAAAACGTATCGGCATATCGGGGTTTTTTTTTGAAAAAATAACGTATCCGCGTATCCGTATCGGCCCGATACCGATACGTGTATCGGTATCCGTGCAACTTAGGTGACGATCTGTGTGTAATATTTGTTGTGGTCAGTGTGTTGCCACTTATTACAGCTGGGTTGAGGCTGTTAGTTTATTGTATTCGGCTTGCGTGTTTCGTGGATGAGTTCTCACGTGATGTAATTTATATTTATTTTGCTATTACCTAAACTCATTTTGGACGGCCGTCGTTTTGTCCACCTACATGCACCGCAACCGCACCAGTCCATGTACATGAAGGCAACTAGCACATGCGTGGGCCCCACCATTTTTGTCACCCTCTTCATCATCCTTTCCTTCTCCATCTTACCCCATTCATTTCTCCTCTCCTCTCCCTCTCTCCCACAAGCTGCTCTCCAAATTTCCATGGCGATTCTAGTGCTCCCATTCCTAGCAACTATTATTGTTGATGAGATTGGCTGGATCCGCTCCTCCCCTTTCCCCTGCTTCTCTCGAATTGAGACATCGCTAGGTTACAATTTAGGCTTAGAGTTAGGTGCAGAGCTTTTTTTTGAGCTCAAATGGCAGAGGGCATGGCTGGCGTAGAGGCCGAGCGGGGTTGCCGGCCACGGGAGCCCTCGGCGCTGGCTCACCGGATGTACGCTGACTCACCAGCTGCAGGTTCCATTGCCTGGCCCTAGCGACTAGCGAGGAGCCGGTGCAGGGGGTCGTCGTCTGCCTTCGGATCTGGCAGCAGGGCTGCGACCACCGTCGCGATGCGGAGGCTCGGAGCCACACGACGTCGCCAGTCTCTGGCTGCTAGCATTAGCACGAGCGACTACGAGGACATGCATGTCATCTTCCGTGCCGTTGTGTGTTCTGATGGCGACCAACTGGCGTTGGTTCATTTGTGAGGTTGAACTCGAGTAGGAAAGAAAGCAAGTTACTGCTGCTGCATCTACTTGATTTTCCTCCAATCTCTATTGATAGGCATGACCATCTTGGTTTTTTATTACAGCATCTTGGCACTGCATAGTTTTAGCTCTGTTTTCTTCAGGTTTGAGCAGCGACTACTCCATCATCGAATGCTCCTCCTGGCGCAACTGCTCGTGGGTCCTGGTACATGGTCATATCCTTATCTTGTTGGTCTTGCTAGAGCTGAACACTAATCTCCAACCTTTGTTTGCTGTCTCCATCCCAATCGATTCATATGCAGACAACTCCGAATGGTATGTTTATGATGGATTTGCTTCCGTTAGTAGGATTGCAGCATCTTTTGATACAAATTTGGTATATGTATGCTTAGAGTTGAGTATGAGATTACAACTATTTACTTGGCAGTATATATTCAGTATGAGGTGTAATTGTTTACAGTGTAGAAGTAACTATCATGAACCAGGTAGTAGCTCTCGTAAAATAAAAAATGACAATTCTTTAACTACTCTCATAACTTGTTATTTTCTCATATTTGTAGGTTGTATCCTTTTTTGTTCATGCAATTGCCCTCTCTCTCCATCTGTTTTACTTGAAAACCACCATGCATCTTTTTTTAATTGCCAACCATCTCATTTTGCTGAACATTGTTGTTTTAGCTTGATAGGGAGCCAATACTATTCAGGCACAGTAATTAGATTTGAGAGCACTCATCGAACTAGATTATCTTTTGCATATACACTTATAGCTTTGACCGAAATGTTCATTTGCCATGTTTTCATATTCAGTTATGATAAATCCTAAATTTCCAGCATTATGCATATGTCCTTGCATGTGGTACGTGCTCAGGACATTCTCTTAGTGTCCTGGTTAATAGGTACTTTTTGATTGTTGCAGCAGCATATGTGTACATGGAGAAGCCTAAAATTCTATTTCTCGAGTATGGAAGCGCCATATTAGGAGGGGGTGCTGATGAGCTAGGCGGATCATTCTTTTCCTTTTTTCTACTTATACTATCATTAAACTAGTTTATCTTTTATGTAAAACTAGTTTTTTGACATCATAACCTTGTCTATGTTTGATCCGTTTTTTTGCAAATAAACCAGGGGGTGCGGGTGAGGGTGGAGCTGTGGGTTGTAAACAGACACATACACTATACTTGCTTTTTTAGAATGCATAGATTGTCAATTTAGGAAGACATTGTTGCCTAATGATTGACACTTAACTTACCTAAAAAAATACATCCACTGCACCATTACTAGCAAAAACATGCCCATCACCAATAGAAGCTCTAGGAACATCCTCTATTCTTATTTCTTCAAGCGATAGCCTTATATATTAAACAGTAGGCACATACTGTTGATTCTGTTGGCTCTTAACACTGCATCTGTTGGCTCTTAACAGTAGCCCTCGTCCCCCTGTATTAATTGTCTCTCACTTATCTCCTCCCTTTCTCTCCCCTACCATGTGCTCGCTAGACAGCCCCTCCACCTCCTGTGCGCTCTAGGCTGCCCCATGACCTTGGATCCGGCTGTTGTGGTGCTCCTCATCGTGTCACCATCTCCGAGCGACCGAGCTGGGCCACATATTCACTCGCCAATCTCGCCTTCGTAACTAACCTGGCTGGCCTAAATTTGGGAACTACATGCACCCATTTTCTCCTCATGCCTGAGCTATCGGCCTCCATTTCTGGTTATCTCACTATTATTGATTTATCAACCACACTATTTTGCCTAATTGATAACAATATTATTGCTTATTGTCTAACAATATTTTGCCTAAAAATGAAATCTCATGTCGATTTTCTCGTGAGCATTGAAGCTCCAAGTACTCAAACATGGCAAATTTTTTTGTTGCTCCTCAGATGCTCTCTTATAGTTTAAAACATGCATATATGGCCCTTCTCAAACCAGATCAGGTTTTGCTTATGCTAAAAATTTTACTCTAAATATTTTGATGTATAGATTACTTTTGTATTTTTTGGCTTGTGGCTAATTTTAGCATCTGTCTAATTCAATTTTTACGCATAACTAGATTCTTTTAATCATGAAATCCCTGGAGTGGTGTCTCAACGAAGTGTGTAACCTCGAATCTTGACTTATATTGCACTACACAACCGATTTCATTTAAGAAATTTTAGTTTAGAATCTACACAATATTTTTAGTTACTGGCAATACTTCAGCTCCTAGAAAGCATCTTTGAGTGCTTTGTAATTTTGTAGCAGCAACCCGAGTTCGGCAGAACAAACATCAGCTGTCCAACAACACTTCAGGACTTTAGGTGATGTTTTTCTTTGCAGTTTTTAGTTTACCAGTAGTAGTCAGTGAAGCAAAATTGATTTGTATATGTGATCATTCCTTTAAGTAATACATTTGCCTTTTTGTTTGTCATATCCATGTGCTTTTCATAGTTTTCATCCCCGCCATTTGTTCTACTAGAATAAGCATACCTTTGAGCAGACAGGCATGTGGTGCTATTTTTTTAGGAGATATATGTTGATACTAGTTAGCATACTTGCTTAGTTCAAACCAATAAAATTATCTGATCTAAATACCAGGTTTGCCTAATGTACGCACCTCGTTTATGGCTGCAACTGTGAATTCTATTTGTGTGTTATTGTGCACAGATTTTGGATACACACAATAAGGTATAAGAAAAGAAAAGTCTTTTTTACCTAATAACATTTTCTGCTTGATCTGAAAGTACTGGTCAAACCATCATGCAATATCTAGAGGTTCTCATCTATCATTTTTCTTGTTAATATAGGCCAACTTAATATAGATCTGAAAGTACTGCTTGATGCAAGGCAGCATGAGCATCACCCCAATTTCCACTAGGAGGAGGCACTAGATAAGCAGCAACATCCCAACCACACCTGCTTTTTACTCCAGCTTCAGCTGGAGGAGACCGGCTCTTTGCTTGCCGTCCTTCATGCTGATGCAGACAGTGAAGAGCCTGCTGCCGGAGGGGAGCTTCAAGTCGTCAGCCAATAGGGGCTATGAAGCCTCCTTCACCAAGCTGTCCAGCGCCACCAAGGTGATGGCCAGGACGTTGTCGCTCCCGCTGGACGATGGTCTATCCTGGTCGCTGTTGGAGTTGTTCCAAATTGACTTCAGGATATTGGCCGGGCTTCTGACGGAGCGAAGCGGAGGCCCATCGCGGAGGCTTGGGCCTCCGCTTCGCTCCGTCAGAAGCCCGGCCAATATCCTGAAGTCAATTTGGAACAACTCCAACAGCGACGAGGATAGAGCATCGCCCATCAGGCCGCGTCCCGTGGACACATGGGGGTGCGGTACATATACCCTTGCTAGGGTTTCGTGGAGACTTGATTCTCTTGGAAGCCACCATAGGCGTGTAACCCAAAACTCTTGAGATAGTGAGATTGTTGCCGGCTGGTGCCCGTGGTTTTTTCCTTTCACATTGAAAGGGTTTCCACGTAAATCGTGTGTCTTCTCTGTGTTTGGTTTGTCGATTATTCTATACGTCGATCTTAACAGTTGCACCATCAGGTTGCCATCGATAAATCTTCAGCTACTTGTACCTCATCTGCAAGATCAATAATTCCCATTGTTTGTTTCATCATTCTTTTTATTGTAAACATTTTTTTTACAGTTTTACATCCGATCTAATTTCCATTGTGCTCCTATCTATGCAAGGGTGAGCTAGCTCTGGCGCATAGGGACTATGCCATCAAAGTGGTTCAGCATCAAGGGCACCAGGACCTGCGAGGTGTGCAAGCAGGACGTGCAGAACCTCCTGGTTACTCTGTTACGTGTGCAGAGCACGCAGCAACACGACCTGCTGAACCATGGCGGCAGCACGTACGATCAGTACAGGTAACTAAGGTGCGTGCTCTTACAATTCTCCATCGTTTCATCATCAGAAAATTTAGTTAAGCAATTTAATATCATTAGTCAGACAATTTAATATCATTAGTCAGGTAAGTCATTAGTGTGGCAATTTAGTTAAGCAATAAAAAAGATGAGCAATCTGGTGTCACCCATTTTTTTAGCAGCCCCATGTTAGCATCTTCGCATTTTTCTTACGCAATTTAAGTGTTATTTATTAGGCAATAGTGCACCCTTGAATAGGTAATTATCCTATTTTTACTAGTCAAAAAGTCCATCAGACTAGTATGACGATTAAACTAGTCTGTCTTTTATACATAACTAGTTTTTTTGCATTGTCACCTTATCTCTATTTCATCTTTATTTTTGCAATAAACCAAGGAATGAGCTACGGTTGCAAATGAACATAGACACCATACTTGCTTTTCTAAATATACAAATTGCCTATTTAAGAAGATATTGTTGACTAAGGATGACACTTAAATTGCCTACGAAACTACAATCTACTATAGCATTAGAAACATATGCATTTTTATCACTAATAGAGGCTTCAGGAACAATAATGTATTCTCAATTTTTAACATATGCATCTTTTTTATCTTCATTCAGCAATAAATTTATGGCCAATGCTATGTTTTTTAACATGCAGGATGCAGAAAATATACAAAGAAGCAAAATGCAGACAATGTACAAAGAAGATGCGAAAATATGTCCTTTTCCTAAGGACTAGATGCAAAGTGTTGTGCTCTAGAAACTGTAGAGGCAAATATGTTCTTTTTTAGGTGCTCTTTTCTGAATACATTACATTTTATTTAATCTAACATGTAGTATATAAAGGCATGTGTCTGGGTTTGATTTGCTTTTTTTTCGTAAACTGTGGTCGGTATTTTGGCCTGGGCTGCGGAAGCTGGAAGTACAGATTCTCCCGCGCACTAACAAGCAGGCTGATTAGCATCCTTACCGAAAAAAAGAAAAAAATATTTCTTTACTACAAAATGGCAAGGCCGTACGAAAAGTTTATATTACGGCTGACCGTGCGTTAGCTGCTTCCTACCATGTAATAAAAAATTTAAATTATGTAATTCATCGATACGAGGCTAGATGACTTGGCAAGCACACTGTCCAGAAGCGGATGTTGGCATCCTTACCCATTGTTGGCGATCATCTGAATGCGCTAATTTTCGTTGGACGAAGAAAGACCATACTATCACAATAATCTGATTATGTGTGGCTTTTATATTCATACATCATCTGTGTTGAGTATGAAAAAACCCCTCATTAAAAATTATGTTTTTATGCTCTTCCAACAATTGCACCTTTTGGATCTTGTTACCAGGTGATGGTATGCCAAAGCAGGACGTCATTTTCTACCTTAATCTATTAGGTGGTGTCGGTCACCATAGCATAGTGTTGGTTTACTTGACGAAACTATCAAGTCGGACTTAAGTTTCGGGGCAGCGTTGGAAGCTGAGATATATGATATCAACCAACGACGAGAGTCACATTGGATGCGATTGCAAGTTTTGCCTACTCAAATCACTATGATGCTAGCAGTAATGTCAAAGCTCACTAGTTTCATAGGGAACGTGAGGTCTCGTCACACTATGCAATGTCGGGTGCAAACACAAGCTTGATATGTGTCCTTGTGGTTTATCCTTGTGATGCGATTGGTCAATAGGCTCACGGGTTGGTGTGAGTGTAACATGTCTCTTGGTTGTGTTGGTGTGCAGGTGTGGAGCTCGAAGGCAATTGTCAATGGCGAAGTGAAGGTCAAGTAGAGACATAACATGCCGATAGACCGGGAGTGGCGGCAGACGGTGGACGTGATGTGGCAGAACCTCCTGGTAATGTGACCCCACATGCACTCGTCATCGTCTCCGAGAGCTTTAATGATTGTGCACGTGTACCACATCACTGGAAAGATCCGTCGGAAGCCCCTGAGGAACCATGAACCATCCACAATTAACACTAGGATACAATTATGGGAGACAACAGTAGAGTCGAAGTTTACATAAAATACATCAGAGTTAAATAGCGGAACACTTATAACCATAAGTTTACAAACTCTTTGCAATAAGTTTTCTCTCAATTTAAGCGGGAATAACATTACTAACCATAGTACGGAGCACTCAAGTGATCACCCTGCCCATGGGTGCATTCAACGGCAGCGACTATGATCTCAGGAACACCCGGCCAACAGGTAACAAACTTTACCTGAAGTCAAGGTCAACCTGCAACAGGAGATCAACAAACCCTGAGTACATGAGGTACTTAGCAAGACTTACCCGACTATAGAAAAGACTTCAAGGTCATACTAGCTTTAGGGGTGTAGTGGGGCTAGGAAAGAGAGAAGTTTTGCAGAAAAGCATCCTATCAGTAGTTTCTATTTTCAAGTTTTAACTTAATTAAATTATTAACCAAAAGCTAAATTACACTATTCTAATTCAGATTACACATATTCTAATGCAAACACTTGTTATTCAATGCAAAGATTAACTATTCTATCAACTTCCTGTTGTTACTATGATGAGTGGTCGGAGGATCGAGTCTCCTTAACCGAGGAGCAACGACGATTCGAACTGATTATAACCCAGCTGGGACTTCCTTACCACACGATATATGCAGGTCCCTGACCTACATATATCAACCTTTCCCTTAGTTCCTCCAAAAACTGGACCGGGTTCGCGCCCCCGAGTGTAAGTACTCCATCATCCTACCCCGTCCCTGACGGACCTTGGTAGTGTGGGTACATGCTACACCCGCATCTCTCCACTCTCAGTGCGCGATTGTTCATTCCAATAATGGATTAACTAAGGTTTAGCTTACCGGAGTATGTGGCCAGTACTACAAAGCCTCGATCGCAACAGGCCTACATCGACGGTTTTCCTAAACAACACAGGCGGTACGAGCACGCCCAAGCAAGCCTGTCTTGCTCATAACCATAGCACATTTTTGCAAGCCTGTCTGCTCATTATTATAGCACATTATTCTCCATTCACCTTGTTCCACCCGGTCTCGGATTATTACTTCTCTATCCATTTCAAAGTTTGTACCTGAGAGAGGTACCCTAGTAATGATGAATCATCATCCCATCAGATGACTTTGAGTAAAGCCATCGTGAATGATGAACTCATCAGCTTTCTCTATTTCTAAGCATGGGTAAGCATCTCTGACCTATAATCACCCAACAAGGATTTTTTAGGTAAGTTGCAAAGATAGGGTAATTTGTAGAAAAGGGTTAAGTGTGAATAAAGATTTGCATAAAAACAGACGGGGTTGTATGCACCGGGGCTTCCTGTGTTGCAGAGACGATTACGATCCTAGTTCGCATCATAGAAGTTAGATTCCACGCTGCAGTAGAAGTTCCTCCTTGTTCTACCAAGAGTCCCTTTGGAGTTCTATCAACTTGAACCTTCTTGCTCCGAAACTTGTTCAACACGATCCCTTTTCACTCGCGATCACTATACGTGAACAAAGATGCATGCTTACTTTATGAAATGCGGTAAACATGATGATATGATGAAATGCTCACAACATTAACACCATAGAGAACAACTTTTCTCGCGGTATAGTTGCAGCCAACAAAATCAACTTGTGACTCTCTGCTAGGGTTTGATTAAGTGGCTTAATTACTTTCCTAATCACTTCACTTTATGATATTAAGATAAGATTAGTATTCATTAGTCACCAAGATCTAGGATTAAGTTAGAGTTTTCCAAAGACACAACAAGGTTAGGCAGGTTAAAACAAGATTAAACCTAATTACCTTGTTAATTAACTAATTGATCAATTAAATATTAAAAAGGTAAATTAGGGGTTTTAGTAAATTTTGTCAAATCAAGCTCACATTTTTGTGAAGGTTTATTACATCAACTAATAGTTGTAAAACAAATTTTAGAATTTTTGGAGAAATATTTAAGCCTAAAAAATCATTTAAAGAGCATTTTTCAATTAAAAGATGTAATTTTTGAACATGCAAAACTACTCATTTTCAAAATTTCAAATTTTTCCTATGTAGACAACAGTGTAAGGAAGCGACACAAAAGGTTTCATAATTTTGGAGCTATATTTATTTTTCCTATGATATTTCAAGATTCAACACATTTATTTATTTTCTAAAAGAAAAAGGACAAAACCCAAAATTTACTGGGCCGAAGCGGGCCCAAAGTCATTGACTCAAGGGCCCAGGGTCAAACCCGACCCTGGCTGCCTTGACCAGCCATGACCAAGGCACGGACCATGGCGACCGCGACACTGCCAGGCCGGGGATCGCCAGCGACACGAAGATCTCCGGCGACATCCCCAACACATCGTGCACCTACCGAGCTAAACAAAAGCAGCCACAGACCTTGGGCAACCCTAGCGGCGCTCATGGTGGCCCGTTGTAACGTTGAACGTAACTCGTTCCTCGTAGTCGTAGTCGTTGTTGTGTGTTTGGTTAGCCCCGTAGTGCTACGAGCGTTGGCTCCTGACCTTAGCTCTAAGACGTGGTCACAGTGGACTCGATATCAGTTCCGATATCAATGCAGATGTTACTCGCACACGATAGCCCTCTGTGACCTAGTCTAGTGGGAGAAGGATCGGAAGACAACGATCATGGAAAGATGGGTGTCGACAAGTGTGGATGAAGCTCATGATCGCGAGATGTCTCACCCTGACCATCGGGCTCCACCCATTTGATTCTTTTCTGACCTAGCCACCTTGTATGCTTGCATCACTTCAACCATAGCATTCCTCCGACTCTCGCGGTGACAACCGCACCGCTACGAGCTGTAGAAATAGCCTTGTGCCGGTTTAGTTCCACGAAGGTCATGGGACTCTAGAGTTGGCATAGATTGAGTGTCTCTCATTCTTCACCACCACCCTTTTCCATGGCGTGTCAGTCGAGTGAATGTAGAGATTGCTCTTCTCTCTTTTCTCCTTTTTGTTTTGATCCCCACTGATCCAGCAAGGTGTGGGTCGAAGCCCCATGGAACCAAGTTCCCCGCCTTTAGTTCGTCTCTTTTGCTTGTTGGTCATGTTTTGTGTGGTAGTCTTGCTCTCACGATCTCATTCCTGCGATTCTCGTCTACTGCTATGGCGTGTGGATCAAAGGAAGGTGGTTCCCCGTTTTACTTTCCCTTTTTGCTTCTTCGCACTTGAACCCTCGTATGCTGGTACTTATTCTAGACCATAGCACTCTAAGATCCTCGCGGTGACAACCGCACCGCTGTGGATTCTAGGAATGTCTAGTGCCATTTTTGTGTGCACACGGGTCGAGGTACCCTACGAGTGTGTTGATCTTGTGTTCATGTTGTGTCGCTTACTTCGATGCCCATCTTCGCCATGGCGCGTGCATAAAAGGAAGATAAACCACCATTGCTTTCCTTCTTCTTCTGTCGACTTCTCTTCTTGATTCTGTCGAGTACATTGACTACGAATCGAGAAGAGATCAAATCGCTCCTTCCCTGTTGGCCGCTCTGTCGTGGTGATTGGATCAAAGATCGGACCCCTGTTTTAGTCGGCAAAGCTAAGGTTAATGTCGTGACCTCGTTCGTGCGAGTCGACTGATCGACCGAGGAAACCTTCTTCACGGAGGTGTGACGTAGATGTTCTTAGTCGACCCTGAAGGACCGAGAATGCAAAAGCAAGGCGACCAGAGGGGGGGGGGTGAATGGGAGCCAATAAAATTCCTCACGAAATTTGTTCAAGTGTCCCAAAATCAATCCCCAAGAGCTACTACCAAAAACGTGATGCCCACGACCCTTGGAAGAGGGTGGATGATCCCTGGGATCACAGCGAGGCACCACAAAAACTTCCTCACCCAAGTTCACGCAAGTCAACTAGTGACGGGATGGGTTTTGGTAACCTCAACCTCCCCCGAGCAACGCGAGGGGGATTCAGGCTATTTTGTAAAGCGGGAAGCCCAAATTCTGTAGAGCACGAAGTTAGGAATCCAACGCAACAAACGAATCTCAATCGAAAGACGAACGAACAAACTGCGGACGAAAACGCGTCGAACCAGCACTGACCGGACTCTGCCTGCGTCCGGTCGCTGACCACCGGACGCGTCCGGTCGTGCAAAAACAGTTTTCGGAGCTTACTGTTTCTGACCGGACTCACCAGAGACGAGCGTCCGGTCGAGAGCAGTGCGTCCGGTCACAAAATACAAGCCAAGTGAACAGTACAATGAGCGAGTCCGGTCACTTAGCGAAAGGTGCGTCCGGTCAAGTCACGAACCGAACAACAGCGAAGGTGTTCATCGACCGGACTCACTGCAGGCGTCCTTTCGTTGAACAGCAAGCGTCCGGTCACCCCGATTCAGGCTGTTCGTTCACCGATTCGACTCGATCTCACCCAAACAAATCCTCTAGGGATCAAACTTGGTGAGAAGAGTCACACAGAGTATAGTGAGCTATCTCTAAGAGATCATGGCTCGAACCTATCTCCAAATCGATGAATCGAAGAATTTCGGGGGAAGGGAGAAAACTTGACCCGAAACGAAAAATCGATCGATCTCCTAGACCGTGAGGTTAGAGGATGATTCCTTCGGTGGAAAGAAGTGCCTCACGATCTAGAACAAACCAGTTCAAACGGAATTGCAAAAAATGAACCGAGCAAAGAGATCAAGCGACGGGAAAATCGTGGGGAAAAAGGATTCCGCGAAGAACACGAACAAACGCGAATCACCCCACGAATTGCAAGCCGAAGCGCAAACACACGCTACGACAAGGAGGTTACGGCCTCCTTTCCTCAAAATCAACAGTACACAGAGTTGCAAGTCTCTCTGCGGATCTCAGCTACAGCAGGGATGGGAGAGCAGGAAACCCTAAGTGCAGGAAGCAAATGAGATGGCTAAAACTGAGATAACTGAGATAGGGGAGGAGGGTGTCTCCCTGACTACTTATCCTATTCTAGTCTAAGTCTATTTCCTACTCTACCCCTCTCTATTCTAATTACAGAGCGAACCAGCTAAACCCTAGGGCTATTCTGGTCCACCCGCGTGGTAGGTAGATCCGACGGCCACCCCGCTCGAACCGAAGCGTTGCCTCGACGCAACCTCTGGATCGCCGCCACGTGCCGCCCTCGCTCTGCACCCCCGGTTTTGTGGCCCAAACCGGGAAACCAGCCTTTTCAGCCCCCCCGGTTTTGAGGCCCAAACCGGGAAACCAGCCACCAGCCTGAGTTTTGTGGCCCAAACTCAGAAACCCGCAGCGCCCGAGTTTTGAGGCCCACTCGGAAACCGGCCCATCGCCCGAGTTTTTGTGCCAAACTCGAAACCGTCCACCCGGTGGTTTTTCCCTGGCTCAACCACCAAACCGGAGCTGTAGAGGGGATGCACCGCCGTGCACCCCGTCCACCGACATGTGTCCCCAGGTCCTCGACCCGAGCAACACCGTGCCCCGCAAGTCTCCGCTCGTCGCTGTCCCAGGCTGCCAGCCACCACAGCTGATCCTCAGGCACTCCGGTCCTCAGTCCAAGCCTCACGTCCGCCCTTCACTGCTCGATACATCGGCATGGCACGTCCGCCGCATGGCACGCCCATCCTTCATCGCACCCAGTCCGTCGGCACGGCACGTCTCAACTTGACCTTCACCTTGCCCTCGATCACTGTCTCCGAGCTCGACACCTGCACAAACACAGCCAAAGAACATGCGCATCAAACCCGTTGACAATCACTCATCACTCAGAGACTCGGCATACAACACCCATGTATCCGCAATCTCCCCTTGATGAGTGCATTGTCAACTACACACACAAATCATAAAATGAAAGAAGAAGGTAGGAGGAAGGAGAGGAAGAGAACTCAACCAAATGACCCAAAAGCATAGCAAAGCCGAAAAGGTCAAGTGAAGAAGCGAGAACTTGGTCCCCAAAGACATGGGCAACGGCTCGACGCGACCAAGCAAAGCAAAGCTAGCCCTCAAGAAGAGGTAGAACAGGCTCAACACCGCTAGCAGAAAACCAATTGAAAATCGGAGCTAAAAATGGCAAAGTGCTAGTCCCTCAAGATAGAGGCACAGAGGCTCAACACAACTAGCACGAAAACCACTCCGAACCAATTGAAAAACAATCGAAAAGGTCTTCGAACCAATCGAAATCAAACTCGATGCCAAATGAGGAAAATGTTTGCTAGTCCCTCAAGATAGAGGCAACGGCTCAACACAACTAGCAAACTCCCCCTCGACAAGTGCAAGCAACCAGGGACTCCCCCTTAGGTCCAACAAGAGAAGAGCAAAGGATTGAAATTCTCCCCTTAGCAAAACTCCCCCTAAAGACATATGATTTGCATTTCTCCCCCTTAGTTAAAATGCACTTATCAAGAACAAACCGACAAAAGTCTTCCCTCAACAAAACTCCCCCTTCTCAAAATGCATATGAAGTCAGAAATGCAAGTTAGGGCTTCAGGCATATAATCAAAAGAGTGCAAAAATGCTCTAATCGGTATAGCTCCAATGGCACAACTAAGCACTCAAATAGCGAAGGCTCAAACTGATCACACATACGAAATATGAAGCATATGAGCAAGTGAGCAGTTTTTAGCCAAAAAGATAGTCACCATCAAAATAGCACTACACATGTATAGATAGGAATCCAGACAAGTGCTAAACATGTATACAAGGTGAACTACCCCTAGCAAAGTTCAATCATCATGCATAGGAATGAAGCATATACTTGTGATTTCAGTTTTATATTGGAGTTGCAGCGGTGAAATTACACAAGTTCAAATTTAGCATGTGATTGCGAGAGGTTGAAAGCTTGTCTTTGCCTAACTTTTCAACCGAGCGAAGCCTATGCCGAAGCAATCAGAAGCTTAAAGCTACGGTTTCGGTCATACACTACACGGCTCAAGTTTAACTCAAAGTGCAATGAGAAACAGTCTCGATACCATGAGGTGTTGACAAGCAATCCCATCTCGATCTTTTCAATTCACTAAAACTTGGTTCAAATTTTATACATGATATGAACAGACCAAGCAAGTGAATGACTCATAACTAGAGACATAGCAACCTAGCATATATGAAAAGCACGAGTGAACTCAACATATCCTACACATGCTAGTTGCATATCTCAATGGTGAACATTTTCAGATTGTAAGTTATTAAGTAAATTCACCATTCCAAAATAGCTCAGCTCATAACATGTACTAGTGATCAGGAAGAGCATAAGCTACAAGCATCCATATAAGCATCGGAGCATACTAAATAGAGCATAGTTACATTCTAGTGATTATAAACATGAAGCTCAGAATGTAAATGCGTATGCTAAAATGCAAAAAAAAGAAAGACAAAAGAGTCAGTCAAATATACAAGATCCAAAATGTTCCCCCCATCTAAAAGGGGAAACACACACCAAGCTCACCCCTCAACCGATTAAAGGTTGATTCGTCTAAAGGCTTGGTGAAAATATCAGCCAGTTGATGATGAGTATCGACATGGCGAAGGTCGATATCACCCTTCTCCTGGTGGTCTCGCAGAAAATGAAAGCGCACATCAATGTGTTTGGTCTTCGAGTGAAGCACGGGGTTCTTAGCAACGCTAATGGCACTCGTGCTGTCACAAAGCAAAGGCACGCGAGAAAAGCTCAGACCAAAATCACGCAAAGTGGCCATCATCCAAAGCAACTGGGAACAGCAGCTAGCCGCAGCAACATATTCAGCCTCCGTAGTGGACTGAGCGACGCTAGACTGCTTGCGAGAAGACCACGAAACAAGAGAAGAACCAATAAACTGGCAAGTCCCAGAAGTGGACTTGCGCTCAATACGACAACCAGCAAAATCAGCATCCGAATAACCGCAAAGGGAGAGGGTGGAGGAAGCAGAATACCAAATCCCGAACTCAGGCGTGAAACGAAGGTACCTGAAAATCCGCTTCACCGCCTGACGGTGAGAGGTGCGCGGCGACGCCTGAAAGCGCGCACACAGACACACCGCGAACTGGATGTCCGGGCGTGTCGCCGTCAGGTAGAGGAGCGACCCGATCATGCTGCGGTACTCCTTCTGGTCCACTGCTTCTCCATCCACATCTGCATCCAGGGCAGTCGTCGTCGACATGGGTGTTGGAAGAGGCTTGGCCTCACCCATATCGAACCGCTTCAGCAAGTCCTTGGTGTACTTGCCCTGGTGCACAAATGTCCCCTCTCGGGATTGCTTGATTTGCAACCCGAGAAAGAATGTCAGCTCGCCCATCATGCTCATCTCGAACTCCCTGCTCATAGTATCTGCAAACTTGGCAACCAGAGCATGAGAAGAACCACCGAAAATGATATCATCCACGTAAATCTGGACCAAGAGCGTGTCTTTGCCTTGCCGGAGGAGAAAGAGCGTTTTATCTACACATCCCATTTTAAAACCCTTAGCAAGCAAAAAGGTTTTCAACCTATCATACCAGGCTCTAGGGGCTTGTTTCAAACCATATAAAGCTTTATGAAGTTTAAAGACATGGTTTGGAAACTTGGGATTTTCAAAACCGGGGGTTGCTCAACATAAACCTCCTCCTCTATGTAGCCGTTTAAGAAGGCACTCTTGACATCCATTTGAAAAAGTTTGAAGCCTTTGGATGCAGCAAAGCCAAGAGTATCCTAATAGCCTCCAAACGAGCTACAGGAGCAAACGTCTCCTCATAATCTATCCCCTCCTTCTGACTATAGCCTTTCGCTACAAGCCGGGCCTTGTTTCTAACAACGTGGCCATCCTCTCCTTGCTTGTTTTTGAAAACCCATTTTGTCCCAATAGGCTTACAGTCAGGTGGAGGTGGAACTAGAACCCAAACCCGATTTCGCTCAAAATTTTCTAACTCCTCATGCATGGCATTAACCCAATCCGGATCCGTCAAAGCGTGTCCAACATCTCGGGGCTCAAAATTAGCAACAAAAGCAGAATGAGCGAAGTGCGAGATTTGCTGTGACCTGGACCGAGTGACCCGTTCGTCGATGTTGCCGATCATCTGCTGAGGCGGGTGCTGGCGCTGGATATGTCGTGGCGCCTCCCGAGCTGAAGTAGCCTCCCCCCCCTCAACAGCAGCTGGTGCCTCACGGTTACAAAATGGTACGCTCGGGCGGGGTGGCGGATCCCACGCCCCCCAGGAAAGAAGAGGTCGGGGGGGCCGTGAGTCGTCGCGAGGCCGCTCTTTGCGGCGCGGCAGGTGGAGGGGGTGCTGGATCATCCATACTTCAGCACCCTCGTCCTCGTCATCAAAAAGAGGCTCACCAACCTCATGATCACCTGCACGCTCAAAACGAGGAGAAGGACAAACCACGGTCTCGTCGAAGGTGACATCGGATGTCTCCATGACTCGGTTAGTGTCAAGGTTAAGTACACGATAAGCTCGAGTGTGAGTGCCATAACCCAAAAACACACCATCAGAAGAACGAGATTCAAATTTGTCCAAGTTGCCCTTTTTGAGTATAAAACAATGGCAACCAAAAACTCGAAAATAACTCACCTTGGGCAGTTTGCCAAAACGCAACTCATAAGAAGTCTTTTTCAAGAAAGCTCTCAGAAAAATGCGATTGGAAATATAGCATGCAGTGTTCATAGCTTCGGCCCAATAGCGCCTAGGAGTCCTATGCTCATCAAGCATCGTCCTGGCCATCTCAACAAGGGTCCGATTCTTCCTCTCTACAACACATTTTGGGGCGGTGTGTAGGGGGAAGAAAACTGATGCTCCAAGCCAAGGCGGTTACAAACTTCTCAAAATCGAATTTTTGATTCGGAACCATTATCACTTCTAATAGCTCGCATCGAGTTCAAAGGGAACTCGTTCTGAAGACGCAAAATCAGATTGCGAGCGAAGGAGAAAGTCTCAGTCTTCTCAGTCAAAAGAAGACCCACGAATATCTCGAAAAGTCATCAACAACAACCAAAACATACCACTTGCCACCACCGAGCTCACCCGAGCCGGACCAACAAGGTCCATGTGTAAAAGCTCTCCGGGGTGCGAGGTCATGACCTTAGTCACTGGATGGTGGGGAGCGGCAACCATCTTCCCATGTCTGCAAGAATGGCAAAACTAGATCCTTCTCCATCGAAAGCTTGGGCAATCCTCGGATTAGGCCAAGTGAGCTAAGTCTTGCAAGCAAGTCGAAGCTTAAATGACCGAGCCTCCTATGCCACTTCCAAAGATCGGAGGAAGAAGGACTAGCCAAAAGACAGCGAGAAGAACCAAACGACTCCGAGAAATTCGCGCGAAAGACTTTCCCAAAGGGCGAAATCAGACATACAAGATCGCCCTGAGGATCTAAGATGCGACTAAGGTTCGGTTTAAAACGAATCTCATAGTCATCATCAAAAAGTTGCGAAACAGAAAGAAGGTTAAAATGCAGGTAGAAACAAGAGCAACATCGCGCAACACAAAGTGCTCATTAACCCGCACCGTCCCACGAGACAATACCTTACCTTTACTATTGTCGCCGAAGGTTATGTACTCCTTTTCGGCGACCGGGCTAAGGCTGGAGAACCACTTGGCGTTTCCGGTCATGTGCCTCGAGCAACCAGAATCCACCAACCAAATGTCCTCCAACCGTCTCACCTACATCAATAAAAAGACATAGGGTGAGCATACGGTCCAACACTGGGGTTAGTGAAGTAAGGAGAATACCAGTGTTGGCCGGCTGCTCAAAAGAACGGTCAGTGTAAAAACTATTCCTAGCCTGTCTACGGGGGTAGCGATCACCACGTACAGGAAAACGTGGTCCGCTGGGGAAGAAGCGCTCACCGCGGTACTCAAACTGCGGTGGGGGAAAGCGCTCAACTAAGCCTCCGCCACGGGGTCCATTACCTGCAAAAGCAGGACCCCGTCGGGCACGCTCTCTACGAGATCTACGCCTAGGAGCCTGGGGCTCAACTGCTCTAGCATCTCTCCTCGGAGCTCTCTCCTGCCTAGGCCTAACAAACTGAGGTGCTGGACCTGTAGGCCTAGTCTCCCTCTTAGGGGCTCTCATCTCCTGCCTAGGCCGGGGACCTTGACGTCCGGACCTAGCAGCTCTCCCCTGAGCCTTCGGCACATGTCCACCATGAGCTGGATGGTACATGTCCGGGTTCTCCATCTCCCGAGCACGGCGCGCCTCCCGCTTGCGCCGGAAAAAGAACTCGATCAAGTGACCATCCCTCCCACAGAAATCACACTGGTACCTCACCGCACGCAAAGGGGGTTGTTGGTGACCAGGGCTGTGGGTGTGATTCACTTTGCCCTTCTGAGGCAAACACTCCTCTCTAATGGGTGGCATAGCATCAAGCTTGTTCTTGAGGTGGTTTGGCTTGGGTGCCCAAATTGGTTCTTGGGAGGAGCTCTGGGGGGTTCCTCAACCACACCATCTTTGGTGGTAGGCTTGGCAGGCTCTTTGGGTGGAAGTTTGGCAAGCTTGGGCTTTGGCAGGTCTTTTGGGTGGAAGTTTGGAAGCTGGCAGTAGAGTAGTGGTGGAATTAGGCTTCTCAAATGGATTCAAACCACTCGACTCTCCAATCTTCCAAAGGCAGAGGGATCAACATCCTGAGCAAAACCTACACCAGGAGCCCCAGCAGCTCGCTTGAATTGGGAGATCATCATCCCGAGCTGCGGCTCACTACAAGAGACCCATGACAAGATGGTCCGAAGGTATGTGTTTTCTTCCTCGGTTTGCATCTTGCCATGCTTCACATTGGCAATCTCCAGCTCCAAGCCCTCGCACAAAACGCACCTCGCCACTCTCGTGCTACCTGAGTTGGCCTCCTCAAGAGACACAATCTTGGCATTCTTCTCTGCCAACTCAGATTGCAAGACAGGACAAGTCTTGCACGCACCCAACAAGGAAGGTCTGGCCTTCAGCTCATCCAGCTCTCCTACCAACGCAGCATACTTACCTCTCAAAGTGAGAAGGTCAGTCATGTGCGTGGTGCACGACTCGCACTCAACCTCCTCCGACACGACCACGGTGGACTTGGCAAACTCAAGCTCCCTCACCGTGTCCTCCCACTTCTGCCTAAACTCCTTGCGCTCTCTAGCGGCACGCCTAAGCAACTTGTCCTGACTAAGGAGCGCGGCAGTAAGCTTCTCAACTTCAGCAGAAAGCTCGTCGTGAGTGAGGGATACCTGGGAGGTGTCGTCGTCATCGTCGTCGCGAGGGGAGTGCTCCAGCTTGCCATCGACCTCATCACCGAGCGCCATGGTGCAGAAGCCATCGTCGTCGGCGAAGAAGCAGAGACCGTTCAGCTTGTCCTCGATCCTCTTCTTCTTCTTGGACTCGTCGTCGCTTGATGAAGCGGAGTCGTCATCCGAGCCGTCGACGTCGCTGAGCGTGGCGAAGAACGCACGCTGCTCAGCTTGGGCCTTCTCCAAGTACTTCTTCTTGATGTACTCCTTGTCGAAGCCGCCCCTCCGCTTGTGCCTCGCGGGGACGTACTTCCTCCTTGCGCTTGCCGGAGTCGTACTTGTGCCCATGATCGCCCTTCCCAGATGAATGCTTCTTCTTGGGGCAGTTGGCGATGAAGTGGTCGGGGTCGCCGCACTCATAGCATCCTGAGCGTCCTCCACCGCGGCGACGGTTCATGCGGTTGTTGTGGAACCGCGTGAACCGGTTGGCGAGCATTGCCAACTCGTCATCCCCAACGACTCTCAAGCTGGTCCTCTGTGACAGAAAAGAGTGAAGAAAGTGCAAAGCCAGCAGAGGGATTAGCAGAAGAGCCAGAAACCAAAGCCATAGTCGGGCCAGAAGGATTCGCATAAGAAGCCCTCGACATGGCATCAATCTCACTGGACTTGAGCTTACTAAAGAGCTCGTCGCACGTGAGGGTCTCATAGTTAGGCGATTCGATGATCGCCTGAACTTTGGAATCCCACACCGACCGATCAAGAGTATGCAAGAGCTTCAAAGCACGCTCATGATCGTCAAAGGCAACTGCTCCTTGTTAGCCCTCATCCTGTTGACAATCACCTGAAAACGAGCGAATAAACTTTCTATGCTCTCGCCAGGCTGATGTCGAAAGTTCTCATACTCACGCTTGAACGACTCGTAGAGTCGGGTTTTTGACTTGAGAGGTGCCCTCATGGAAACGCATGAGGGTGTCCCAGATCTCCCGAGCCGTAGCAAGGTGGAAACACGATCAAACTCACCCATGCTCAAACAAGAAAAGAGAGCATTACGGGCTCGGCTATTGGCATCGTGCTCATCGATCTGTTGCTGAGAAACACGAGCAGCCAAGACCACGTAATCAGCAGAGTTGCAAATATCCCAAATAGAAGCACCCAAACTCTGCAGATAAGCCGACATGCGTATCTTCCAATACGCATAGTTCGTCCCATAAAAAAACGGCGGTTTGCCCACGCCGCGATCCATGTCGCCTTCTGTGGATCTGGAACCGGCTAAGGTGGAAGATCCTTAACCCGCTCCGATACCAATTGAAGGACCGAGAATGCAAAAGCAAGGCGACCAGAGGGGGGGGGGGTGAATGGGAGCCAATAAAATTCCTCACGAAACTTTGTTCAAGTGTCCCAAAATCAATCCCCAAGAGCTACTACCAAAAACGTGATGCCCACGACCCTTGGAAGAGGGTGGATGATCCCTGGGATCACAGCGAGGCACCACAAAAACTTCCTCACCCAAGTTCACGCAAGTCAACTAGTGACGGGATGGGTTTTGGGTAACCTCAACCTCCCCCGAGCAACGCGAGGGGGATTCATGCTATTTTGTAAAGCGGGAAGCCCAAATTCTGTAGAGCACGAGAGTTAGGAATCCAACGCAACAAACGAATCTCGAATCGAAAGACGAACGAACAAACTGCGGACGAAACGCGTCGAACCAGCACTGACCGGACTCTGCCTGCGTCCGGTCGCTGACCACCGGACGCGTCCGGTCATGCAAAAACAGTTTTCGGAGCTTACTGTTTCTGACCGGACTCACCAGAGACGAGCGTCCGGTCGAGAGCAGTGCGTCCGGTCACAAAATACAAGCCAAGTGAACAGTACAATGAGCGAGTCCGGTCACTTAGCGAAAGGTGCGTCCGGTCAAGTCACGAACCGAACACAGCGAAGGTGTTCATCGACCGGACTCACTGACAGCGTCCGGTCGTTGAACAGGCAGCGTCCGGTCACCCCGATTCAGGCTGTTCGTTCACCGATTCGACTCGATCTCACCCAAAACAAATCCTCTAGGGATCAAACTTGGTGAGAAGAGTCACAAAGAGTATAGTGAACTATCTCTAAGAGATCATGGCTCGAACCTATCTCCAAATCGATGAATCGAAGAATTTCGGGGGAAGGGAGAAAACTTGACCCGAAACGAAAAATCGATCGATCTCCTAGACCGTGAGGTTAGAGGATGATTCCTTCGGTGGAAAGAAGTGCCTCACGATCTAGAACAAACCAGTTCAAACGGAATTGCAAAAAATGAACCGAGCAAAGAGATCAAGCGACGGGAAAATCGTGGGGGAAAAAGGATTCCGCGAAGAACACGAACAAAACGCGAATCACACCCACGAATTGCAAGCCGAAGCGCAAACACACGCTACGACAAGGAGGTTACGGCCTCCTTTCCTCAAAATCAACAGTACACAGAGTTGCAAGTCTCTCTGCGGATCTCAGCTACAGCAGGGGATGGGAGAGCAGGAAAACCTAAGTGCAGGAAGCTAATGAGATGGCTAAAACTGAGATAACTGAGATATGGGAGGAGGGTGTCTCCCGTGACTACTTATCCTATTCTAGTCTAAGTCTATTCCTACTCTACCCCTCTCTATTCTAATTACAGAGCGAACCAGCTAAACCCTAGGGCTATTCTGGTCCAACCCGCGGTGGTAGGTAGATCCGACGGCCACGCCCGCTCGAACCGAAGCGTTGCCTCGACGCAACCTCTGGATCGCCGCCACGTGCCGCCCTCGCTCTGCACCCCCGGTTTTGTGGCCCAAACCGGGAAAACAGCCTTTTCCAGCAACCCCCGGTTTTGAGGCCCAAACCGGGAAACTAGCCCACCAGCCTGAGTTTTGTGGCCCAAACTCAGAAACCCGCAGCGCCCGAGTTTTGAGGCCCAAACTCGGAAACCGGCCCATCGCCCGAGTTTTGTGGCCAAACTCGGAAACCGTCCACCCGGTGGTTTTTCCCTGGCTCAACCACCAAACCGGAGCTGTAGAGGGGATGCACCGCCCGTGCACCCCGTCCACCGACATGTGTCCCCAGGTCCTCGACCCGAGCAACACCGTGCCCCGCAAGTCTCCGCTCGTCGCTGTCCCAGGCTGCCAGCCACCACAGCTGATCCTCAGGCACTCCGGTCCCTCAGTCCAAGCCTCATGTCCGCCCTTCACTGCTCGATACATCGGCATGGCACGTCCGCCGCACGGCACGCCCATCCTTCATCGCACCCAGTCCGTCGGCACGGCACGTCTCAACTTGACCTTCACCTTGCCCTCGATCACTGTCTCCGAGATCGACACCTGCACACACAAGCCAAAGAACATGCGCATCAAACCCGTTGACAATCACTCATCACTCAGAGACTCGACATACACCCATGTATCCGCAGACCCTTCTCCTTCGTCTTTTCTGGGCCCGAGGAAAATAAACTCACTTCATGAGGGCTAGTAGTTTTTGCCGGATATTTTCTTAAGTCAGGATCGGGTTCTCAGCCTTTTTACTCGAGCCGTACAGGTCGATTTGGTCAGCCTAGGAGTATGAGCTATGTTGTGACTCGAGCTTGTGCTTAGCAAGCATCCGCTTCTGCGTCTTTTGAGCGGATCGGATGTCCTCCGCGAGGGTTGAGTCCTTTCTCTGTTTGGTGTCCCTAGAATATTTTGAGCCTACTTATCGTGTCAGTATTCTGATTGCTCCTTTGTATTGTTTGTCGGTCTCGCGTGGTAGTTGCGTCAGGAGCAGCGATGGTCAGAACGAAACCCGCTAGAGAGATTGAAGACGACACCGGGACCCGAGGAGAACGGCTACGAGGACATCAGAGATCTTGAACTAATAACATAACAGGTGCCACGTCCCATCCAACCCCGTAGAATCCTATTAGACATGCAATAATGTAGTTGCTAGCACTTTACTTTTTGCAAATGAACTGTGATAGGTTGCATGTTAGAATTGCTTGTGAAGCCTATACCTTGACACAACCCTTTCCCCTGCACACCCGTTGATAGGCTAGACACCGCTTACTTTACATACTTGCTACTCACTTCTACTACGCATTATTCTCTGATGTGATGCTTGGTGGATGTTTACTTGTGGGTGGCTAAGGCACGTGGTGCCATGATAACGGGGTGATGACTTGGGGAGCTTATCAGTCCACCCTTCTTTCTCTTTTTCCCAGAGGTAGGACCCATGTCTTCTTCAGTACAATTGTCGTTCCTTTTGTATCGACTTGCACCACAGTACGTCAGACAATTAATTAGGTCTTTGAAGACCCCACAATAAAGGATACAATGATTCGGACATGCATGTATTCGTTGCACACCCATTGTAAGTGGACTGATAAGCTTCTTTGCTTGGTATGTGTTGGTGGGCACAAAGTTTGGTTTAGGAAGCACAACAGCCAACAGAGTCAATAGGTCGTTGAAGCTACTTTCGGACCATCCGTACTTAGGCTTCAAAACCAGTATGTCCATCACAAAACGTAGCAACAACCATCTTTTCTCACAACCCTTTCCTCCGGGTATAAGCGCTCTTTCCTTGCCTTCTTTACTGTCTCCAAGTTATTTCGCCCTTTAATCAGCAATTCTTGTCCCATATTGCATAGCATCTCTTCTAGGAAGTCATCATCTTCTTCTCCTTCGTCACCATCATCATCCACTCCACCATATCCTTCTCCATCACCACAACCTTCATCTCCACTACCGTCAAAGTCTTCTCTTGCATCATGCATCATGACATCGTCGTCATCTCCCCTTCCTTCTGGTGCATTTGTAGCTCTTGCCTCTATACTTCTCTCACCATGATGATCCCAAATCTCATAGTTATCCATGAAACCCCTTGTTATCAAGTGCGATCTTATTGTATTTGGATCCCGACACACTATACGGTTTCTACAGTCACAACAAGGGCAATATATATTCTTTGTCTACTTAATCATAGTATGTCTTTTAGCGGCTTCAATGAAACCATTCACATCTTGTATGTAGGAAGCTTCGAATCTTCGTTTTGTGTACATCCATGATCGATCCATATTTACCGTATATATAAAGAAAAGATAAAAATATGCATGAGAAAACAAATATATCATTTACATATATGATGAAGCATATATATATGAAGCTAAACAAAAATTAGTGCCCAAATTGCTTCTATATATAAAAACGACATCCATACCATGTCTTTTCTATAGATCTCGGTGTGCTGCATAGAGTCAAATAAATGTTTCTGCAAAAATCAAAATGCGAACACAAGGTTGATATGTGCCCTTATGGTTCCTTCCTGAGTGATGAGCGATCGGTCAACGGGCAACATGCGTCTCTTGGCTATGTTGATGTGCAGGTGTGGAGCTTGGAGACAGTGGTCGATGGCGAGGTGAAGGTCAAGTAGAGACGGGCCGTGCCGATGGATCGGGAGCGGTGAGGGGTGGATGTGAGGCCTGGACCGACGGACCAGGAGGCCGGAGGACCATCTGTGGTAGCTGGCACGTGGCATCGGCAAGAAAGAGCACATGAGAATGTGTGGTGCATCGACCGAGTCGGGAGGAAGACGATGGCATCGTGGCACTTGATGAGAGTCAAGAAGGAAGGCGATGGTGTTGTGTGCCGGCGTGGAGGCTGGACATGCATCAGCATCGGTGCCGATGATCGGGGTGTGCGAACCACATCCCATCTACGACCTGGGTTTGGTAGTTGAGCCTCGAAAAACTACCCTCGATGGTTTTCGGGTTTGGGCCTCAAAACTCGGGGTGGACGGTTTCCAGGTTTGGGCCTCAAAACCTGGGCTGGCGGGTTTCTAAGTTTGAGCCACAAAACTTAGCCTGAGGACAGGTTTCCCGGTTTCGGCCTCAAAACCGAGGGGAGGTTCCAAAAGGAACGGTCGACGCATGGTGGCACCGAGAGGCTTGCGTTGCGGCGAAGCTATTGGTCAGGAAGGCACGGCGGTCGACAGGACGACACATGGCGGCATCCTGAGGCTTGCGTCGAGGCGAAGCTAAGGATTAGGAAGGCGCGTGGCCGTCGAATCAAGACTTGGCAGAGTTGGACCGGAATACCCCTAGGGTTAGCCTGTTCGCTCTTGTATCTAGGGGTAGAAAGGGAATAAGTGTATTAGGCTATAAATAGAGAGGCAGCCCCTCCTCTCATTCAATCCTTGCAGCATTTCATTCTGTTAGCCGTCGCTAGGTTTTCTTCCACCTGCTGCCTGTGATTCGTAGAGACAGTTACAATACCTTTGTGTACTTGGGATTTGGAGGAAACGAGACCATAATCTCATTGTTGTCTCGTGGGTTCGAGACACGGCTGAAATCGAGATCGATTCGCGTTTTGTTGTTGTGTTCTTCGCGTTTCGGTTTTTGCCTTCTCAGAGATTTGCCTCGTTCTCCCTCTCTGAGAGATGGTTCTTGATTTGGTTTTAATCAGATTGTTCTATGTCATGAGTTCCTTCTTTCCACCGAAGGATTTCTTCTCTAACCTCACGAGCACATAGATCGGGTGAAATCACGTTCGTTCTTCGTTCTCCCCCCTTTTCTAGTGTTCTTCGGATTTCTCATGATTGACTTGGTTTGGTGCGATGATTTTCTAGGATTAGCACCCCAACACATAGAGGAACACTTGTGAGAAGTTTGGTTGAAGCCCCATTCAATTTGATTGAGATTGAATCAATTTTGGTTTGACCCGAGCTATTTTTGCTCTTTCTGGGCATTGGCGGACAGTACGCCATCCTGGTCACGGACAGTCCGCGGATCAGGATTGAGGGCAGGCAGTCAGGCGTAGCCCCCATACTGTTCCTGGTCCGGTGACCGGCGGACAGTTCGCGGTACAACCCGCGGACAGTCCGGGACTCGTCCAGCAGGGTTACAGAACTGTTGCGTTTCTGAGCTTTTGCCAGTGGATAGTCCGAGCCTCCCGGCGCGGACAGTCCGGCCTTCACCGGACAGTCCGGATCAGAGTACCAGACAGTCTGGGATCCTGCTGAAGGTTGATTTTTGTTCTGTGGCTTTGGCACATGGTTTTTGGGGTTCTCCGGTAGTTCCGTTGTACCACTAGGACATCTCCTAGGGTATCCACCTATTCGTATGTCGTAAACTCACAGGTTGTTTGAGCCTTCGCTTTTTGGGTGATTTTCTAGGACAAGGGCCATCATTTCTCGAGAAGAAATTTGAGGCTCCCATTCACCCCCCCTCTGGTCGCTAATTTGGTCCTTCAATTAGTATTGGAGCCGGTTAAGGGATCTTCTCTACTTTAATCGGTTTCGGATCCTAAGGGCGACTTGGATCGAGGGAACGACAAGGCTCCCTACTTCGATGGGACGAACTACCTTTATTGGAAGATTCAGATGCATGCTTATCTCAACAGCATCAGGTCTTCTGTTTGGGAGATATGTGAGAATGCTAAGTACGAGGTCCTTGTGGCTCGTGTGGGTCAGATCCAGATTGACCAGCACGAGGCGAACTCTAAGGCCCGTAACACACTTTTGGCTAGCATCTTCCTTCCTGAGTTCGAGCGTGTCTCCGAGCTTGAGATGGCATGAGAGATCTGGGTGAAGCTTCAAATCTATCACGAGGGGACCGTCCAGGTCAAGACCAGACTCTTCGAGAGATACAAGCGCAAGTACGAGAACTTGTTCAGATGGAGGGAGAGTCGATTGATGCTATGTTCGCTCGTTTCCAAATGATTGTGAACAAGATGTGTGCCAATCAGGCCAACCTACCTTATGATGATCATGAGAGGGCACTCAAGTTGCTATATGCCCTAGATCGGAAGGTATGGGAGGTGAAGGTGTTGACTATTATAGAGTCACCAAGCTATGACACCCTCACCATGGACGAGCTATTCAAAAAGCTCAAGTCCACCGAGATCGATCACCTAACTCAGGCCAAGCTGAAGAACCCATCTTCACATCCTATGGGCTTGGTCTCAGGCAAGGGTGGATCGACTCTTTTCTACTGACGCTTCACCTCCTCTCTTTGCTTTGTCTTCTTTGCTTTCAGTGACAGAGGAGCAGGTGGAGGCGTTGGGAGATGACGAGCTCGCCCTCATCATCACTCGGTTCTCGCGGTTTCAAAACAACGACTTGAATCGCCGGCATGGTGGCGCACGTGAGGGCTGCTACGAGTGTGGGGACGCTGATCACTTCATTGCGAACTGCCCTAAGCGCAACAAAGGCTTCCCCGACAAGAACCGCAACTCCGGGCGCAAGGCCAAGCCGGAGAACAAGGCCGAGAAGAAGAAGACCAAGGGCGGTTGCCGCAGGGAGGATCTCGAGAAGGCTTTTGAGCGCTGGCAGCCATTCCTTCATCGCCTCCATCAGCGACATCGAGAAGAGCTCCAACAGCGCTCCAACGATGATGAGTCCGAGCACAGGATGGAGGATCACTCTTCAATGGACTCTGCTTCTTTGGCAGCTCCACCGACGGCTTTTGCACCATGGCTTTGGACGAGAGGACCACAAGTGCCAGGATGAGCACGCCGACACCGATGACGACAACAATGCTTCCGAGGTATCAAATTTTCCCTTGTCGAGCGTCTTTCCGGTGAGCGTGACTCTTTGGCAAAAATAGTTCTCGCTCAGGACAAACAGCTTAAGTGTGTCGCTAGAGAGCGCAATGAGTTTAAGGCTAAGCTAGGCGAGGCGCTTAAGGAGCTTAAGAATGCTAGGTCCGAGGATGAGGAGGACTGTGATGAGTGCACAATGCACATGACAAACTTTACCACCCTACAAACCAAGTATGCCTCTTTGATCGAGGTGTATGATGAGCTGAAGAGTAGGCTAGACTTGGTGGGTGATTGTAAAGAGTGTCCCTCCTTGAAGAAGGAGCTGGAGTGAAGCGATGCCTTCTTTGCTCGGTCCGTGCAAGTCTTGTCCAAGCTTGCGAACTAAGTTGGCAGAAGTAGTGTCAAGTTTGCTGAAGCCTTGAAGGCCAGCTCAGTTAGCAGCACCGTTTCTGCCTCCATGTGAGCGATGTGAGGGGATGGAGCTTGAGATTGCCAACTGTCGGCATGATAGGATGCAAACCGAGGAGGAAAACACATACCTTTGGTCCATCCTGAGTTGGGTGTCATGCAGTGAGCCACAGTTGGGCATGATGATCAGTCAGTTCAAAAGGGGAACTGGCAGTCCGGGAGTAGGCTTTGCTACAAGTGGGGAGGGCGCTAGTACCTTCAGCAAGATCAGTGAGTTTAGTGAACTCGAGTGAGAAACCATCTGTTATCCTAAGCTTACCAAGATCACCCCACCTGAGCCTCCCAAGCCTATCACCAAGGATGGCATCCTTGATGAACCTCCCAAGGCTCCACTCGCAAGCAAGTGTGGGTTCCCAAATCTAACCATCTTGGAACACACTTGACACATTTCCTAGCATCTCTAGTGACCCCCTTCCAAGAGCAAGTGTTGACTCTTGCTAACGTCGTCACTAGGAGTAGACTATGGAATCTATCCCTGTCAACGGCGCCAGAAAGGTTTGTTGGTACTTCTTAATGTAAGAGTATAACTAACTATTCGTATGACTATTGGTAGGTTCCGCAAGCGCATAGAATAAGTCTATTGTAGCACTCACCCGGGAGTAATCGAGTATCGTATTTATTTCCACAGGGAAGCTACTATGGCAGAACTAACACTAGGACTGCTATGAACAACTAGTGATTCTACGGGGTTGATCGAAAAGTGTGAATGGGGGTTGTGTTTACAACTACTAAAAAGAAAAGAAAGACTAACTACTACTAACCTAAATCGGCGGGGTCTGGCCGATGAACAGATTAATGTTTTCCTACACACTTACGATCACACTAACTTAGCAATAAAGGTTCTATCTAGTTCTTCGAACCGTACACACCCTCTGGACTATTACCTCAGACGTGCACAACGAGGTTTATGATTTAAGAACTAACCCAACTACGTGGTGGAATTCAAGGCTCCCAGGGCTGTCACCACCTGTTTGCTACCACAGCTATCCGGGGGGCTAGCCCACAAACTAAGGTATAACTAGTCTAAGCACCGCGCTTACACTAATATATACTACTCTAATCTTGCGTCCAAAATTAGAGCACTGATTACTCAGCGAAGAACCCAAACTAGATGTAAACTAAATACTAAGTTATCTATGATCGAAAGCACTCAACAAGAACAATAAGTAAAGAACTTAAAGTAAATGCTGAAAGTAGAAGAACACTAAGATAAATGAAGGAAGACTTGGAATTATACCAGAGACTTGGAAGATCCTCTATTACAACTCCAGCTCTTCTCTTCTCACTCTCGCTCTCACTCTAAGTCTCTCAACTAGAGTGTTCTTCACCAGAGCTTCGCTTACAAGAGAGTGGGACTAATGAGGTGCGGTCTGAGTACAAATGAGCTCGGGGGTCCTATTTATAGCCTAAGGGACCTAGGGTGTACTTATGGACCTAGGGTTAGGTCAGGGGGTAAGTGTGATGGCGGGCGCCACTCCCCTAGCCCTTGGATCCACCGCCTCTTCACCAACGGCATCCAGGAGGCCCTCCAATCGGTTTGGGTCGGTTAGGGTTTCCAATAACCGTCACATGGGCAATTAGGCCATGATCCATGTGACACTGCTTCTTAGCCCTTGGATGAACCTACTTAGGTGAGCAACGGCTGCCAATGAATGTGGGGTGCTTCCCCTGGATCAGTGACGTGGCAGGGGGAGTTTGGGCTCTCCCCCCTGGCGGCCGCCAGCTAGGGGTGGCGGGCGCCACCCCTCCTTGGCCCAAAGTGAGCCCAGCAAGTGGGCTTGCTTCCTGGTGGGTCATTTGGTCATTTTGCTCAAAAACCCTGCAATTCCTACATTCAAATAAAACTCAAGGACAAGTGAAATCGTTAGTTTATAAAAGGTTTTTGGTTGATTTTAGGCCCTTGTGTTGCATTATATGACCTTGTTGATGCTAAGAATATGACACTTAGTGAGCGTTCAACAAGCTCCCCCAAGCTTACCTCTTGCTTGTCCTCGAGCACTTGAAAATAATCTTGGAACTCTGTGTTTTGTTGTGTATGCCCATATTATTTTCATCTCATGGAATTGGTAGCCTTCCCTGCACTCAAGATTAGAACAAAAGACCAGCAAGAAAGAAGGTTTGTCTTTCCCTTGCCTATTTTGCTAGTCAAGATATGTGGAGTTTTTGCATGTTTTGTTTCAAAGGGAAGCATGCTTAGTAACTTCTGTGGCTCACTCGATCACTCATATTTGTATGTGCGATAGAAGAATTATCCTCTCACTAAGACTTTATGTGGGGTTTAAGTGGGTAGGATAAAAGTGAGCATGCAATGCTAGCATAATTTTGCCAAGTTAGACAATGGCGCAAAGGAGCAACAAGTCATAGGTTCAGACCAGGATGTGCAAGTGTGTGGTATTTATTGTGGCTACTACTTTCATGGCACTTCTCCTTTCTATCTCATTTGTGGGATCATGGCTATCAATGAGAGCATTTGCTCTTTTGGATATTCTCTTTTTTCTAGAGCACTTGCTCTTTTGAATTTTCTTTCTAGAGCCTTGCTCTTTTGAATATTATTTTCTTTCAAGAGCACTTGCTCTTTTTTTAAATACTATAGCCTGTCCCTGAGATTTCATTATGGAGCATGATATTTTGCCATGGAGTATTCCTAACAATGAATGGAATAAAGGCATGTTGTGTCGTATCTCAGTGTAAGAATAGCACTATATAGGTGGGTGCAAGTGAATTCCTTGGTCTAAAGATATGACAAGTTTCTCTACCATGACTATCAATAAAAGTCTAACTAGCTCAACACTAACATGCAGCAAGTGGAAGCTCCTACTCTAAGAGTAAAAATTATTGCTTTGGTAGGACTTTCTTTGCCACAGAATTACTTAGAGCAAGTTTTTTAAATTTTTTTCAAAATAACAACTCCACAAACTTGACTTGACTCGCCAAGTCAAAGTAGAACTTAATTCCCCTTACTTACTCTAATGCTCATGTTCTCACAAGTTTAGTTCTAGCATACGTTCTCCCACTGATAACTCGATGCATGCTATGTTGGGAACACACTTGCCCAACCTCCGCACTTGTGCAGGGGAAGGAGCGAAGGTGACCAAGCGTCGGATGCGGTAGCGAAGGTGAAACGGAAGTGGAAAGTGCTCGAATTCCCAAAAAGTCGTGGTTTACACTGTTCATCCCCTTGGTATTTATAGGGAATGCCAAGGGGTACGGGCCAAATTACAAAAGGGTACAGCAAAGATTCCTCGCCTCCGCGCAGGGAGGAAGGGCAGAAACGTAAAACACACAGCTGGAGCGGAAACCCTAATCGGTCACACCCCGGCGCGCCGCCACCCACCTGGCCCCCTTTCACCTTCGGGGAGAGGTGCGGCGGTCTTGACCTTCGGCCGCGCTCACCTCCGGCTGCACTTGCCTCCCGGGAGAGGCAAGTGAACACGCTTGCTTGCCTGCCTGGACCCTCGCTCCAAGCGAAGGTGGGTCGACGGTCAGCGAAGGTTTCCTGCTGTGCGCCCATCGCCTCAGACCTGCACAGGAACACAGCAAGAGAGCGAGGGTTGATCCCGCATTCGGGGGTCAGGGTAGTGGCCTCCGATGGTAGAGAGACCCCGCAAGCACGCCAGGCGTTACGCGAGGGCTGATTTTGAGCACCAGTTCGGGCGGCGCTTCTGTCGAGGGTCCTTTCCCCCAACAGTAGCCCCTCGTTGTCTTGGATCTAAAAGATTGTGTTTAGGCCCAAGCAGCGCCTTTAAAAACGGGACCCTCGGCAGCGACGCCCGCGGTTGCTTTGGGCCGGGCCGTTGTGGTGTGTTTTATACTATTGAAGCCTGCTTCGTTTTTTGTGCCGCGTTCTTTGGTTGTCGTGCCGACTGTCGGGTGAGGGCTTCGTCTCCCGGCCTATAAATAGAAAGAGTAGGTGTGGAGTTTTGATTGTGCTCTCTGTTGCTATAGCCATCTTGTTGTTGCAATTTGCTTGTAGCGAAGGTTTGTTTGAGCTTGTCTGCGAGGGTTGAGACAGGCGTTGGTTGTGCGGTAGTGTTAGCAGTTGAAGAGATGGCAAGGTTGAAGCAAACTGCTCGTGCTGTTTCCCCCACAGCCGCGCGGATGAGGGGATTACCTTCGAGTTTGGTTTGAGCCGGGTTTGTGCAAGTGAGATTGCATCTTACGTGCGGTGGGGCTGGATTGAGGAGGGCAAGGCGAGGGCTAGCAGTGGGGAGACCGTGCCGAAGCCGGATGCAGACGAGGTTGTGGTGTTCGAAGAGTTCTTTTCGGCTGGCCTTCGCTTCCCAGCTGACCCCTTCGTGACTTCGGTCCTGCGTAGGTTCAACCTGCGGTTTCATCAGCTTACGCCTTCGTGCTTCACAAAGATGTCGGTCTACGTCTGGGCCTGCAGGTCTCAGGGGGTTGTCCCTCATGTCGAGGGTTTTGTTCGCACTCATCGCGTTCACATGCAGCCTCGCAAGATTATGGACAGCGAGGGCAGGACCAGCATTGGACAATTTGCGGTGTACACTTTTTGCCATCGCGCCGGCGCGGAGCTGCCGGTGCAAGCGCAGAAAAACAAGTGGAGCAGCGGGTGGCAGGAGTCCTGGTTTTATTACAAACTCAGTGACGGCTCCGAGCTTTGCGGCGAGCTTCCGGTGCTTGGAGATGTGGGCGCCGAAGCTAAGATGAGCATCGAGGCCCATGCTGCTGTTGATTGCCTGAGGGTCGTTGCGCGCTCTCCAGTGCGCGCGTGATTTGGTGGAGGAATATTGCTGTGCCAAGATTTGGCCTCTTGGCCGAAGGCAGACTTGGTTCGTTGTGGAGAACGACCCAAGGTATGAAGGTAGGGGCTTGAAGAAGCCTAGTTTGGATCTGGAGAAGGTCTGGGAAAGAACTCTTAAGAAATTTCCGAGGCGCGAGGATGGGAACGAAGCTGTTTTCAAACGAGTTCAGCAGTGGACGGACGAGCTCGTGGGGAAGCTTTCCCCATTGAAGTGAAGGCTATCCATAGCTTGATGGGCGGCGAAGGTCGCGTGAACAGAATGTTTGACATTCTTGGTATTCGGTACGCCGACTGGCCGGCTCCTTCGAGCGACGACGCGCCGAAGAAGAGGAAGCGTAAGGCTTTGGGAGAACGGAGATCGTCTCTCGGCCGAAGAGGGGCCGTGGTCGAGGCCGCGGGGGGCTGGTGGCCGAGCGAAGGTGCTTGCGACAAAGGTCACTGCTGGCTCTGTTGCTGCGGGCACTTCTTTGGCCGCGGCCGGAGCGGCCGGGGTGCCAGTTCAGTCGGGGACGCATGCCTCGCGTTGGAGGGATCGGTGCTTTGGTCCAACTTCGGGCGACGAGGATGAATCTGATGATGATGCGGAGGAAAAAGCAGAGGGGGAGACGGGCGAGGGCTCGTCTGATGAAGGTAGCGAGGGCTCTTCTGAAGGGCATGACACGGATGAGGAGGTGTCCATTGGAGGCGGAGCCTCGCCGGTTGTTGGTGCGATGGTTACCCAGGGCGCAGATGAGCTTACACGAGATATTGAGCCAGGTAGCCCTCGACGAGGTGCGGTTCCCAGGTTCGCGGGCTCACACCTTTGGGTGGAGGGGTCAGAGTTTGATGGGGAACTTGACTCTGCGCGGTCCCGGGGAAAAAAACCGTTTGGCGAGGCTAGCCGGTCGAGCCTTCCGGAATATGCCAGGAAGCTTGGGATTTCTGATCCGGCCACTGCGCTGTTCACCAGTCCGGACCTTCGGGATTGCCACTTGCAGTGTAGCCCGGAGGAAAGGCGTTTTTTGGGCCGGATCTTCGGCCGCATTTGTGTGCCGGAGGCGGAGGTTCTTCTTGCGGATCAAGCGGTTGGCGATACCTTCGATGATGTTGACGTCAAGTTGGCGGAGCTGATGCTTTTGAACCGCTCAGCGAGGCGGAAGGTTGGCTCCGACATGGAGTTTATGAGGAACCATATGACTGAACTTGAGAAGGAGAACAGCAAACTGGCGCGGAGCCTAGCGGGCAAGAAGAATGAAATGAGAATTGCTTCGGAGAAGGCTGCGAAGGCTCGAGAGGAGGCGGTGAGCTGGCGAGGCGTAATGCTGATCTGATTGCCGCGGGAAAGGAGAAGGACAAAGCTTTAGCCGAGGCCGAGGGTCGGCTGGTTGATTTGAAGAACTCTTGGCGGGCGAGCATGGAGAACGTCAAACGTAAACTTGATTGTTGTCTGACCGAGGCTGGGGGTTCAGCCGGAGAGCCGTTGCCTGCGGTTGATGCAGAGGCCTTCGAGGGCTGGCTGGGCAACGAGCTTGATGTGTTTAGCTCGCTAGTCTCTAATGCAGCCGATTTTGGTGGCTACGCCGGGGCCTTGGCAATGGCGAGCACGCTTCGACTGGCGGATTGTGATCATCTTCGCAAGGTCAAAAGGCCGAGCCATGTCTTTCCGACGGTTGAAGAGGTTCGCCAGATGAAGGTTGATGACGCAGATGTCCGGAACTGTGCGATGCGTTTGCTTCGCAAGTTTTGGATCTCCGGAGGTGGCCGGGCTCTCGCCTTCGAAGAAGCTGCCGAGGCTACGCGCCAGGTTCGCACCTTTGTTTAAGTTTTTTGGTCTGTGTTGCTTTTGTTTTAGAGGGGTTGTTTGTTGATTTTGGCGAGGTTTGTCCTTTATTTTGCTTGTAGGCTCGACGAGATGCGATGCCCTCCCGCCTGCGAAGATGCAGCGAGGGGTGACCCCGAAGCCGCCCCTGAGCCAGCTGTGCGGGGGTTACGCTCGCCGAGATCGAGGCGTTGACCGGGAGCGGGCCGATCGCGGAAGGAGATGCTGCGAAGGAGACACGGCGGAGGAGGCGTCAGCTGGGACCTCGACTGCCACCGCTGGCGAGGGTGTGGACATCAATCGGGGGAAGCTGGGCAGGTGTGATGCCTGGGTTTGTTGGGGCGAGGGAGGCCTTTTTGTAGATACTATGGTTGTTTGTAAAAACTTGGCGAGGCTGAGACATCTCGTATTTTTGTGCAACATGCAGGTTCCTGACGGAACCGTGCTAGACGTGTTCGACGTGACCCCGCTGATGTTGAACTACCAAGATGTTTTTATAACTGGTGAATCATGGGCTCGCGCTAGATTTAAATATCCTTCGCTTTCCTTTGAACGTTTTTGGTGGTCGAAGGTGCGGAGATATGATTTAAAGAATAGTAGGTCGAGTCGATTTTGGCGCGAGGCAGACTATACAGACCGCCAAGCCGATCGTTATTTGTTTGGGTCTTCGTCGACTTCGCAAGCTGTCGGTGATGATGATATTGACGAGAACACGGCTTTGGAATATTTGTTCGGTCGAAGGGAGCTTGAAATTGGTTCGGATGGGGCGCTTGTGATCCCGAAGGAGGAACCTTCGGAAGCTGTGACGAGGCATAGGTACATGTATAGGGCGAGGGTTTTGCCCGGGGAGCTGCCAATTGTCCCTGCAGCTCCTTTGTTGTGGGGACCCCTGGTTCCAGTGGAGGAGGGGGCTGAGATGGAGGCCGAAGGTTTGGATGATTTGGAGTTAATTGAGGGAGCGGTGGTCCCTTGTAAAGATTTTTTATTTTGGGATATGTTTGTTGTTGTAACATTGTTTTGTAACGGTATGAGAAAAGCGTATGGGTTTTAGCGAGGCTCGCGCACTTGCTCGTGTACGCTTGTTTTGAAAAACAGCGACGCCCCCTTTTTCTTTTAGCGAGGCTCGCGCACTTGCTCGTGTACGCTTGTTTTGAAAAAACAGCGACGCCCCCTTTTTCTTTTAGCGAGGCTCGCGCACTTGCTCGTGTACGCTTGTTTTGAAAAAACAGCGACGCCCCCTTTTTCTTTTAGCGAGGCTCGCGCACTTGCTCGTGTACGCTTGTTTTGAAAAAACAGCGACGCCCCCTTTTTCTTTTAGCGAGGCTCGCGCACTTGCTCGTGTACGCTTGTTTTGAAAAAACAGCGACGCCCCCTTTTCTTTTAGCGAGGCTCGCGCACTTGCTCGTGTACGCTTGTTTTGAAAAAACAGCGACCCCCCTTTTTCTTTTAGCGAGGCTCGCGCACTTCTTTTTGATCGCGTTGATGCGGCGAGCCTGGCTTGGAGGGCTCGGGCGGGACGGAGAAAGTGGGGCCCGCGCCGAGGCCTGTCTTGCAGGGCTCGGCGAGACGGAGAAAGTGGCGGGGTGCTCGACTTTCCTCCCCTTATCATAGGCGGAGGTGAGTTTGCTTTTGCGAGCCCCTGTCGTTTGTGCCAGGTGCTCGACTTTCCTCCCCGTTATCTTAGGCGGAGGTGGGTCTGCTTTTGCGAGCCCCTGTCTTTGTGCCAGGGTGCTCGACTTTCCTCCCCTTATCTTAGGCGGAGGTGAGTTTGCTTTGCGAGCCCCTGTCGTTTGTGCCAGGGTGCTCGACTTTCCTCCCCTTATCTTAGGCGGAGGTGAGTTTGCTTTTGCGAGCCCCTGTCGATTGTGCCAGGGTGCTCGACTTTCCTCCCCTTATCTTAGGCGGAGGTGAGTTTGCTTTTGCGAGCCCCTGTCGTTTGTGCCAGGGACGTGCTCGACTTTCCTCCCCTTATCTTAGGCGGAGGTGAGATTGCTTTTGCGAGCCCCTGTCGATTGTGCCAGGGTGCTCGACTTTCCTCCCCTTATCTTAGGCGGAGGTGAGTTTGCTTTTGCGAAGCCCCTGTCGTTTTGTGCCGGTGCTCGACTTTCCTCCCCTTATCTTAGGCGGAGGTGAGTTTGCTTTGCGAGCCCCTGTCGATTGTGCCAGGGGGTGCTCGATTTCCTCCCCTTATCTTAGGCGGAGGTGAGTTTGCTTTTGCGAGCCCCTGTCGTTTGTTGCCAGGGTGCTCGACTTTCCTCCCCTTATCTTAGGCGGAGGTGAGTTTGCTTTTGCGAGCCCCTGTCGATTGTGCCAGGGTGCTCGACTTTCCTCCCCTTATCTTAGGCGGAGGTGTGAAGTTTTGCTTTGAAAAGAAAAGGAATGTTTTTCGAAGCAATCTTAGCGGGCTTCCATCGAATGTAGCGCTCTTTGAAAGAGATCCGCTTTTCGATGTTTGGGCGTAGAGGGTTAGAGATTTTACTTTTTTGGGGGTTGTAGCCTGTATTATGCTTTGGATGCTGCCTCGTTAAAAAACCTTACGCCCCTTCGTAAGGAAAAAGAGTGCAGCTCCTGTTTTTGTTGAATGAGTAGACACATGAAAAGTATCAAAAATTACATAACGCGAGGGCTCGCTAAGGCTCCGCTATGGGTAGAATTTGCGAAGGTCGTCGATGTTCCAGGTGTGTGGTAGTATGTTACCTTCGCTGTCGGAGAGGTGGAAAGAGCCTGGGCGATTGCATTCTGCGATCAGGAACGGGCCTGTCCACTTAGGCTGGAACTTTCCCCCGTGCTTGCGTTTTGTTTACGGATGAGGACGAGGTCACCCTTCTGCAGGTTCTTGATTCTGACCTTTTTATCTCTCCACTCTTGGTCTCTTCCTGATATTTGCGAAGGTTGTGAACTGCGCTGCATCTTGTTTCTTCTAGCAAGTCCTTGTCGGTTAGTATGGCTGGCTCATCACTTGCGAGGGTTGTTCTTGGTGAGATGAATTTTAGCTCCTCTGGTAACACGGCTTCTTCGCCAAACAAAAGTTTGAAGGGTGTGAACTTGGTTGCTCTGCATTCGGAGGTATTGTGAGACCAGGTGACTGCAGTTAGCTCGTCTGCCCATTTGCCTTTGGGTCTGCCTTGCAATTTTTTGGATATGGATTGGAAGATTGTTGCGTTGGCTCTTTCGACTAGGCCGTTGGACTGCGGGTGTCGGACTGAGGCGAAGCATAGAATTGTTCCGATTTGTGCGCAGAACTCTTTGAAAACCTCGCTGTCAAACTGGGTGCCATTGTCGACGGTTAGATGTTGGGGGACTCCGAAGCGACAAACTATCTGCTGCCAGAAAAACCTTTTTACTGCGAGGGATGTTATGGAGGACAGCGGTCTTGTTCGGTCCATTTGGTGAAATATTCCACGGCTACCACCGCGTAGCGAAGGTTTCCTGGGGCCGTCGGTAATGGGCCACGAGATCCATTGCCCACCTTTGTAGGGGCCAGGTTGGGCGTATGAGGGTTGTGGGGGCCCCTGGGGTGTTTTGGTTTTTTGCTGTCAGTTGACAACCTTCGCACTTCTTGACGATGGTTTCAGCGTCTCTCAGCGCAGTTGGCCAGTAGAAACCTTGCCGGAAAGCCTTTCCTACTAATGCTCTTGGGCCATTGTGTGAACCGCATATACCTTCGTGGATGAGTTTGAGAATGTCGGTACCTTCGGATTGTGACACGCACTTGAGCCAAGGTGAGGTTACCGAAGCTTTGAGCAAGGTGTTATCCATAATCTTGTACCCTCGCACTCTTTGCTTTAGTCTGTTCTCTTCCTCTTTGGAGCTGGGTTCATGGAGTCCTTTGATGTAGGCCATGATAGGTGCTCTCCAATCCTCGCACTGAATTGTGTTGATCAGCTTGATGCTGATCTCGAAGCTTCGAAGGCTGACTGAGTGGAAACCTCGTAGAACACGTCCGGAGGGAGCTGTAGCTGCTGCGCGGCTGCTTTGGCTAAGCAATCTGCTTCGCTGTTTTCAGTCCTCGATATTGCTTTTACGGTTATGCCGAGGAAAAAGGATTCTAACCTTCGTACATATTGAAAATACTTTTGAAGCTCTGGATCTTTTGCTTTGTAGTTCTTTTCAATATGCCCCGCAATGACTTGAGAGTCTGTGTTGATGAGTGCCCTTCGGACTGATAATGAACGCAACCTTGAAAGTGCCAGAATCACAGCCTCATATTCAGCGGAGTTGTTTGTGCATTTGAAGTCCAGCCTTCGTGCGTATCTCAGCTTCGACCCGGAGGGCGAGATTAGATTAGAAAGCCGAGGCACCGGCTCCAGTTGCGCCCCAGGCCCCGTCGACGTAAACGATCCAAAACTGGTCCTGCTGCAGCTCGCCGGGGCGAGGGTCGGGTGTCCATTCTGCTATGAAATCAGCCAGCACCTGTGATTTGATCGCTGTTCTGCCAACGAAGGTTACAGCATAACTATTAAGCTCGACTGCCCATTTTGCTATTCTTCCAACGGCTTCGTTATTTTTGAAAATGCTCTCGAGAGGGTACGTCGAAGGTACATGTATCTCGTGAGCCTGGAAATAGTGCTTGAGCTTTCTTGATGCCATGACGACGGCGTATGCTATTTTCTCAAGCTCCGAATAATTTCTCTTTGGGCCTTCGAGGGTTTCTGAAACATAGTAAATTGGGGCTTGTCTGGTTTGTTGTTTTCGTGGAGCTCCTTGATGAGGACTGCGCTTGCAGCGTGTGGCGAAGCTGCGACGTAGAGTAACAACAAGTCTCCCCTGCTTGGGCTGGTTAAGGCAGTCAAGCTGGTCAGATATTTTTTCAGCTCCTCGAAGGCCTTTTGCTGCTGGGGGCCCCAGTGGAAAGGAGCATTGCTTCTGAGTGTTTCGAAAAATGGTAACCCTCGCTCTGCGGATCTTGAGATGAATCTGCTAAGTGCTGCCAAACGACCAGTCAGACGCTGAGCTGCTTTCTTGGTCGTCGGAGGTTCCATGTTCATGATGGCATCAATCTTCTCAGGGTTGGCCTCGATTCCTCTGGCTGAGACGATGCAACCTAGCAACTTGCCTTCGCTTACCCCGAAAACACATTTTTCTGGGTTTAGTTTCAGTCCGGCGTACCGGAGGTTGCTGAATACCCTCGATAGGTCTGGAATGTGGTTCTCTTTTAGTTCGCTTTGAACGACTAGGTCGTCGACATAGGCGGAGACTGCATGCTCATCCTTGAAAACTTCGGAGGTCATGCGAGCGAAGGTTGAGCCTGCATTTTTCAAACCTTCTGCCATTCTTCGGAAGCAAAAAGTGCCCGAGGGTGTGATAAAGCTTGTTTTTTCTTCGTCTTCTTCGTTCATCCAGATTGGTGATAGCCTGAGAAGCAATCGAGGAGGGATAGCATTTGGCAGCCTGCCGCTCTGTCGACCAGGGTGCTTATGTTTGGGAGGGGGAAGTCATCCTTCGGACAGGCTTTGTTCAAGCAAGTGAAATCGACGCACATTCGCCATTTTTTATTCTTCTTTTGGACTAGGACCACATTTGAGAGCCAAGTTGGGTATTTGACTGGGCGAATGACGCCTGCGTCCAGAAGCCTTTTTACCTCAGCCTTCGCTGCCTCCTTTCTTTCTTCTGACATCTTGCGAAGCTTTTGTTTGATTGGGCGATAACCTGTCTTGATGTTCAGGGCTCTATGCTCGATCATTGATCTGTTGACTCCTTTTAGGTCTTCGGCGGACCAAGCGAAGGTGTCGGAATTTTCTCTGAGGAAGGTGACGAGGTTGCCTTCTGATCGAGGGTCTAGATTGGCTGAGATGATCACCTTTCTTTCTCCATTACCCTCGAAGAGTTGGACTTGTTTGGTTTCGTCCTTTGGCGCCGCCTTCACTCTGTCATTGCAGGCCTCGCCTTCGACGCTGATACCGGGGGTTTGAGGTTTTGACAAATTATGTACATTGCGTTGCCCCGGAGCGACGTTCCCTTCAGCTGTCCTTGCAATGTCCTGGTCCCCGAATACCGCGACGACACCCTTCGGCGCGGGAAGTTTCATGCATAGGTAGGCGGGATGGATGACCGCATTGAACGCGTTTGTGACCCCTCGGCCAAAAATGGCATTGTATGGGTAGAACATGTCGACGACATCGAATGTTATGTGTTCCGTCCTGCAGTTGATTTGGTCGCCGAAGGTTACGGGCAGAGGAATTTTCCCGACGGCTCTTACTTGTTGACCACCGAAACCGTATAGGGGGTTGTCGGCCGGTTGCAGAAGATTTCTGTCAAGCTTCATGCTGTCGAAGGTTGAAGCGAACAAGATGTCAGCGGAGCTTCCAGTATCGACCAGTATTTTGGTGACGGTCCACCCAGCGAGGTTGGTTTCGATCACCATGGCATCTGTGTGAGGGTAATCTCTTAGCTTCATGTCACTGGAATCGAAGGTTATGGGGATGTGAGACCAGCGACCGAATTTATGTGGTCCTTCGACGGCCACGTGGTGAACGCGTCTGGCATGTTCCTTCCTCTGCCGTTTGTTGCCATGGTCTTCGTTTGAGCCTCCGGTGATAGCTAGAATGACACCGAAGGTCGATGTTGGATTGTTGATGGTTGTTTGGTTCGAGCCTTCGGCTTTCACAGGTTGTGGTGCTGGTAACGCGGGGATCGGCGGTGGTGGTGGTGGCAGAGCGCTGGTGGCTTGGTGGGTTGTTGGAATTTGGTTTGCGGGGTAGCTGGGTATGTGACTGTGTAAGGTGGGTTTTGGCGTTGTGGGGTGGTGGTTGGCTGATAATGGGTTTGGTTGTAGAGGGTGGTGGTTGTAGGGGGGTTGTTGCGAAGGTAGGCCGTAGCGTAGTTTATGGGGGTATAGTGGTATGTTGGGTTGGTGGGTGGAAGCTTGGTTTCCTTGTGTGGTTTATGGTTCGGGGGTCTGACATGGCAGGTTTCCCGGATTCCTGGAATTCTTTTCCTTTGGCGAAGCATTCGCATTGCTTTGTTGTGTGCCCCTTTCCCATTCCGCAGAAGTGACAATACATTTTGGCAGGATCTCGCTGCTGGTAGCGCTGGTTCGGCGGAGGTGGCAAAGCCTGCGGGGCTTGGCTGCTCGGGTGATGAGCGTCCCGTGTTTGATGTTCATAGCTTGTTGCTTTGTTGATCGCACCAACGTTGCTTTGCTCTTGGCGAGGGTTGCTTTCTCTCGGTTGAGGCCTCGGCTGTGGCCTCTGCTGAGACCTCCGAGCGTCGGACTTTGCTCTGAAATCCATATCAGCTCTACAGTATCTTTCCATTGTTTCATGCAACTCCTCGATCGAGTTTGCCGGTTTTCTGGCAAATTTTGAGGAGCATGGTCCTGGGCGCAAACCACTGACTGCAGCGAGGATGACAGCCTCGTCAGATATCCCAGGGGTCCTCGCTCTGATTTGAATGAACCTTCGCCAGTAATCTTGGAGCGGCTCGCGTTCCTCTTGCTTGCAGTTGAATAGCTCGATGGGGTTTAACGGGGCTGGAGTGATGCCCTTGAAGTTTGTACACAGCTTGTCTCTGAGGCAGAGCCCAGGAATCCACAGTTCCGGGGCGAAGGTTGCTGTACCAAGTTTGTGCGATGTCTCGCAGAATGATGAAAGGATTTGGCCATTGTTGATTCGTCACCGCCTGCTGCGGCAACCGCTGCTTCATAGCTCATGATGAACTGGCGAGGGTCGGAAAGTCCATCATAGCGAGGTAGGTTTTGTGGATTATAGCAAGGTGGCCAGGGCTGGGTTTGGAGTGTTTGGGAGAGTGGTGACTTTGGATCGTATGGCATTTGGTGTGTTGATGCCTTCGCTGAATGCGAAGGTTTTGCTCTCTCTCATCTGGGTAGAGTTGGCGGAGGTTTGGGTGTCTCACAAGATATGGCTCTGGGTGTACTGGTGGTGGTGGGGGTGGGGGTGGGGGGTGGTGACGAAGGTTGTCTTGGTTTGGCTCCTCATTCCCCTCTCGCAACGGGGGTATCTCCTCATTGTTCCAGCCCTCGGCTTCGGCCTCTGCCGCGGCGAGGGACTCCTCCATGCGGCGAAGCTGCTCCCTGGCCTCGTCTGCCCTCTGTCTGATTGAGCGCAGTCGGTTGTGCCTCTCAAGCTGTTCCAGGCGCCTCTTCTTCTCTTGCAGCTCAGCCTCGAGCCTTTCAAGGGCCTCGAGGCCCACCTCTTCTTTCCCCTTCTCCTTCTCCCGAAGTGTGTGGGTGCGGCTGTGTCGCCACTCGGGCCTGGGGGCCCAGGGATTGGGGTTCCGGGGTGACATTTTCTCCTCCCGAGGGTTGTGCAATTTCCTCAGCAGGCGGGACCACCGCTGCCGCCTCTCTAGCAACGCGCTGGTCCCTCGCCGAAGGTGCCCTCCTGTTTCCCGCCATTTCAGACTTCGCCGATCCCCACGGACGGCGCCAAACTGTTGGGAACACACTTGCCCAACCTCCGCACTTGTGCAGGGGAGGAGCGAAGGTGACCAAGCGTCGGATGCGGTAGCGAAGGTGAAACGGAAGTGGAAAGTGCTCGAATTCCCAAAAAGTCGTGGTTTACACTGTTCATCCCCTTGGTATTTATAGGGAATGCCAAGGGGTACGGGCCAAATTACAAAAGGGTACAGCAAAGATTCCTCGCCTCCGCGCAGGGAGGAAGGGCAGAAACGTAAACACACAGCTGGAGCGGAAACCCTAATCGGTCACACCCCGGCGCGCCGCCACCTGGCCCCCCGTTCACCTTCGGGGAGAGGTGCGGCGGTCTTGACCTTCTCGGCCGCGCTCACCTCCGGCTGCACTTGCCTCCCGGGAGAGGCAAGTGAACACGCTTGCTGCTTGCCTGGACCCTCGCTCCAAGCGAAGGTGGTGTCGACGGTCAGCGAAGGTTCCTGCTGTGCGCCCATCGCCTCAGACCTGCACAGGAACACAGCAAGAGAGCGAGGGTTGATCCCGCATTCGGGGGTCAGGGTAGTGGCCTCCGATGGTAGAGAGACCCCGCAAGCACGCCAGGCGTTACGCGAGGGCTGATTTTGAGCACCAGTTCGGGCGGCGCTTCTGTCGAGGGTCCTTTCCCCAAGCATACATTTTTAATTTATTAGAAAGATGACGAGTTGAGAGCGTTTCATTTATTGCTATGTTTTATATCTTAATTTTGGAACTACAATTAACTAGATAAAACTCAAATTTAAATTACTAAAATAAATAAAACTGACAGAAATAAAGACGGTAGTGATACTTACTCGTTGACGGGGTCCTCACCCAAGCTGGGTTTGGCGTGGCAGGTCACATCCATCTTGACGACGGTACAGTCGTCCAGTTGTGGTTCTTGCAGGAGAGAAGAAATATTACCCAGTTCTCCACCAGTCTTTTCCTGGCGGAATTCCTGGAAATTTGTGGTTCAAGTTGTTCAAGTCCTGACGGATTTCAGCAGTATCCATGGAAGTCCATTCATCTGGTGCTGAAGATATCCCATATCGCGCATCCCACGTCCTGATGAAAGGACGAAGGCGAGCGGCTGTGGCGAGATCCCCTATGGAAGAACTCATCACCACGGCCAGTGTACCGGGTGGATCCTCCCAAAGAATGGGTTGAACTCCCCAACTGGGATGAGTGAAAGGACGCCTCCTGGCCGTATTCCACCGCGGATGCTGCGGTTGCTGCCCAATTTGACCCTCCTGCTTGGTGCGAGCCAGGGGGTGTCAAATGACCATAGTGTGCTACTCCTTCATACTGCCCTGCATGGAAAGGGTCAAATTCCTGTGCCGCTGCTGCTGCTTTTGCGGCCTCTTCTTGCTGCACGGGTCTGTGCTCGCGTCCTCCTCCTGGGAACCTGCATGATGTTCTCTCGGGCCAACCTGCGGTTTTGCTCTGCCTCGGTTTCCACTGCCAAAAGTAATGTTGGTGCATTCTCCAACCAAAGTGACATGTCAGGAAGAGCGATTTTATTCACATAATCTTGATAGATCATGTGAATCTCACCGGTCTCCTGGTTCTCACGCAAGAGGTGTCCTTGCGAGAAGTGCTCCATTGTCAAAAGGTCTCGGTCACTAGGAATGTAGGAGTATATAGCGGTGTTCAGCAGACCCATGTTAAAAGCTAGTCTAGTTATCCAAGATGTCATTTCAAATTTCCAGTGCGTTGATTAAATTTAGACCAGTAGTCCGCCATGGCCTTGGCGGGTGACACTTTTATGTGGTTAACTAGAGCATACAACAGCAGCATTTCAGGCTTTTTGATTGGTCTCAAGTCAGGTCTTGGAAAAGTGTGATACTAATATATTTGTGGAAAAACCTGAGCGTGGGGTTGTGGATATTACTTGTACGGGGCAAGCCTGGGTCTCGTCCCAGCAATGCTTTTCCAAAAATCATTTCTATTAAAACCCGTACAAGCAGACTCCAGGTTTAGCAAGCATGAATCATCAAAATTTAAGTGCTTGCTAAACCCCCCACGAGAGAGTGTGCTCTTCATTAAAAAGCCGGAATGTTACGTGAGTAGCAGACAGTTGCATGGTAGCTAGAAATTCCATTGTGAGGGGAAGGATTCCCTCCTCATTAACCATCCATGCATCTTCCCATCCCAAAGTTCGAGAAATATAAAGAAACTCACTGTCCATACCAGTGCGACTTAGCAAGTCGGCGTCGATGCGGCGGGGGTGTGAACGAACTCCCTCTCACTGAGGATGTTCCGGGCCTGCCGTTCCCGATCACTCTGCCAGATGATATTCATTGACAGAGTTCAAGATGCGGATGGTCGGTCCAGCCTGGTGTGAGAACGGAGAGTTCTGATCCACCGACATTGCGTCGGTGGATGGAGTACCCCGCCCGGCGCTCTCCTCATCACTCCTAGCAAAGCGAATGTGGGTGTTTGCTCTCGACGAACTTCCCTCACCCTTGCTCTTCTTCTTCTTTCCGGTGAAGAAGTTCTTGAGAGGGCCCATGACTTCTTTGCTAGTGCTTAGGATGGCTGATGTTTTTGTGTTTTGAGTGTGTTGTGAGAACTTGCATGGGGTGTGGGTAGTATTTATAGGCTGAGGATAGAATGAGGGAGGCTGTGAGCCTCACCCTGCTGGCGGGCGCCACCCCACCTTGCTCAAAAATGTCTGCAACCGACACATGAGGTTTCCCTTGTAATGTCCACTGAAATTCCAAGTGGGGAATAAAGTGGTAGGTTCGGTGCAAAGTGAAAAGAGTGCAACCTCCTAAAGGGGCAAGTGGGCTGAAAATTTCAAAGACCACTTCTTCATCCTGGTCACACTTTATACCAAGGATGGTGGGAAACTTACTCGGGAGCAGTTTTGTACCAAAATGTGGAAATAGAGGTGGCGGGCGCCAGGAAAATGTGGCGGGCGCCACCCTCTTGGCTGAAATTTCACTCCAACTCACCCCTCCTTTCACCTAGTGCTCTCCTTGTCACTCTCCATCACATGTGCACCAGAATTTTTGGGTGGAGATGTGTCCAAAAGTTAGAGTGAAGAGGGGGGAGACATGGGAGTGAGTGATTGCATTGAAATGAGCAAAGACATGGGTCTCCCTTGGTGTTATTTGGGTCTAGGAGGTAGGTGTAATAGTCTAGAGATTGGCTAGTGCTCCCTAGTGCACACTAGGGTGGCGGGCGCCACCCCTATGGCTGCCTAAGCTCCCTAGGTGCCACCTAATCACTCTAGTAAACATCTACTTTGCTGAAAATTAAATTGCTTAAGTAAAAATGAAAATTAAATGAGGGGATAAAGACTTACCTTAGCCTAACTCACCTTGGTTAGCCGCTTTGGATTCCCGATTGGTGTCGCCTTCACGGTGGTGTGGTGGAATGTCGGCACCGACGAACCTTGATGACGGGTGTTTTTCCGGTCGCGGGTGTGAACTCGAATTTCTCCTCCTTTCCACTGATGTGGAGCTGAATTTCTCCAGCTCCTACATCACTGGTGGCTTTTGCAGTGCTCAGAAATGGCGCCCCAAGATCAATGGCGTCCGGTGGTCGGGATTAATATCCAGAACCACAAAATCCACCGGAACAAAGAGATTCCGGATTTTCACCGGAATATTCTCTGCTATTCCCGCGGGATATCGGAGCGATTGATCGGCTAGCTGCAAACACATAGAAGTAGGGGACAAGGTATGATGATTTAATTTTCATATATTACCTTGGGCATGACGCTGACACTTGCTCCCAGATCACAGAGTGCATGCTCGAAGTGCTGCTCTCCAATTAACATGCGATCGTTGGTGTTGGAACGCACTTGCCCTACCTCCGCACTTGTGCAGGGGAAAGAGCGAAGGCGGCCAAGCGTCGGATGCAGTAGCGAAGGTAAGGCGGAAGTGGAAGGTGCTCAATTTTCCCAAAAAGTCGTCCCTTTACACTGTTCATCCCCTTGGTATTTATAGGGGATGCCAAGGGGCACGGCCAAATTACAAAAGGGTACAGGGAAGATTCCTCACCTCCACGCAGGGAGGAAAGGCAAAAGCGTAAATACACGGCTGAAGCGGAAACCCTAATTGGCCACCCCCACACGCGCCGCCACCTAGGTTCCCGTTCACCTTAGGGGAAAATGCGGAGGTTTTGACCTTCGGCCGCGCTCGCCCTTGGGCCCGCGCCCCTCCGCCATCTGCCGGCCTGAGGCGCTTTACTTGCCTTCGGGGGAGAAGACCGAAGGTTTTGACCTTCGGCCGTGTTGCGCGCCGGACCTCGGCTTTGCGCTCGTCCTTTCGGGACGAAGCTCGCGACCGCCGCTTGCTTGAACCTTCGCCACAAGCGAAGGTTGGCGTTGTGGGCCAGCGAGGATTTCCTGCAGTGCGACTGTCGACTTGACCTGCATGGAGAACAACGAAGCGACGAGGGTTGAACCCGCGTCCGGGGGTCAGAGTAACGATCCCCAGTAGGAGAGGGCCCTCGCAAGGACAACGAGGCATTGCGCGAGGGTTAATTCCAGCACCAGTTCGAGCGGCGCTTCTTCCCGGGGTCCTTTCCCCCAACAGTAGCCCCTCGTTGTCTTGGATCTAAAAAACCGTGTTTAGGCCCAAGCAGCGCCTTTCAATGGGGATAAAAAACGGGACCCTCGGCAGCGACGCCCCGACTGCTTGGGCTGGGCCGTTGTGTTGTTGTTTGTACTATTGAAGCCTGTTTCGTTTTTGCGCCGCGTTTTTCGGTTGTCGTGCCGATTTCGTGGGGTGAGGGGCTCGTCTCCCGGCCTATAAATAGAAAGAGGTGTGAAGAGTTTTGATTGTGTCCTCTGCTATAGCCTCCTGCTGTTGCGATTTGCTTGTTGCGAAGGTTTGTTTAGCTTGCGTGCGAGGGTTTGGACGGGCATTGGCGAACATACTTGTGTGCGAAGGTTTGTTTGATAGTTTTTGGTAGCTGAAGAGATGGCCAGATTGAAGCAGACTGCTCGGGCTGGTTCTCCTGCCGTCGCGGATGATGGGGTTACCTTCGAGTTTGGTCTTAGCCGGGTTTGCGCCAGTGAGATTGCGTCTTATGTGAGGTGGGGCTGGATTGAGGAAGGCAAGGCGAGGACCAGTAGTGGGGAGACCGTTCCGAAGCCAGAGGCGGATGAGGTTGTGGTCTTTGAAGAATTTTTTTCGGCTGGCCTTCGCTTTCCGGTGATTTCCTTTGTGACCTCCGTTCTTCGAAGGTTCAACCTGAAATTTCATCAGTTGACGCCTTCTTGTTTTACGAAGATGTCAGTGTACGTGTGGGCATGCCGTTCTCAGGGCACCGCTCCACACGTCGAGGTTTTTATCCGCACTCATCGTGTGCACATGCAGCCCCGCAAGATGGATTGTGGCGAAGGTAACACTCGTCTTGGACAGTTTGCTGTGTACACATTCTGCTATCGCGCTGGGTCAGAGGTGCCGGTGCAGGCCCAGAAGAATAAGTGGAGCAGCGGATGGCAAGAATCCTGGTTTTACTACAAGCTTAGTGGCGACGTCGAGCTTTGCGGCGAGCTTCCGCTTCTTGGAGATGTCGGCGCCGAGGCCAAGATGAGCGCCGAGGCTCATGCTGCGGTTGATTGCTTGAGGGTTGTGGCGCGCTCGCAGTGCGCCCTGACTTGGTCGAAGAATATTGTTGTGCGAAGGTGTGGCCCCTTAGCCGAAGGCAAAAATGGTTTGGAGTCGGGGAGGACCCCAAGTATGTGGCTAAGGGTTTGAAGAAACCGATAGTTGATTTGAACAAGATTTGGGAAAAAGTTCTTGCAAAGTTTCCGAGGCGCGAGGATGGGAACGAAGCTGTTTACAAGCGGGTTCAGCAGTGGGCTGAAGAGCTTGTTGGGAAATTATCCATATTGGAGGTGAAGGCTATCCACAGCTCGGTGGGTAGCGGAGGTCGAGTGAACAGGATGTTCGACATTCTTGGTATTCGGTACGCAGACTGGCCCGCTCCTTCGAGCGACGACGCGCCGAAGAAGAGGAAGCGTAAAGCTTCGGGAGAAAGGGAGATCGTCTCTCGGCCGAAGAGAGGCCGTGGTCGAGGCCGTGGCGGAGCTGGTGGCTGAGCGAAGGTGCTTGCGATGAAGGTCGCTGCTGGCTCTGTTGCTGCAGGCACTTCTTCCTTGGCCGTAGCTCCAAGCGGCCGAGGTGCCGGTGCAGTCGGGGGACGCGTGCCTCGCGTTGGAGGGATCGGCGCTTTAGTCCAGATTTCGGGCGGCGAGGATGAATCTGATGATGATGAGGTGGAGGAGAAGGACGCAAAGGAGGGGGAGACGGACGAGGGTTCGTCTGATGAAAGCAGCTAGGGTTCTATTGAAGGGCATGACACGGATGAGGAGGTGTCTATTGGAGGCGGAGCCTCGCCGAGTGTTGGTGCGATGGTTGCCCAGGGCGCAGTTGAAATCGCACAAGATATTGAGCCAGGTAGCCCTCGACGAGGTGCGGTTCCCAGCTTTGCGGGCTCGCACCTTTGGGTGGAGGGGTTTGAGTTCGATGGGGAACTTGACTCTGCGCGATCCCGGGAAAGAGACCGTTCGGTGAGGCTAGCCGGTCGAGCCTCCCGGAATATGCTAAGAAGCTTGGGATTTCTGATCCGGCGACTGCGCTGTTCACCAGTCCGGACCTTCGGGATTGCCACTTGCAGTGTAGCCCGGAGGAAAGGCGTTTTCTAGGCCGGATCTTCGGCCGCATTTGTGTGCCGGAGGCGGAGGTTCTTCTTGCGGATCAAGCGGTTGGCGACACCTTCGACGACGTTGACGTCAAGTTGGCGGAGCTAATGCTCTTGAACCGCTCAGCGAGGCGGAAGGTTAGCTCCGACATGGAATTTATGAGGAACCATATTACTGATCTTGAGAAGGAGAATAGCAAACTGGCGCGGAGTCTAGAGAATAAAGAAAATGAAATGAAGATTGCTTCGGAGAAGGCCGCGAAGGCTCGTGAGGAGGCGGATGAGCTGGCGAAGCGGAATGCTGATCTGATTGCCGCGGGAAAGGAGAAAGACAAGGCTTTGGCCGAGGCCGAGGGTCGGCTAGGTGATTTGAACAAATCTTGGCGGGCGAGTATGGAGAATGTCAAACGTAAACTTGATTGTTGTCTGACCGATGCTGGGGGCTCTGCCGGAGAGCCATTGCCTGCAGCTAGCGCAGAGGCCTTCGAGGGCTGGCTGGGTAACGAGCTTGATGTATTTAGCTCGCTAGTTTCCAATGCAGCCGATTTTGGTGGCTACGCCGGGGCCTTGGCAATGGCGAGCACGCTTCGACTGGCGGATTGTGATCATCTTCGCAAGATCAAAAGGCCGAGCCATGCCTTTCCGTCGGTTGATGAAGTTCGTCGGATGAAGGTTGATGACGCAGAAGTTCGGAACTGTGCGATGCGCTTGCTTCGCAAGTTTTGGATCTCCGGAGGTGGCCGAGCTCTCGCCTTCGAAGAAGCTGCCGAGGCTACACGCCAGGTTCGCATTCTTTTTAGATTTTTGATTTTTGTTGGTTTGTTTTAGAGGGTTGTTGTTGATTTTGGCGAGGTTGTCTTTTGTTTTGCTTATAGGCTCGACGATGCAATGCCCTCGCCGCCCATGGAAGTCGCAGCGAAGGGTGGCTCCGAAGCCGCCCCTGAGCCAAGTTGTGCGGGGGTTACGCTCGCCGAGATCGAGGCGTTGACCGGGACGTGCCGATCACTGAAGGAAATGCTGCGCAGGCGACGGCGATGGAAGAGGAGACTGCGACGAATGTCGAGGCTGCTGCGGAAGAAAACACGGCGGTGGAGGCGTCAGCTGGGACCTCGACTGTCGCCGTTGGCGAGGGTTTGGATATCACCGAGGGGAAGCTGGGCAGGTGTGATGCCTGGGTTTGTGGGCGAGGGAGGCCTTTTTGTAGATACTGTGGTTGTTTGTAAAGACTTGACGAGGCTGAGACATCTCGTATTTTTGTGCAACATGCAGGTTCCTGACGGAACCGTGCTAGACGTATTCGACGTGACTCCGCTGATGTTGAACTACCAAGATGTTTTTAAACTGGTGAATCGTGGGCTCGCGCTAGGTTTAAATATCCTTCGCTTTCCTTTGAACGTTTTTGGTGGTCGAAGGTGCGGAGGTATGATTTAAAAATAGTAGGTCGAGTCGATTTTGGCGCGAAGCAGACTATACAGACCGTCAAGCCGATCGTTATTTGTTTGGATCTTCTTCGACCTCGACAAGCTGGTGGTGATGATGATATTGACGAGAACGCAGCTTTAGAATATTTGTTCGGGCAAAGAGAGCTTGAAATTGGTTCGGATGGGGCGCTTTTGATCCCGAAGGAAGAACCTTCGGAAGTTAATGAGACGAGGCATAGATATATGTATAGGGCGAGGGTTTTGCCCGGGGAGCTGCCAATTGTCCCTGCAGCTCCTTTGTTGTGGGGGCCCCTGGTTCCAGTGGAGGGGGGGTTTGAGGAGGAGGCCGAAGGTTTCGGTGATTTGGTGTTGATTGAGGGGAGCGGTGGTTCCTTGTAAAGATTTTTTATTTTGGGATATGTTCGTTGTTGTAACGTTATTTGTAACGGCATGAGAAAGGCGTATGGGTTGTGTGCCATGTTTGCTGTGCTATTTAACGTTTCTTATATTGTTTTAACAGCGACGCCCTGTTTATTTTTGGCGAGGCTCGCGCGCTTGCTCGCGTGAGCTTGTTTTGAAAAAACAGCGACGCCCCCTTTTTCTTTTAGCGAGGCTCGCGCATTTGCTCTTGTGAGCTTGTTTTGAAAAAACAGCGACGCCCCCTTTTTCTTTTAGCGAGGCTCGCGCATTTGCTCTTGTGAGCTTGTTTTGAAAAAAACAGCGACGTCCCCTTTTTCTTTTAGCGAGGCTCGCGCACTTGCTCTTGTGAGCTTGTTTTGAAAAAACAGCGACGCCCCCTTTTTTCTTTTAGCGAGGCTCGCGCACTTGCTCTTGTGAGCTTGTTTTGAAAAAACAGCGACGCCCCCTTTTTCCTTTAGCGAGGCTCGCGCATTTGCTCTTGTGAGCTTGTTTTGAAAAAACAGCGACGCCCCCTTTTTCTTTTAGCGAGGCTCGCGCACTTGCTCTTGTGAGCTTGTTTTGAAAAAAACAGCGACGCCCCCTTTTCCTTTTAGCGAGGCTCGCGCATTTGCTCTCGTGTGATGAGCTTCTGATTGCTTTTGCGGGGGTGCTTGATGTTTTTGGACTTCGCGCCTCCCTTTGTTTTAGGCGGAGGTGAGCTTGTTTTTGCTTTTGCGACCCCTGTCGTTTGTGCCAGGGTGCTCGACTTTCCTCCCCTTGTCTTGGGCGAGGTGAAGTTGCTTTTTGCGAGCCCCTGTCGTTTGTGCCAGGGTGCTCGACTTTCCTCCCTTATCTTGGGCGGAGGTGAAGTTTGCCTTTTTTGCGAGCCCTGTCGTTTGTGCCAGGGTGCTCGACTTTCCTCCCCTTGTCTTGGGCGGAGGTGAAGTTTGCCTTTTTGCGAGCCCCTGTCGTTTGTGCCAGGGTGCTCGACTTTCCTCCCCTTGTCTTGGGCGGAGGTGAAGTTTGCTTTTTGCGAGCCCCTGTCGTTTGTGCCAGGGTGCTCGACTTTCCTCCCCTTATCTTGGCGGAGGTGAAGTTTGCCTTTTGCGAGCCCCTGTCGTTTGTGCCAGGGTGCTCGACTTTCCTCCCCTTGTCTTGGGCGGAGGTGAAGTTTGCTTTTTGCGAGCCCCTGTCGTTTGTGCCAGGGTGCTCGACTTTCCTCCCCTTATCTGGGCGGAGGTGAAGTTTGCCTTTTGCGAGCCCCTGTCGTTTGTGCCAGGGTGCTCGACTTTCCTCCCCTTATCTTAGGCGAAGTGAAGTTTGTTTTTTGCGAGCCCCTGTCGTTTGTGCCAGGGTGCTCGACTTTCCTCCCCTATCTTAGGCGGAGGTGAAGTTTGCTTTTTGCGAGCCCCTGTCGTTTGTGCCAGGGTGCTCGACTTTCCTCCCCTTATCTTAGGCGGAGGTGAAGTTTGCTTTGAAAGGAAAGGAATGTTTTTCGAAGCAATCTTAGCAGGTTTTCATCGAATGTAGCGCTCTTGAGAGAGACCCGCTTTTTCGATGTTTGTTAGTAGAGGTTTGGAGATTTTACTTCTTTTTGGGGGTTCTAACCTGTATTGATGCTTTGGATACTGCCTCGTTAAAAAACCTTACGCCCCTTCGTAAGGAAAAAGAGTGCAGCTCCTTTGTTTTGTTACATTCATAGAAATGGAAACATGAGAAGCGAAGATGAATTACAACTTGCGAGGGCTCGCTAGGGCCCCGCTATGGGTAGTATTTGCGGAGGTCGTCGATGTTCCAAGTGTGAGGCAGGATGTTACCCTCGCTGTCGGAGAGGTGGAAAGAGCCAGGACGGTTGCTTTCCACGATCAAGTATGGACCCGTCCACTTGGGCTGAAATTTTCCTGCCAAGCTGGCATTTTGTTTTCTGATGAGGACGAGGTCACCCTTCTGCAACTCTTTGATTCTGATCTTTTTATCTCTCCATTTTCTGGTTTCTTCTTGGTACTTGCGAAGGTTGTGCACTGCATTGCATCTTGCTTCTTCGAGTAGGTCTTTATCGAGCGATTGGGCTCGCTCGTCAGATGCGAGGGTTGTTCTGAGCGATCCGTATTTTAGCTCTTCTGGAAGCACCGCTTCTTCGCCGAACAGCAGCTTGAAAGGAGTGAATTTGTTGCTCTGCATTCTGAGGTGTTGTGAGACCAGGTGACCGAAGGTAGTTCATCGGCCCATTTACCCTTGGGTCTACCCTGCAGCTTTTTGGAGATAGCTTGGATATTGTCGCATTGGCTCTTTCAACCAGGCCGTTGGATTGCGGGTGTCGGACGGAGGCGAAGCATAATATTGTCCCAATTTGTGCACAGAATTCTTTGAAGACCTCGCTGTCAAACTGACGAGTGCCATGTCGACGGTTAGGTGCGGCGGAACTCAAAGCCGACAAACTATTTGTTGCCAGAAAAACTTTTAACTGTGAGGGAAGTGATGGAGGACAGTGGCCTTGTTTCAATCCATTTTGTGAAGTATTCCACAGCTACCACCGTATAGCGAAGGTTCCGGGAGCTGTCGTTAATGGGCCTACGAGGTCCATCGCCCACCTTGCAGGAGGCCAGGTTGGGCATATGAAGTTGTGGGTGCCCTGGGGCGTTTTGGTTTTTTGCCATCAGTTGACAACCTCGCAATGCTTGACGATGGTTTCCGCATCCTTAATGCTGTTGGCCAGTAGAAGCCTTGCCGGACGTTTTGCCGACTAGAGCCCTCGGGCCATGTGAGAACCACAAATGCCCTCGTGGATTAACTTGAGAATGTCATTGCCTTCGGACTGTGACACACATTTGAGCCATGGCGAGGTTACCGAAGCTTTGTACAACGTATTGTCAATGATCTTGTATCCTCGCACTCTTGTTTAGTCTGTTTTCTTCTTCTCTGTTGTTTGATTCATGGAGCCCTTGATGTAGGCCATGATGGGTGCTCTCCAATCCTCGCACTGAATTGCGCTGATCGGCTTGATGCTGATTTTAGAAGCCTCGAAGGCTGACGAGTGGAAACCTCGTAGAACACATCTGGAGGAAGCTGTGACTGCTGCGCGGCTGCTTTGGCTAAGCAATCTGCTTCGTGTTTTCAGTCCTTGATATTGCTTTTACGGTTATGCCGAGGAGAAAAGAAGATTCTAACCTTCGGACATATTGAAAATACTTTTGAAGCTCTGGGTCTTTTGCTTTGTAGTTCTTTTCAATGTGCCCCGCAATGACTTGAGAGTCTGTGTTGATTAGTGCCCTTCGGACTGATAACGATCGCAGCCTTGAAAGCGCAGGATCACAGCCTCATATTCAGCGGAGTTGTTTGTGCATTTGAAGTCAAGCCTTCGTGCGTATCTCAGCTTCGACCGGAAGGCGAGACTAGAATGGCCGAGGCACCGGCTCCAGTTGCACCCCAGGCCCCGTCGACGTAAACGATCCAAATCTGGTCCTGCTGCAGCTCGCCGGGGCGAGGGTCGGGTGTCCATTCTGCTATGAAATCAGCCAGCACTTGTGATTTGATCGTTGTTCTGCCAACGAAGGTTACGGCATAACTGTTAAGCTCGACTGCCCATTTTGCTACTCTTCCAACGGCTTCGTTGTTTTTGAAAATGTTCTCGAGAGGGTACGTCGCGAAGGTACTTGGATCTCGTGCGCCTGGAAATAGTGCTTGAGCTTTCTTGATGCCATGACGACGGCAATATGCTATTTTCTCAAGCTCCGAATAATTTCCTTGGGCCCTCGAGGGTTTCTGAAACATAGTAGATTGGAGCTTGTCTGGTTTTATTTTTTCGCGGAGCTCCTTGATGAGGACTGCGCTTGCTGCGTGGGCGAAGCTGCGACGTAGAGTAACAATAAGTCTCCCTTGCTTGGCTGGTCAGTGCAGTCAAGCTGGTCAGATATGTTTCAACTCGTCGAAGGCCTTTTGCTGCTGGGGACCCCAATTGAATGGAGCGTTGCTTCTGAGTGTTTCAAAGAAGGGTAACCCTCGCTCTGCGGATCTTGAGATGAATCTGCTAAGTGCTGCCAAACGACCGGTCAGACGCTGAGCTGCTTTCTTGGTCGCCGGAGGTTCCATGTTCATGATGGCATCAATCTTCTCAGGGTTGGCTTCGATTCCTCTGGCTGAGACGATGCAACCTAGCAATTTACCTTCACTACCCCGAAAACACATTTTTCTGGGTTTAGTTTCAGTCCGGCGGACCGGAGGTTGCTGAATACCTCGATAAGTCTGGTATGTGGTTTCTTTTAGTTCACTCTGGACGACTAGGTCGTTTACATAGGCGGAGACAGCATGCTCATCCTTGAAAACTTCGGAGGTCATGCGAGCGAAGGTTGAGCCTGCATTTTTCAAACCTTCTGCCATCCTTCGGAAGCAAAAGGTGCCGAGGGGTGTGATAAAGCTTGTTTTTTCTTCGTCTTCTTCATTCATCCAGATCTGGTGATAGCCTGAGAAGCAATCAAGGAGGGATAGCATTTGGCAACCTGCCGCTCTGTCGACCAGGGTGCTTATGTTTGGGAGGGGGGGAAATCATCCTTCAGACAGGCTTTGTTCAAGCAAGTGAAATCGACGCACATTCGCCATTTTTGTTCTTCTTTTGGACTAGGACCACATTTGAGAGCGAAGTTGGGTATTTGACTGGGCGAATGACGCCTGCGTCCAGAAGCCTTTTTACCTCAGCCTTCGCTGCCTCCTTTCTTTCTTCTGACATCTTGCGAAGCTTTGTTTGATTGGGCGATAGCCTATTTTGATGTTCAGGCTATGCTCGATCATTGATCTGTTGACTCCTTTAGGTCTTCTGCAGACCAAGCGAGGTGTCGGAATTTTCTCTGAGGAAGGTGACGAGGCTGCCTTCTGATTGAGGGCCTAGGTTGGCTGAAATGATCACCTTCTTTCGGCATTACCCTTGAAGAGTTGGACTTGTTGGGTTCCTCCTTTGGCGCTGCCTTCACTCTGTCATTGCAGACCTCGCCCTCGACGCTGATACCGGGGGTTTGAGGTTTTGACAAATTGTGTACATTACGTTGCCCCGGGGCTACGTTCCCTTCAGCTGTCCTTGCAATGTCCTGGTCCCCAAATACTGCGACCACACCCTTCGGAGCGGGAAGTTTCATGCATAGGTAGGCAGGATGGATGACCGCATTGAACGCATTTGTGACCCCTCGGCCAAAAATGGCATTGTATGGGTAGAACATGTCGACGACATCAAATGTTATATGTTCCGTCCTGCAGTTGAATTGGTCGCCGAAGGTCACGGGCAGAGAAATTTTCCCGACGGCTCTCAGTTGTTGACCACCGAAACCGTATAGGGGGTTGTCGGCCGGTGTTGCAGAAGGTTCCTGTCAAGCTTCATGCTGTCGAAGGTTGAAGCGAACAAGATGTCAGCGGAGCTTCCTGTATCGAGCAGTAGTAGTATTTTGGTGACAACCAGCGAGGTTGGTTTCGATCACCATAGCATCTGTGTGAGGGTAATCTCTTAGCTTCATGTCGCTTGGAATCAAAGGTTATGGGGATGTGGGACCAACGACTGAACTTATGTGGTCCTTCGACGGCCACGTGGTGAACGCGTCTGGCGTGTTCCTTCCTCTGTCGTTTGTTACCATGGTCCTCATTTGAACCTCCGGTGATAGCTAGAATCACACCGAAGGTTGAAGTTGGATTGTTGATGGTCGTTTGGCTGGAGGCTTTGGCTTTCACAGGTTGTGGTGCTGGTAACGCGGGGATTGGCGGTGGTGGTGGGCAGAGCGTTGGTGGCTTGGTGGGTTGTGGGATTTGGTTTTGGGGGGTGGTTGGGTATGTAACCGTGTAAGCTGGATTTTGGCATGTGGAATGGTGGTTGGCTGATAAGAGGTTTGGTTGTAGAGTGGGTGATGAGTGTAAGGGGGTTGTTGCGAAGGTAGGCCGTAGTTTATGGGGGTATAGTGGTATGATGGATTTGGTGGGTGGAAACTTGGTTTCCTTGTGTGGTTGATGGTTCGGGAGTCTGACGAAGCAGCTTTCCTGGATTCCTGGTATTCTTTTCCCTGGTGAAGCATTCACATTGCTTTGTTGTGTGCCCCTTTCCCATTCCACAGAAGTGACAATACATTTTGGCAGGATCTCGCTGCTGGAACCGCTGATTCGGCGGAGGTGGCAAACCCTGCGGGGCTTGGCTGCTCGGGTGTTGAGCGTCCCGTCTTTGATCTTCAAATTTGTTGCTTTGTTGATTGCACCGACGTTGCTTTGCTCTTGGCGAAGGTTGCTTTCTCTTGGTTGAGGCCTCGGCTGTGGCCTCTGCTGAGACCTCCGAGCATCGGACTTCGCTCTGAAATCCATATCAGCTCTACAGTATCTTTCCATTGTTTCATGCAGCTCTTCGATTGAGTTTGCCGGTTTTCTGGCAAATTTGAGGAGCATGGTCCTGGGCGCAGGCCACTGACTGCAGCGAGGATGACAGCCTCGTCAGATATCCCCGGGGTCCTTGCTCTGAGTTGAATAAACCTTCGCCAGTAATCTTGGAGCGGCTCGCGTTCTCTCTTGCTTGCAATTGAACGCTCGATGGGGTTTGACGGGGCTGGAGTGATGCCCTTGAAATTTGTACACAGGTTGTCTCTGAGGGTGGCCCAGGAATCCACAGTTCCGGGGCGAAGGTTGCTGTACCAAGTTTGTGCGATGTCTCGCAGAATGATGACAAAGGATTTTGCCATTGTTGATTCATCACCGCCTGCTGCGGCAATCGCTGCTTCGTAGCTGATGATGAACTGGCGAGGGTCGGAAAGTCCATCATAGCGGGGTAGGTTTTGTGGATTATAGCATGGTGGCCAGGGCTGGGTTTGGAGTATTGGGAGAGTGGTGACTTTGGATCGTACGGCATTTGGTGTTGCTGATGCCTTCGCTGAATGCGAAGGTTTTGTTCTCTCTCATCTGGGTAGAGTTGGCGGAAGTTTGGGTGTCTCACAGGATATGGCTCTGGGGTACTGTACTGGTGGTGGTGGGGGGGTGGATGGTGACGAAGGTTATCTTGATTCGGCTCCTCATTCCCCCTTGCAGCGGGGGTATCTCCTCATCATTCCAGCCTTCGGCTTCGGCTTCTGCCGCGGCGAGGGATTCCTCCATACGGCGAAGCCGCTCCCTGGCCTCGTCTGCCCTCTGTCTGATCGAGCGCAGTCGGTTATGCCTCTCAAGCTGTTCCAGGCGCCTCTTCTTCTCTTGCAGCTCAGCCTCGAGCCTTTCAAGGGCCTCGAGGCCCACCTCTTCTTCTCTCTCTTCTTCTCCCGAAGTGTGTGGGTGCGGCTGCGTCGCCACTCGGGCCTGGGGGCCCAGGGATTGGGGTTCCGGGGGTGACATTCTCTCCTCCCGAGGGCTGTACAATTTCCTCAGCAGGCGGGACCACCGCCGCCGCCTCTCTTGCAACGCGCTGGTCCCTCGTCGAAGGTGTTCTCCTGTTTCCCGCCATTTCAGACTTCAGATCCCCACGGTCGGCGCCAAACTGTTGGAACGCACTTGCCCTACCTCCGCACTTGTGCAGGGGAAAGAGCGAAGGCGGCCAAGCGTCGGATGCAGTAGCGAAGGTAAGGCGGAAGTGGAAGGTGCTCAATTTTCCAAAAAGTCGTCCCTTTACACTGTTCATCCCCTTGGTATTTATAGGGGATGCCAAGGGGCACGGGCCAAATTACAAAAGGGTACAGGGAAGATTCCTCACCACCACGCAGGGAGGAAAGGCAAAAGCGTAAATACACGGCTGAAGCGGAAACCCTAATTGGCCACCCTCCAACGCGCCGCCACCTGGTTCCCGTTCACCTTCGGCGGAAAAATGCGGAGGTTGACTTCGGGCCGCGTCGCCCTTGGGTCTCGCGCCCCTCCGCCCTCTGCGGACCTCCGGCTCTATGCCTTCGGGGCAGAAAGACCGAAGGTTTGACTTCGGCCGTGCGCGCCGGACCTTCGGCTTCGCTCGCCTTCGGGACAGCGCACACTCGCCGCTGCTTGAACCTTCGCTCCAAGCGAAGGTGGCGTTGTGGGCCAGCGAGGATTTCCTGCAGCGACTGTCGACTTGGACCTGCATGGAGAACAACGAAGCGACGAGGGGTTGAACCCGCGTCCGGGGGTCAGAGTAACGATCCCCAGTAGGAGAGGGCCCTCGCAAGACAACGAGGCATTGCGCGAGGTTAATTCCGAGCACCAGTTCGAGCGGCGCTTCTGCCGAGGGTCCTTTCCCCAACAGTTGAGTTTCCTAGGTCCTTCTTCTTTTCTGGGAGTTGGTCTAAAATAACCGCACTGTAATCTTCGGTCAATTTAACCACATCCCTACTTGGAATTGGTTTCTTCTTATTGAGCATGTCTCTCAAATATTTTGCATAAGTTGGAACCTGCATAGCGTCAATAAATGGCACATGTATATATAATTTTTGAATTACCTTGAGGATTTCTTGAATTGGTCGTCTTCCGTCAGATTTCTGTTCTATCTGGAAAAGGTAATACATGTGTATCATAGAATTCATGAGGAGCAGTTCGTACCTTGGATGGAGGTTCAGCTGGGGTCTCCTCTTCTTCGTCTTCTTCAACATTAACAATATTTTTTGTAGCAGCATTACTACTAGGAACCAGATTAGGATGAGGTGGATCACGAGTGGATTTACCACCTCTCGTGGTTATAGCTTTTACCTCCTCATAGTATTTAATTTGAGATTTAATGTTATCTACTTTTGCTCTAATCTGTTATTAAAATTAATTTGTTCCTTAAATGCTTCAAAAAAATCTTTTAGTTTAGCATAAATTCCTTCTAACATTTTATCATGTTCAATTAATTTATTATTTATGCTATCATTAATTCTACCTTGATTAGAAACTAATTTTCCAATAGGAGAATTAAATATGGAGGTTTGAGGCATACCTTTATTATTCCATTGTTGGATCATTGGAATTGGAGGTTCTCCGTAGCCACCATTATTAAGAAGGGATTTGGCATCCTCTTTCTTAATTTCTGCTTGACCTTCACTTGACGAAGCGGCTCTTTGCTTGGCGTAGTACTCTTTGCAGCACGATCTCTCTTCTCATTTATCCTTTGCTCTAGCAATTTTACCAAAGTTTGCAGGGTAACAAAATCAGCTTGCTTAATTTCAGACATACCTCTAGCACGTTTTTCTGTCCATCCTTGATTCGCCACCATTGTCTCGATCAATTTGGTTGCCTTCTCTACGGTGAGAGAGAGGTATGCACCTCCGGCGGCAGCATCAATGTGTTGTCGAGATTCCTGCTGGAGACCATTGTAGAAGCTCTGGATCAAGTACCAGTCTTGCATACCATGGTGAGGATAGTATTCAACATACTCTTGTAGTCTCTCCCAAGCTTCAGTGATTGTTTCTTCGTCTCCTGTCCAAAGTTGGAAATCTTGCTACAGACAAGAATAGTCGACTTATCAGGCAGAACTTATTGAGGAATTGATCCGCGCATCTCACCCACGTCATCAGGTGGCCAGAGTTGAAGAGGAACCACTGCTTCGCTTTTTCCATTAATGAAAATGGAAAAAGACGAAGTCTGATGGCATCCTGCGAAACTCCCTGCACAGAAATTGTACTACATATCTCCAGAAAATTCCGGAGGTGAGCATTGGCATCCCCGGAAGGTTTGCCATTAAATGCGATAGCTTGAGCCATACGTATTAAGTGAGGTTTAAGCTCAAAATCTACATTACTAGTAGAAGGTAACACTGGAATGTGAGCAAGAGTAGGCATGGAATACTCACAGAGTGTTTTGGTCAACGTCGATGTTGATTGATCGTTGGAGCAGCTTGGTTCGTCAGTCACTTTTGACTGGGATTCTTGTCTCGACGAACTCCTCTCACGAAGCTCCAGGTTCTTCCTTGGAGGAGTGAGATTAGCTCTCGCTCTCCTAAGAATGGCCTCAGGATCTTCTTGATAGTCGCTCGGAAGATTGAATCCGACCATGACTACTTGAACGATCACAGACAAACGAACAATATATACTCGCTAGAACTACGGGGGTTAATTCAATAGAAATCACAAAGAATTAATTCTAGCCAATTGCTTCCCGGCAACGGCGCCAGAAATGCTTGTTGACTCTTTAGTCATCACTAGGCGTAGATTATGGAATCTATCCCTGGCAACGGCACTAGAAAGGTTTGTTGGTACTTCTTAATGTAAGAAGTATAACTAACTATTCATATGACTATTGGTAGGTTCCGCAAGCGCACAGAATAAGTCTATTGTAGCACTTCACCCGGGAGTAACCAAGTATCGTATTTATTTCACAGGGAAGCTACTATGGCAGAACTAACACTAGGACTGCTATGAACAACTAGTGATTCTAGCGGGGTTGATCGAAAAGTGTGAATGGGGTTGGTTTCTACTACTACTAAAAAGAAAAGAAAGACTAACTACTACTAACCTAAATCGGCAGGGTCTGGCCGATGAACAGATTAATGTTTTCCTACACACTTACGATCACAACTAACTTAGCAATAAAGGTTCTATCTAGTTCTTCGAACCGTACACACCCTCTGGACTATTTACCTCAGACGTGCACAACGAGGTTTATGATTTAAGAACTAACCCAACTACGTGGTGGAATTCAAGGCTCCCAGGGCTGTCACCACCTGTTTGCTACCACAGCTATCCGGGGGGCTAGCCACAACTAAGGTATAACTAGTCTAAGCACCGCGCTTACACTAATATATACTACTCTAATCTTGCGTCCAAAACTAGAGCACTGATTACTCAGCGAAGAACCCAAACTAGATGTAAACTAAAGACTAAGTTATCTATGATCGAAAGCACTCAACAAGAACAATAATTAAAGAACTTAAAGTAAATGCTGAAAGTAGAAGAACACTAAGATAAATGAAGGAAGACTTGGAATTATACCAGAGACTTGGAAGATCCTCTATTACAACTCCAGCTCTTCTCTTCTTCACTCTCGCTCTCACTCTAAGTCTCTCAACTAGAGTGTTCCTTCACCAGAGCTTCGCTTACAAGAGAGTGGGACTAATGAGGTGAGGTCTGAGTACAAATGAGCTCGGGGGTCCTATTTATAGCCTAAGGGACCTAGGGGGGTACTTATGGACCTAGGGTTAGGTCAGGGGGGTAAGTGTGGTGGCGGGCGCCAGCTAGGGGTGGCGGGCGCCACTCCCCTGGCTCTTGGATCCACCGCCTCTTCACCAACGGCATCCAGGAGGCCCTCCAAGTCGGTTTGGGGTCGGTTAGGGTTGTCCAATAACCGTCACATGGGCAATTAGGCCATGATCCATGTGACACTGCTTCTTAGCCCTTGGATGAACCGACTTAGGTGAGCAATGGCTGCCAATGAATGTGGGGTGCTTCCCCTGGATCAGTGACATGGCAGGGGGGAGTTTGGGCTTCTCCCCCTGGCGGCCGCCAGCTAGGGGTGGCGGGCGCCACCCCTCCTTGGCCCAAAGTGAGCCCAGGCAAGTGGGCTTGCTTCCTGGTGGGTCCATTTGGTCATTTTGCTCAAAAACCCTGCAATTTCCTACATTCAAATAAAACTCAAGACAAGTGGAAATCGTTAGTTTATAAAGGTTTTTGGTTGATTATAGGCCCTTGTGTTGCATTATATGACCTTGTTGATGCTAAGAATATGACACTTAGTGAGCGTCAACAGCAAGCAGTCAGCAAAAGTGAACAACCCTCGCAACCATAGAAACCAACAACCCAAGAGAGTGGTGAGGTTCGAGTGTGATTATTGCCACCGCGAGGGTCACCTAGCTGTGTTTTGCTTTCAGAGGAAGATAGATGCTAGGAGGGAGTTGGAGCTGAACAACCAGGCCGGGCACCACCCTCTCCATGGTGTGCAAGGTCAGGGAGTTCAGAGGCAGAGGGTTAGGCCTAGAGGTGCACCCCCTCAGGCAGCTAGACCACGGGGTGGTGGTCGTGCCCGTCGCGGTCCCGGTCGTCCTCAATACGATAATGTGTCGGGTGTAAGAGGCTTTGCTGCTCCGTCCCATAGAGGACCATCGTTTCATCTTGGTGGTGATCACTATCCTCAGATGGGACGAGGAGGTGAGTTTGGAGGTTTTCCGTTCCATAGCGGATCACCCTTTCAGTTTGGTGGTGATTGCTATCCACCCATGGGACGAGGACAGTTTGGTGTTGCTTCTAACACTTTTTCTGGGCCTATGACACAACACTGGTTCCCTTACCAGTATACTAACCCCAGTGTTGTGCCATACGCTCATTTCCTGCCTTTCTATTGATGCAGGAACTTCGGTTGGAGATAGACCTGAGCATTTTCAGCCCAGCCCGACCCGGCCCAGGCCCGCGGGTTTTGGCCCGCCCATGAACCTTACTAGACAGGGCCTGGGCAGAGATCTTGCTACCCAGGAAAAATTTCTCGGCCCGATCCTGGCCCAAAATGCTTATTTTAGTTGTTTTACACTATAAATTATGCGGTCGGCCCGCCCAGGCCCGGGCCCCGCCCGAAAATAACAGGCTCGGCTCGTCCAGTGGACAGTAATGGGCAGGTTTTTTTCGGCCTGACATAACCGGGCTTTTTTTCGACCCGGCCCGCAAAATGGCTCATCGATTCCGGGTGTTCGTGCCACATGACCGGAAGAAAGGAATGGTTCTCCAGCCTAGACCCCGTTGTACAGGTAAGGTTGTTTCTCATGGGTCGATTTGACTTAATGAGAACTTTGTTCTCAAGGATGTTGCTTTGGTTTTGAATTTGCATTTCAATTTGCTTTCAGTCTCGCAACTTCTTGAGGATGGTTTTGAGGTGCGCTTTAAGAAAGGCTTGAGTAGAGTTTTGTACTCTTGGGGAGATCTTTTTGTTGGATCATCCCTTTTGGCCGTGTTTTCTGAGCCGATTTTTCTCATTCTTTCGGCTCTTCTAGATGTTTGGTGGCTGGTCCTTCTTCTGATTTATGGAAGTGGCATAGGAGACTTGGACACTTGAGTTTTGACTTGCTTGCAAGGCTTAGCTCACTTGGCCTAATCCAAGGATTGCCCAAGCTTAAGTTTTAGAAGGACGTTGTTTGACACCCTTGTCGTCACGGGAAGATGGTATGCTGCTTTTCCCCACCTGTTAATTAGGTGATGACAAAGCAACCCGGCTAGCTTTTACACATGGACACTGTTGGTCCACTCGGTTTGCTCAGCGGGTGGGAAGTGGTACGTTCTAGTGATCGTGGACGATTTTTCGAGGTACTCTTGGGTGTTCTTCATGGAGGCTAAGGATGAGGCTTTTTCTTTTGCTAGAGATTTGATTTGAGGTTGAAAACTGAGTTTCCCCATGATACTATTATAGCTATTCGTAGTGATAATGGTACTGAGTTTGTTAACTCACAGTTTGCCTCTTTCTGTTCTTCACACGGTATTGAGCATCTGAAGGACCGAATTAGCGACCAGAGGGGGGTGAATGGTAGCCTCAAATTTCTTCTCAAGAAATCGATAGCCCTTGTCCCAGAGAGTCACCCCAAAACAAGATGCGGGCTTGCTAGTATCCACGACCCTAGATGTAGGGTGGATGCTACCCAGAAGCACAATGAGATACCACACAACCAAAGAAGCTCAATGTTGGTATAAATTAACGCACACTCTACTTTATCCGCAAGCGCACAGATAAAATCTACCGATGTAGCACTTCACCGGAGTAACCCAGTTTAATATCGAACCAAAAGGAACGGATAGTGTTAAGCCTTAAAGTCTATCCCCTGAGTAGCTAACAAGGACGGAGAAAATCTAGAAGATAGAGGGGATCACTAGATGTTGTCTAATTCCATTTAAGAGTGATATGTTATCTTATTCTTAGTGGGGAAGTTGCCATAAAAGGTCACAAACAGAGTATGAGTCTTTATGCAAATATATACTCCTACCGAGCCTACACACGGGTAAGTGGACTATAGGAAGAATCAACAAGGCCATAAGAGTCACCCTTACGAACAACCACTACTACCGGCGTTATAGGAGGCATTTATGAGCTATCAAGTCTAAGCACCACGCTTACACTATCCAACTACTCTAACTCTAGAATGACTAGAATAGAAGTAAAGTACTCAAAAGAGAGTCATAAACCTTAAGAATATTAAGAACAATGGTTCAAACTTAAATGTAGACGTTGATTGTTGACGGTCCTTAAACACCTGTTTTACCATCAACATTTGACCCTAAAGTCCACCAAAAAGGCATGAAATGTAGTCAAATAGGTTTCAAAACTAACCAAATTACACATGTCCATAAAATTTTATTTAAATGCAGGATTTGAACCAAATTTGGACATATGGACCCACCAGAGGCCAAGCCCACTCAGCAGGGCCCAAATGGGCCTAAGGGGGGTGGCGCCCGCCACCTCTAGTGGCGCCCGCCACTTGGGTTGGCCCAAGTGCCACTCCCTGCCACGTCACTGATCCGTGTGACCTCCCAAGGCCAAATCTGGCCCTTGGTCACTAGGTCAGTGGCATTGGACGGCTCAGGGAGGAGTGGCGTGGATCAAGGCTGAATGTCGGTTGCTAGGACATGCAACCAACCTCCAAACCGCTTGGACAACCACCTGGATGCCGTTGAAGCAGAGGCGGTTCATCCAACGGCCAGGGGACTGGCGGCTGCCAGTAGGGGGTGGCGCCCGCCACCTGACCTAAACCTAGGTCGGCTGGCTGCCCACTATAAGAACCCCGCTCACTCATTTGGGCTATAAATACCCCCTGGCGACACTACTTCATTCGTACCAGTACACACCTTCATATCCCACACTTCAAGAGAAGCAAATCAAGAGAGAAGCAAGTGAGAGTTAGGTTAGAAGCTAGAGAGCTTAGGCAAGTCGGTAGCTAGTAGAGCAAGGCATCTTCGCCCTCGCGGTAGCGCTGCTCAAGGCTTAGCTCAAGAGTAGAGGCGCGCGAGTGATCGGTTCTGGAGCTGGGAAGAGTCTTCCTTCATCTCCAGTTCAGGTTTTGCTCTTGTTACTCAAGCATTTACTATATTCTAGTTCATCATTTCAAGTATTACTTTATTCTACTTATCAGTATTGAGTGGTATACTTGATTGATTGCTTGAGTGCCTAGCTATCCTACAGATCAATTCACTTCGGCCATAGTAGTTAATCTCTAGTGGAGCTTAGTGTTGATCTTTGCCATGGTTGCTTAGTTAGTTTTAGTGTTTATCTTTATTAAGTCAAGTGTTTGCTCTGACGTCCGCAAGGGTGTCTCTATTCAAGCTAGGGTAGAGATAGTTAGAATATAGTTAAGCGTGGTGCTTAGTTATAGACTTACCTTCAGATACGGTGGACCCCCGGATAGCTGTGGTAGCAAGCAGGTGGTGACAGCCCTGTGCGCCTTGAATTCCACCACGTAGTTGGCCCAGTTTAAAAGTAAGGCTCGTTGTGCTAGCGTTCAACCTAAGTAAGTGGTAAAGGCTAGTACGCCTCGATACTTGACAAGATAGGAATAAAACTTTACTTAACTTAGTTACTTTATTGTCTTTTGCCTGCCTTGCTTCTAACTATCTTGCTTCGTAGTTATCTTGCTCTGTGGTTATCTAGGATTAGTTATCATTAGTAGTAGTTAGTTATCTTAGTTACCCTTAGTTATCCATTCCATTTATCAACCTATCCATCCACCTTACCTTAGCCATCCATTCATCCTTACCTATCCACCCATATATTCTTTCTAGCCTTCATCTCTTCCTTCTCCCCTTTTCTCTTTTCTCTTTTCTTCGACTCTCATCCCCTCCTTGACTCAACTCATACACCACCCTAGCCTTCCCTTGGGATCAAATAAATCGACACCTGGTACTCCCAGGCGAAGTGCTACTACGATAGTTCTGTGCGCTTGCAGAATCTCCTCCTGGTAGATTGCAATCTCTCTAGCTAGCTCCTACTAGTGTCGGGATTGACAACCCCGCTTGGCATTAGTAGATAGCTGCTTTAGCTCCACTCCTTTAGGTATAGTGACCGGTCTTGCTTCAAGCATTTCTGACGTGTTGCCGGATAGACTCCATAGTCTACTCCTAGTAACAACGTTACTGAGTGCCAACAAGCATTCTCTGGGCCGTTACCGGGGATAGTTGCCTAGCACTATCTTTAGTGAAGCTAAGAACTACCAACAAGCATTTCTGGCGCCGTTGCCGGGGAAGGCAATCGGTGTATCGGTTGAGTCCGTGTCGAATTTATCTTCGCTTAAGCTCCCGCTTAGCGAATCCCATCTTACCCCATTCTTTCTTTCCTTAACTCTTCTTATCTTTTTCCTTCATCTTCTTCAACTTCTTTCTTTCTTATCTCGTTCTATCTTCACGATGGCCAATAAGACCATTCGTGAGTTTTCTGCTCCTTCTGCCGCTAATGTAGCGATAGGACCAGACGTGATCGATGCCAACCTCAATTTTGAGTTGAAACCGGCTCTGATCACGATGGTCCAAGCTAGCCCGTTCTGTGGCAAGGCTCATGAGGATGCCAATGCTCACCTCCAACAATTCTTGGAGATTTGCGGCACCTTCACCATTAAGGGATAACCCAAGAAGCCATCCGTCTTCGTCTCTTTCCTTTCTCTTTGCTAGGAAAAGCGAAGCAATGGTTCTATACCGATCGCAACGCTGTAGACACATGGGACAAGTGTCCAATGCTTTTCTCGCCAAATTCTTTCCTATGGGCAAGACGAATGCTCTTCGCAACAAAATCTCCAGCTTTACGCAACAAGCCGAGGAATCTATTCCCGAGGCTTGGGAGAGGTTGCAAGAGTATGTCGCTGCTTGTCCGCACCATGGTATGGAGGACTGGCTATTGATCCAGAACTTCTACCATGGCCTAACCCCTCTCTAGAAGCCATTTGGATGCCGCCGCGGCGGTGCATTCTTTTCTCTGAATGTTGCAGATGCTAAGGCTCTCATAGAGAAGATGGTGTCGAACCAAGGATGGAATGACGAAAGACTACAGCCCCGTAAGCGAGGTATACATTCCCTTAAGGAGGCCGACATGATCGTGGCCAAGATGGACCTGCTGGCAAAGAAGCTGGACAGCTGTGAGAAGATGAACCAACAAGAGAGTGTCCAATCTCTGGAATCCTACATGACTTGTGAAGTCTGTGGAGAAAACGGACATTCTGGGAGCCACTGCCCCGAGCTACATGAAGATTTGAACTTCATCAACAACAGTAACGGTTTCCGTCAACAGAATCAAGGATGGAATCAGCCTGCAAACTCTCAAGGTAACAATTCATTCCCTCGCTCTAATTTTCATAATTCTGATGATTTCTCGTTCTTAAAGAATTTAGTTTACTCACAAGGTAGAACTACTGAATTTTGAAAAGAATTAATGTCGAATGATAAAACCCTTGAGAATATAAATGCTAAATTGGAAGATTTCTCATCTGCTCTGAAAAAATCAACTTAGCTTTAATAAGATGTTAGAAACCCAATTAGCTCAACTTGCTGCTATCATACCATCTTTTGAATCTGGCAAAATTCCTGCTAAACCTGACATGGAAACTGCAAATATGGTTGAAATAAATATTTTAACTATTATGAAGATCAAACCATGACTGTTAAAAAGGGTGATCCTGGTAGTCCCATAATTAGATGCTCAATCTTTGGTGAAGTCTTTAAAAATGCCATGTGTGATTTAGGATCGAGTGTGAACATTTATCTAAAGATTTTATGAAAACTCATTCTTTCCACCCATGTCATCCACATCTGCCTATGTTGTGCTAGCTGATCAATCCACTTGCTATGTAGAAGGAATAGTTAATGATTTACCTGTTCATATTAGAGGTTCCTATGTTCCTGCTGATTTCATAATACTAGATATGGGAAATAGGAAAGATGTGCCTCTAATCTTAGGTAGACCCTTCTTGAACACTGTTAATGCTTGCATATATGTGGGAAGTGGTAAAATTCAAATGACATTAGGAGGGAGGAAGGAAATATTCTCCTTCTCCCGTGGTCCCGCATATGCCGCTAACATGCAGGAAGCAAAACCCGTTCGTACCAAGAAGAGGCGCCCAAGAACAAGGTGGACAGAAAGAAAGAACCACCTCCTCCTGAGTTGTGTAATTCACATAACAAAGGAGAGGTGCCAAAAGAAGAAGAACCCGATGGAGTACTAAGAGAAGAAGTGCCCAAGGAAGAAGATCCACCCGATAAGGATGAAACTCCATGGACCTAAGGTATGGTTTTAATTTTTAATTTCCCTTCAAATTTCCCTTTTTCGAATAAATAACATATGTCATGCATGAAACTAAAAAAAATCAGTTATCATTAGTTATATGCATAGGTATATGTTAACTTAGTTAGAATAATAAAATATCAAAATAGGATAGTTTCCCTTTTCACAACATTAGATAGTTTCCCTTTTAATAAAATGAGAACAAGAGCTCCGACTGAGAAGAAGAAGATCTTTCACCAAGCAAGAAGCCAGCTTGGGGGAGACTCCCGCTCCGATAAGGTATGTCTCAAGCCTACACTTTACATTCAGTTCTTAAATTCTATATCTTTTGAATGTCACATGCTTGCCTAAATAACCACTCCATGAATAAAATTGATAAAATCTGCTTAAACAAGTTGAAACCTGAATAAGATTTGAAATATGTCATGCAAATGCTATTGTTATGGTTTGAATAACTGGTCTTATCTAAGTTGTAGCTTTTGTGGGTTGCACATGCTTAAACTGAAATCATGCTTAGTGAATAAAGTTAGTAAGAAATGGAGTAATTCTTAAACTTGCTAAGGTGAAATTAGGACCTAATCTGGAGGTTTTTAAAAATTATGAAAACCTTGCTAAAAGTTCCTCCTAGATTTTATCCCATCCCACCACCAGCCAAATATTTGTTAGTCATTAGTCAAAACCACAAAGAGCTTTGTTTGTGTTGAGCTTTGTTAGACCTCATAGATCTTAGTAGAGAAGCTTATCATATCTTTTGAATCAAGATTCACGCACACCCACCATAAATTGCCTACTTTCCACTTTGGAAGTTTGCAACCACCAAATAAATTGCTTATTCTCTACACCGGAGATATGCAATACCCTGCCAAACATCCCATTGCTAGCCTTATGTTATTCCTACACTGGGAATAAGCATTTCTCTCCCTTCCCTACTCATTTCAAAAATCTTTTCCTATAGATGTCTGGGGAAATCTAGAGCTAAAAGAGAGAGAGAGAAAAATGAGCAAAGTAGCTCAAGAAAGGACTATGTCCTGTGAAAAAAAAGTGAGCAAAGTAGCTCAAAGAGGACTATGTCCTAAGAAAATGTGAGGACACATCTTTTGACTCACTATGTATCCAAAAAAAAGAGAGAGAATTATCATTAGCTCTAGACCCCAGAAATTAACTAGGAAGGATTATGAAATATCTCTCATACACTTCCACATAACCACACATGCACATCTTGATCAATTTTTATGATTTGCTGCTCCTTATGATCTGAGTGTCTAGCTTAGCAATAAACATCAGGCAATTTGCTCATGGTTCTTAGCCTACCTATAACTCCACATATCATTCTTTAGAAATAGGAGAGGCTACATCTTTGGCCTAGTGAGGATTTAAACACCATGAGTGATTAGTGGATCCTTGGAGGACTTAAGCAAGTTGTTATCTTTTGAAAACCTTGAAAAAAAACCTCTAGACAGAATCCTAGTCAAACCTATGCAAGATAAAAGTTTCCTACTACTACTTTATTTCACTCTTGCATGTTTGAAGGAAAAGCTATAAGCCCCACATTGCATGATTAATGATATATGCTAAGTTATTTCTCACTATACAATATGCACTTGCAGACATCTTAAGTTGCTATCCATTCTGCTCAATGCTTAAACCGCTTTTTGCTCGAGGACGAGCAACAGTTAGCTTGGGGGAGCTTGTTGACGGTCCTTAAACACCCTGTTACTTACCATCAACATTTGACCCTAAAGTCCCCCAAAAAGGCATGAAATGTAGTCAAATAGGTTTCAAACTAACCAAATTCCACATGTCATAGAATTTTATTGAATGCAGGATTTGAACCAAATTTGGACATATGGACCCACCAGAGGCCAAGCCCACTAAGCAGGGCCCAAATGGGCCTAAGGGGGGTGGTGCCCGCCTTTGGTGTTGGCCCAAGTGCCACTCCCTGCCACGTCCCGATCCGTGTGACCTCCCAAGGCCAAATCCTGGCCCTTGGTCACTAGGTCAGTGGCATCGGACGGCTCAGGGAGGAGTGGCGTGGATCAAGGCTGAATGTCGGTTGCTAGGACATGCAACCGACCTCCAAACCGCCTTGGACAACCACCTGGATGCCGTTGAAGCAGAGGCGGTCTCCCGGGCAGGGGAGACTGGCTGCCGCCAGTAGGGGTTTCGCCCCCCACCTGACCTAACCCAGGTCGGTTGGCTGCCCACTATAAGAACCCCCTCACTCATTTGGGCTATAAATACCCCCCTGGCGACACTACTTCATTCGTACCAGTACACACCTCATCATATCCCACACTTCCAAGAGAAGCAAAGCAAGAGAAGCAAGTGAGAGTTAGGTTAGAAGCTTAGAGAGCTTAGGCAAGTAGGTAGCTAGTAGAGCAAGGCATCTTCGCCCTCGCGGTAGCGCTGCTCAAGGCTTAGCTCAAGAGTAGAGGCGTGCGAGTGATTGGTTCTGGAGCTGGGAAGAGTCTTCCTTCATCTCCAGTTCAGGTTTGCTCTTGTTACTCAAGCATTTACTATATTCTAGTTCATCATTTCAAGTATTACTTTATTCTACTTATCAGTATTGAGTGGTATACTTGATTGATTGCTTGAGTGCCTAGCTATCCTACAGATCAATTCACTTAGCCATAGTAGTTAATCTCTAGTGAGCTTAGTGTTTGATCTTTGCCAATAGGTTGCTTATTTAGTTTAGTGTTTATCTTATTAAGTCAAGTGTTTGCTCTGACATCCGCAAGGGTGTCTCTATTCAGCTAGGGTAGAGATAGTTAGAATATAGTTAAGCGTGGTGCTTAGTTATAGACTTACCTTCAGATACGGCTGGACCCCCCCGATAGCTGTGGTAGCAAGCAGGTGGTGACAGCCCTGTGCGCCTTGTATTCCCACGTACGTGGCCCAGTTTAACAGTAAGCTCGTTGTGCTAGCGTTCAACCTAAGTAAGTGGTAAAGGCTAGTACGCCTCGATACTTGACAAGATAGGAATAAAACTTTACTTAACTTAGTTCTTTATTGTCTTTTGCCTGCCTTGCTTCGTAACTATCTTGCTTCGTAGTTATCTTGCTCTGGTTATCTAGGATTAGTTATCATTAGTTAGTAGTTAGTTATCTTAGTTACCCTTAATTATCCTATTCCATTTATCAACCTATCCATCCACCTTACCTTAGCCATCCATATCATCTTACCTATCCACCCGTATATTCTTTCTAGCCTTTCATCTCTTCCCTTCTCCCCTTTCCTTTTCTCTCTTTTCTTCGACTCTCATCCCCTCCTTGACTCAACTCATACACCACCCTAGCCTTCCCTTGGATCAAATAAATCGACACCTGGTACTCCCAGGCGAAGTGCTACTACGATAGTTCTGTGCGCTTGCAGAATCTCCTCTTGGTAGATTGCAATCTCTCTAGATAGCTCCTATAGTGTCGGGATTGACAACCCCGCTTGGCATTAGTAGATAGCTGCTTTAGCTCCACTCCTTTAGGTATAGTGACCGGTCTTGCTTCAAGCATTCTGACGCCGTTGCCGGAGATAGACTCGATAGTCTAATCCTAGTAACAACGTTACCGAGTGCCAACAAGTATCTCTGGGCCGTTACCGGGGATAGTTGCCTAGCACCATCTTTAGTGAAGCTAAGAACTACCAACATTGATTACCGAAACAATCGCTGAAGCAAGTTGAAGATGAACTTGAATCCGCAGACAAGATGAAGAAGTTGATCCGACAGGCCGGAGCTCCTTCTTGATCTCTTCCTCTCTCTCTCTTTCTCTTCTAGTTCTAGTATAATACTAGGTTCTAAACCTAAACTAGAGGGGTAACTTGTCTTCTACTTGAAAGTTGGCTCTTGAAGTCTCTTCTAGGGTTTCTGAATGAGGCGTAGTCTTTTCTGAAGAGGGGCTTGAGACTTCCTGGGGCCTGGGGTTTATTATATAGGGGCTCCTGGCCTCCCCACCACCTTGAGCAAGCAATGTGGTACTAAATCCTTCGTCATATGCACATGGGCCTTAATGGGCCAAACGCGTTTGAGAGGTCGGTTGGAGTGCGCCACGCGAAGGGGGGCGAGATTGGGCCCTATAGCAGGCCGGTCGGCCCAGGGGGGAGACCGGTCGGTCTGCCTCTATGACAGGTGGGCCCCGCTTTCCGTGGGTCGCCTTCTCGTGTCTTCTGGAATATTCCGGAATGTTCTAGAATCTTTCAAGTCGTATCCATCGAGGACTCTCGCTCCGGGACTCCAAATATAGCAAATCATATGTCTGTTTTGATCGTCTCAACGAGGTCTTTGCAATGGTGTGCTCTGTTTGATCACTTGAGATACTTTTATATGGTAAAAACATGGATGTCCTACAAAACAAGTGAGAGCACCAAAACTCGTGGAACTTGTTAGTTTCAAACCCTACAACTATGCTCTGTGATTCATTTAGTGTCATTTCATGCATTAGTTGATGGTATAATATTGACATTAAGGACTGTCAACAAGTTCCCCCAAGATTACCCTTTGCTGGTCCCTTAGCAAAGTCAAACTCAACAATGGATCAGGAGTTGCTACTATATCTTCACTTCCAACAAGTACACCTGCTGTTAAACAAAAATTCTCCAAACATATCATGTTATTCTTCATGGGCTTATTACTTTTACCTAGATCCTGAATAGATCCTGATCAATATCATGTCTATTCATCATATTCTTTCACTTCACCTAGTAGTTTCACTTCACTTAATTATCCAGAGTTTTAATTATTTTCAAAAGCTTTAATACATGTGTTGTCAAATTAAACAATGGATCCAAAGAGAAAGTCAACCAACCATTGAATCAAGAAGTGCATGTGTATGGAAAAATGGAGTCGGATGCTCTTTTGAATATATTCACTCTCTTCTGTTTATCAGAGACATATGGCTATTAGGCTAATTCTACTGTCGGGCACGTGCCCATTTTTTTCTGAGATTTTTTTTCGAGGTTCCGGACATTTGTCCCTTTTTATTTGCTCGAGATCTATCTTTTTGAGGTTTCGGACACTTGTCCCTTTTTATTTCCTCGGATCTTTCTTTTCTTTTCTTTTTTTTTTCTCTTTTAATAGCCACATGCTTCCAACAAACTTCTGAGAGGGTAGCAACAGATAATTATGAGCATTTATGCGAAAGATGGATGAAATGTGTAAGTGAACTCAATTCAATGGCATGATAAACTACTCATAGGGTCAACAAAGCTTAATTGAACTCAATTCAATTATTAGTCATGTTTATTTTAGAAATCTCCGGAACTCTAGTGTTGTTTAGAACAAGATAATAGCAGCTCAGATCATCACATGTCATATCTCAATTACCTAGACCTTAGATCAAGTATTTGCCAACCATGCATTTAATTTTATTTTAAGGCATCATTATTAATTAGGAGAACTCATGCTTTGAAGACTAGGTACTTGAAAGAAATTGGATAGAGCAACTATCATCATTTCCATGCAAAAGATTAGAGAGAGGGTTCTTTAGTCATCAACCTCTTAAAACAAACTAGACACACTATTTTATTTATTTAATCTAACACACTTTAAGATATAATATAAAAGCCAATAATAATAGCAGTAGTAATAATAATAAAGACATACCTGAATCGCGAAGATAACGGGGGTGCGTCTCCCCCAAGCTGGTTCCCTTATAGTGTTGAGCCTTCATGTGCTCATATATTTTTGTCTCTTTTTAATTAATGGTGAGACTTCATGTGACCACATATTTTTGTTCTTTTCTTTTTAAGGGTGAGCCTTCATGTGCTCACATATTTTTGGTGTTTTCATTTTTAAGAGTGAACCTTCATGTGCTCATATATTTTTGGTGTTTTCATTTTTAGAGTGAACCTTCATGTGCCCACATATTTTTGGTGTTTTGAATTTATTATAGAATGAAAAACTTAAGGATAAAGATACTTACTTGAATACATGGGGTGCCTTCCCCCAAGCTGAATGTTGACGTAGTCGTTCGATCTTGCAATGTAGCAGCTGGCAGTGGATATGTCCTTCCTCTATTAGAGCTTTGGTTGATGTTGATGTTTGTTGAGACAGTGCTCCAAAAGTGGATGGAGTATTCACTTGCTCGTCAGCTTTTCTTGGCCTTTCAAATCCTGTGAAACTCAAATAGACAACAAAACTTGTGTAACAGATTAAGCGTTAGTGGTTGGCCACTCAAGCCTTAGTTGTCTAGAATTTTAGTAAGATCTCTTTCTCAATATTTTTGTATTTTAATATTTTTATGATCCAGAGAAAAATGCAACAGGATGAATCACTACTACAGAAAGCTTAACCGAGGCGTGCCAATAGATTAACCGAGACGGGCAAACCGTCCGCCTCGGACCATAGGCCTCGGTTAATCAAAACTTAACCGAGGCGGGCCGGGGGACCGCCTCGGTTAATATATTAACCGAGACGGGCAACTTAAAGAAACCGCCTCGGTTAATATTTTAATAGAGGCAGTTAATGTAATGCGTCGACCTCTGTTAAAATACTAACAGAGGCGGTTTCTTAAGGGTGACCGCCTCGGTTAATTGTTTTACAATTTTTTAAAAAATGTTTTAAAATCGAAATTGAATTTCCTTTTCATGTTGGAAGCAAAGACACAATTAATAAAGTCACAAACACATTCGTTCAACTAGCAGTACTCCTTCGAGTACATATATGTCACAACAACGTATCATTGTTCAATTACATGCATTAAACTTTATAATTCAACATTTTAAAAATTATATGTCTGGCAACATGTAATCCTTAATGTTCAGATGGTGCTCCACTTTCGGAGGCTCTCATACTTGTCGTCATCCGCTAACAAGCTTTCCATGTTGAAGAACCTTCCACCCTCATGCATGCAGTGGTGCATGAGGAATGAACAAATGTCCGCAACAATGCAAGTTATGGTCTCTTTGTTGAATGGCTTGTTTTGCCAGACCTGCAGTTTTTCATGAGTACCTTGTAGCTGTTGCTAAACTTATCTCTCTCTTAGGTACTCACAAACATAGTATCCAATAATAATGTGCCAGGTGAATGTTTGAAGCACTGCATGTAATAATACAATCGTTCAGAACATATAGAGTTTTCACGATATACTAATAAGTACACATATGAGTTTTCAAACATACCAGGAAGTTGTGCCTGACTTGCAGGGTTTTTTATACTTCTTCTTCTGCTTTTCAGTTCTAAGATGAATACAATCTGGTTCCTCCAAGTACTTTCGGTAAGCGCTGTACGAAACCACATTTGTCACGACCAATTTAGCACATATGTTAAATAAAAAAGAAGTATTGTCACTTACAATCTCAATACGCTTTCAAATTCCTTGTAACCTTCTTTTGGAGTATCCAAAGAGTCAAACACTATTGCCCTCCCATCCTGAGGATATATGAGAAATGCAATCCAGTGGCCCATGAAGCCTTGACTGGACCATTGAAACAACGTACAATTACAACCTTAAAATACGTGAGAAGCTATGATCGTAATAGTAACTATGTGATAGTTTTCTTTTGACTTACCCGAACTGGTGGGCGGCAATCATGTACCCACGTCCCTTGACCTCTCTTATGCATCTAAACACATATGTTCCTGCGTTAATCTTCATTTGGTTACGCAGAAGTTAGCGGGCCGTCTCTCTCTCTGCTCCGACCAAGCCCACAAGCTTTTCATGGTTATTCGGTATATCATAACCCGCGAGGCATCTCTCAGAAATGTGCATGGGAGAGAGGAAAATAACATTTTTGCCTACTTCCTTGCATATGTGGTCCTGCATCCTGCAAGGACAAATCATGTTATTGTTATTAGCTTCTTACCAAATCGACATATATGGATGCAACACACTGAAAACTCGTGATTCACTTACAAGGAAAACAATGTGACTTGGGCCACGTCGAGGTCCTTGCGCCGCAGTAACCGAAGCATGTCATGGAAATCTACGACGACGTAAGCATCAGAGGTCAAGTAGAAATACTCCGCGGGAACCTTCAGAACAAAACTTTCAAGGCCTCTTTTCGCCGCTTCCATATACCAGAGATGGAACCTCCTCACCTGCCACGGCTCTTCAGTTATGAGCTGGCCTAAGGTCAACATGAACTTCCCATGCACGTACCGGTCGAGACAATCATCGAAAAGGGGCCAACCCGCTGGTGATGGCATCCTGTCAAAATGGGTTGAGCTTTCATACTCTTTGGCTACTTGATGGGCAATCCTATTCAACTTGCCGTAGTCGATGCCACTTTTTGTGGGTGTCGTAGTATCCTCTTGTTGCATACCCTTCGTCGGTGGGGGAGGACATTCTTTACTCTTTTCGTTTCGATCACTTGCTTGCGGCGGTGTAGCAGTGCCCAGTCCTGACCCTGTATCCCCATGTGGATTGCTCGTGCATGGGGGAGTGCCTACTGGGTCATTGTTGTCATTGTTGTCATCAATGTCATGATGACCCACGGGACTGCGAGGGCTGTGATGACGGCGTCAGCTCTTCTAAGTAAATATCGCATCGAGCCCAGAGTACTTCTTTGTCGACTAAACTTCGAAAGTACTTGGCCCCAGGTGTGGGTATGTCAAGTTCATCGTCCTGGTGGTCCGGGTGCATCCAAGTTACCTTGACCCTAGCATAGTGTTCCGGGATCGGCTGGTCGTCATATAGGCGTCCTGGCAATGCTATGCCTATGCCCACCGCCATCTGTCTTTTTGACATCCTGCCGTACGGAACCACGAGCTGGCATGGCATTGGTTTAACAATATTGTCGACCGGGTACTGCGGCAGTCCTCGGGTGGGGGGCACCATCTGGCTTTGTACGACATCTATCGTTGGTACCACCACACCAGCCTGGCAAAACATCTGCGACCTCAACTCAACCATTGAGGGGTCATTGCTCGTGAACGCCTTTGAAATCTTTCCCATAACAAACTCCTTCATAGCCTCATCACGGCCATGTTGGACAAGACTGTCCTTGTATGCTTGCCTAGTCCTAGAGGTTGCATCGGATCCCCAGGACTCCACTGTTTTCCAACTCTTTCTCGATGATATGCCACAGACACGGCCACGGTGCTCTGGGTTCCCCAGTGCCTCAGTGAGTTGGTCGTTCTCTCTGCGGGGTTGAACGACCTGCTTTGCTCGGCCGCAGCGGCCGCTAGGATCTTCTTCTCCGCCTCCTCATTTTGTGGTTCGTTGAACTTGGTCTTCCCCTCCTTCATTACTTTTGGCCTACGGGCTTTTAGGTAGTCACGTGCCCTCTCATCAAGGCCCATGTTCATCCGGTTGTCCGGCCTCGGTTGCGATCCTTTCTTCCTCCCGCCATTTTGGCTTCTTAGCGGCATACACTGTCATGCCTAGGTGGTGGTGTGCACGTTCCTCTTCGCGAGCTGAGAGAACTTCTCACTCTTTGCTTTTGCTTCTTCACATTTTTTCTATGCCACAAATTCTTCCCAAACATCTGAGGTGAAGAATTGTAGCGCTCTAAACCACTCCTTTCCTTTTTTGACAAATCATTATTTAGTATCCACCTAAACTGGCGATGAGCTTTGGCTGCATGTGTAATGCATGGGCCTTGCCTTTTCTACATCATAGCCCTCAGGATACGAGAATCAGGTCACAGCTCATCCCAAACATATGTCTCAAGTGGTCTGGACTGACTTTCCAATAACTGTACGTGAATAGGCACCTTCTCTCTGACTATACAGAGCATTGTTGCTGAAGGTGCTGAGACAGTCGTTGCTATAGGTTCTCCTTGTTGCCCCAACTTGGTATATGGCATGCACATCATCATTGTAACAGACTCGCCCAATAATGTGGCCCACCTACACCTGTCATTTGTCCAACGACCTCTGACCGCTATGTAAGTGTGCCACAAGACTGGATTAATCTGTTGGATACGATCGATGTATCCATGGGTCACAGGAATCATCCGAGTGTAATCATTACAGCACAATATATTTCATACAACATACCAGATCGGAGAATTCAGCGGAAGTCTTACATAAACTTTATATTACAAACCAGTGTTCATCATTACAACATAGGTGATAAAGAGTTCAAGTTGCGATAGTACTAAGTGCTGGAATAAACGTCTGATAACATAACCATACTAATAAACCCTGCCCAAGGGCACATCACTAGTCATCCTCCACCGGGAAGATGGTCATACAACATGGTCCAAAGCACATCTGCTCACCGGGCTCACCTGCAACAAGGGGTCATAGAACCCTGAGTACAGGAGTACTCAACAAGACTTACCCGACTAATAAATTGGGGAGAAGACTCAGGAATGCAGGCTGAGGGGAGTCAAGGTGAGGTTTTAGCAAGAATCCAAAAGTTTTCCTTTGCATAAAAGCTCCTGCAACTAAGTAGTTGTGTCATTTCATACTTCTAATATTAGCTAAGTAAATGAATGTACATCTTATAATCAACCCATTAATCCTCCATTGTTTCATCGTTAAACTACGCTGAGGGGGCGAGGACGAGTCTCCTTTTCTCGTGGAGCAAACGACGATTCGAACCGCTTGATCTACCCAGCTGGGGCTTCCTTATCACACGACATATGCGAGACCGAACTCGCATATATCAACCGTCCCGTGGATCCGCTCAAAACCGGACCGGAGCCGCGCCACCCGGGAGTACAGTACACCACCGCCCTACCTCGGCCTTGCTGAGTCCGTCCAACAGGGGACCGAGCAGGGTGGGTACACGCTACTCCCGCCATCTCTCCACTCCCAGTGCGCGGGTGCGCCGTTCCAGTAAGAGCATAGCCACAGTAGGGCTTACCGTAGCATGTGACCAGTACTAACAAATAGTTCTCGATCCAACGGGCCAACAGCGGACGGGTCCTAAGCGACACAGGCGGAAACACTACACCAGGACTCCCTTCCTGTGCAAGTTACCCGCCCGGTCTCAGTTTAATTATACCATCCCAACCGGGAAGGGTTCCCAACAATAGCATCTCTCTTTTCAAAAACCTACTCTAATGAGCAAGGCTAAGCAATCTAAGCATTTGTAAATAACCCAGTGACAAGGATAGTATAAGGAATAATCAAGGTAGTCAATGCATCAAGTAGGTAACATTCAACTCCTAAACTTAATGCACAAATTTTATCAACAAGTATATTATTTGAAATTTCAAGGTAGGGGCAAATGCACCGGGGCTTGCCTTGGGGTTCTTCTTCAGGCTCGTCCCCACAGATATCAAATCCAACTTCGTAGAATACCGGTGCTTCACGAGCTGCAATCTCCGGTTGCTCCTTGCTCACCTCGGTTTCTAAACGCAATATACGAACGAGCATATATAAGATGCATGTGATGCGAATATGAATGAATGCTCATGATGCTGGACAACTACCAGTAGAAGAGTACAGCAGCAACAACAATCATATATGAATACTAAAATTCATCACAATTGGAACAAAATTTGCATAAGTGATAACCCTAACAGATTTCATGTACCAACTTGTTTTAACCATAACTGGAGCTACAGAATAGCTATTCAGGTGATTCAGGACAACCTGGAAAGCTTAACTAATTCTCTACAACTTTTCTATAATACACAACAGCTGATTCCAGGATCATATGGACCAAACAATTCATTTGGTTAAACCTGTCCAGATTCTGGACAGATTCAAACACTACTGTTCCACAGACCATATCTGGAGCTCAGAAATACCAACATACGTGATCTAGAATTCTGGAAAGCACATGAAGTCCTCTACAACTTTCTTATAATACACCAGATCAGATTCACAAGTTAATACCCCAAACAGTTCAGTTTTCACAAACTGTCCAGATTCTGGACAGCAGCACAACTCAGATTGAACAGAGCATAACTCCCAATATTTTATCCAACAATTATGAAATTTTTAGGAGCAGCAAGATATACAAGAGTACTACAACTTGTGACAATATGATAGCAGAAACAAAATTGTAGAATTAACTAAATCAATCAACACCTATTGTTTAATTAAAGGTTTAATTATAAGGGCTTAAAATTTATTTTCACGAAGGGGCTCAAATTTTTATCAGAGATATGTTATGTGTTGAAAAGTACTGTAAAATTGGTTTCACAATTTTTGGACCTCAGGAACAGTCTACAGAAATTATTCAAAGTGCATTTGTTAATTATTTGACTATTTTAATACCCCAGTAAAACTTGTCCAAATTCAAAGTTTCGTATTTTTACAATTTTCTTCACATCTCAGAGAGGATACACAAAAATTTTCATGATTTTAGGAGCTATAATAAAAAGACAGCAAAAACAATTTGCTGCACTATTCACATGCGAAAAATGAAAAACCCTAACGCTAAGCCACTGACAAGCGGGACCGGGTCGTCAGGCCGGCCTCGGCCTTGTCCAGCGGCGCGGGGTGCGAACTCGAGGCTCAGTTTGACCTCGAGGGTCTGGCTCGACTCGAGGGTCAGGCTCGGCCTCAGGCGGGACGCGAATTCGGGGCTCGGCTCGAGGGTCAGGCTCGACTTCGAGGGTCAGCTCGACCTCGAGGGTCGGAGAGGAAAGCTTGCCAGCCTCGGGCGAGGCAGAGAAGGAGGCCGAGCTGAGGCTGAGGCTGAGGCTAAGGCCGGGTATCAGCTGCCGAGGGTCGAACTGGGCCGAGCCCAGTAAGAGTTAGAGATGGTTGGCTCGACCTCGACCTTGACCAGTGCGCGCGTAGGGGCGGACTCCCCGCAACGGCGGCGTTGACCACCGGCCGCCTTCTCGCCGGCGAATGCCAGGGGCTCAACCGAGGCTACTACATGTTCGGCTCGGCCTCGCGATCACACCAAGTCTCGGTCGGGCTAGGGGTGAATGCAGACGGAGCTAGCTTCGGCTACGAGAATGGCGGCTCGGTTCCGCCGTTCCCGACGCGCGCCGGCGTTCCGGCCAAAACGAGGCGGTAGCGTTGAAAAGGGAGTGAGCATAAGCACCAGGGGCCTCACCTAGGTTCGGTGCTCCGCTAGCTTGGTCGGAGAAGGTCGGGGAATGAAGGTCGACGGGGCGGCGAAGATGGCGGCGGACCGGGGCTTCGCGTGGCGTTCTGGCCCCTCCGGCGCGGTAGCGACCTGGACGGTGAGCCGATGCGAGAGAGTGAGTTGAGGCGAGCTAATGGCGCAACCAATTGACCCGAGAGTCTCCTTACCCGCCGGACGACGACGAGCGTGGCCGCGCGGCCGCTCGCCGGAGCTGGGGAAGAAGAAACTCGACCGGGCAATGTGGGACGAGGACTTGATTCAGTGGGTCAGAAGGTGGTCAGGGTTGTGGCGAGGCTGTGGATGAGCGAAGGCTGGTGTGGAAGCTCGTCGGCGACGAATTTCGCCGCCGAAAACTCACTGCTCTCACCGGCGGAGAACAGAGAGAAGAGAAGGAGAGGAGTGCGGCAACGGTGAGGTTTTTATAGGCGAGGGGGTGTGCGGAGGTGTGCCAACGCATTGCGCATGCGCGTGCATGAGCTGGCGCGTGGAGGGGCGTGTCGGCGCCGGAGACGCCACGGCGCGCGGTGGCCGTCGTGGACGCCATGCAAGGCTCCATGAACTGTAGCCACAGTGCAGTTTGTCCCCTTTTGAATTGCGCCAAAATTTTGAACTAAAGTGCAAAATCCGTAAGAATGAAAGTTGTTCAGAATTTTGTGATCTACAAACTTGCTTAAAGAACTGTTCCAATTCGGCCTAGTTTTTGAATTATAGTTTGAATTCAAATTTGCCCCAAACTGAATTCTCAAATTACTTTGAATTTTCTGAAGAAGTTAAATCTGTGAACATGAAAGTTGTCACATTTGCATTTCCTACAACTTTGATTAAAGGACCAAGGTCAGATTCTCAAAGGTTTGAAAGTTGTAGTTCAAGGGTAGATTCTAGGGTTTAAACAAATTTGTTTCAATTCAAATCCTGTGCAGAATCTGTGTTAACTTTATATACCAAAGTTGTTCCATTCATTAGTATCTACAACTTTGTTTTAAGGGCCATGTCCAGATTCAGCTTGGATCATAGTCTTTATCATAGGGCCACTATAATGACTTGTGATTTCATGAACCATATGACTCTATAATCCTATCTTCCCTAGAAATCAGCCACTATGATACCCTAAGCATCACACATCATCAAATGAGCAAAACAGAATTTAAACACCACATGATGCACTTGAGATCAAGTTCTATGCAAATTGTAAATGCATCATTAGTGTTGCTACATGAATGCTTTCCATGCTCATGATGACATGTCAGGTTTTATTTGGCTTAAACACCAGAGGTGTTACAGCTCCTCCCCCCTTAAAGAAATCTCGTCACGAGATTGGTTTAACTGACTAAGTAATGGAAAAGGAAATGTGTCAGGATCTAAATCTATGACCCTCCTCTAAAGTACCAATGTAAGTTTCCCTAGGCCAGTGAAACACATACCTAAATGGAAGCGAGAAATCTGGAAAGTGCTCTAATAGAAAATCTTCAGATTCCCAGGTGGCTTCTTCTTCTGAGTGTTGATCCCATTGCACTTTATAGAATTTAATAGTTCTGCTTCGGTGACCGGTCTTTTTGATCAAGCACTTTAACTGGATATTCTGAATAAGTCATATCTGGCTGAATGTCCACGCCTTCATAATTCATCACCTTGTCGGGCACTCGTAAACATTGCTTTAGCTGAGACACATGGAACACATTATGTACAGCAGCAAGTTGTTCGGGCAACTCCAACCGATAAGCCTGCTTTCCACACCGTTTTATAATTTTGAACGGTCCGATGTATCGAGGTGCTAGCTTTCCCTTTACCCCAAACCGAACCACTCCCTTCATTGGTGATACTTTTAAGTACACATAACTTCCTTCAGAAAATACTAACGGTCTACGTCTTCTATCTGCGTAACTCTTTTGTCGGGTCTGAGCTACTTCAGGTTGTTTTGTATTTGCTTTACTTTTTTTTCTTCAGCTTCATTTACTAAATCAACTCCGAAAAATCTTCTCTCGCCGGTCTGACCAGTTCAGCGGGGTTCGACATCTTTGTCCATAAAGTGCTTCAAATGGTGCCATCTTGATACTTTCTTGATAGCTATTATTATAGGAAAATTCTGCTAATGGAAGACATTCATCCCATTGAATCAGGATAGGTGAGCACACAGGATCTCAACATATCCTCTAAGATTTGATTTACCCTCTCAGTTTGACCTCCAGTCTGAGGATGGTATGCTGTGCTAAAAAGGAGTTTGGTTCCTAATGATTCATGTAAATGCTTCAAAACTGAGAGACAAACTGCGTTCCTCTATCAGAACTATGGTCTTTGGCACCCATGAGACTTAAAATTCTGGCAATATAGATTCGGGCATAGACAGGAGTTCTAAATTTAGCTTTACTGGAATAAAATGAGCTGATTTTGTCAGACGGTCAACAATTACCCAATTGAATCAAATCCCTTGGGTTTTGGGAAGACCCACGATGAAATCCATGCTAATATCCTCCCATTTCCAAGCTGGAATAGGCAAAGGCGTGTAACTCACCGGCTGGCTTCAAACGTACTGCCTTTACTTTTTGACAAGTATCACACTGAGCCACGTAGCGAGCTATTTCAATCTTCATCTTTGTCCACCAGAATCTTTGCTTCAGATCTTGATACATTTTATTACTTCCTGGGTGGATGGCTAACCTGGTAAGATGAGCTTCATCAAGAATCTTCTGTCTGAGCTCAGATACCTTGGGAACAACCAATCGGTCCTTAAACCATAGTACACCCTGCTCATCACAACTCTGAAACAGTTGTTTCTCCTGCTTTGTTTTTGCTATAATGTGACTTATTCCCTTATTCACTTCTGAGCTGCTATAATTTCTTCTCGTATGGTAGGTTTGACCCTAATATTATTCAAACTTCCTTGCAAAACTATCTCTATGCCCAACTTTTCCAGCTCTTGACACAAACTAAGATGCATGGGTGCTACTGACAAGCAACTACAGTGAGGGTTCTGACTGAGAGCATCAGCAACTACATTTGCCTTACCTGGATGTAATGTATTTCTAGATCGTAATCCTTGATTAATTCCAGCCATCTCCTTTGTCGCATATTCAAGTCTTCCTGAGTAAAAATGTACTTCAAACTCTTGTGATCAGTGTACATATGGCACTTGTTTCCCAAACAAGTAATGCCGCCATATCTTCAGTGCATGTACACCTGCAAGCTAACTCTAGGTCATGAGTAGGATAATGTTCTTCGTGCCGCTTGAGCTGTCTTGATGCATAGGCAATGACCCTTCCTTCTTGCATCAACACACAGCCAAGACCAATTCCGAGGCGTCCAGTATACACATCAAAGGCTTCTCAATATCTGGTTGAGCTAAAATTGGTGCTGTGGTAAGCAGCTTCTTTAGGGTTTGAAAAGCCTGCTCACACTCAGGAGTCCATTTAAACTTGACTTGGTTCTTGAGCAGCTCGGTAATAGGTTTGGCTATTTTTGAAAAACCAAGATGAAACGGCGATAATAACCGGCCATTCCGAGGAAACTGCGGACTGGTGAACTGTGATTGGCGACTTCCATTTCAGAATATCCTGCACTTTTCCGGGATCCACTGCGATTCCTTTAGCTGATAGCACATGACCTAGGAACTGCACTTCTTCTAACCAGAAAGCACACTTGCTGAATTTAGCATATAACTGATGCTCACGCCAGACGAGTCAGTACTATCCGCAGATGCTCAACATGCTCTTCTTTGGTTTTGGAATATACCAGATGTCATCAATAAATACTACTACGAACTTGTCGAGCTCAGGCATGAACACAGAGTTCATGAGATACATGAATGGGCTGGAGCATTGGTTAGACCAAAGGACATGACAAGGTATTCATATAGGTCATATCGAGTGGTGAAGGCAGTTTTTTAGGGATATCTTCGGGTCTAATTTTTATCTGGGGTACCCTGATCTAAGATCTATCTTGGAGAAGACTTTGGCTCCGGCACTGGTCAAAGAGAAGATCAATGCGTGGAAGGGGATATTTGTTTTTGATGGTTACTTTCATTGAGAGGACGATAATCTACGCACATTCTCAGAGTCTTGTCCTTCTTCTTCACAAGATAGCGGGACATCCCCAGGGAGAAGAACTAGGTCGGATAAAACCTTTCTCTCAAAAGTTCTTGTAACTGAGTCTTCAACTCGGCTAACTCCTTTGGAGCCATTCTATAAGCTCTCCGCGATACAGGTGCTGTTCCTGGTTGCAGCTCAATCACAAACTCCACGTTTCTGTCAGGTGGCAGACCAGGTAATTCTTCCGGGAACACATCAGGGAATTCTCGGACTACTGGGACATTCTCAACTCCTTCACTAACCATGGCATATTTTTTTGGGCTGATTAGTTTGGGTTTTGGAAGCTGGATAAGAAGTTGGGATTTTCGGTCTGGTGAATTTAACAAACAGTCCTATTCAAAGTATCTAAAACAGCCCCATAACGCTGCATCCAGTTCATCCCCAGAATCACATCTAAGGTTTGATGGTTCAACACAATCATAGAAGTGGGATAAACATGTCGTCCCATCTCTATAGGAACTTGATGTACTATCTCATTGGCAAACAGTCGACCCCAGGCGACAGTATAGATATTTTCCCTTTGGACTCACATATTGGAATTGCATGCTTCCTGACAAACTCTCTATTGATGAATGAATGCGATGCACCAGAGTCAAAAGTGTAACTGCTAATTGGTTGGCAACAGGGAACGTACCCAGCATAACCGGTTCGCCTTCTGGAATAGTCTCAACTTGAGTATGATGAACCTGTCCAGTCTTGGGTACCACATAGATCTTCCGTGTGCCTGGTCGAGAGCCAGATTGGTTGGCTTGCTGCTGCTTATTCTGTGGATTAGCTTGATTACCTTGCTGGCGAGGGACATTTGAGTTATAATTCTTCGGTGAAGGACAACTCTTAGCAAAGTGTCCTGACCCGCCACAGTTGTAACATGGGTTACTGGTTTTTGGGGCATTTGTAGATTGGGAACCAGGTGCATTAGTCTGTCGTGGGTACTGGAACTGGGAAGAGGCTTTGGCATTAGCTTGAGGTTGGTAATATTGCTGGGGTGGGCGAGCAGGTACATGTGCATGAGGAACAGGGTGGTATAGGAACTTGGGACGTTTCGGCACACTCCCAGATGCGCCAGCTTGAGCAGTCTTCCTCCTTTTTGCCTCCTTGTGCACACGATTCTTCTCTTCAAGAGTGATGGCAATACTCACAATGTCGTTGAAGGTGGAGTTGGCACAGGTGGTCATCATGGTTTGCAGCTTGGTGCTCAGCCCTCGCATGAAGCACTGCTTCTTCTTAGCATCAGTGTTGACATGATCAGGAGCATATTGGGAGAGATGGTTGAACTTGCTCACATACTGCATCACGGATTGAGTACCCTGCTGCAGCTTGAGAAACTCCTCTAGCTTCATTTGCATGACACCCGCTGGGATGTGATGTGCTCTAAAGACTTCACAAAATTCAGCCCAAGTGACCTGATGTCCAGGAGCTTGTGTGGCCAAATAATTTGCCCACCAGGTACCTGCTGGCCCTCTAAACTGTTGTGCTGCAAACAGAGGCTTCTGAATGTCTGTGCATCGAATTAACTCAAACTTTTGCTCAATGGTATGCAGCCACTCATTTGCTTCCAAAGGCTCTTCAGCTTGGTAAAGAGCGGAGGGCGAGTATCCATGAAATCTGAGTACGTGCTGTTGGCATTCGGATTTCCTTGCTCGCGGTGTCCTTGCCCGCGACCTTGAGCCATAGCTTGTAACAGCCTAGTGTTATCAGCTGTCACAGTGGCTAATGCAGCAATTGCGTCGGCCAAGGTCGGGGGTAGCCGTGGTGGTGGTGGAGGGTTTTCCCCACCCTGGGATGTACCAGCCCCGGAAGCACGCGTGTTCACCGGCATCTGTAATATATAGCAAGTATTGCACAACATCCATAAGTACTCATAATTAACTTAGTCATAAACTTCCATTACATCAGCAAAAGCAGTTGCATGAACATCACATGGTCTGATTTATTTATTACATAAGTCCGCTCCTAGCAGTACTATCTAGTGCAACTATCCTCCCATACTACTAGTTAGAACTACCCGAACTACGATCACTCCTCGTGGTCAGTGTCGAGGCCGGAGACGTGACCACCCTCGTCGTCACTATCGTCGATCTCGATCACCAACTCGGGCTCGTCCTCCTCCTCGTCGGGCTCTCCTCCGTCAGCCAGGACCACACCGTCCTCCATCTCGGCTGCCCTGGAGCATGGTGAGTGTGGAGCTGGTTATGCAGGGCGTGAATCTCCTCATGGAGATTGTTGGCATACACCTCCATATCCTCTATCTGAAACTCAAGCTCAAAGACTCGTGCGCGGGCTTGGTTTTCTCGGATCCAGGCTTCATTCCTCTGAGCACGGAACTGCTCATTCTCACTCTCCAAATCGCTTCTACTACTTGGATGCCTCACTAAGCTGTGCGCGCAGAACAGCCTCTAGTTCGGCTGCCTCCTTCAGCTGCTCACGCTGATGGCCAATGATCATGGCGTCCAGAGCCCTATCCCTGGTGGACTCTGCTAAGGTAGTAGTGAGCCTCCTGATCTCTGCAAGGAGCTCTGCCTCGGAACGACGGGTGCTACGGCTGCTGCTAGCCTCCCCTGAACGCGGCGCAAGCTGGTGTTGCGGGACTCCCCTTGGCCCCGTGCTCTTGCGCGCAGTCTGCTTAGCGCGAGCCATCCTGGAATAATTTTAAACTAAAGTCAGTTTCGTGTACCTATAAGTCAGCATAGTTATACCCATGACCCGATATCTATTAAGGGAGGAGAATTTTATAATTTTAATTGATGCAAGATGAAATGATGCGTACATACGATTCTACGTATACGACATTATCTACTTACTTGTATACCCACCAAAATAATTTTTGTAACCTTTTAAACATAGGGCATATACTTTCCGGCACAACCTTCCTATTAAGCAAGAAGTAAGTTGAGGGAAGCAATAGATAAGATTAGAAAGAGTCTTTTTAGTTTTTTCTTTAGAAAATAAATTTTTAAGGTTTACAAATTACTATAATGATTGCCACGGGGATCCTGCTCCGATACCAAGCCTGTAACAGACTCGCCCAATAATGTGGCCCACCTACACCTGTCATTTGTCCAACGACCTCGACCGCTATGTAAGTGTGCCACAAGACTGGATTAATCTGTTGGATACGATCGATGTATCCATGGGTCACAGGAATCATCCGAGTGTAATCATTACAGCACAATATATTTCATACAACATGCCAGATCGGAGAATTCAGCGGAAGTCTTACATAAACTTTATATTACAAACCAGTGTTCATCATTACAACATAGGTGATAAAGAGTTCAAGTTGCGATAGTACTAAGTGCTGGAATAAACGTCTGATAACATAACCATACTAATAAACCCTGCCCAAGGGCACATCACTAGTCATCCTCCACCGGGAAGATGGTCATACAACATGGTCCAAAGCACAGCTGCTCACCGGGCTCACCTGCAACAAGGGGTCATAGAACCCTGAGTACAGGAGTACTCAACAAGACTTACCCGACTAATAAATTGGGGAGAAGACTCAGGAATGCAGGCTGAGGGGGAGTCAAGGTGAGGTTTTAGCAAGAATCCAAAAGTTTTCCTTTGCATAAAAGCTCCTGCAACTAAGTAGTTGTGTCATTTCATACTTCTAATATTAGCTAAGTAAATGAATGTACATCTTATAATCAACCCATTAATCCTCCATTGTTTCATCGTTAAACTACGCTGAGGGGGCGAGGACGAGTCTCCTTTTCTCGTGGAGCAAACGACGATTCGAACCGCTTGATCTACCCAGCTGGGGCTTCCTTATCACACGACATATGCGAGACCGAACTCGCATATATCAACCGTCCCGTGGATCCGCTCAAACCGGACCGGAGCCGCGCCACCCGGGAGTACAGTACACCACCGCCCTACCTCGGCCTTGCTGAGTCCGTCCAACAGGGGACCGAGCAGGGTGGGTACACGCTACTCCCGCCATCTCTCTAATCTCAGTGCGCGGGTGCGCCGTTCCAGTAAGAGCATAACCACAGTAGGGCTTACCGTAGCATGTGACCAGTACAACAAATAGTTCTCGATCCAACGGGCCAACAGCGGACGGGTCCTAAGCGACACAGGCGGAAACACTACACCAGGACTCCCTTCCTGTGCAAGTTACCCGCCCGGTCTCAGTTTAATTATACCATCCCAACCGGGGAAGGGTTCCCAACAATAGCATCTCTCTTTCAAAAACCTACTCTAATGAGCAAGGCTAAGCAATCTAAGCATTTGTAAATAACCCAGTGACAAGGATAGTATAAGGAATAATCAAGGTAGTCAATGCATCAAGTAGGTAACATTCAACTCCTAAACTTAATGCACAAATTTTATCAACAAGTATATTATTTGAAAATTTCAAGGTAGGGGCAAATGCACCGGGGCTTGCCTTGGGGTTCTTCTTCAGGCTCGTCCCCACAGATATCAAATTCAACTTCGTAGAATACCGGTGCTTCACGAGCTGCAATCTCCGGTTGCTCCTTGCTCACCTCGGTTTCTAAACGCAATATACGAACGAGCATATATAAGATGCATGTGATGCGAATATGAATGAATGCTCATGATGCTGGACAACTACCAGTAGAAGAGTACAGCAGCAACAACAATCATATATGAATACTAAAATGTCATCACAATTGGAACAAATTTGCATAAGTGATAACCCTAACAGATTTCATGTACCAACTTGTTTTTACCATAACTAGAGCTACAGAATAGCCATTCAGGTGATTCAGGACAACCTGGAAAGCTTAACTAATTCTCTACAATTTCTATAATACACAACAGCTGATTCCAGGATCATATGGACCAAACAATTCATTTGGTTAAACCTGTCCAGATTCTGGACAGATTCAAACACTACTGTTCCACAGACCATATCTGGAGCTCAGAAATACCAACATACGTGATCTAGACCATTCTGGAAAGCACATGAAGTCCTCTACAACTTTCTTATAATACACCAGATCAGATTCACAAGTTAGATACCCCAAACAGTTCAGTTTTCACAAACTGTCCAGATTCTGGGCAGCAGCAAAACTCAGATTGAACAGAGCATAACTCCCAATATATTTATCCAACAATTATGAAATTTTTAGGAGCAGCAAGATATACAAGAGTACTACAACTTGTGACAATATGATAGCAGAAACAAATTGTAGAATTAACTAAATCAATCAACACCTATTGTTTAATTAAAGGTTTAATTATAAGGGCTTAAAAATTTATTTTCACGAAAGGGGCTCAAATTTTTATCAGAGATATGTTATGTGTTGAAAAGTACTGTAAAATTGGTTTCACAATTTTTGGACCTCAGGAACAGTCTACAGAAATTATTCAAAGTGCATTTGTTAATTATTTGACTATTTTAATACCCCAGTAAACATGTCCAAATTCAAAGTTTCGTATTTTTACAATTTTCTTCACATCTCAGAGAGGATACACAAAAATTTTCATGATTTTAGGAGCTATAATAAAAAGACAGCAAAAATAACAATTTGCTGCACTATTCACATGCGAAAAATGAAAAACCCTAACGCTAAGCCACTGACAAGCGGGACCGGGTCGTCAGGCCGGCCTCGGCCTTGTCCAGCGGCGCGGGGTGCGAACTCGAGGTTCAGGCTTGACCTCGAGGGTCTGGCTCGACCTCGAGGGTCAGGCTCGGCCTCGGGCGGGACGCGAATTCGGGGCTCGGCTCGAGGGTCAGGCTCGACCTCGAGGGTCGGAGAGGAAAGGCTTGCCAGCCTCGGGCGAGGCGGAGAAGGAGGGCCGAGGCTGAGGCTGAGGCCGGGTATCAGCTGCCGAGGGTCGAACTGGGCCGAGCCCAGTAAGAGTTAGAGATGGTTGGCTCGACCTCGACCTTGACCAGTGCGCGCGTACGGGGCGTGACTCCGCAACGGCGACGTTGACCACCGGCCGTTCTCGCCGACGGTAATGCCAGGGGCTCTTCCGAGGCTACCTACGTGTTCGGCTCGGCCTCGCGATCACACCCAAGGTCTCGGTCGGGCTAGGGGGTGAATGCAGACGGAGCTAGCTTCGGCTACGAGAATGGCGGCTCGGTTCTGCCGTTCCCGACGCGCGCCGGCGTTTCGGCCAAAACGAGGCGGTAGTGTTGAAAGGGGAGTGAGCATAAGCACCAGGGGCCTCACCTAGGTTCGGTGCTCCCGCTAGCTTGGTCGGAGAAGGTCGGGGAGATGAAGGTCGACGGTGGCGGCGAAGATGGCGGCGGACCGGGGCTTCGCGGTGGCGTTCTGGCCCCTCTGGCGCGGTAGCGACCTGGACGGTGAGCCGATGCGAATCAGTGAGTTGAGGCGGAGCTAATGGCGCAACCAATTGACCCGAGAGTCTCCTTACCCGCCGGACGACGACGAGCGTGGCCGCAGCGGCCGCTCGCCGGAGCTGGGGAAGAAGAAACTCGACCGGGCAATGTGGGCGACGAGGACTCGATTCAGTGGGTCAGGAAGGTGGTCAGGGTTGTGGCGAGGCTGTGGATGAGCGAAGGCTGGTGGTGGAAGCTCGTCGGCGACGAATTTCGCCGCCGAAAACTCACTGCTCTCACCGGCGGAGAACAGAGAGAAGAGAAAGGAGAGGAGTGCGGCAACGGTGAGGTTTTTATAGCGAGGGGGTGTGCGGACGGTGTGCCAACGCATTGCGCATGCGCGTGCATGAGCTGGCGCGTGGAGGCGGCGTGTCGACGCCGGAAGACGCCACGGCGCGCGGTGGCCGTCGTGGACGCCATGCAAGGCTCCATGAACTGTAGCCACAGTGCAGTTTGTCCCTTTTTGAATTGCGCCAAAATTTTGAACTAAAGTGCAAAATCCGTAAGAATGAAAGTTGTTCAGAATTTTGTGATCTACAAACTTGCTTAAAGAATCATGTTCCAATTCGGCCTAGATTTTGAATTAGGTTTGAATTCAAATTTGCCCCAAACTGATTTCTCAAATTACTTTGAAATTTCCTGAAGAACATTAAAATCTGTGAATATGAAAGTTGTCACATTTAGCATTTCCTACAACTTTGATTAAAGAACCAAGGTCAATTCTCAAAGGATTGAAAGTTGTAGTTCAAGGGTAGATTCTAGGGTTTAAGCAAATTTGTTTCAATTCAAATCCTGTGCAGAATCTGTGTTAACTTTATATACCAAAGTTGTTCCATTCATTAGTATCTACAACTTTGTTTTAAGGGCCATATCCAGATTCAGCTTGGATCCTAGTCTTTATCATAGGGCCACTATAATGACCTGTGATTTCATGAACCATATGACTCTATAATCCTATCTTCCCTAGAAATCAGCCACTATGATACCCTAAGCATCACACATCGAATGAGCAAAACAGAATTTAAACAAGCACATGATGCATTTGAGATCAAGTTCTCTGCAAATTGTAAATGCATCATTAGTGTTGCTACATGAATGCTTTCCATGCTCATGATGACATGTCAGGTTTTATTTGGCTTAAACACCAGAGGTGTTACAATCATTCACCTTGTGCCTGTCGGTTTGGCCTCTTCTCCTCTTTGGCTTTTTACTTTTGTCGAAGAAGTTGTCGTTGAGGGAGCTGGTGGTTCCTCCACCCTTTCTTCCTCATCTCGGAACTCCAAACGATGAGGCACCACCGGTATCTGTTAAGAACTCACATTAAACTATTTCCAGGAGGCCCTCAAATGTTGTGTTAATCAAAGACATGCTTTGTTGCAAGTACATACCTCTAGCCTTGTTTGTTCAACATTGTCGTTCGGGGAGTGCTCTAGTGCTTCCCGATATGGTCCTTGTACTTCACCCATCGGATCATAATCAGGATCATCATCTTCCTCTCCACGAGGTTTCTTTGGAGGCGGCGGTGTTATTGACACACTCAAGAATGAAGTTGACTCTGAGTCATCAGAGGTGTCCGAGCTATTGATGGGGGTAGGTTCACGCCATTCTCCCATATCATTCGCCATTGCAAGCTATATGATTAGATTTATATGCATATTTCATAAATGTAAACAAAATGAAATCATTATATTCATCTCAGAACTCCATTTACATACTTCCAATTACATAATGTTGTTAGTCAAGATACAAAAGTTTTAAAGAAAATTACATAATTGATGAATCATAAAAAAGTTTCAAGTATAAAATTGGCTCAGGTTAGCCCCACTGTCATCACATCGCTTCTAAACTGGTTGCTTGTATCCAGCCATCCTAGTTTACGAGCTTACAAGTATAGGGACATTTGATGATCATCATAGCCGCTGCCTCAGCATAAAAGAGTACACATCATTGCATATGCCACTGCCTCAACACATCTTTAAAAGGAGTAGGAGTAGAGTAGAGTAGAGTAGTAGTAGAGTAGATCAGTAGTAGAGGATAGGAGAGCAAGATACAATGAAAATTTGCCTCAGATTGTATTGCCATTTAAAAAATCATTGGACTTGGAGCTAAAGGATGTTTCATATAGATTATAGAGATACAACATCATGACAGCCATGGAACCATGAGACTCGTCCAGCCCAGCCATCAGGCCATCCTGTATGAATGGAAGTTTCTTGGGCATGGACGTGTCAAATGGCTTGATGACAATCATGAAAACCAAAAGAGGAGTTACAATGGTCCAATACCTCACAAGTCCAAGATCATAACCAATACTGAATCCATCAAAAAAGTGGCAATGCATTCATCATAGGCAGAAAGCAATTCGAAAGCAAATAAACAAGTTCATGACACCCAAATTAGTAAGCATCACTGGTTGCATATAAGTAGTAGCAGTAGTAGGCTAGTAGTAATAGTACCACAAGCTCTGGTATAGTAGTAGCAACCAAACTAATTAAGCCCCCAAACTACTCTTAATGTTAACCGAGTTGAACTTGTCTAATTAATTATTACATCAAGATAACAGTGCAGCCTCATCCACTTGGCCACAACCAAAGCAACTAACAACACCTGCACATTTTTCCCACATCATAGTCCAACAAGATGGACTGCCTGCCACTCCAACCTGATAGGAAGGTAAGGTAGGGTTAGGTGTAGTAGGAATTGAGTTGATTCTTGAGTTGAAAGCCTCTAGAGCTGCAGAAGCTTCCTCAAAAGACTTGTACTTTTTATGCACAACTCCCTTAACTTTGAGGACATACTGACTGCACTCGGCCCAGCTGGTGTAAATACCTGGCTTGGTGCCCTCGAAAACAACATACCAAGCATGCATCCTTCTGCATTTGTAGTTGAGCAGTATAAGAGCACAACATAGAAGAAAGAATAGAGGAGGGAAGTAGAGGAGAGGATAGGAGAGCAAGATACAATGAAAATTTGCCTCAGATTGTATTGCCATTTCAAAAATCATTGGACTTGGAGCTAAAGGATGTTTCATATAGATTATAGAGATATAACATTATGACAGCCATGGAACCATGTGACTCATCCAGCCAAGCCACTGAACTTGTTTCATATAGCTAGGCATGGACGTATCACATGGCTTGATGACAATCATGAAAACCATAAGAGGAGTTACAATGGTCCAGTACCTCACAAGTCCAAGATCATAACCAACATCCACACTGAATCCATCAAAAAGTGGCAATGCATTCATCATATGCAGAAAGCAATTAAATTAGGCCTCAGATTATAAACATCAATGGTGGTTGCCTTGCAATTCGAAAGCAAATAAACAAGTTGAACATAGAACAGAGAAGAGAGGAGAGGGAAGCAGAGGAGAGGATAGGAGAGGAAGATACAATGAAAATTTGCCTCAGATTGTATTGCCATTTCAAAAATCATTGGACTTGGAGCTAAAGGATGTTTCCACTCCTCTCTCCCACGGCTTGATGTCAATCATGAAAACCAATTCAATGTTAACCACAGAACAGGCAACCACCTCCTAAAATCAAGTTTCTTCATTGGCCATCAAAAAATTTAGTAAGCATCACTGGTGGCATATAAGTAGCAAACAAAGGCCTCAGCACTGGTGGCAAATAAGTAGAAGAAGTGTCAAACAAGTTCATGGGAGCTATGTAACCATGGGAGACATCCATCCCAGCCATCAGGGAGGTAAGCCTACACCAGTTGCTTGGAAATGGATGTCAGCCATGGTGAAATAGGACACATGACAACAACAAAGACTAATATGTGTAAAAGAATGGTGCCACCTCAGAATTGGAAAGATTGCATCATAGGCCAAGGAGAACCCTCAAATGGTATTGAGAAAACTCGATGTACATGAAATAAAAAAGTCTCCAATCATCATTGCAAGCACTGTGGTAGTAGAAGTAGAAGTAGAGTAGAGTAGAGTAGAGTAGAGTAGAGTAGTAAGGTAATAGTAGTAGGAGTAGAGTAGAGTAGAGTAGAGTAGAGTAGTAGTAGGAGTAGAGTAGAGTAGAGTAGAGTAGTAGTAGGAGTAGGGTAGTAGTAGAAGTAGGAGTATAGTAGTAGCAGTAGTAGGCTAGTAGTAATAGTACCACAACCACTGTGGTAGTAGTAGCAACCAAACTGAGCCCCCAAAATACTCTTCTGTCCCAAACAAAGGCCAAGGACATCCCAATTTATCTCAAATTCTCCTCAAATTCATCTCAAATTTATCCCAATTTATCAAAAAGGACAACAAATCAAGCTAGAGTCTTGGCAGTGGCATCTGCTCAGTTGAATCAAACAAATCGAGCTCGCGTTTTGGCATCACAGGCAGCAATACGAACTTAGGAAACAAAAATTAGAGGGGCTCAGTGGAGGAAGAAACCAAGTTTCAACATACAGTCGATGTCGAAGTGCCAGCGAACGGCGGTGATGCTAGGGTTCGTGGGCGGGGGCCCTCGCAGACCTTGGCAGTGGGGACCAGTAGGGACGGGCGCCAAGGAGGTGCACGTGGCCGGGCGTCGGGGAGGCGGAGCCGGGCACCGGGGAGGCCGAGATGGGCGGCGAGGACAGCGGGGTCCAAGCCCGCCGAGGAGGCGGGGACAGGAACCGATGCCGTCGAGGAGGACGACGAGGAGGGAACAGGCACCGAGGAGGCCGAGGAGCCAGGGACGGGAACCAAGGCCCCCGAGGAGGCGGCGCTGTGGGGACGGTGGCGGCGCCGAGGGTGGTGCAGCGTCGAGGAGACGGCGTCGGGGGCTGTCGGTGTCGCGGATGTGGGGACGGGCGCCGAGGTGGTCCAGATGGGCACCAGGGGCGCTACCGGGGTCGGGGATGGATGGAAGGGCGCTCACAGATCTCGGCGGCGATGGCGCGGCGCGGCAGCCCTTCGGGGAGAGAGGAGTGGAGAGCGAGGCGAGTAAGGGCTCGGAGGCGTGGCTGGCTAGGTTATATAGCCAGCCAGTAACCGAGGCGGGCAAATAAGGGCGCCCGCCTCGGTTAAGAAGTAGTAGTAGTAGTAGTAGTAGTAGTAGTAGTAGTAGTAGTAGTAGTAGTAGTAGTAGTAGTAGTAGTAGTAGTAGTAGTAGTAGTAGTGTAGTAGAGTAGAAGAATCAGTGTAGTGATCGAACAAAATACACACAAAAGAGTTCAGATCTCTCCAAATGAGTTCCATTAATTATAATAATAACTTCTCCTTAATTTAGTCATTGCCTGCAATATTACATATATGTGTGACATACATTTCATTTCGTTGTAGGCGCTTTCACAGTAAATTTCTCTCCGTCTTTGCGAGCCCATGACATCATCTTTGTCTTGTTGAAACGGGCCTCGATGGCCTTGATCTTACGTGGATGATCTATAAAGAGCCCGAGCTCTGCATAATTGTTGTATTCTTTGGGACTCTGGATCCTGTCAGCTCCCACGATCCTCTGCTTACCTGAAACAACCACATGTCGTCTCTTGCTATCATTGGGCATCACATAGTAGGCTACTTGCGCAACGCGACTAGCTAGTACCCACTGGTCATCTTTGTAGCCGACGCTATGGAGCTCAACGGTTGTTAGTCCATAATCGTCCACGTCAACTCCTTTCGGCCTGACCCACTGGCAATGGAACACAGGTATTTGTAGGTCACTACCATAGTTAAGTTCCCATATATCTTCAACCTGCCCATAGTATGTCCTGCTTAGCCCCGTCGACTCATCGATGCCCTCATATCGAACACCACTATTTTGGGACGCACTCTTCTTGTCCTTCTCTTTTGTGTGAAACCTATATCCATTGATGTCATATCCTTGCCATGTGGCAATTTGGGTGAATGGGCCGGATGCAAGCCTCGCAATGGTCTCATCATCATCATCAGATCCTCCATGCGGTATGTCGGGATGTTGCTTCAGCCATGTCGTGAAGCTTTTCTTGTGTTGTTTCTAGACCCATACCTCCGTGCAAGATCCATCATGAGCGGCGCGGATCACTTCCAGGTGCTTTTCAATGTAGGGATCCATGACCACTAATTGATGAAGCATGTTGTGATGAGCTTGTTGCACTATTTTGTTCTCTATATCTGTGCGTACTTTTTCCCTGTGCACCCATTTCCTGAGGTTCTACCTTCGTGCCGATGGATGGGCAACCCAATCGCTCTTCCATCTCGAATGTATTTCGTGCAGCAGTTCATAGCCTCTTCGGTTGTGTATGCCTCGATCATAGAACCTTCTGGGTGAGTACGGTTAAGAACGTATCTGTTGAGGGTCGACATGAACCGCTCGTACGTCCACATTTGGTGCAGGTACACGGGCCCAAGTTGTTCTATCTGATCAACCATGTGCATCATTAGGTGTGGCATAATATCAAAGAAAGATGGTGGAAAGCACATCTCTAGCTAACAAAGAGTCTCTGCGATGAACTGTTTTAGTACTGGTAGCTCAGTTACATCAATGACCTTCTGGGTGATGCGGTTAAAGAAGTACGACATTCGTGTGATCACCATCTTTACGTACTCTGGACCGATAGCCCTAATCACAATTGGAAGGAACACCGTTAGCATGATGTGGCAGTCGTGTGAGTTGTAGTTGGTCATTGTGAGGTCTTTCATCGATACCAGACTCTTGATGTTAGAAGAGAAACCGGTCGACACCTTGACACCCTTTAGCCAATTGCACACTGCCCTCTTCTCATCTTTCGTTAGGTTGTAGGCCGCTCCGGGTATTTCGACTTTACCGTTTAGTGGTGGTTCCGGGTGAAGGTCTGGCCGGATGCCTTGGTTAACAAGATCCATCCGTGACTTGAGACCATCCTTTGTCTTTCCCTTCATGTCTAGCAGCACGCCGATTTTGCTTTCAAAAACATTCTTCTCCAGGTTCATGCAATCGATGGCATGGGGTGTTTGCAGCTCCTTCTAGTATGATAGGTACTTGAAGAAACATGACTTCTTCTTGCATGGGACGACGACAAGCGGATCCTCCAACTTATCTCGCTTCCTCTTTCTTTTTTTGGCCCCCTCCGGATCCTCTTTCTTCTTCTTCTTCCTGAACTCGACCTCCATCTCCTTCACCATGTCCCACACCTTTTCACCATACCTTGTCTGCGGCGGTTCGTCACGTTGGTCCTCATCCTTTTTGTCAAAGTACTTATTCATCACAGCTTGCCAGTACATGTGACTTCTGACAAGGAATCGTCTGTGCCGCATGTACACCATCTTGCAGGATCCTTTGAGGTAGACATAGCAGGTACCATCGATGCAAATTGCACAACCGCTCTTTCCTTTTATCTGCCTTGAAAGTGAAAAGAGCCCAGGGTAATCGGTGATGGTCACAAAAATGATGGCTTTTAGAGTAAACTCCTTTCTTAGCGATGTGTCCATCATCATAACCCCTTCATCCCATAGTTTCTTCATATCCTCCATGAGCGGATCCAGGAACACATCTATATCATTCCCAGGCTGCTTTGGGCCTGAAATAATCATGGTCAATAGAAGATATCTGCGTTTCTGACAAAGCCATGGAGGTAGGTTATAGATGGTAAGAATTACTGGCCAAGTGCTATGTGATCTACTTAGGTCCCCGAACGGATTCATTCCGTCCGTACTCAGCACGAACCTCACATTTCGTGCCTCTTTGCCAAACTCTGGGAATGTCGTGTCGAAATGCTTACACTGCTGGGCATCAGAAGGGTGTCGTAGTTTTCCATCGTCGTTGGTGCGATCACCAGAAGCATGCCACGACATCAGCTGGGCATCCTTAGGGTTCCCAAAAATACACCTCAAGCGATCGATCACCGGCAGGTACCACATCGATAGGGCAGGACTTTTCCTCTGCGTGTAACCAACTTCTTCATCATCATTTGCTGCATCTGCACGACAACCGGCATTCTTGTTGTTTGCCTTCTTCTTTGCCCACCCGAGACTACCTCATCATTCGCATCTGCGCAACAGCCGGCATTCTTCTTGTATCGACTCGCGCCACAGTGCGGACAACTCACCAAGCTCTCATACTGGCCACGATACAAGATGCAATGGTTAGGGCAGGCGTCAAACTTTCTAAGATTCATTGACACTGGTCGGATAAGCTTCTTCGCTCGATACGTATTAGCGGGCACCTTGTTAGGCGTTGGGTATGTGGTACCAAGGATACTTAAGAGCTCATTGAAGCTAGTGTCTGACCAGCCATGTCGAGCCTTCAACATGAGCATCTGGAGGTTAAAACGCAACGCCGTCCACTGCTTCGGACAGTTCTCATATAGCGGATCAATTGCCGCCTGCTTCATCTATCTAAAATTCTCAAGCCACCTATGGCTCCCAAACAGAATGACGTCCTCATCAAGGTTGTTAGCAATTTTCTCAAAAAGCTCAACATCCTCAGGCTCCATCGCACGAACCCTCACCATCATCTGCATCATCCCCGCCATCGGCCATGTCTTGCACTAAATCGTCCATGGTGAGGTAATCACGAACATTATCACCGGTAGCTGGCGGTTCTTGGCCTCCTCCATCGTGGTTTGCATTCACCATCATCGTCATTGACGAGCTATCTCCGGATACAGTGATACTAACATTTGTTTCACCGTGAAACCTCTAGACTGTGTAATCTAGAACAAAACCATACGAGATCAAATGAGACTGCACAACACTGTCTTCATGCAACAGAAGGTTCTTGCATTTTGAACACGGACAGATGATACGTCGTCCTTGTGGATTCACACTTTGACTGTGTTTCCGAGCAGCGACAATAAACTTTTTAACATGGCCTAGGTATGACAAATCTAATCTTGATGACCGGTACATCCACTCGGACCTCTCCATTATGCAAGCAAAACCTATAGCAATAGACATACAAAAGGCAGATTAAAGAAAATTAATTCTAGATCTAGATCTAGAGAGCACCCAAATCTAAGAAGACAAAAGCAAATTAAAAGAGAGAGGTTTAGAGTCAAACATATAATCACCTACGGTCAACAACTTCACACAATTAAACTGTAAAACTTCCCCCACCAAAAAATAGATATTTTTGAGGGTTTGGGACCTCAAAACCTGTCAACAATGGTGGAGAAGTCGTGAGGAAGGGGAAGGTGGGGCGGCGGTGCTGTGCATTTATAGGCACAGAATAACCGAGGCGGGCAAATAACAAAATCCCGCCTCGGTTAACACCCATTAACCGAGGCCGACGATTTAAAAAAACCGCCTCGGTTAATACATTAACCAAGGCGGGCAACTTAAAGAAACCGCCTCGGTTAATGGGTGTTAACCGAGGCGGTTGACTTCCATTGCCCGCCTCGGTTAATATATTAACCGAGGTGTTTGAAGTTGCCCGCCTCGGTTAAATATTAACCAAGGCGGGCGCCCTTTGCCCGCCTCGGACGTCTACAGGGTGGTGTCTCGGTTAATCAAACGTGTAGTAGTGAATGCATGCATATTTATTTTTATTATTTTTATGCCACCACGATGAACATTCCTATGGGTTTTTTACACACCATAGAATTATTCACATGGGGCTTCATGGTTTATGATGGAGTGTAAAAAATGCAATATTTTTATTTTCTTTTCTAATGCAACGCAAAAATTAAAATATTTGTGAATTAAATATGATGATGCAATGATTAAGTATGATGATGCAATAAATGACTAAGAATTAAATATGAGAAATATGCAGGAAAGTAAATACGAGGATAACTACCGGTTTTTACCTTTTGGCGAAGGTTCGGATATTTAGGTCCGACGAACCGGACCTTCCCTTGGTTCAGACCTCCCAAGGTATGTCAGACGTTTGGAAAGTTGTTATTGATTATACCTCTAGGTGCAGACATTTTCTTCCATACTTTCTTGGTCTGAGTCTTCACTTCCTGTGGTTCACTGTCTTGAGGTTTCTCTCCTTTCTTTTCTGGGACAGTGTCGATAGCTTCTTCGTCATGATTGGCCTCTCTATTCTTGATAGTTTGTCTTCTTTAGCGTTGAGAGCGGCGTCTTTCACTTCTGTTCTTCTTGGGTGCTTCATTGGGTATGTAGTTGATGAAGTTGCATCGTGCCTTTTCTCCAGGAAAGTGAAAATGGATTTCCTCTTGTAGATGATTGTACTTGTAGCGTAGAGGAATGGTCTTCCTAGGATGAGGTGGACATCATAGTCTTCTCATGTCGAGGATCAAGAAGTCTGTGGGGACTTCATGACCTCTAATTTTGACTACGACGTCTTCCATAATTCCTTCTTGTTTTATGCCTCTTGATATGGTGTCACTCTTGTTCTTCGTTCGTCCAGCAGTTTGAAGTGAAGCGTTAATTATGGAAGCTGGCAGCATCTTGCTCAGTGTGCATGTTCTTGTAGATCTAGGACCTTTACTCTATAGAATTTGGGAGTGATGAACTTCTCCATGTTTGCTCAAGAGTATTTCCTGCTCATAAAGACAAGGTAGAGATCAAGTGCATGGGCTCTGTTGGTGGAAAAACACCAACAGAACCAAAAGTTTTGCTTATTCCTCTCTAACCTTAGGCACATTGCACAAGACAAAATTGTTGTTTATGTGTTCTATTCAATCTTAACATGAGTGATAGGATCAGAGGATGAGCATGAAAGTAGCATCTTAAAATATTTAACAGATCAAGTTACTTAACTCAAGGAAGGATAATCTATGCATAAAGTGTCGATCTTTTCATAATTGAGATATATCATCTTCCAAAAGGTTAGATGCACAACATTTTAGCTCATTTAGTTAAGACAGTGAGATTCAAGAGAGTAAAGCTATGAACAAGGATCAAAAGACTGAATATGTTGAGTTGATTATGTTGGATCAAGTGAGGTGCAACTTAAACATGTTTAGTTCTTTATTTATGTTCATACTAGAATCAAGAAGAAGCTTTTACAGTGATGGTTACTTACCTTGAAATGTTACTTTGTCATTGGAAAGTGATTGTGCTGAACCACCTTGTGGAAGCTCCTCTTGTCTAGCTAGTTGTTATTTATGAATTGCTTGTCTTCTCTTGCTTGTCTTCTCTTGTTTGAGAGGAGGAAGATCACATTGGAGTCATTTTTAGAGGTATCGACCTTCCTTCTCTTGTGTTGACTTACCAGCGGAGGCGCATTGTTCCTCAAGTATGCTGACTAGGATCCTCTCTCTTTCTTGTATTAATTCTGTATTATGAGGATGTAGGGACAGTTCCGCATTCTTCTCTTGTCAACCTTTCTTATTTTCCCTTTAATTATTGGGTTGACAAGAGACTTGAAATTAGAGCTGCTACTCGAGTGCCTCTATGATAGTCCTTTGTCTTGTAATGTCACAACTGAGACTTGTCCTCTCAACAGTGTCTAGATGATGGAGATCTTATCAACTGTTCTTATTGATTTGCTGGTTCAGGTACTATCTCTTCATCTTCTAACTCTTGTGGTGCAGTGGCTTCATCCTTCATGATGCCCTCCTCAATTCTTGGTAGTTGGTTTTCTCTTCGACGTCTTCTCTTGATTCTCTTTGGCTGCTCATAATTGATGTAGATGTTGAAGATGCAGCGAAAGATCCAAAAGTTGACTTCTCCAGGTCCGGCAAAGATGATAACATTGAAGGTGTTCAAGAACGATCTTCCAAGAATGAGTGGTGGATCATATTCTTCTTCTCGACTGGGATAGCATCTAGTGGTTTGTATTGATCAAAGTGGTGGGTAGGAGATCAATATGTTTGAAGTTGGGTTTCTCCTTCCTCCCTTTTATTGTCAAACACATCTAGACAACAGAATTGTTTCTCCCAGGCTGGCTTGTGATGTAGATGGACTCCCAACAACATGTTCATGTGTTTGACTTGTAGATCTTGCTATTGTTGTAGTGGTACCATCTTGTCTCCCAAGCTAGCTCTTGATTAGAAAAGAGGATAAGTTCCCACTTCTTGTCTTGATGTCTTGGACAATGATGATTGCAGGCATAGGTTGTCTCATTTGAGGTAAGTTGCATCCTGTTTTCATCAGCGCCTAAGCAAGACTCAAAGCTAGGCTAGCACTATTTGTGATCTGAGAATAGGTTTGTGTGTCTATGGTTTGGGTTTCAGATCTTCAATGTTCAGACCAAACCATGGATGAACAAAATCTCTCTCCTACATAACGTTAGTGGATATATATACCCGAAGGATTGCAAGAATTTGAAACATGGGTTGTTATCCATAACTTATGTATTTTGCATCTATGATAATAAAAGATGTTTTTAGGATTACTTTAGCATAGACTAGTATTTCATGTGTTGGCTGCACTTTAACATGATTCAAGGCAAAATATAACTTGCAGTAGAAGACAAAACAAAATAAACTTTGATACTCACAGTTCTTTCATCCATGATGAATGAGTTGAGTCTTCATTGTGCAAGAGTTGTTGAAGTTCATGTGTCTCTTCATCTCCAGTGTGAGTTCATCTCCGGACTTTCCCAAATTAATAATGAAAGTTTTTCTGCAGGGGTTAGTCCAACAAAATATCCAATATCCACTATATCATATTATCAGCTCAAAAACCAACCTAGACACCACGTCTAATTTGATTTAAGAGGGCATTCTAACCTAAGCATGCTTAAATTAAAAGGCCTTTGAAAGCAAGATCACCCACTCCTAAACTAGGCACCATGCTTCATTTAAGAGATGTATGAAAGTACTTCAAACCTAAACATATACTATAGCATATAAAGGAAATATGAAAGCATTATAGAGATTTACTCAGATGGTGATGGAAGAGCATGATGAGCACATCTTAAAGGTAGGGACAACCAACATAGCAACATGGCAAGAGATGTTCTTAGAAAGTCTATTCCCCAAGCTTGGATTTTGCACAAATCAAGATTGGATGAATGTAATTCAATGTTGCATGATGATTGGTTGGACATACCTTGTGTTTGTTGTTCCTTCGTTCTTTTCTGCTCCAGACCTGGAAAGGTTAGTGACAAGAATACCCGAAAGAATATTTTCACAATTATATTTCTATGCTCAGTACAACGGAAAGGTAGGCATAGCTAATAACCCAGTATTATGATGGGGTATAAGGATTCTACTGGTTATAGCTTGCTCATCGGGTAGTGATAGATAAGAGTGGAATTCAAAAACAACATTCATAAGAATGAAAACAAAAATAATGAAAAGACTGGGACAAAAGGAAAAGATAAAAGTATGATTACAAGGTTAGACTAAGACTTAAGATGATCTACCGTTCCCCGGCAACGGCGCCAAAAATGCTTGTTGGTATAAATTAACGCACACTCTACTTTATCCGCAAGCGTACAGATAAAATCTACCGATGTAGCACTTCACCGGAGTAACCTAGTTTTAATATCGAACCCAAAGGAACAGATAGTGTTAAGCCTTAAAGTCTATCCCCTGAGTAGCTAACAAGGACGGAGAATCTAGAAGTATAGAGGGGATCACTAAGGTTGTCTAATTCCAAATTAAGAGTGATATGTTTATTTTATTCTTAGTGGGGAAGTTGCCATAAAAGGTCAAAAACAGAGTATGAGTCTTTTATGCAAATATATACTCCTACCGAGCCTACACACGAGTAAGTGGACTATAGAAGAATCAACAAGGCTATAAGAGTCACCCTTGCGAACAACCACTACTACCGGCGTTATAGGAGGCATTTATGAGCTATCAAGTCTAAGCACCACGCTTACACTATCCAACTACTCTAACTCTAGAATGACTAGAATTAAAGTACTCAAAAGAGAGTCATAAACCTTAAGAATATTAAGAACAATGGTTCAAACTTAAATATAGACGTTGATTACCGAAACAATCGCTGAAGCAAGTTGAAGATGAACTTGAATCCGCAGGTACAAGATGAAGAAGTTGATCCGACAGGCCGGAGCTCCTTCTTGATCTCTTCCTCTCTCTCTTTCTCTTCTAGTTCTAGTATAAGACTAGGTTCTAAACCTAAACTAGAGGGGTAACTAGTCTTCTACTTGAAAGCTGGCTCTTGAAGTCTCTTCTAGGGTTTCTGAATGATGCGTAGTCTTTTCTGAAGAGGGGCTTGAGACTTCCCTGGGGCCTGGGGTTTATTATATAGGGGCTCCTAGCCTCCCCTCCACCTTGAGCAAGCAATATGGTACTAAATCCTTCGTCATATGCACATGGGCCTTAATGGCCCAAAACGCGTTGGAGAGGTCGGTTGGAGTGCGCCACGCGATGGGGGGCGAGATTGAGGCCTATAGCAGGCCGGTCGGCCCAGGGGGGAGATCGGTCAGTCTGCCTCTATGATAGGTGGGCCCTGCCTTCCGTGGGTCGCCTTCTCGTGTCTTCTGGAATATTCTGGAATGTTATAGAATCTTTCAAGTCGTATCCATCGAGGACTCTCGCTCCGGGACTCCAAATATAGCAAATCATATGTCCGTTTCGATCGTCTCAACGAGGTCTTTGCAATGGTGTGCTCTGTTTGATCACTTGAGATACTTTTATATGGTAAAAACATGGATGTCCTACAAAGCAAGTGAGAGCACCAAAACTCGTGGAACTTGTTAGTTTCAAACCCTACAACTATGCTTTGTGATTCATTTAGTGTCATTTCATGCATTAGTTCATGGTATAATATTGACATTAAGGACTGTCAACACCCTACACAAAAGTCAGAAACCAAATCCGAAGTCGGACGAACAAACTACAGAAGAAACAACGAACAAGTCACTACATCGGACGCTGCCAGCGTCCGATGCCTGAGTGGCGGACGCGTCCGATGTGAAAAGAGCAGTTCTGGAACCTCACTGCATGACCATCGGACGCTGCTACAGTAACAGCTCAGCGTCCGATGCTCAGGCCCCGCCGTATCCGATGGACAACAGAGCGTCCGATGCCCAGAGTCCGATGTTCACTCAAAAACACAGAAAATGGCACGTGGCAACGGCGCGTCCGATGCTACTCGAGTCAGCGTCCGATGCCAAGAACACCAGCGTCCGATGCCCCCAAAAATTGTGCAGTTTTTCAGCAATTCAACCCGATCTCTTCCGAATCAAAAGCTCTAGGGCCAAGACTCCATCTGAGAGATCACAAGGATGTTAGTGAGCTACTCCTAAGAGATCATGGCTCCAACCTAACTCTAAATCATTGAATCAAAGAGATTTGGGGAAAACGGAGTGGAAAACCGATCCAACACAAAAACCGGCCGATCTACTAGCTCGTGAGGTTTGAGACGAATTTTTTTGGTGAAAAGATGTGCCTCATGATCTAGCACAAGTGTGTTCAAGTGGAATCGAAAACCGTTCCTCGGAAAGGGAGAACGAAGCAAATCTCCGGGAAGGGAAAAACCAAAACGCGAAGAACACAATAGGAAAACGCGAATTGATCTAAAATTTCAACTGTGTGTCTACCACAAGAGACAATCGTAACAGTCTCACTTCCTCAAAATCCCAAAGTACAAAGGAATGATTGGAGTCTCTCTGTGGATCACAAGCAGCGAGGTATGATTAGAACCTAAGCGAAGGCTAGAGAGAGAGAACTCAGGCAATTGTGGCTTCAAGGATAGAATTAGAGGAGGGGTGCCTCTCTTATTTATAGCCTAGGTACAATAGTCACCTTCTACTCCTAGATACAAGAGCGAAGCGGCGAACCCTAGGGGTATCCCGGTCCAACTCTGAAGAGTCGTGATCCGACGGTCACACGCCTTCCTTATCCTTAGCTTCGCCTCAACGCAAGCCTCAGGATGCCACCACATGCCGTCCTTTAGACCACCGCGCCTTCCTCGTGGATAGCTTCACCGCCGCGCCAGCCTCTCCACGCCACCATGCGTCGACCGTCCTTTTTGGACCCCCCCGGTTTGGAGGCTGAAACCAGGAAACCTGTCCTCCGGCTGAGTTTTGTGGTCTAAACTCAGAAACCCGCGAGCCCAGGTTTTGAGGCCCAAACCTGGAAACCGTCCTTGCCGAGTTTTGAGGCCCCAACTCCGAAATCCGCCACCCCGAATTTTGAGGCCCAAACTCAGAAACCGTCGAGGGTAGTTTTTCGAGGCTCAACTACCAAACCCGCGCCGTAGACGGGATGTGGTTCGCACACCCCGAGTTCCAGCACCGATGTCGGAGCATGTCCAGCCTCCACACGGGCACATTGCATTCGCCTTCCTTCTCGGCCTCCCGCCAGGTGTCACGACGCCATCACCTTCCTCCCAACTCGGCCGATGCACCGCACATCCCCATGTGCTCTCGCTTGTCGATGTCACGTGCCAGCTACCACAGCTGGTCTTCAGGTCTCCTGGTCCGTCGGTCCAAGCCTCACGTCCGCCCTTCACCGCTCCCGGTCCGTCAGCACGACACGTCTCTACTTGACCTTCACCTCTCCTTCGACCACTGTCTCCGAGCTCCACACCTGCACATCAACACAACCAAGAGACATGTTGCCTCTCACCCCTACCGGTGAGCCTGTTGACCGATCGCTCATCACTCAGGAAGGGAACCACAAGGGCACATATCAACCTTGTGTTCGCAATCTCCCCCTTGATGAGTGCATCATCAACATAGTTGTAACCATGATCAAAGAAGAAAAGAAAAAGAAGTAGAAGGAGAAGAAAGCTCATTCGAGATGTCCAAAAGCCAAGATAAAGGCCAAAGAAAGACAGATCGAAATAAGCAAAGCTTGGTCCCCAAAGACATGGGCAACGGTTCGACACAACCAAGCAAAGGATCGGAGCAACAACTCATCAAAGAGCAAAACTCGATCTTAGAGAGCGAAAGACTTGGTTGCCAAAGACATGGGCAACGGCTTGACGCAACCAAGCCAAAATCAAGCTAGTTCTCAAGAAGAGGCAAAAAGGGCTCAACACCACTAGCTGAAGCTCGATACCAATTGAAGCTGAAACATCGCATAAGAAAGCAAAACTGCTAGTCCCTCAAGATAGAGGCACAGAGGCTCAACACAACTAGTAGAAAGCTCGAAACCAAAACAGCCAAAAAATTGATGAAAACAGCTAGTTCCTCAAGACAGAGGCACAGAGGCTCGACGCAACTAGCTGAAAAGTTCCATACCAAATGAAGATCTAATCAAAGCAAAGCGAACAAGCTCCCCCTCACTAAAAGAACTCCCCCTCAACAAGTGAAGCATAGAAATTGCAAATTGACACCATATAGCAAAAAATCTCCCCCTTGGGGGCAATTTGCAATCAAAAGACAGGGGAAAAGTGCTCAAATAAGCGAAACGAAGCTAGGCTATGCCTATCGGAGCAACCAAATGCATATGAGTCAAAAATGCATGTTAGCAGCTTCAGGTATATAGTCTATAGAGTGACAGAATGCTCTAAGGAGTGTTGATCCGACTATCAAGCATCATGCAAAAGTGCTAGCAAAGGCTCAAACTGATCACAGAATACGAAATATGAACATTTAAGCATTGTGAGCAGTTTAAGCCATTCAGAAAGGGATTCACCATAAAAATAGCACTGAACATGCATAGAAAGGAAGTCAAACAAGTGCTAAACATGTATACAAGGTGAACTACCCCTAGCACAGTTCAATCATCATGCTATAGAATGAAACATAGACTTGTGTTTGTAGATTTTATCAGAGAATTTGCAGTGGTAAATACACAAGTTCAATTTTAGCATGTGATTGTGAGAGGTTGAAAGCTTGTCAATGCCTGACTTTTCAATCGAGCTAAGCCTATGCATGTGCAATCAGAAGCTTGAAGCATCGGTTTCGGTCTTACACTACACGGCTCAAGTTTAACTCAATGTGCAATGAGAAACAGTCTCGATACCGTGATGTGCTGACAAAGCAATCCCATCTCGATCTTTACAATTCACTTAGACTTGGTTTATTTTAAACAGAATATGAACATACCAAGCAAGTGAAAGACTCAGAACTAGAGACATAGCAACCTAGCATACATGAAATAGCCCAAGTGACTTCAACACATTCTAAACATGCTAGTTGCCAATCTCAATGGTGAACAAATTTCAAGTTTTATATTCATTAAGCATGTTCACCATTCATAAAATAGCTCAGCTCACAACATGTATAATGTGATCAAAAAGAGCCTAATCTACGAGCATCATCATAAAGCATCAAAGCATACACTGAGAACATATATGATGAATGATTGACTTTTGGGAGGAAGGTTTGAGGCTTTTCCCGGTTGAGTCATTATCTCGCTATGTGCTTAATGCTTATGACTAACCAGTGGCGTTGAGTTGTGGTGTTTCTGTGTTGGTGTGCGTGTGCAACATGTGTCTCTTGGCTGTGTTGATGTGCAGGTGTGGAGCTCGGATACAGTGGTCGATGGCGAGGTGAAGGTCAAGTAGAGACATGTCGTGCCGACGGACCGGGAGCGGTGAATGATGGGCATGCCGTGCGGCGGACGTGCCATGCCGATGTACCCAGAGCGGTGAAGGGCGGACGTGAGGCTTGGACCGACGGACCGAGAGGCTAGAGGACCAGCTGTGGTAGCTGGCACGTGGCATTGGCGAGCGAGAGCACATGGGGATGTGCGCTGCATCGGCCGAGTCGGGAGGAAGACGATGGCGTCGTGGCACTTGGCGGGAGGTCAGACATGGGCTTGCGTGCGGCGCAAGTGCCATCGGCCGAGTCAAGAAGGAAGGCGAAGGTGTTGTGCCCAGCGTGGAGGCTGGACTTGCATCAGCATCGGTGCCGGTGGTCAGGGTGTGCGAATCACATCCCGTCTATGGTGCGGGTTCGGTAGCTGAGCCTGAAAAAGCAACCCTCGACGGTTTCCGAGTTTGATCCTCAAAACTCGGGGTTGCCAGTTTCTGAGTTTGGGCCTCAAAACTCAGGATGGACGGTTTCCAGGTTTGAGCCTCAAAACCTGGGCTGGCAGGTTTCCGAGTTTGGGCCTCAAAACTTGGGGTGGACGGTTTCTAGGTTTGGGCCTCAAAACCTGGGCTGGCAGGTTTCCCGGTTTGGGCCTCAAAACCGGGGGATGGTCCAAAAGGACAGTGGACGCGTGGTGGCACCGAGAGGCTTGTGTTGCGGTGAAGTTATCGGTGAGAAGGCACGACAGTCGACGGTGACGGCCCGTGGCGGCATCCTGGAGCTTGCGTCGAGGCGAAGCGAAGGATGAGATGGCGCGTGGCCGTCTGATGAAAACTGCTAGGGTTGGACAGTTTTACCCCTGGGGGGTATTTGGGTTGAGTACTTCATGAGAGGGCGTTTTGGTCTTCGGACGTGCGCCTATATATATAAAGGGGGCGGGTTAGGTCAGCCTATCCTTGGAGGTGTCACTCTCATTTTGTTTAGGTGAGAGGAGGCTAGGGCTAGAGGAGAGACCGACTCTTGTTCTTGAGCTTTTCGCCATCCGCGTTTTGTACTGCGAGGAGTGGCTTGTAACCCGACACAGAGTGCTACACAATTCATCATCTAGTAGCAATCCAAGGATCAATTTCACCCCTCTCTTTGTTGGCTGCAATTTGGATCGAATCGCGTTTTTGTTCTTCGCGTTTTCATTTTTCCCTTCTCGGAGATTTGCCTCGTTCTCCCTCTCTAAGCAATGATTTGCGATTCCGTTTGAATCAGATTGTTTGTTACCGTGAGCTCCTTCTTTCCATCGAAGGATTTCCCCTCTAACCTCACGAGCACATAGATCGGGTCAAAATCGCGTTCATTCTCCGTTTCTTTCCCTTCTTTAGTGTTCTTCGGATTTCTCATGGATTAATTGGTTTGGAGCGACGATATCCTAGGATTAGCTTCCCAACACGTAGAAGAACACTTGGGAGGAGTTTAGTTGCAGCCCCGTTCGATTTGGTGAAGATCCAATCGATTTTGGTTTAGAGCCGTGCAGTTTTTGCACTCTCTGGTCAGTGGCGGACTGTCCGACCCCCCAGTGGCGGACTGTCCGGCCATCGGGCTCGGCCAGACCATAACAGCGCAGTGCGCACGGCTCACAGTCACTTTGACCAGCGGACAGTCCGCCGTATAAGGCGCGGACAGTACGCGAGTCGCGCAGGAGCGTTGCTGTTTTTGTCCTTTGGCCGACGGATAGTCCGGACCTCGTGTGGCGGACAGTCCGTCCTTCACCGGATAGTCTGGGAGCCTGACAGCGGACTATCCGGGATTCTGCAGCTTGTGCAGTATTAGTGCGTTTGTTCTCCCATCCTTTCCGATTCATTTTCGGACTTCTTGTTTGCTCCTAGAGTTCACCTTGGAACCTCTCTACATATCTTTGCTACGTGTTAGCATCGGTATTTGGAGGAATCCCGACGTAGCCCTCTATCTACGTTTGGGAGTAGGTCTTTTAGGCACGAACTTGATCGGAGTTTTGAGAGTTTTGATTTGCTCTCTTATGTGGTGCCTCGCTGTGATCCTAGGGATCATCCACCCTCTTTCCGAGGGTCGTGGGCATCACGTTTGAGTTCGAAGCTTCTGGGGTTGATGTTGTTGGGACATAGGCCATAATTTTGAAAGAAATTTTTAGGCTCCCATTCACCCCCCTCTGGTCGCCTTGCTTTAGCATTTTCGGTCCTTCAATTGGTATCGGAGCCAGTTAAGGATCTCTCTACCTTAACCGGTTCTGGATCCGCGAAGGCAACCTTTTTGAGAGCGGTTGTGTTTCTGACTTTGCTTGTCGAGGTGTTTGAGCTTTTGTTTTGCTGACACTAACGGTGCTTCTAGAAGTGGCACCAAGTTCTTCTTCTAGTATGTCTTTGTCTTTTGGGTTGAATGTTTCCAAGGACGACATCTTGGGAAGAAGGAGGAGTGCAGTTGATGAGAGGGATCGCGAGGTGAACGATCTGCTGAACCTCGTACAACATGATGAGCTTTCACCGGAGGATCTCGTATGTCAACTTGGCAAGGCCAAGAGAGGTACACTTGCTTCTGGTCTTGTGACCTTGCACAATGTATACGAGACTTGCTCTAGGAATGATGAGCTTTGTGATACCTTGCGTAGAAAGGTTGAAAAATTAAAATGCTCCATTGCTAGGTTGAAGTCTAGTGCCTCTTTGCCTTGCACCTCTTGTAGTGACATGGTTAGGAAGAATGATGAGCTAGGCTTTTCTCTTGCTAGCTTAAAATCTGAGAATGAATTGTTGAAATCAAATGCTTCCAAACCATGTTTAGTTTGCATTGACTTGCGCAAGGACCTCGATTGTGCTAAAACTGAATTAGCCTTGCTTAAGTCAAATGCTTTGTTACCATGTGTTTATTGTGAGTCTTTGTGTACTAAAATTGATGAACTAAGATTGACTCACACCACATGTGTAGATGAACTTGAGCATGCTAGGGCTGAAATTGATGAGATAAATTCTAGGCCTTGTAGCTTATGCTCTTTGAATAAAGATGCTTGCCTTACTTCTTGTGCTATTCATGATTCTTTGCTTGATGTGAATGGTGATGTTTCTTCCACCGATTTCTTGTGCACATCATGCATTGATTTAGAAAAAGAAGTTTTGGCTTTGAAAGTTTTGCGCGATGATATGAGCGCTAAGTTGGTTGAGCACAATGATATGAGTGCCAACCTTGAGAAGGAGATTGAGCTCTTGCGTACCACATATGCCAAGTGCATTGAATAGGAGATGGAAAATCTTAAAAACACTCCTTGTGGTACTTGTGATTGCCTCATGTTTGAAAATGAGGTTTTAGCTAAAAGATGCAAGAGTCTTTGTGCTAAATCGTTTGATTCACGCAATTCTTGCAACTCCGATGTTGATGTTTCCAAGTCTGCATCTTTGCAACCAGAGTTGAGTTCTTGTGTTGCGCGTGAGTCTTTTAACGATAGTACTTGTGCCAAGGTTTCTGATAGCTCTTTCATAGCTACTCCTAACCTTGTTGTTTCTTCGAATGATGTCCAAGGGACTTCTCTTGACAAGGGTGCTTCTCATATTTTTGGGACTTGTGCTCCCAATCCGGTTTTCCATTGCACCTTTTGCAAGAAGGATGGACATTCATTCGATTTTTGTTTTCGCCATGTCAAGCATGAGCGGCGTATTCGAGCTAAGGCTTTTAGGAAGTCGCGTAGCCTTTCCCATGTCACGTGTGCTCCTAGTGTTGGCACCAAGTTCAATGTTGATGCTTCTTGTTCTAAGCCCCAAGGGACTTCTCACTTGTTGGAGAATGGTGTGCCTTCCAATAGGCCTTTGTACCATTGCTCTTTTTGTGAGAAAGATGGGCATCAAGAAAGCTTTTGCTATCGGCGTGCCAAACGCTTGCTCGAAGCTCGCTCTTCTCGGAAGTTGGTGGTTCATGGCCCTTCTCTTGGCATGAACGCTTGTGTTCTTAGTAAGAAGTCCCTTTTTGTTGATGGGTTTTATGACTCCTTTTCTAGTGGGTGAGGTCATGATCGTGGACATGCCTCTAGTGCTTCTTCTCTTGGTCCACGTCGTGCTTTTCATGGTGCTTCTATTGGTTCTTCTACAAAAACCTTGGAAGATGTTTGCCTCTTTTCCCGTGGTACGACTCGTTCTTCTCCTCGAGTTGTCCTTTTGAGGAATGCTTCCAAGGGTGTTTCACAATTGCATTTGAACCAACATTTGCATCATGCTAACCCACAAGATAAGTTGAGTTTTGTGACCAAGTCTTGGGTTCCCAAGTACATGATTGCTAACCCTTCGGGATCCAAGACTCGGATTACTTTGTCCTCTTGTGTGTAGATATGAGGACGCGGGGTGGAGAACATGCACCGAATGGAACTTGGTCTTTTAGATGTGATCAAGTTTTTGATGGTTCTCTGCATCCCACTTAGAATTGCCTCCAAAGAGGCTTTTGCTATCTGGTGAGCTTTCATATACACTCATACCTTGTACATCCACGATCTATGTCTTGTGGTATGAGATGGTCTTTCATGTGCTCACTTGTATAGTTCTTACATCTACATTTTCCTGTGTATCATGTTTTGTTTAGTTTAGCATGTGCTATCTTGTATATGATGTCATGCTAGCCTTGTGTATAGTTTTTGTGGAGTAGCCATTCATGCTAGTTTGTGATCCTCATGAACATTGTGCCATGCTTTGCCCTTCTTCTCCATGAGTCTTATTTGTAGTGGTATGATGTTCATTATTGCGGACACATGGGTGTATGCCGAGTCTCTGAGTGATGAGTGATTGTCAACTGGGATAATGCGCATGTTCTTTGGCTTGTGTTGTGCAGGTGTCGAGCACGGAGACAGTGATCAGAGGCAAGGTGAAGGTCAAGTAGAGACGTGCCGTGCCGAGGGACCGAGAGTGGCGAAGGGCGGACGTGAGGGACCGGTGGCCCGAGGATCAGCTGTGGTGGCTGACAGCCTGGGACAGCGACGAGCGGAGACTTGCGGGACATGGTGTTGCTCGGGTCGAGGACCTGGGGACACGTGTCGGTGGACGGGGTGCACGGGTGGTGCATCCCCTCTACAACTTCGGTTTGGTGGTAGAGCCAGAGAAAAACCATCGGGTTGATGGTTTCCAGGTTTAGGCCTCAAAACCTGGGTGCGGATGGTTTCCGAGTTTGGCCACAAAACTCGGGCTGAGGACGGTTTCCAGGTTTGGGCCTCAAAACCTGGGTGCTGCGGGTTTGCTGAGTTTGGGCCACAAAACTCAGGCTACATGGGCTGGTTTCCCGGTTTGGGCCTCAAAACCGGGGGTGGACGTGAAGGCCCGGTTTCCCGGTTTCGGCCAAAAAACCGGGGGCGGAGTCCGTGAAAAGGACGCGGAGCGGTGGCGGCACGTGGCGGCAATCGGGAGATTGCGTCGAGGCAACGCTACAAGTTGTGCGGGCGTGGCCGTTGGATCCACCTACCACCGAGTTGGTCCAGAATAACCTTAGGGTTTAGCTGGTTCGCTCTGTAAGTAGTTAGGGGTAGAGTGGGAATTAGGAATAGTTCGAATTAGGATAAGTAGGGGGAGACACCGACCTCCCCATCCATCTCAGTCATTTTCTCTTTGCACTTAGGGTTTCCTGCTCTCCCAATCCCCTGCTGTAGCTAGTTGAGATCCGCAGAGAACCATACCTCTGTGTACTGGAGATTTTGAGGAAGTGAGGCCGTAACCTCACTGTTGTAGCGTGTGGTAGCCACACGGTTGCAATTTGGTGCCTGTGATTCGCGTTTTGTTTGTGTTCTTCGCAGAATCTTTGTTTTCCTCGTTTTCCCATCGCTGGATCTCTTTGCTCGGTTCATCTTTTGCAAATCCATTTGAACCAAGTTGTTCTAGGTCGTGAGGCACTTCTTTCCACCGAAGGAATTCACCTCTAACCTCACGGTCTAGGAGATCGATCGATTTTGGTTGCGGGTCAAGTTTTTCTCCCTTCCCCCGAATTTCTTCGATTCATTGATTTGGAGATAGGTTCGAGCCATGATCTCTTAGAGATAGCTCACTATCCTCCTTGTGACTCATCTCTCCAAGTTTGAACCCTAGAGGTTTCGTTTTGGGAGAGTTTGGATCAAATCGGTGGACGAACAGTTCACTGTCGGGGTGACCGGACGCCAGACTCGGGCTGACCGGACGCACGGTCAGAGTCCGGTCGTTGAATGCGTTGACTGTGCGTTTGCTTTCATTCGACCGGACGCTGGTTTTTTGGACTGACCGGACTCAACGATTCTACTGTTCATCATAGTTTTGTCGTTGTGACCGGACGCTCGAGTATTGACCGGACACTCAGGGACAGAGAGTCCGGTCAGGAACAGTAAGGGTCCGGAGAGGATTTTTTGAGACCGGACGTGTCCGGTGCTCCCTGACCGGACGCAGGCCAGAGTCTGATTAGTACTATTCCGCGCAGTTTCGTTCGCGGTTCGTTCGTCCGTTGTCGGATTTGGTTTCCGTCTTTTGCGTTAGATTTCTAGAGTTGTATAGTGTCTCGCTGTGCTTCTTGGAAGCATCCACCCTACATATAGGGTCATGGACACTAGCAAGCTCTAGGGTTTGCCTTTGGGGTTGATTCTTGGGACAGTGGCTACTAGTTTCCGGAAGGAAAATTTGAAGCTCCCATTCACCCCCCTCTGGTCGCTTTCTGGTTCCATTCTCAGTCCTTCATTTGGTATCGGAGCAGGTTAAGGATCTTCCACCACCTTAGCCGGTTCCAGATCCACAGAAGGCGACATGGATCGCGGCGTGGGCAAACCGCCGTTCTTTGATGGGACGAACTATGCGTATTGGAAGATACGCATGTCGGCTTATCTCCAGAGCATGGGCTCTTCTGTTTGGGAGATTTGCAACAGGGCCGATTACGTTGTCTTGGCTGCTCGTGTCTCTCAGCTTCAGATCGATGAGCACGAAGCCAATAGCAGAGCACGTAACGCTCTTTTCTCCTGTTTGAGCATGTCCGAGTTTGATCGCGTTTCTCACCTCCCCACGGTTCGTGAGATTTGGGCGACCCTCATGCACTTCCATGAGGGAACCACTCAAGTCAAATCCCGTCTCTACGAGTCGCACAAGCGGGAGTATGAGAACTTTTGACATATGCCTGGCGAGAGCATAGAGAGTTTATTCGCTCGCTTTCAGGTCATTGTCAACAAGATGAGAGCGAACAAGGAGCTGTTGCCTTTTGACGATCATGAGAGGGCTTTGAAGCTTTTGCACACTCTTGATCGATCGGTGTGGGACTCAAAGGTCCAGGCGATCATCCAATCGTCTAACTATGAGACCCTCACTTGCGATGAGCTCTTTAGCAAGCTCAAGTCTAGTGAGATTGATGCCATGTCGAGGGCTTCTTATGAAAATCCTTTTGGCCTGACTATGGCTTTGGTTTCTGGCTCTTCTGCTAACCCCTCTGGAGGATTTGCACTCTCTTCACTCTTTTCTGTCACAGAGGACCAGCTGGAGTCTTTGGGGGATGATGAGTTGGCGATGCTCGCCAACCGGTTCTCGCGGTTCCACAACAACCGCATGAACCGTCGCCGCGGAGGAGGACGCTCAGGATGCTTTGAGTGCGGCGACCCCGACCACTTCATCGCCAACTGTCCCAAGAAGAAGAACACATCTAGGAAGGGCGACCATGGGCACAAGTACGACTCCGACTAGCGCAAGGAGAAGTACGTCCCCGCGAGGCACAAGCGGAGGGGCGGCTTCGACAAGGAGTACATCAAGAAGAAGTACTTGGAGAAGGCCCAGGCTGAGCAGCGTGCGTTCTTCGCCACGCTCAACGACGTCGATGGCTCGGATGACGACTCCGCTTGCTCAAGCGATGACGAGTCCGAGAAGAAGAAGAGGATCGAGGACAAGCTGAACGGTCTTTGCTTCTTCGCCGACGATGACGGCTTCTGCACCATGGCCCTCGGCAAGGAGGTCGACGGCGAGCTGGAGGAGATCCCTCGGAACGACGACGACGACACCTCCCAGGTATCTCTCACCCACGACGAGCTTTCTGCTGAGGTCGAGAAGCTTACTGCCGCCTTGCCTAGTCAGGACAAGTTGCTTAGGCATGCTGCTAGAGAGCGCAAGGAGTTTAGGCAGAAGTGGGAGGACACGGTGAGGGAGCTTGAGTTTGCTAAGTCCACCGTGGTCGTTTCTGAGGAGGTGGAGTGCGAGATGTGCACCAAGCACATGACTGACCTTCTCACTTTGAGAGGTAAGTATGCTGCGTTGGTAGGAGAGGTGGATGAGCTGAAGGCTAGACCCTCGCTGTTGGGTGCGTGCAAGACTTGTCCTGTCTTGCAATCTGAGTTGGCAGAGAAGAATGCCAAGATTGTGTCTCTTGAAGAGGCCAACTCAGGTAGCACATGTGTGGCTAGGTGTGCTCTTTGTGAGGGTTTGGAGATGGAGATCGCTAATGTGAAGCATGACAAGATGCAAACCGAGGAGGAAAACACATACCTTGGGACCATCTTGTCATGGGTGTCTAGCGGTGAGCCACAGCTCGGGATGATGATCTCCCAATTCAAGCGAGCTGCTGGAGGTCCTGGTGTAGGCTTTGCTCCGGGCGTTGATGTTTTTGCTTTTGGGAAGATTGGAGAGTCGAGTGGTTTGAACCCGAGTGAGAAGCCCAACTCCACCACTACTCCCAAACTTACCAAGCTTCCACCCAAAGAGCCTCTCAAGCCTAACACCAAGGATGGAGTGTTTGAGGAACCTCCGAGAGCTCCACCCAAGAACCAAGTGTGGCATCCCAAACCCAACCATCTAAAGAACAAGCTGGACACCATGCCACCCATCCAGGAGGAGCTTATGCCACAGAAGGGCAAAGTGATCCACACCCACAACCGTGTGTACCAACAACCCCCTTTGAGAGCGGTGAGGTACCATTGTGAGCATTGTGGGAGAGATGGACACTTGAGTGAGTTTTGCTTTCGGCGCAAGAGAGAGGCGCGCCGTGCTAGGGAGATGAACAACCCGGACATGTACCATCCTTTCCATGATGTAAATGTGCCGAATGTTCAGAGGAGAGCTCCGAGGAGAGCTGCTAGGCCCAGAGGTCCAGAACCTCAAGTTTCTAGGCCTAGGCAGCAGAGGAGTGGACGTGCCCGGCGGGAGCCTGCAGTTGTGGGCTATGGACCCCGTGGTGGTGGCTTTGTAGTTGAGCGTTTTCCCCCACCGCGTTTTGAGTATCGCGGTGAGCGTTCTTTCCCCAGCGGACCACGCTTTCCTCAGCGTGGTGATCGCTCCTCTCGTAGACGCGCTAGGAATGGTTTTTCTGCTAACCGTTCTTTTGAGCAGTCGGCCCAACACTGGTTTTCCCCTTACTTCACTAACCCCAGTGTTGGACTGTATGCTCACCCTATGTCTTTTTATTGATATAGGTAAAACGATTGGAGAACGTTTGGTTGGTGGATTCCGGTTGTTCGAGGCACATGACCGGAAACGCCAAGTGGTTCTCTAGTCTTAGTCCAGTCGCCGGAAAGGAGTTTATCACCTTCGGCGACAATAGCAAAGGTAAGGTCTTGTCTCGTGGGTCGGTGCCAGTTAATGAGCACTTTGTGTTGCGCGATGTTGCTCTTGTTTCTAACTTACATTTTAACCTTCTTTCTATTTCGCAACTCTTTGATGATGACTATGAGATTCGTTTTAAACCGAATCTCAGTCGTATTTTGGATCCTCAGGGCAATCTTGTGTGTTTGATTTCGCCCTTTGGAAAAGTCTTTCGTGCGAATTTCTCAGAGTCTTTTGGCACTTCTCGTTGTCTTGTGGCTGGACCTTCCTCCTCTGACCTTTGGAAGTGGCATAGGAGACTAGGACATTTGAGCTTCGACATGCTTGCAAGACTTAGTTCACTTGGCCTAATCCGAGGATTGCCCAAGTTATCCATGGAGAAGGATCTTGTTTGCCACTCTTGTAGACATGGGAAGATGGTTGCCGCTCCCCACCATCCAGTGACCCAGGTCATGACCAAGCGCCCTGGAGAGCTTTTGCATATGGACCTTGTTGGTCCGGCTCGGGTGAGCTCGGTTGGGGGGAAGTGGTATGTGCTTGTTGTTGTTGATGACTTTTCGAGATATTCGTGGGTCTTCTTTTTAGCTGAGAAGACCGAAACTTTCTCCTTAGCTCGCAATCTGATTTTACGTCTTCAGAATGAGTTCCCTTTGAACTCAATGCGAGCAATTCGGAGTGATAATGGTTCCGAATTCAAGAATTCGGATTTTGAGAAGTTTTGTAACTCTTTGGGTTTAGAGCATCAGTTTTCTTCCCCCTACACACCGCCCCAAAATGGTGTTGTAGAGAGGAAGAATCGGACCCTTGTAGAGATGGCCAGGACGATGCTCGATGAGCATAGGACTCCTAGGCAATATTGGGCCGAAGCTATGAGCACTGCATGCTACATTTCCAATCGCATTTTTCTCTGAGCTTTCTTGAAAAAGACTTCTTATGAGTTGCGTTTTGGAAAACTGCCCAAGGTGAGTTATTTTCGAGTTTTTGGTTGCCATTGTTTTATACTCAAAAAAGACAACTTGGACAAGTTTGAGTCTCTTTCTTCTGACGGTGTGTTTTTGGGTTATGGCACTCACACTCGAGCTTATCGTGTACTTAACCTTGACACTAATCGAGTCATGGAGACATCCGATATCACCTTCGACGAGACCATGGTTTGTCCTTCTTCTCGTTTTGAGCGTGCAGGTGATCACGAGGTCGGTGAGCCTCTTTTTGATGACGAGGATGAGGGTGCTGAAGGTATGGATGATCCAGCACCCCCTCCACCTGTTGTGCCGCAAAGAGCGGCTTCTACGACGACTCACGGCCCCGACACGTCTTCTTCCTGGAGGCCGTGGGATCCGCCACCTCGAGCGGTACCCTTTGTACCCGAGGAGGCACCAGCTGCTGTTGAGGGGGAGGCCACTTCGGCAAGGGAGGCGCCACGACACATTCAGCGCCAGCACCCGCCTCAACAGATGATCGGCAGCTTCGACGAACGCGTCACCCGGTCAAGGCAAATCTCTCACTTTGCCCATTCTGCATTTGTTGCTGATTTTGAACCCCGGGATGTTGGACACGCTTTGACGGATCCACATTGGGTCAATGCCATGCATGAGGAGCTTGAGAACTTTGAGCAAAATTGGGTTTGGGTTCTAGGGTCTCCACCTTCTGAGTGTCACCCAATTGGGACAAAATGGGTTTTCAAAAACAAACAGGGAGAAGATGGCCATGTTGTGAGAAACAAGGCCAGACTCGTAGCCCAGGGATATAGTCAGAAGGAGGGGATAGACTATGAGGAGACTTTTGCTCCTGTAGCATGTTTGGAGGTTATTAGGATACTCTTGGCTTTTGCTACATCCAAAGGGTTCAAACTTTTTCAAATGGATGTCAAGAGTGCCTTCTTAAACGGCTACATAGAAGAGGAGGTGTATGTTAGACAACCCCCCGGTTTCGAAAATCCCAAGTTTCCAAACCATGTCTTTAAACTTCACAAAGCTTTGTATGGTTTCAAACAAGCCCCTAGAGCCTGGTATGATAGGTTGAAAACCTTTTTGCTTGCTAAGGGTTTTAAAATGGGATGTGTAGATAAAATGCTCTTTCTTCTCAAGCAAGGCACTGATACTCTCTTGGTCCAAATTTACGTGGATGATATCATTTTCGGTGGTTCTTCTCACGCTTTGGTTGCCAAGTTTGCAGATACTATGAGCAGGGAGTTTGAGATGAGCATGATGGGGGAGCTAACGTTTTTCCTCGGGTTGCAAATCAAGCAATCCCGGGAGGGGACGTTCGTGCACCAGGGCAAGTACACCAAGGACTTACTGAAGAGGTTCGATATGGGTGAGGCCAAGCCTCTTCCAACACCCATGTCGACCACGACGGCCCTGGATACGGACAAGGATGGAGAAGCTGTGGACCAGAAGGAGTACCGAAGCATGATCGGGTCGCTGCTCTACTTGACGGCGACACGCCCGGACATCCAGTTCGTGGTGTGTCTGTGCGCACGCTTTCAGGCGTTGCCGCGCACATCTCATCGTTAGGCGGTCAAGCGCATTTTCAGGTACCTTCGCTTCACACCTGAGTTCGGTATTTGGTATTCAACTTCCTCCACCCTCTCCCTTTGCGGTTATTCCGATGCCGATTTTGTTGGTTGTCGCATTGAGCGCAAGTCCACTTCTGGGACTTGCCAATTTATTGGTTCTTCTCTTGTATCGTGGTCTTCTCGCAAGTAGTCTAGTGTCGCCCAGTCTACCACAGAGGCTGAGTATGTTGCTGCGGCTAGCTGCTGTTCCCAATTGCTTTGGATGATGGCCACTTTGCGTGATTTTGGTCTGAGCTTTTCTCGTGTTCCTTTGCTTTGTGACAGCACGAGTGCGATTAGCGTTGCTAAGAACCCCGTGCTTCACTCGAAGTCCAAATACATTGATGTGCGCTTTCATTTTCTGCAAGACCACTATGAGAAGGGCGATATCGACCTTCGCCATGTCGATACTCATCATCAGTTGGCTGATATTTTCACCAAGTCTTTGGACGAATCAACCTTTAATCGGTTGAGGGGTGAGCTTGGTGTGTGTTTCCCCTTTTAGATGGGGGAAACATTTTGGATCTTGTATCATAGACTCACTATTTTCTCATTTGTTTTGCTTTTCTTTTGCGCATACGCTTTTACATTCTGAGCTTCATGCATATAATCTTTAAAATGTAATTATGCTCTGTTTAGTATGCTCCGATGCTATATGTTGATGCTAGTAGCTTATGCTCCTTCTGATCACTAATACATGTTATGAGCTGAGCTATTTTTGAATGGTGAATCTGCTTTTCACCATTGAGATATGCAACTAGCATGTATAGGATGAGTTGAGTTCACTCGTGCTTTTCATATATGCTAGGTTGCTATGTCTCTAGTTCTGAGTCTGTCACTTGCTTGGTCTGTTCATATTCCTTCAATTGGTAAACCAAGTTAAGTGAATCAGAAAGATCGAGATGGGATTGCTTGTCAACACATCATAGTTTCAAGACTGTTTCTCATTGCACTTTGAGTTAAACTTGAGCTGTGTAGTGTATGACCGAAACTGTTGCTTTAAGCTTCTGATTGCTTCTGCATAGGCTTCGCACAGTTGAAAAGTTAGGCAAGACAAGCTTTCAACCTCTCGCAATCACATGCTAAATTCGGAACTTGTGTAATCTTAACCGCTGCAACTCCGATAAAATTTGGATACACAAGTCTATGTTTCATTCCATAGCATGATGGTTGAACTTTGCTAGGGGTAGTTCACCTTGTATACATGTTTAGCACTTGTTTGACTTCCTGTCTATACTTGTTAGTGCTATTTTGATGGTGACTCCTTTTTGGCCAAAATTGCTCACTTTGCTCATATGTTCATATTTCATAAATGGTGATCAGTTTGAGCCTTCGCTAGCTTGTATGCTTTCCAGTGAGTCATTGGAGCTTCACTGTTTAGAGCATCTTTGCATTTTCTTGACTATATTCCTGAAGCTGCTAACTTGCATTTTTGACTCATATGCATTTTCTGAGGGGGAGAAATTTGCCTTCGGTTCCTTATGCTTGATGGTGCATTTTCAACTAAGGGGGAGAATTTGCAAATCATATATGCTTCCTTAAGTCCAACTAAGGGCGAGTGTTTTAGTTGTGTGCACTATTCGAGGGGGAGTTTTGACCGTAAGGTTTTGGTATCGAGCTATCTTGCTAGTTGTGTTGAGCCTCTGTGCCTCTGTCTTGAGGGACTAGCATTTGCTTCGATTTTCCAATTGGTGTCAAGTTTTCGTGCTAGCGGTGTTGAGCATGTTCTACCTCTTCTTGAGGGCTAGCTTTGCTTTGCTTGGTTGCGTCGAGCCGTTGCCCATGTCTTTGGGGACCAAGTTGTCTTGCTCTTTCCACTTGACCTTCTTCGGCTTTGCTATGCTTTTGGGTCATTTGGTCGAGTTCTCTCTTCCTCCTTCTTCCTCTTTCTATTTCTATTATGATTTGTGTTGGTAGTTGACAATGCACTCATCAAGGGGGAGATTGCGGATACATGGGTGTATGCCGAGTCTCTAAGTGATGAGTGATTGTCAACTGGGATAATGCGCATGTTCTTTGGCTTGTGTTGTGCAGGTGTCGAGCACGGAGACAGTGATCAGAGGCAAGGTGAAGGTCAAGTAGAGACGTGCCGTGCCGAGAGACCGAGAGTGGCGAAGGGCGGACGTGAGGCTTGGACTGAGGGACCGGTGGCCCGAGGATCAGCTGTGGTGGATGACAGCCTGGGACAGCGACGAGCGGAGACTTGCGGGACATGGTGTTGCTCGAGTCGAGGACCTGGGGACACGTGTCGGTGGACGGGGTGCACGGGTGGTGCATCCCCTCTACAGCTTCGGTTTGGTGGTAGAGCCAGAGAAAAACCATCGGGTGGATGGTTTCCAGGTTTGGGCCTCAAAATCTGGGCACGGATGGTTTCCGAGTTTGGCCACAAAACTCGGGCTGAGGACGGTTTCCAGGTTTGGGCCTCAAAACCTGGGTGCTGCGGGTTTGCTGAGTTTGGGCCACAAAACTCAGGCTACATGGGCTGGTTTTCCGGTTTGGGCCTCAAAACCGGGGGTGGACGTGAAGGCCTGGTTTCCTGGTTTCGGCCACAAAACCGGGGGCGGAGTCCGTGAAAAGGACGCGGAGCGGTGGCGGCACGTGGCGGCAATCGGGAGGTTGCGTCGAGGCAACGCTATGAGTTGTGCGGGCGTGGCCGTTGGATCCACCTACCACCGAGTGGGTCCAGAATAACCTTAGGGTTTAGCTGGTTCGCTCTGTAGGTAGTTAGGGGTAGAGTGGGAATTAGGAATAGTTAGAATTAGGATAAGTAGGGGGAGACACCCACCTCCCCATCCATCTCAGTCATTTTCTCTTTGCACTTAGGGTTTCCTGCTCTCCCAATCCCCTGCTGTAGCTAGTTGAGATCTGCAGAGAACCATACCTCTGTGTACTAGAGATTTTGAGGAAGTGAGGCCGTAACCTCACTGTTGTAGCGTGTGGTAGCCACACGGTTGCAATTTGGTGCCTGTGATTCGTGTTTTGTTTGTGTTCTTCGGGGAATCTTTGTTTTCCTCGTTTTCTCGTCGCTTGATCTCTTTGCTCGGTTCATCTTTTGCAAATCCATTTGAACCAAGTTGTTCTAGGTCGTGAGGCACTTCTTTCCACCGAAGGAATTCACCTCTAACCTCACGGTCTAGGAGATCGATCGATTTTGGTTGCGGGTCAAGTTTTTCTCCCTTCCCCTGAATTTCTTCGATTCATCGATTTGGAGATAGGTTCGAGCCATGATCTCTTAGAGATAGCTCACTATCCTCCTTGTGACTCGTCTCTCCAAGTTTGAACCCTAGAGGTTTCATTTTGGGAGAGTTTGGATCAAATCGGTGGACGAACAGTTCACTGTCGGGGTGACCGGACGCCAGACTCGGGCTGACCGGACGCACGGTCAGAGTCCGGTCGTTGAATGCGTTGACTGTGCGTTTGCTTTCATTCGACCGAACGCTGGTTTTTTGGACTGACCGGACTCAACTATTCTACTGTTCATCGTAGTTTTGTCGTTGTGACCGGATGCTCGAGTATTGACTGGACGCTCAGGGTTAGAGAGTCCGGTCAGGAATAGTAAGGGTCCCGAGAGGATTTTTTGAGACCGGACGCGTCTGGTGCTCCCTGACCGGACGCAGGCCAGAGTCCGGTCAGTACTGTTTCGCGCAGTTTCGTTCGCGGCTCGTTCGTCCGTTGTCGGATTTGGTTTCCGTCTTTTGCGTTGGATTTCTAGAGTTGTGTAGTGTCTCGATGTACTTCTTGGAAGCATCCACCCTACATCTAGGGTCGTGGACACTAGCAAGCTCTAGGGTTTGCCTTTGGGGTTGATTCTTGGGACTGTGGCTACTAGTTTCCGGAAGGAAAATTTGAAGCTCCCATTCAACCCCCTCTAGTCGCTTTCTGGTTCCATTCTCGGTCCTTCAATTAGGTGTCACTTTTTAGGTGCTAGTTTTGATTAGCTGCATGTACCCTGTTGACATGTTTAGTTTGAGCACTAGCCTTTCAACAATTTTACCATGTTACATGTTTCTGGATCTATTGCTATCATTATCTTGCATTGTAGCATGTGTTGAGGTTTAGGCTGTGTTTGAGTTGATCATGTCTCTAGGTTGCATTTTGCTCCATAGTGCTTTATCCTGTTGCATGGTAGTGATGTCTAGATTGAATTCAGATCTCCTTGCGGTATCATTCATTGGTAGACCTCTTTTTGTTGAGAGTTCACCTTATGCTTTTATGTGACTAACGGTTTTGTGGAGACCTTGAGGTCACACTGGACGAGACAATGTCATGTGTTTTCTTCTGCTTTTGAGTGTGCAGGAGAACAGGAGCCTGGAGAGAGCATTTCGGCTCACGGACCCGATCCCACGACTTGTGGTTCCGTTCAAGCAGCATCTCCAGTGAGCACTAGCTACACCTGTGGGAGCGACAGCATCAGGCGAGGGGGAGATGACTTCGGCGAGGTAGGTGCTCTGGATCTTTCAGCAGATTCACCCCTCTGTAGATGGACGACGACATTGACCAGCACGAGATGCGGTCCATGTCTTTCTGTGTCTCATTCCACTCATTCTGCTTTTGCTGCCCCATTTTGAGCCCAGAGATGTTGGACACATACTTTCTGACTCGTTTCAGATGGATGTGGATGATATCACCTTTGGTGGCTCCTCTCATAGTCTTGTTGGCAAGTTTGCAGATTTTATGAGCAGGAAGGTTGAGATGTGGATGATGGGTTCGACATGGGTGAGGCCAAGCCTCTTTCGACGCCCATGGCGACGACAGTTGCAATGGAAGAAGACAAGGATGGAGAACCCAAGGACCAAGGCGTCCCCTCGGGCATCACATAAGCTGGTGGTCAAGCGCATCATGAGGTACCTCCGATTCACTCACGAGTTCGGTCTTTGGTACTCTTCTTCTTCGCCCCCTTTGCTGTGTTGTCTTTCCGATGTGAATTTTGCTGACTGTTCGCTTGAGCATTTCTTGGTTCTCCTCTTGTGTCTTCTAGCTAGCCCATTCCACCTTTGAGGTCGAGGTTGTTGCTGTCGCGTCCTGTCTTTTACCAAGCCTTTGGATTTCTCAACTTTTGCTAGGTTGAGAGGTGAGCTTGGTGTGTGTTTTCCCTTTTAGATTGGGAAAGCATGTTGCCTGTTGTATCATAGTTTGACTTCTCCGATACCCTTTTGTTTTGGGTTTTCTTTTTAGGCTAGTTTTGCTTTGTCTTTGATAGACTAGCTTTTGCATGCATTTCATCATGTTCTTTAGTGCATTTTAGAGCTTCATATATATAGTAATGAGAATGAGATTATGCTCTTTTTGGTATGCCCTATTGATTCATGATGATGCTTGTAGCTTAGGCTCTTTTTGATGACTTGATACATGTTATGAGCTAAGCTATTTTTGGCAAATGGTGAACTTGACTAATCAACTATGAAACTTTTAATTTGTTCACCATTGAGATTAGCAACTAGCATGGATAGGATGTGTTGAGATCACTTGTGCTATCTTTTGTATGCTAGGTTGCTATGTCTCTTGCACTGAGTCATTCACTTGCTTGGATTGTTCATATTTACTATGTGCTTAAAAATTGATCCAAGTCTAAGTGAAATGAAAAGATCGAGATGGGATTGCATGTGTCAGCACCTCACGGGATCGAGACTTTTTCTCATTGCACTTTTGAGTTAAACTTGAGCCGTGTATTGCAAGACCGAAACCGGTGCTTTAAGCTTCTGATTGCTTTTCTTGCATAGGCTTAGCCCGGTTGAAAAGTTAGGCAATGACCATGCTTTCAACCTCTCGCAATAACATGCTTTAATATGAACTTGTGTTAATACCGCTGCAATCTCCGATAAAATTTGAAAATAACACAAGTTTATGCTTCATTCTATGGCATGATGATTGAACTTTGCTAGGGGTAGTTCACCTTTTATACTTGATTTAGCACTTGGTTGATTTCCTGTCTATTCATGCTTAGTGCTATTTTAGTGGTGAACTGCTTTTGAATGGCTTAAAAATTTTCATATGCTCAATTGTTCATATTTCGTATTCATTTGATCAGTTTGAGCCTTTGCTAGCATTTGTATTGATTACTACACTTTCAGGGCAGCACCCTTTTGAGCATCTTTTCATTCTGATTGCTATACACTTGAAGCTGTTGCATTGCACATATCATGCATTTTAGCTTAGTGTTCATACCCCAGCTCCGATACTCCTTGTGGTATCCCCCATATGCTTTTGGTTGATGACTTGTCTTGCGGAAAAATGTTAAAACCCCTCAGCATGTTCCCTTTCGTCAAGGGGGAGAAGCTATTTGCAAGGGGGAGTTTGTGTGTTGGCATAAAGGGGAGAGTCAAGCATTTTGGGGAGAGCTTTGAGCTAGGGGGAGTTTAGCTCTTTTATGTCCTTCTTCAATTGGTATAGCTCTTTTATGTGTTTGAATTGGTATCCATCTTTTGGTATGGAGTGTAATTGGTGTCATGAGCTTTGTTGCATAGCTTTTGTGTATAGGCTTGTTTTCAGGGAGAGTTTTTTTATTTTGCAACTTCTCCGCGTGCTCTGAATGTTTGTGTTCCATTTGGTTTGAGCTTCTTTTGTGTTTTCTCACTCGGTATCGAGCCTGCTAGTCATGTTCAGCTATTTTGCCTCTATCTTGAGGGACTAGCAGTTTTTGCTTGGTATTTTCGATTGGTATGGAGCCTTCAGCTAGTTGTGTTGAGTCATTTTGCCTCTGTCTTGAGGAACTAGCTGTTTTCACCAATTCTTGGCTGTTTGTGATTGGTATCGAGTTTACTGCTAGTTGTGTTGAGCCTCTGTGCCTCTATCTTGAGGGACTAGCAGTTTTGCATTCCTATGCATTGATTCCGCCTCAATTGGTATCGAGCCTTGAGCTAGTGGTGTTGAGCCCTTTTCTGCCTTTTCTTGAGGGCTAACTCATTTTGGACTTGGTTGCGTCGAGCCGTTGCCCATGTCTTTGGGAACCAAGTCTTTCGCTCCTTGTCTGAGTTTTTGCTCTTTTGTAGAGTTTTGCTCAGATTTTGCTTGGTTGCATTGAGTCGTTGCCCATGTCTTTGGGGACCAAGTTATGTTCGTTTCAAATTGCCCCTTCTTTAGCATTTCTTTGGCTTTTTGGGCATTTGAATGGATAATCTTCTCATGTCAAGTGGCTTTGTTCTTTGCCCTTCTATGGATTTTGATCACTTGAATGAGATTTTCGGTTTTGGTATCTCAAACCATCTTATGTGCTTAGTTTTTGTCAATTCAATCATCAAGGGGAGAAACTTCAAAATCCAAGTGGATAAGAACCTTGGTTTCTTTTGTGATGATTGTTTCACAATTTATTTGAGATTGGTTTTTGAGTGCCTTTTTGGGATTCATGAAACTCTTGTCTTCTCTTGACTCTTCGGTTGTGTGGAGGCTTTGCCCGCTTTTCCTATTTCTTTCGGGACCGAGAGCTTTTATTTGGAGTTTTCATGATCCTTCCTCATATCAAGTCGCCTTGTGGTTGCTTTTGCTTGGCTTTTGGGCACTTGAGTGAGGATTGCCTTCAAACCCTTCCTTTGTGATTTTATTTTTAGTCAATGCATTCATCAAGGGGCATATTGAGAACATATATGATGAATGATTGACTTTTGGGAGGAAGGTTTGAGGCTTTTCCCGGTTGAGTCATTATCTCGCTATGTGCTTAATGCTTATGACTAACCGGTGGCGTTGAGTTGTGGTGTTTCTGTGTTGGTGTGCGTGTGCAACATGTGTCTCTTGGCTGTGTTGATGTGCAGGTGTGGAGCTCGGATACAGTGGTCGATGGCGAGGTGAAGGTCAAGTAGAGACGTGTCGTGCCGACGGACCGGGAGCGGTGAAGGATGGGCGTGCCGTGCGGCGGATGTGCCATGCCGATGTACCCAGAGCGGTGAAGGGCGGACGTGAGGCTTGGACCGACGGACCGAGAGGCCAGAGGACCAGCTGTGGTAGCTGGCACGTGGCATCGGCGAGCGAGAGCACATGGGGATGTGCGATGCATCGGCCGAGTCGGGAGGAAGACAATGGCGTCATGGCACTTGGCGGGAGGTCGAACATGGGCTTGCGTGCGGCGCAAGTGCCGTCGGCCGAGTCAAGAAGGAAGGCGAAGGCGTTGTGCCCGGCCTACAGGCTGGACATGCATCGGCATCGGTGCCGGTGGTCGGGGTGTGCAAATCACATCCCGTCTACGGTGCGGGTTCGGTAGCTGAGCCTCAAAAAGCTACCCTCGACGGTTTCCGAGTTTGAGCCTCAAAACTCGGGGTTGTCGGTTTCCGAGTTTGGGCCTCAAAACTCGGGATGGACGGTTTCTATGTTTGGGCCTCAAAACCTGGGCTTGCGGGTTTCCGAGTTTGGGCCTCAAAACTCGGGGTGGACGGTTTCCAGGTTTGGGCCTCAAAACCTGGGCTGGTAGGTTTCCCGGTTTGGGCCTCAAAACCGGGGGATGGTCCAAAAGGACGGTCGACGCGTGGCGGCACCGAGAGGCTTGCGTTGCGGCGAAGTTATCGGTGAGAAGGCGCGGCGGTCGACGGTGACGGCACGTGGCGGCATCCTGGAGCTTGCGTCAAGGCGAAGCGAAGGATGAGAAGGCGCGTGGCCGTCGGATGAAAACTGCTAGGGTTGGACAGTTTTACCCTTGGGGGGTATTTGGGTTGAGTACTTCATGAGAGGGCGTTTTTGTCTTCGGACGTGCGCCTATATATAAAGGGGGCTGGTTAGGTCAACCTATACTTGGAGGTGTCACTCTCATTTTGTTTAGGTGAGAGGAGGCTAGGGCTAGAGGAGAGACCGGCTCTTGTTCTTGAGCTTTTTGCCATCCGCGTTTTGTACTGCGAGGAGTGGCTTGTAACCCGACACAGAGTGCTACACAATTCATCATCTAGTAGCATCTAGTAGCAATCCAAGGATCAATTTCGCCCCTCTCTTTGTTGGCTGCAATTTGGATCGAATCGCGTTTTTGTTCTTCGCGTTTTCATTTTTCCCTTCTAGGAGATTTGCCTCATTCTCCCTCTCCGAGCAACGATTTGTGATTCCATTTAAATCAGATTGTTTCCACCGAAGGATTCCCCCTCTAACCACACAAGCACATAGATCGGGTCGAAATCGCGTTCGTTCTCCGTTTCTTCCCCTTCTCTAGTGTTCTTCGGATTTCTCATGTATTAGTTGTTTTGGAGCGATGATATCCTAGGATTAGCTTCCCAACATGTAGAAGAACAATTGGGAGGAGTTTAGTTGCAGTCCCATTCGATTTTGTGAAGATCCAATCGATTTTGGTTTAGAGCCGTGCAGTTTTTGCACTCTCTAGTCAGTGGCGGACTGTCCGGCCCCCCAGTGGCGGACTGTCCGGCCATCGGGCTCGGCCAGACTAGAACAGCGCAGCGCGCACTGCTCACGGTCACTTTGACCGGTGGACAGTCCGCCGTATAAGGCGCGAATAGTCCGCGAGTCGCGCAGGAGTGTCCAGCAGCGTTGCTGTTTTTGTCCTTTGGCCGGCAGACAGTCCGGACCCCGTGTGGCGGACAGTCCGTCCTTCACCGGACAGTTCGGGAGCCTGACGGTGGACTGTCCGGGATTCTGCAGCTTGTACAATTTTAGTGCGTTTGTTCTCCCGTCCTTTCCGATTCATTTCCGGACATCTCGTTTGCTCCTAGAGTTCACCTTGGAACCTCTCTACATATCTTTGCTACGCGTTAGCATCGGTATTTGGAGGAATCCCGACGTAGCCCTCCATCTACGTTTGGGAGTAGGTCTTTTAGGCACGAACTTGACTCGGAGTTTTGAGAGTTTTGATTTGCTCTCTTGTGTGGTGCCTCGCTGTGATCCTAGGGATCATCCACCCCCTTTCCGAGGGTCGTGGGCATCATGTTTGAGTCCGAAGCTTCTGGGGTTGATGTTGTTGGGACATAGGCCATAATTTCGAAAGAAAGTTTTAGGCTCCCATTCACCCCCCTCTGGTCGCCTTGCTTTAGCATTTTCGGTCCTTCATACACTAATCAGAGCATAAGATCATTCTAAAGACTATAGACTTGAAGCTTGAAAATGCAAAGTGTACATATGATGAGATGTATGCAAAGGTCAGTACCGGAGAAAAAACACTGAAAGAAACAAAGCTGAAAACTCAAAACAAAAATAGTCAGTCTATGATACACAAAAATGTTTCCCCCAACTAAAAGGGGAAACAAACACCAAGCTCACCTCTCAACCTAGCAAAAGTTGAGAGATCCAAAGGCTTGGTGAAAATATCCGCAACCTGGTTATGGGTATCTACATGCCTAAGATCAATGTCGCCTTTTTCATAGTGATCACAAAGAAAGTGAAAGCCAACATCGATGTGCTTGGTCTTGGAGAGAAGAACAGGGTTCTTTGCTACACTAATGGCAGAAGTGCTATTGCAAAGCAAAGGGACCCTACTGAAATCTAGACCAAAATCACGCAATGTAGCAACCATCCTTAAAAGCTGTGAAGCGCAAGAAGCAACGGCAACATACACAACTTCAGTAGTAGACTGGGCTACGCAAGACTGCTTGCGAGAAGACCACAAAACCAGTGAAGAGCCAAGAAATTGGCAAAATCCGCATCGGAATAACCACATAGTGAAAGAGTCGAAGAGGAAGAATACCAAATCCCGAATTTAGGAGTGAATCGGAGGTACCTCATGATACGCTTGACTGCTTGCTTGTGGGAAGTCTGAGGGGACGCCTGGAAACGAGCGCACAGACACACTGCAAAGTGTATGTCTGGCCTCATCGCCGTCAGGTACAGGAGCGAGCCAATCATGCTCCTATAATCTTTCTGGTCAACTGGCTCTCCATCCTGGTCCACGTCCTTCACAATCGTCGTTTCCATGGGCATTGTAAGAGGCTTGGCCTCGCCCATGTCAAACTTCTTCAGGATGTCCTTCGTGTACTTGCCTTGATGCACGGGTTTGCTTGATTTGCAGCCTGAGGAAGAAGGTTAACTCACCCATCATACTCATCTCAAACTCCCTGCTCATAGTATCTGCAAACTTGGCAACAAGGGCATGAGAGGAGCCACCAAAGATGATATCATCCACGTAAATCTGAACTAAAAGGATGTCATTGCCTTGCTTGAGGAGAAACAAAGTCTTATCTACCCGTCCCATTTTAAAACCCTTGGAGAGCAAAAAGGTTTTCAAACGCTCATACCAGGCTCTCGGGGCTTGTTTCAAACCATACAAAGCTTTTGAAAGTTTAAAGACACGGTTTGGAAACTTGGGACTCTCGAAACCCGGGGGTTGTCTAACATAAACCTCTTCCTCTATATACCCGTTGAAGAAAGCACTCTTGACATCCATTTGGTAAAGCTTAAAACCCTTCGAAGCTGCAAAAGCTAGAAGGATCCTAATGGCTTCTAAATGGGCTACAGGGGCAAAGGTTTCCTCATAGTCTATCCCCTCTTTCTGGCAAAAACCCTGGGCTACTAGCCTAGCCTTGTTCTTCACTACCATCCTATCCTCACCCTGTTTGTTTTTGAAAACCCATTTGGTACCTATATGGTGGCATTCTGGTGGAGGTGGAACTAGGGTCCAGACTTGGTTTCGCTCAAAGTTCAATAACTCCTCATGCATGGCATTGACCCAGTTAGGATCAGAAAGAGCGTGTCCAACATCTTAGGGCTCAAAAGAAGTAACAAATGCAGAATGAGCAATGTGCGAGATTTCATACGCTCGCGACATCGTGACTCGCTGGTCGATGCCGCCGATCATCTATTGCGAGGGATGGGCCTGCTGAATGCTTCAGGGCGCTTGCCTCGTCAAAGTCGCCTCCCCCTCGCCAGATGCTGTCGCTGCCTCAGGTGTAGCTGGTGCTCGCTGGAGAGGTGGCTCTAGAGGACCCCAAGAAGTCGAAGTAGTGGGATCGGGTCCTCGAGCTGAAGTCGTCGTCGCAGGGTCGACAGGGGCAGCCAGTGGAGTTGGCTCGGGATCTCCCCAATTGACATCGTCCTGCTCCTTCTCCACAAAGATCGACTCTCCAATCTCCTGATCTCCTGCAACAACAAAAGCAGAAGAAACACAAGGCATAGTCTCGTCGAATTTGACCTCACAGGTCTCCTCTATCCGGTTAGTTTCAAGGTTAAGAACTTGATAAGCACGCGAATGCAAACAATAACCAAGAAACAATCCGTCAGAAGAGCGAGATTCAAACTTGTCCAAATTGCCATGTTTCAGGATAAAGCACTTGCACCCAAATATCCAAAAATGAGACACCTTGGGTACCCGTCCAAAACGCAACTCATAAGATGTCTTCTTCATGAAAGCTCGAAGAAAGATGCGATTTGAAACATGTCATGCGGTGTTGATCGCCTCGGCCCAAAAACGCCTGGGAGTCCTATGCTCATCGAGCATCGTTCTGGCCATCTCAACAAGGGTCTGATTCTTGCGTTCAACAACACCGTTCTGCTGGGGGACATAAGGAGATGACAACTGATGCTCGATCCCATGAGAAGAATGTTGATGGTCCTTAAACACTTGTTTTACCATCAACATTTTACCCTAACATTCACCAAAAAAGGCATGAAATGTAGTCAAATAGGTTTCAAACTAATCGAATTCCACATGTCCATAGATTTTGATTTGAATGCAGGATTTGAACCAAATTTGGATATTTGAACCACCAAAGGCCAAGCCCACTCAGCAGGGCCCAATTGGGCCTTAGGGGGGTGGCGCCCGCCACCCCTAGGTGGCGCCCGCCACTTGGGTTGGCCCAAGTCCACTCCATGCCACGTCACTGATCCGTGTGACCTCCCCAAGGCCAAATCTTGGCCCTTGGTCAATAGGTCAGTGGCATCGGACGACTCAGGAGGGGAATGGCATGGATCATGACCAATGACGGTTATCTAGACATGCAACCGACCTTGCAACCGCCTCTCTGGAGCTCCTGGATGCCGTTGAAGCAATGACAGTGCATCCAACGGTGATGGGGGTGGTGGCCGCCACCTAGGGCTGGTGCCCGCCACTAGGGTTTGCCCTAGGTCGGTTGGCTGCCCCCTATAAGTACCCCCTCACTCCACAAGGCTATAAATACCACCCTTGAGGCATCACTTCATTCACACACCAAGGCAACGCACAAGAGAAGCAAGCAAAGAAGCAAGGCTAGAGCCAGAGAGCTAATAGCTTATGGTTTAGCCAAGCTTAGGCAAGTAGGTAGCTAGTAGAGCAAGGCATCTTTGCCCTCGCGGAAGCGCTGCTCAAGGCTTAGCTCAAGAGTAGAGGCGTGCGAGTGATCGGTCCTGGAGCTGGGAAGAGTCTTCCTTCGTCTCCAGTTTAGGTTTTGCTCTTGTTACTCAAGCACTTTACTATATTCTAGTTCATCATTTCAAGTATTACTTTATTCTACATATCAGTATTGAGTGGTATACTTGATTGATTGCTTGAGTGCCTAGCTATCCTACAGTTCAATTCACTTAGCCATAGTAGTTAATCTCTAGTGTGCTTAGTGATTGATCTTTGCCAATAGGTTGCTTAGTTAGTTTAGTGTTTATCTTATTAAGTCAAGTATTTGCTCTGACGTCCGCAAGGGTGTCTCTATTCAAAGCTAGGGTAGAGATAGTTAGAATATAATTAAGCGTGGTGCTTAGTTATAGACTTACCTTCAGATACGGTTGGACCCCCGGATAGTTGTTGTAGCAAGCAGGTGGTGACAGCCCTGTGCGCCTTGAATTACACCACGTAGTTGGCCAAGTTTAACAGTAAGGCTCGTTGTGCTAGCGTTCAACCTAAGTCAGTGGTAAAGGCTAGTACACCTCGGTACTTGACAAGATAGGAATAAAACTTTACTTAACTTGGTTGCTTTATTGTCTTTTGCCTATCTTGCTTCGTAGTTATCTTGCTTCATAGTTGTCTAGGAGTAGTTGGTAGTTATTAGTTAGTTATCCTACTCCCCCTATCTATCTAGTTATCCACCTTACCTTAGCCATTTCATTCATTTATACCTATCCATCCACATATTCTTTCTAGCCTTTCATCTTCTTTTCTCTCCTTTCCCTTTTTCTTATTCATCGACTCTCATCCCCTCCTTGACTCAACTCATACACCACCCTAGCCTTCCCTTGGGATCAAATAAATCGACACCTGGTACTCCCAGGCGAAGTGCTACTACGATAGTTCTGTGCGCTTGCGGAATCTCCTCCTGGTAGATTGCATTCTCGCTAGCCAGCTCCTACTAGTGTCGGGATTGACAACCCCATTTGACATTAGTAGATAGCTGCTTTAGCTTCATTCCTTTAGGTATAGTGACCGGACTTGCTACAAGCACTTCTGACACCGTTGCCGGGAATAGATTCCATAGTCTACTCCTAGTAACGATGTTAGCTAGTGTCAACAAGCATTTCTGGGCCGTTACCGGGGATAGTTGCCTAGCTCTATCTTTAGTGAAGCTAAGAACTACCAACAAGCATTTCTGGCGCCGTTGCCGGGGAAGGCAATCGGTGTATCGGTTGAGTCCGTGTCGAATTTATCTTCGCTTAAGCTCCCGCTTAGCGAATCCCATCTTTCCTCATTCTTTCTTTCCTTAGTCCTTCTTATCTTTTTCCTTCATCTTCTTCAACTTCTTTCCTTCTTATCTCGTTCTATCATCATGATGGCCAACAAAACCATTCGTGAATTTTTTGCTCCTTCTGCCGCTAATGTAGCGATTGGACCAGACGTGATCGATGCCAGCCTCAATTTTGAGTTAAAACCGGCTCTGATCACAATGGTCCAAGCTAGCCCATTCTGTGGCAAAGCTCATGAGGATGCCAATGCTCACCTCCAACAATTTTTGGAGATTTGCGCCACCTTCACCATTAAGGGGATAACCCAAGAAGCCATCCATCTTCGTCTCTTTCCCTTTTCTCTTCTAGGGAAAGCGAAGCAATGGTTCTATACTGATCGCAACGTTGTAGACACATGGAACAAGTGTTCCAATGCTTTTCTCGCCAAATTCTTTCGGATGGGCAAGACGAATGCTCTGCGCAACAAAATCTCCAGCTTTACGCAACAAGCCGAGGAATCTTTTCCCGAGGCTTGGGAGTGGTTGCAAGAGTATGTCGCTGCTTGTCTGCACCATGGTATGGAGGACTGGCTATTGATCCAGAACTTCTACCATGGCCTAACCCCACTCTCTAGAAGCCATTTGGATGCCGCCGCCGGCGGTGCATTCTTTTCTCTGAATGTTGCAGATGCTAAGGCTCTCATAGAGAAGATGGTGTTGAACCAAGGATGGAATGACGAGAGACTGCAGCCCCGTAAGCGAAGTATGCATTCCCTTAAGGAGGCCGACATGATCGTGGCCAAGATGGACCTGCTGGCAAAGAAGCTGGACAACTGTGAGAAGATGAACCAACAAGAGAGTGTCCAATCTCTGGAATCCTACATGACCTGTGAAGTCTGTGGAGAAACCGGACATTCTGGGAACCACTGCCCCGAGTTACGTGAAGATTTGAACTTCATCAACAACAACAACGGTTTCCGCCAACAAAATCAAGGATGGAATCAGCACTCCAATTCTCAAGGTAACAATTCATTCCCTCGCTCTAATTTTCATAATTCTGATGATTTCTCGTTCTTAAAGAATTTAGTTTACTCACAAGGTAGAACTACTGAATTTTTGAATAAGAAATTAATGTTGAATGATAAAACCCTTGAGAATATAAATGCTAAATTGGAAGATTTCTCATCTGTTCTGAAAAATTAATTAAGTTTTAATAAGATGTTAGAAACCCAATTAGCTCAACTTGCTGCAAGTATACCATCCTTTGAAACTGGCAAAATTCCTGCTAAACCTGACATAGAAACTGCAAATATGGTTGAAATAAAATATTTTAACTACTATGAAGATCAAACCATGACTGTTAAAAAGGGTGATCCTGGTAGTCCCATAATTAGATGCTCAATCTTTGGTGAAGTCTTTAAAAATGCCATGTGTGATTTAGGATCGAGTGTGAACATTCTATCTAAAGATTTCTATGAAAACTCATTCTTTCCACCCATGTCATCCACATCTGCCTATGTTGTGCTAGCTGATCAATCCACTTGCTATGTAGAAGGAATAGTTAATGATTTACCTGTTCATATTAGAGGTTCATATGTTCCTACTGATTTCATAATACTAGACATGGGAAATAGGAAAGATGTGCCTCTAATCTTAGGTAGACCTTTCTTGAATACTGTGAATGCCTGCATATATGTGGGGAGTGGTAAAATGCAAATGACATTAGGAGGGAGGAAGGAAATATTCTCCTTTTCCCGTGGTCCCGCATATGCCGCTAAAATGCAGGAAGCAAAACCCGTTCGATCCAAGAAGAGGCGCCCAAGAACAAGGTGGAACGGAAAGAAAGAACCACCTCCTCCTGAGTTGTGTGATTCACATGACAAGGGAGAGGTGCCAAAAGAAGAAGAACCCGATGAAGTGCTTAAAGAAGAAGCACCCAAGGAAGAAGATCCACCCGACAAAGGATGAAATTCCATGGATCTAAGGTATGGATTTACTTTTTAAATTTCCCTTCAAATTTCCCTTTTCAAATAAATAACATATGTCATGCATGTAACTAAAAAAACAGTTATCATTAGTTATATGCATAAGTATATGTTAACTTAGCTAGAACAATAAAATATCATAGGATAGTTTCCCTTTTTCACAACATTAGATAGTTTCCCTTTTAATAAAATGAGAACAAGAGCTCCGACCGAGAAAGATGAAGACCCTTCACCAAGCAAGAAGCCAGCTTGGGGGAGATCCTCGCGCCAATAAGGTATGTTTTCAACCTTACTCTTTACATTCGGTTCTTAAAATTCTATATCTTTTAAATGTTATATGCTTGCCAAAGTAACCATTCCATGAATAAAATTGATTAAATCTGCTTAAACAAGTTGAAACCTGAATAAGATTTGAAATATGTCATGCAAATGCTATTGTTATGGTTTGAATAACTGGTCTTATCTAAGTTGTAGCTTTTGTGGGTTGCACATGCTTTAACTGAAATCATGCTTAGTGAATAAAGTTGGTAAGAAATGGAGTAATTCTTTAAACTTGCTAAGGTGAAATTAGGACCTAATCTGGAGGATTTCTTTTAAAAATTATGAAAACCTTGCTAAAAGTTCCTTCTAGACTTTATCCCATCCCACCACCAGCCAAATATTTGTTAGTCAAAACCACAAAGAGCTTTGTCTGTGTTGAGCTTTGTTAGACCTCATAGATCTTAGTAGAGAAGCTTATCATATCTTTTGAATCAAGATTCACACACCCACCATAAATTGCCTACTCTCCACTTTGGAAGTTTGCAACCACCAAATAAATTGCTCATTCTCTACACTGGAGATATGCAATACCTTGCCAAACGTCCCATTGCTAGCCTTATTGTTGACACTAGTTAACTATCATAATTAAGAGATAAATAAATATGAAAAGGGCGAGAATTTGATCACCAACAAAGGTTTAGGGTTTCAACTGACAATATTCCATGAGTTTTGGTGAGTTATGATTCTGCAGGGACTAAACCAGGAAATCGGCACCAATAGCTTCCCATAGAAGGAAACCGTCGGGAGATAACGCAGCCGCCACGTCGGGATACTTCTAGAAGACTCCAGAGGACGTAAGAAGACACCACAACGAAGGGCACCACAGGAGACTTACCTGTGGGACCCACCGGTCGGTCGGCCACGGAGCCCCCGCGCTTTCGTCTTCTGCAAGCTACTTCCACCGACCTCCAAGATGCATCTCGACCGTACCTCAAGTCGGTTTGATCCAAGGGCCACGGTTCATCGCTCAGGGCTATATAAACAGCCCCCTAACCCCCTCTCCAGGCAATAGGGCTTCAGGCAATTCATTCATCAGGGTTAGATCAATCAGAAGGAGATCAATCGAAGGCTTTAGGACTACATCCACCTAGATTAGTAGATAGAATAGGATTAGAGGAGGCAAGCTTCGCTTGGATTCCTGATCTAGTCACGAGAAGGCTCGGTAAACCCAAGATCTTCTCTCTTGTATTAACATTATGGATCTATTTCATAATTGTTCTTCTAGTTCATCATTGTTCTTCATTGTTTATGTTCTAGTTCATCGTCTAGTTCATGTTCATCGTCTAGTTCATCATCTAGTTCATAATCCTGTTCTAGTTCATGTTCTAGTTCGTACTTTAGTTCTTCTCGATGATCTTGTTCACCTTATTGTTCATTATCGTGTTCTTGATAGCAATACAATTGATATGATTAAGACATCAATGATTATATTCTTAGTTATAATGCTTATAGTCTGCTTTGATTATATATTTGGCATAGATAGTTCATCTTTATGTTTATACTCATGTTCGTATAGCGCTCATCTTAAAGTACAACGGTTGGGTGATGAATGCTGTGTAGGCATGGTGCCTATACATTGTTTATCTGCGAATGCGTCCTATGTTCCGGATAGAGTGGTAGATCACGGGTGTGACAGACCTGTTGAGTCCTCTGTATTCCACCTCCCGAATATAGTGTTCAGTATGGCTCAGTTAACTCATGGTTTAAGGGTTACTTTGTTTGACACTTTTACTATGGAGTTGCCTCTTGATTATAAATATTATGTGACCTAGCCAATGATTGCCCAATATAATTGCACTAATCAACGTATGATATGACTTGTAATTAGAATAACTTAGGAATGTTTCTCTTTAATACCTGTTCTAATCATCACCTGCTAGGCAGTACTGTTCTAAGTTTATCCTTGATTGATCTGATCTCTGTTATCCTTCATCAATAATTTATCAATTATTTACTTTGTAACCCGATTCCAGTTCAAAGTAATTAGTGTGTTATCAGTCTTATTATAAGTGTGTGCCATATTAAATGTTGTTAAGTCCTTACATTACCATCATATCTTGAGTTGATTAGTCTCTAGGCTAAATATAAATAACGATACCTGAGACTAGCTTGGGTGAAATGCTTCTACAACGGGTATGTTTGTCTGTGCGCTTGCGGGTAAATATCTATCTTTAAATCCAGTGCCCTGATATATTTTTGCATTGCTAGCTTCATGTTGGGGATGACAACTCGACGTTAAGTGAAGTTAGTAGTGTCCCGTACGCTCTTTAGTGCCTTCACTAGTTTATTACTTTATGTGGTTCGTTCTTAGTAGCGACGTTAAGAAATGTCAACAAGCATTTCTGGCGCCGTTGCCGGGGATAGATTATAACTCTCTTAGAGTGATTCCATTAAGGAGTGTCAACAAGCATTTCTGGCGCCGTTGCCGGGGATAGATTATAACTCTCTTAGAGTGATTCCATTAAGGAGTGTCAACAAGCATTTCTGGCGCCGTTGCCGGGGATCACATCAAATCAATTAGGGATGGTACCTAGGGTTTTTCATCAAAATCTTTATGAACATTGATAAGGACATTGCATTAGCAGCATTTAAAACAATAGCTAGAACATATCATTTTACTTACACACATGTGATAATGCACTAATTATTTACTTTTACAGGCTTACCCTGGCTTTGTTTATCTTTTATATCTTATGTAGGGTGATGTATGACTGGTTTCCAACTTCTGAACAACTACACTGAGGATCCCGAAGCTTTACTAAGGAAAACTAGACGCAAACTTAAGAGACCCTCAGCACCACTACCAGAAGTTAGCCAGATAAGAAGAAGCCTAACACCAGTGTTGGACACCATGGCCGACAAGACACTCCGCGAGTTCTCTGCACCAACCACTGCCAACATCAGGACTGGACCAACAGTCAATGTGGGAGACAACGGATTTGAACTTAAGCCAGCTTTGATCAACATGGTGCAAGCTAATCAGTTTTGCGGAAAGGCACATGAAGACGCAAGCGCTCATCTCCAACACTTTCTGGAGATTTGCAGCACTTTCACCATCAGAGGAGTCGAGAGGGACGCCATTCTACTTTGCTTGTTCCCATTCTCACTCTTGGGGAAAGCAAAACAATGGTTCTACGCCAACAAAGATAAAAACACCTCGTGGGCGATCTGTTCAACTGCCTTCCTAGCAAAATTCTTTCCAGTGGGAAAGACGAATGCCCTCCATGCCAAGATTTCAACTTTCCAACAACAACATGAAGAATCAATCCCAGAAGCTTGGGAATGCTTTCAAGACTACATATCAGAATGCCCTCACCACAGGATGGAGAATTGGCTACTCATGCAGACATTCTACCACGGGCTCACTTCAAGTACCCGTGAGAATGTAGATGCCGCTGCTGGAGGATCATTCTTATCACTCACAATCAACAATGCAACTACACTCATAGAGAAGATGGCCTCGAACCAAGGATGGAATGAGGAACGCTCTCAGCCACGCAAGAGGGGAGGAATACATCAACTAAAGGAAGTAGACATGTTGTCTGCTAAACTTGACCTAGTTATGAAGAAGTTCGATGAACACACTCCCAAGAGAGAAGACGTCAAGCAAATCTACGAATCTCGCATGTCATATGAAGAGTGTGGAGGCACTGGTCATTCAGGGAGCAACTGCCCTGAGATTCAAGAGGATGCGAAGTACATCAACAACAACACCAACTATCATCCTCAACAAGCTCAAGGATGGAACCAGCAATCAAGGCCTAATTACTCAGGTAACTACTCAGGTAACTACCAAGGTAACACTTTTAATCAACCACCTTTGAGAGAGATGATATCTAATCAAAATAAAATTATTGATAATATGTCTAAGAAGATAGCTTCCAATGATAAACTACTTGAAAATATTAATACTAGAATGGATAGCTTTACTTCTGCCATAAAGAATTAGCATAGCTTTAATAAGATGATAGAATCTCAGTTATCTCAGTTAGCAGCTTCAGTCCCTGTGGCTGAAAACGGTAAGATTCCAGGAAGTCCAAAGGAGCTAGAAACTGCAAATCTTGTAGACATCTTTGATGCAGGACACCTCATACCTAGACCCTCGAGGGAATGGATGGATGACTCCATTGCCCCAAAGAAAGGAGATCCAAGAAGACCTGTGATTCCAATTCATATTGGACCTCACAGTTTTGAAGAAGCAGTCTGTGACCTTGGAACAAGCGTCAACATTATGCCAAAGGTAATATACAAACAAATACATGGTGCACCTCTATTATATACACCTATGTGTTTGCAGCTTGCAGATCAGACACTGTGCTACCCATTGGGAATTCTAGAAGACATCTGTATACGAGTGGGACGCTCATATGTGTGTGCAGACTTTATGATCATTGAAACAGGTGGAGACAGAAGAGCACCCATCATTCTTGGACGCCCGTTCCTAAGCTCAACCAAAGCCATCATCTACACGGACAGCGCCAAGATCTGTTTCACAATCACAAGCAACAAAGAAAGATTCAGCTTCAAGAGCCGTACACTCACTACCAAAGTCCACCCTCAGATGCCCTACGAAGATACAAACATCATATCGTCAAAGAAGAAGAATAGGAACAGAAGGAGGAAGAACAAGGCTACACAACCACATCAAGACATAGTATGGATGGTCAACTCTGTCCAAACAAAATACGACCACCTTCTTGTATCACCATTCCTCGCCAAGAGAGATGACCCAAGCGTACCCACCATCAATTGCAAGATCGAAGGAAGTACATTCCACAAGACGTTCTGCGACATCGGCTCAAGTGTCAATATAATGTCTAAGGTAACATATGAGCACTTATATAAAAATAGACCTATGTATTCGACATATGTGCAGTTGCAGATGGCGGACCAAACTTATCGATTTCCGGAGGCAATAGTAAAGGACGTGATCATCCAAATTAAAGACCACTATGTTCCCACCGACTTCTTAGTACTAGACATGGGAAAAGAAGACGACATTCACATCATCCTAGGAAGACCCTTCCTCAACACCACCGGCGCCATCATTTACATGAGATCTGGAGAGATCCACTTCCAGTTCTTCAGGGAGAAGGTACGCTGTTACTTCAATAGTTATGCCACTAATGTACAGGAAAAGAAGAACCACCCAAGGAGGAGACGCCGCACACCCCAACACAACAAGAAATGACAAGTCAAGGATGGATGGGCTGACTATGAAGGAGAAGTTGTCAGAAGCGAAGATGTCCCATTAAAGGAAACGAAGGACGAAGAAGTAAAAGAGACAAGTCCACCAGTCAAACAAGTACGGAAAAAGAAAGAGAGTTCTATTAACGTGCAATCATCGAGGTCCTCCTCAGGATCCGTTGATACACCCAAGGAAGAATAAAGAGCATACAAGGAGTCTTGTTCGATAGACTATAAATGTCGAATCCTTGCCGGAAGGTAACTCGGTAGTTATCCATAATCATTAGCATTAAATTTATCATTGCATAACTAGTAGATGTAGCATGACCATTTTACTATCATATTTACTTCTTAAGCAATTATATCTGCATCAAAAAACAAAATATATTTGGAAAGACTTTAAGCCCCATATGAATAATTCTATGGTGTGTAAAACCCACAGGAATGTTCACTATGGTGGCATAAAAAATATATAATAATAATATAATAACACTAAAAATAAATATGCATACATTCATCCTATTATATTTTTTCTCTTGCATCATAAAAAAAATATATTAAAAATATAAAAATATTGAGAAAGAGATCTTACTGAAATTCTAGACAACTAAGGCTTGAATAGCCAATCGCTAATGCTTAATCTGTTCCACAAGTTTTGTTGTCTATTTGAGTTTCACAGGATTTAAAAGGCCAAGAAAAGCTGACGAACAAGTGAATGCTCCATCCACTGTTTGAGCACTGTCTCAACAACATCAACATCAATCAAAGCCCTAATAGAGGAAGGACATATCCACTACCAGTCTGCTACACTGCAAAGTGACTACGTCAACATTTAGCTTGGGGGAAGGCACCCCCATGTATCCATGTAAGTATCTCTATCCTCTTAAGTTTTTCATTCTATAAATAAATTCAAAAAAAATAAATAAATAAAATAATATGTGGGCACATGAAGGCTCACCATTAAACCTAAAAAAGAGATACTATGAAACACTGCTGAAACTCTGCTCAGTGGACAGGAAGAACATAAATAATCTTAAGAGCTTTAAAACAACAAGACAAATGGAGGAATATTTATCACTAACGTTTAATCAAGTTCCACTAGTTGTGTTGTCTATCTTTTAATTCAGCAGGAGGAGAAGAAGAAAAGGACTCAAACCATTAACGATCTACTCGACTTCTGGAGACGAGAATAAGTCAAGATCCCGCTTGGGGGAGAGCACCCTCAGTTATCACGATAAGTATCACGGCTTTTTATCTATTACTATTAGTTCGATTTAGTTAGATCAGGTTTTATATAATGAATAAATGTCTAGGTGGATAAAAGATTATTTTGCTCATAATAAAAGTGATAAACAATTGCTCTGCCATAATTCCTTTTAAGTACCTAGTGTCTAAACTTAAATTTTCTTGAGTTTTGGACAAAGTTGTTCTGAATAAACTCTGAACCTAAAACCTGTGGATGGCAAATGCTTGATCTAAAGTCTAGATAATTGTGAGATATGATATAAAAAGGTTTGAGCTGTTGTTTATCTAATTCCTAGAGATACTAGAGTTCTGGAGATTTGCACTTTGAAAAGATTAAAAACACATGATGAGATCCTGTATGACATCACATGAATTCCTACCCAGAGCCATTAATATGATTTTAAGATAAGGCTACTTGCTTTGTTCTAAGTTTTTAGTTATGGTTGAGAAATTTATCATGCTCTAGAGATCAAGAATGTTTTATTAAAAGATTCACTCTTCCGAAGTAGTATTGTGTTAGAGGCATGGGCTATGCAAAAGTATAAAAGGAGGAAATAAAAAGGGACAAGTGTCCGACTACCTCAAAGAAAAGAAAGAAAAAAAGAGTTATGATAAAAGTATGAGAAAAAGAATGATAGCCCATGGTTCCTCTAATTACAATATGCCAGCAAGTGATGACAAATTTCAAATTTTCTAAGATCTTGATCTATGAGTATGACATCTTTCTTCCTAAACTTTGAACTTTGACTTGGTAAGATATGCTTTTCACTTCTTAAAGCTCCAGATATATATCCATAGAAGGAAGGAAAATTGCATCAGTGAGGAATCATAAAATATAAAAGAGCGATTTGAGAGTGTCATACAAAGGAATCTCTGATTTTCATTTGAAAATATATAAAAAAACTCCAGAACAAAGGTTGATCAAAGAGTTAGACACCCATCTGTGGCTCACTGCATGACACCCAACTCAGGATGGACCGAAGGTATGTGTTTTCCTCCTCGGATTGCATCCTGTCATGCCGACAGTTTGCAATCTCAAGATCCATCGCCGCGCATTGCTCACATGGAGCGGACAAGGTGCTAACTGAGTTTGCCTTCATGGCTTCAGCAAGCTTGGCACTAACTTCTGCCAACTCAGTTCACAGGCCTGGACAAAGCTTGCACGCACCAAACAAAGAAGGCCTCGCCTTCACTTCCTCCAGCTCCTTCTTTAAGAGGGGACACTCTTTGCAATCACCAACCAAGCCTAGCCTACTCTTCAGCTCATCATCCACCTCAATCAAAGAGGCATACTTGGTTTGTATCGTGGCAAAGTTTGTCATATGCATCGTGCACTCCTCACACTCCTCCTCATTGGTAACCTTCACCTTGGACTTAGCGAACTCAAGCTCCTTAAGCGCCTCATTCATCTTAGCCTTAAACTCGTTGCACTTTTGAATCGCCCGCTTGAGTTGCTCCTGACCGAGAACTATGTCGGCCAGTGTATCGCGCTCACCGGTAAGACGATCAACAAGAGAAGACGATGGTACCTCAGAAGCGTTGTCGTCGTCGTTGTCGGTGTCGGCGTCCTTGTCCTGGCACTTGCAGTCCTCATCTTCCAAGGCCATGGTCCAGAAGCCCTTGGAGGAGTTGTCGAAGAAGTAGAGTCCGTTGAAGCGTTCTTCAGTCTTGTGCTAGGACCCATCGTCGCTGGAGTCGCCGTCGGAGCTCATTTCGACATTGCTGATGGAGGCGACGAAGGCATGCCGACCGGCGTAGAAAGCCTTCTCCACGTCCTCTCGGTGGTAGCTGCCCTTCTTCTTCTTCCCGGCCTTGTTCTCCGGCTTGGCCTTGCGCCTAGAGTTGCGGTTCTTGCCGGGGAAGCTCTTGTCACGCTTGGGGCAGTTCACGACGAAGTGATCTGGATCTCCACATTTGTAGAAGCCCTCACGTGCGCCACCACGCCGGTGATTCAAGGGGTTGTTGTGAAACCGCGAGAACCGGGTGATGATGAGGGCGAGCTCGTCATCGTCCAATGCCTCCACTTGCTCCTCTGTAACTGAAAGCAAAGAGAGGTGGTGAAGCGTCAGTGGAAATAATCGATCCACCCTTTCCAGAGACCAAAGCCATGGAATGTGAAGATGGGTTCTTCAGCTTGGCCTGAGTCAAGTGATCGACCTCGGTGGACTTGAGCTTGCTGAATAGCTTGTCCACGGTGAGGGTGTCATAAGCAGGAGACTCAATGATGGTCAACACCTTCACCTCCCATACCTTTCGATCCAGGGCATATAGAAGCTTGAGTTCCCTCTCATGATGATCATAAGGTAGGTTGGCCCGATTGGCACGCATCTTGTTCACAAACGTCTGGAAACGAGCGAACATAGCGTCAATCGTCTCTCCCTCCATCTGAACAAAGTTCTCATATTCCTGCTTATATGTCTCAAAGAATCTGGTCTTGACCTGAGCGGTCCCATCGTGATAGCTCTTTAGCTTCACCCAAATCTCTCGAGCAGTCTGAAGCTCGGAAACACGCTCGATCTCAGGAAGGGAGATGTTGGCCAAAAGTGCATTACGAGCCATGAAGTTGGCCTCATGTTGGTCAATTTGGACCTGACCCACACGAGCCACAAGGACCTCGTACTCAGCGTTCTCGCATTTCTGCCAAACAGAAGATCCGATGCTGTTGAGATAAGCACGCATCCGAATCTTCCAATAGGGATAGTTCGTCCTATCGAAATAGGGAGCCTTGTCGTTCCCTCGATCCATGTCGCCCTTAGGATCCGAAACTGATTAAGGTAGAGAACATCCCTTAACTGGCTCCGATACCAATTCAAGGACCGAATTGGCGACTAGAGGGGGGTGAATGGGAGCCTCAAATTTCTTCTCAAGAAATCTATAGCCCTTGTCCCAGAGAGTCAACCCAAAAACAAGACGCGGGCTTTCTAGTATCCATGACCCTAGATGTAGGGTGAATGCTACCTAGAACCACAGCGGGATACCACACAGCCCAAGAAGCCCAACTCAAAAGTCGGAAACCAAATCTGAAGTCGGACGAACGAACTACAGACGAAACAGCGAACAAGTCACTGCATCGGACGCTGGCAGCGTCCGATGCCTGAGTGGCGGATGCGTCCGATGTGAAAAGAGCAGTTCTGGAACCTTACTGCATGACCATCAGACGCTGCTACAGTAACAGCTCAGCGTCGGATGCTCAGGCCCCGGCGCGTCCGATGGACAATAGAGCGTCCGATGCCCAGAGTCTGATGTTCACTCAAAAACACAGAAAATGACACGTGGCAATGGCGCGTCCAATGCTACTCGAGTCAGCGTCCGATGCCAAGAACACTAGCGTCCGATGCCCCCTAAAATTGTGCAGTTTTTCGGCGATTCAACCCGATCTCCTCCGAATCAAAAGCTCTAGGGCCAAGACACCATCTAAGAGGTCACAAGGATGTTAGTGAGCTACTCCTAAGAGATCATGGCTCGAACCTAACTCAAAATCAGTGAATTGAAGAGATTTGGAGGAAACAGAGTGGAAAACCGATCCAACACAAAAACCAGCCGATCTACTAGCTCGTGAGGTTTGAGACGAATTCCTTTGGTGAAAAGATGTGCCTCACGTTCTAGCACAAGTGTGCTCAAGTGGAATTGAAAACCGTTCCTCGGAAAGGGAGAACAAAACAAATCTCCGGGAAGGGAAAAACCAAAACGCGAAGAACACAATGGGAAAACATGAATTGATCCGAAATTTCAACTGTGTGTCTACCACACGAGACAATCGTGAGATTACGGTCTCACTTTCTCAAAATCCCAAAGCACAGAGGTATTATTGGACTCTCTCTATGGATCACAAGCAGCGAGGTATGATTAGAACCTAAGCGAAGGCTAGAGAGAGAGAGCTCAGGCAATTGTGGCTGCAAGGATAAAATAAGAGGAGGGGCGCCTCTCTTATTTATAGCCTAGGTACAATAGTCCCCTTCTACTCCTAGATACAAGAGCGAAGCAGCCAACCGTAGGGGTATCTCGGTCCAAACATGAAGAGTCGCGATCCGACGGTCATGTGCCTTCCTCATCCTTAGCTTCGCCTTGACGCAAGCCTCAGGATGCCGCCATGTGCCGTCCTGTCGACTGCCGTGCCTTCCTCGTGAATAGCTTCACCACCGCGCCAGCCTATCCACGCCGCCACGCGTCGACCGTCCTTTTTGGACGTCCCCCCGGTTTTGAGGCTAAAACCGGGAAGCTTGTCCTCCGGCTGAGTTTTGTGGCCTAAACTCAGAAACTCGCGAGCCCAGGTTTTGAGGCCCAAACCTGGAAACCGTCCTTGTGGAGTTTTGAGGCCCAAACTCAGAAATCCGCCACCCCAAGTTTTGAGGCCCAAACTCAGAAACCCGCGAGCCCAGGTTTTGAGGCCCAAACCTAGAAACCGTCCTCGCTGAGTTTTGAGGCCCAAACTCGGAAACCCGCCACCCCGAGGTTTGAGGCTCAAACTCGAAAACCATCAAGGGTAGTTTTTCGAGGCTCAACTACCAAACCCGCACCGTAGACGGGATGTGGTTCGCACACCCCGAGTTCCAGCACCGATGCCAGAGCATGTCCAGCCTCCACGCCGGCCACAGTGCATTCGCCTTCCATCTCGGCCTCCCACCAAGTGTCACGACGCCATCACCTTCCTCCCGACTCGGCCGATGCACCGCACATCCCCATGTGCTCTCGCTTGTCGATGTCATGTGGCAGCTACCACAGCTGGTCCTCAGGTCTCCCAGTCTGTCGGTCCAAGCCTCACATCCGCCCTTCACCGCTCCCGGTCCGTTGGCACAACACGTCTCTACTTGACCTTCACCTCTCCTTTGACCACTGTCTCGGAGCTCCACACCTGCACATCAACACAGCCAAGAGACATGTTGTCTCTCACCCCTACCGGTGAGCCTGTTGACCGATCGCTCATCACTCAGGAAGGGAACCACAAGGGCACATATCAACCTTGTGTTCGCAGCATCAGTTGTCCTCTCCTTATGTCCCCCAGCAGAATGGTGTTGTTGAGCACAAGAGCCAAACCCTTGTTGAGATGGCCAGGACGATGCTCGATGAGCATAGGAGTCCTAGGCATTTTTGGGCCGAGGCGATCAACACCGCTTTCCATGTTTCAAATCGCATCTTTTTTCGGGCGTTCATGAAAAAGACTTCTTATGAGTTACGTTTTGGACGGGTACCCAAGGTGTCTCATTTTAGAGTGTTTGGGAGCAAGTGCTTTATACTAAAATAAGGCAATTTGGACAAATTTGAGTCTTATTCTGCTGATGGTGTGTTTCTTGGTTATGCTTTGCATTCTCGCGCTTATCGAGTTCTTAACCTTGAGACTAACCGGATAGTGGAGACCAGCGAGGTCACATTCGACGAGACTATGTCTTGTGTCTCTTCTGCTTTTGATGTGAAAGACTTCTTATGAGAATAGGAGCTGGGAGAGACAATCTTTATGGAGGAGGAGCAGGAAGATGTCGACTGGGGTGATCCCGAGCCAACTCCACTGGCTACCCCTATCAACCCCGCGACGACGACATTAGCTCAAGGACCCGATCCCACTGATTTCACTACTTGGGGTCCTCTAGAGCCACCTCTCCAGCGAGCACCGGTTGCACCTGAGGGAGCGACAACATCTGGCGAAGAGGATGCAACTTCGGCGAGGCAAGCGCCTCGAAGCTTTCAGCAGATCCATCCCTCGTAGCAGATGATCGGCAGCATCGACCAGCGAGTCACGTGGTCGCGAGTGCATGAGATCTCACACTTTGCTCATTTTGCATTTGTTTCTTCTTTTTAGCCCAAAGATGTTGGACACGCTCTTTCTAATCCGATCTAGGTTAATGCCATGCATGAGGAGTTAGAGAACTTTGAGCAAAACCAAGTTTGGACCCTAGTTCCACCTCCACCAGAATGCCACCCTATAGGTACCAAATGGGTTTTCAAAAACAAACACGGTGAGGATGGGATGATGAAGGATCGAGAATGCAAAAGCAAGGCGACCAGAGGGGGGGGTTGAAGGACCGAGAAAGCATTAGCAAGGCAACCAGAGGGGGGGTGAATGGGAGCACAAAAATTTCTCTTGAAACTTTGGCCAAATGTCCCACAATCAACCTCCGAAAGCTATGACCGAAACCGTGATGCCCACGACCCTTGGAAGAGGGTGGATGATCCCTAAGATCACAGCGAGGCTCCACAAAGTGATAGCAAACCAAACACCAAAAGCTCCGACACAAGTTCGACCCTCAGAAATCAAGTCTCGAACGTAGATTGATGGCTACGTCAAGAAATCCCCAAATACCGATGCTAACAAGTAGCAAAGATACTTAAAGAGGTTCCTTGGTCAACTCTAGGGGCAAACGAGAAGTCCAGAAACCAAGCGAGGAAGCCGGGAGAGCAAACGCACAAAACCGGAGGCTTCAGCCAATCCGCGGACTATCCGGCCCTGGGGTCCCGGACTGTCCGCCCCTACTGCGGACTGTCCGCGAGGGGATGGCGGACTGTCCGCCGGCAGAAAACGAGAAACAGCAACTCTGCTGGAACCTCCCTGGACAGTCCTGGACTGTCCGCGATTTACACCGGCGGACTGTCCGCCGGTCAACCGAGACCAAAAATACAGAGACTCACGGCCACTGCTCTGGCCAGGTCCCCGACGCGCGGACTGTCCGCGCCTAGGGTGGCGGACTGTCCGCCAACACCCAGTGAGGGCGATTTCGGTCGCCCTTCACCCAAATCTTCTCCAAATCGATTCAAACCAAAATCCCACGTTCCCAAACTTGGAGGAGATGATCACGGAGTAGTTAGGAGACTATCCCCAAGAAATCATCCACTCAAATCAACTCAAACACCGGGAAATCAAAAGGGGAGGAGGACGAACCAAAAAGCGCCACGAAAACGAAATCAACCCGATCTACTTGTTCGTAAGGAGTTAGATAAATTCCTTCGGTGGAAATGATCTCCTTTCAAATACGAACAAGTTGATTCAAACGGATTTTGCAAAGACGCACGAGAGAGGGAGATCGAGTGACGGGAAAATCGTGGAGAAACGAAGAACGCGAAGAACACGAACAAAACGCGAATCAACACATCGATCTGCAACCGTGTGGCTACCAAACGCTACAACAGTGAGGTTACGGCCACACTTCCTCAAAGTCTCCAGTACACAGAGGTATGGTTCTCTACGGATCTTAGCTAGCTACAGCAGGGGATTGGGAGAGCAGGAAACCCTAAGTGCAAAGAGCAAATGAACTGAGATAGTTCGGGAGGAGGGTGTCTCCCCCTACTTAACCTATTCCTAATTCCTACTCTATTCCTATTCTACCCCTCTCTACTTACAGAGCGAACCAGCTAAACCCTAAGGTTATTCTGGACCAACTCGGTGGTAGGTAGATCCGACGGCCACGCCCGCACAACTCGTAGCATTGCCTCGACGTAACCTCCCGATTGCCGCCACGTGCCGCCACCGCTCCGCGTGCTTTTCCTGGACGTCGCACCACCGGTTTTGAGGCCCAAACCGAGAAACCAGCCTTCACAGCCAACCCCCGGTTTTGAGGCCCAAACCGGGAAACCAGCCCACCAGCATCTGAGTTTTGAGGCCCAAACTCAGCAAACCCGCAGCGCCCAGGTTTTGAGGCCCAAACCTGGAAACCGTCCTCAGCCCGAGTTTTGTGGCCAAACTCGGAAACCCTCAGCACCCAGGTTTTGAGGCCCAAACCTGGAAACCGTCCACCCGATGGTTTTTCTCTGGCTCAACCACCAAACCGACGTCGTAGAGGGGATGCATCGCCCATGCACCCCATCCACCGACACGTGTCCCCAAGTCCACGACTTAGGCAACACATGACCGCAAGTCTTCGCTCGTCGCTGTCCCAGGCTGCCAGCCACCACAGCTGATTCTCGGGCCACCGGTCCCTCAGTCCAAGCCTCATGTCCGCCCTTCGCCACTCTAGGTCCATCGGCACGGCATGTCTCTACTTGACCTTCACCTTGCCTCTGATCACTGTATCCGTGCTCGACACCTGCACAACACAAGCCAAAGAACATGCGCATCATCCCAGTTGACAATCACTCATCACTCAGAGACCCGGCATACACCCATGTATCCGCAATCTCCCCCTTGATGAGTGTATTGTCAACTACCAACACAAATCATAATGGAAGCAGAAGAAGGAAGAAGGAGAAAGAGAGAGAACTCAACCAAATGACCCAAAAGCATAGCAAAGCCGAAGAAGGTCAAGTGGAAAGAGCAAAACAACTTGGTTCCCAAAGACATGGGCAACAACTCGACGCAACCAAGCAAAGCAAAGCTAGCCCTCAAGAAGAGGTAGAACAGGCTCAACACCGCTAGCAAATACCAATTAAGAAATCGAAGCAAAATGCTAGTCCCTCAAGATAGGGGCACAGAGGCTCAACACAACTAGCAAAGAAAGCTGGATACCAAAACCTTACGGCCAACAGGAAGCAGCAAAGACTCCCCCTCGAATAGTGCAAACAACCAGGAAAGCTCCCCCTTAGTTCAAACGAAGGGTAATGATTTGCAATTTCTCCCCCTTAGTTGAAAATGCACTTATCAAGAAACAGTGCTCCCCCTCAGAAAATGCACCACCAAAAGTGCCAACCAGAGAAGTTCTCCCCCTTCCAAAATGCATATGAGTCAAAATGCAAGTTAGCAACTTCAGGAATAAACTCAAAAGAGTGCAAAGATGCTCTACAGAGTTCTGATCCGATGACTCAGAAAATGCACAGAATGCTAGCAAAGGCTCAAACTGATCACTAACTCTGAAATGAGAGCACAAAGAGCAGTTTTTTAGCCAAAAAGGTATTCACCATCAAAATAGCACAGACATGTATAGACAGGAAGTCAAACAAGTTGCTAAACATGTATACAAGGTGAACTACCCCTAGCACAGTTCAATCATCATGCGGATACCAATTGAAAAACGAAGCATATACTTGTGATTTCTAATTTTAATCGGAGTTGCAACGGTGAAATTACACAAGTTCAGAAATCAGCATGTGACTGCGAGAGGTTGAATGCTTGTTATTGCCTAACTTTCCAACTGTGCGAAGCCTATGCATAAGCAATCAGAAGCTTAAAGCAACAGTTTTGGTCATACACTACACAGCTCAAGTTTAACTCAAAGTGCAATGAGAAACAGTCTCGAAACTGTGAGGTGCTAACAAGCAAACCCATCTTGATCTTTTCAATTCACTAAACTTGGTTCATATTTTAAACAGAATATGACATACCAAGCAAGTGAATGACTCAACACTAGAGACATAGCAACCTAGCATACATAGATAGCATAAGTGACTTCGACACATTCTACACATGCTAGTTGCATATCTCAATGGTGAACATTTTCAAGTTTTAAGTTCATTAATCAAATTCACCATTCAAAAATAGCTCAGCTCACAGTATGTATCAGTGATCAGAAAGAGCATAAGCTACAGTATCTACATAAAGTATCGAAGCAAAGACTACACAGAGGATAGTTACATTCTTCAGACTATATTCATGAAGCTCAGAATGTAAAAGCGTATGCTGAAATGCAAAGATGCATGAAGAAACCAAAAAGAAGCAAAAACAACTGAAAAACACAAAGTCAGTGTATCATACAAGAGTAAAAAATGTTTCCCCCATCTAAAAGGGGAAACACACACCAAGCTCACCTCTCAACTGATTAAAAGTTGATTGGTCCAAAGGCTTGGTGAAAATATCAGCCAACTGATGATGAGTATCGACATGGCGAAGGTCGATATCACCCTTCTCATAGTGGTCTCATAGAAAATGAAAGCACACATCATTGTGTTTGGTCTTCGAGTGAAGCTCGGGGTTCTTAGCAACGCTAATAGCACTCGTGCTGTCACAAAGCAAAGGAACGCGAGAAAAACTCAGACAAAAATCACGCAAAGTGGCCATCATCCAGAGTAACTGGGAACAGCAGCTAGCCGCAGCAACATACTCAGCCTCTGTGGTAGACTGGGCGACACTAGACTGCTTGCGAGAAGACCACGAGACGAGAGAAGAACCAATAAACTGGCAAGTCCCAGAAGTGGACTTGCGATCAATATGGCAACCAGCAAAATCGGCATCGGAATAACCGCAAAGCGAGAGGGTGGAGGAACCAGAATACCAAATCCCAAATTCTGGAGTGAAGGATAAGTACCTCATTATGCGCTTGACCGCCTGACGGTGAGAAGTGCGCGGCGACGACTGAAATCGCGCGCACAGACACACCGCGAACTGGATGTCCGGGCGTGTCGCCGTCAGGTACAGCAGCGACCCGATCATACTCCGGTACTCCTTCTGGTCCACTGCTTCTCCCTCCTTGTCCGCATCCAGGGCGGTCGTGGTCGCCATGGGTGTTGGAAGAGGCTTGGCCTCACCCATGTCGAATTTATTCAAAATGTCCCGGGTGTACTTGCCCTGGTGCACAAACGTTCCTTCCCGGGATTGCTTGATTTGCAACCCGACGAAAAACGTCAACTCACCCATCATGCTCATCTCAAATTCCCTGCTCATTGTATCTGCAAACTTGGCAACCAAAGCATGAGAAGAACCACCGAAAATGATATCATCCACATAAATTTGGACCAAGAGAGTATCAGTGCCTTGCTTGAGGAGAAAGAGTGTTTTATCTACACATCCCATTTTAAAACCCTTAGCAAGCAAAAGGTTTTCAACCTATCATACCAGGCTCTAGAGGCTTGTTTCAAACCATACAAAGCTTTGTGGGGTTTAAAGACATGGTTTGGAAACTTGGGATTTTCAAAACCGGGGGGTTGTCTAACATATACCTCCTCTTCTATGTAGCCGTTTAAGAAGGCACTCTTGACATCCATTTGAAAAAGTTTGAAACCTTTGGATGCAGCAAAAGCCAAGATTATCCTAATAGCCTCCAAACGTGCTACAGGAGCAAAAGTCTCCTCATAGTCTATCCCCTCCTTCTGACTATATCCCTGGGCTATGAGTCTAGCCTTGTTTCTCACAACATGGCCATCTTCTCCCTGTTTGTTTTTGAAAACCCATTTTGTCCCAATTGGATGACACTCAGAAGGTGGAGACACTAGAACCCAAACCCGATTTCTCTCAAAGTTCTCAAGCTCCTCATGCATGGCATTGACCCAATCCGGATCCGTCAAAGCGTGTCCAACATCCCGGGGTTCAAAATCAGCAACAAATGCAGAATGAGCAAAGTGAGAGATTTGCCTTGACCGGGTGACGCGTTCGTCGATGCTGCCGATCATCTGTTGAGGCAGGTGCTGGCGCTGAATGTGTCATGGCGCCTCCCTCGCCGAAGTGGCCTCCCCCTCAACAGCAGCTGGTGCCTCCTCGGGAACAAAGGGTACCGCTCGAGGTGGCGGATCCCACGGCACCCAGGAAGAAGAGGTGTCAGGGCCGTGAGTCGTCGTAGAAGCCGCTCTTGGCAGCACAACAGGTGGAGGAGGTGCTGGGTCATCTATCCCATCAGCACCTTCTTCTTCATCATCGAAAAGAGGCTCGCCAACCTCGTGATCACCTGCACGCTCAAAACGAGAAGAAGGACAAACCATGGTCTCGTCGAAGGTGACATCGGATGTCTCCATGACTCGGTTAGTGTCAAGGTTAAGTACACGATAAGCTCGAGTGTGAGTGCCATAACCCAAAAACACACCGTCAGAAGAACGAGACTCAAACTTGTCCAAGTTGCCCTTTTTGAGTATAAAACAGTGGCAACCAAAAACTCAAAAATAACTCACCTTGGGCAGTTTTCCAAAACGCAACTCATAAGAAGTCTTTTTCAAGAAAGCTCGGAGAAAAATGCGATTGGAAATGTAGCATGCAGTGCTCATAGCTTCGGCCCAATAACGCCTAGGAGTCCTATGCTCATCGAGCATCGTCCTGGCCATCTCTACAAGGGTCTGATTCTTCCTTTCTACAACACCATTCTGTGGCGATGTGTAGGGGGAAGAAAACTGATGCTCTAAACCCAAAGAGTTACAAAACTTCTCAAAATCCGAATTCTTGAATTCGGAACCATTATCACTCCTAATAGCTCGCATCGAGTTCAAAGGGAACTCGTTCTGAAGACGCAAAATTAGATTGCGAGCGAAGGAGAAAGTATCGGTCTTCTCAGCTAAAAAGAAGACCCACGAATATCTCGAAAAGTCATCAACAACAACAAGCACATACCACTTCCCCCCAACCGAGCTCACCCGAGCCGAACCAACAAGGTCCATGTGCAAAAGCTCTCCAGGGCGCTTGGTCATGACCTGAGTCACTGGATGGTGGGGAGCAGCAACCATCTTCCCGTGTCTACAAGAGTGGCAAACAAGATCCTTCTCCATATGCAACTTGGGCAATCCTCGGATTAGGCCAAGTGAACTAAGCCTTGCAAGCAAGTCGAAGCTCAAATGTCCAAGTCTCCTATGCCACTTCCAAAGATCAGAGGAGGAAGGTCCAACCACAATTCCACGAGAAGTGCCAAAAGACTCCGAGAAATTCGCACGAAAGACTTTTCCAAAGGGCGAAATCAAACACACAAGATTGCCCTGAGGATCCAAAATACGACTAAGATTCGGTTTAAAATGAATCTCATAGTCATCATCGAAAAGTTGCGAAACAGAAAGAAGGTTAAAATGCAAGTTAGAAACAAGAGCAACATCGCGCAACACAAAGTGCTCATTAACTCGCACCAACCCACGAGACAGCACCTTACCTTTGCTGTTGTTGCCGAAGGTGATATACTCCTTTCCGACGACCGGACTAAGACTGGAGAACCACTTGGCGTTTCCGGTCATGTGCCTCGAACACCCGGAATCCACCAACCAAACGTTCTCCAATCGTTTTACCTACATCAATAAAAAGACATAGGGTGAGCATACGGTCCAACACTGGGGTTAGTGAAGTGGGAAGAATACCAGTGTTTGGCCGGCTGCTCAAAAGAACGGTCAGTGTAAAAACCATTCCTAGCACACCTACGATGGAAGCGATCACCACGTTTAGACAGACGTGGTCCGCTGGGGAAGGAGCGCTCACCGTGATACTAAAAACGCGGTAGGGGAAAACGCTCAACTACAACGCCACCGCCACGGGGTCCATAGCCCACAAATGCAGGCTCCCGTCGGGCACGCTCTCTACGAGGCCTAGGCCTAGGAACTTGAGGCACTGCACCTCTAGGCCTAGCATCTCTCCTCGGAGCTCTCCTCTGCCTAGGCCTGGGAACTTGAGGTTCTGGACCTCTGGGCCTAGCAGCTCTCCTCAGAGCTCTCCTCTGAACATTCGGCACATGTACATCATGGAAAGGATGGTACATGTCCGGGTTGTTCATCTCCCTAGCATGGCGCGCCTCCCTCTTGCGCCGAAAGCAGAACTCGCTCAAGTGTCCATCTCTCCCACAATGCTCACAATGGTACCTCACCGCTCTCAAAGGGGGTTGTTGGTACACATGGTTGTGGGTTTGGATCACTTTGCCCTTCTGTGGCAAACACTCCTCCTGGATAGGTGGCATCATATCAAGCTTGTTCTTTAGGTGGTTGGGTTTGGGATGCCACACTTGGTTCTTGGGTGGAACTCTCGGAGGTTCTTCAAACACTCCATCCTTGGTGTTAGGCTTGAGTGGCTCTTTGGGTGGAAGCTTGGTAAGTTTGGGAGTAGTGGTGGAGTTGGGCTTCTCACAAGGGTTAAGACCACTCGACTCTCCAATCTTCCCAAAAGCAGAAAGATCAACACCCGGAGCAAATCCTACACCAGGACCTCCAGCAGCTCGCTTGAATTGGGAGATCATCATCCCGAGCTGCGGCTCACCACAAGACACCCATGACAACATGGTCCGAAGGTATGTGTTTTCCTCCTCGGTTTGCATCTTGTCATGCTTCACATTCGCAATCTCCATCTCCAAACCCTCACACAAAGCGCACCTAGACACACAAGTGCTACCCGAGCTGGCCTTCTCAAGAGACTCAATCTTGGCATTCTTCTCTGCCAACTCGGTTTGCAAGACAGGACAAGTCTTGCACGCACCCAACAGCATGGGTCTAGCACGGAGCTCATCCACCTCTCCTACCAGCACAGCATACTTGCTCCTCAAAGTGAGGAGGTCAGTCATGTGTGTGGTGCACATCTCACACTCCTCCTCATAGGTAACAACCACGGTGGACTTGACAGACTCAAGTTCCTTCACCGTATCCTCCCACTTCTGCCTAAACTCCTTGCGCTCTCTAGCGGCACGCCTAAGCAGCTTATCTTGACTAAGAAGCATGGCAATAAGTTTCTCGACCTCAGCGGAAAGCTCGTCGTGGGTCAGAGATACCTAGGAGGTGTCGTCGTCGTCGTCGTTGTTCCGAGGAGTGTCTCCTCCGACCTCATCACCAAGGGCCATGGTGCAGAAGCCGTCATCGTCGTCGAAGAAGCAGAGGCCGTTGAACTTGTCCTCGATCCTCTTCTTCTTCTCGGACTCGTCGTCGCTTGAGGAAGCGGAGTCGTCGTCCGAGTCGTCGACGTCGCTGAGCGTGGCAAAGAACGCACGCTGCTCAGCTTGGGCCTTCTCCAAGTACATGGTCTTGATGTACTCCTTGTTGAAGCCGCCCTTCCGCTTGTGCCTCGCGGGGACGTACTTCTCCTTGCGCTTGCCGGAGTCGTACTTGTGCCCATGATCGCCCTTCCCAGAATGCTTGTTCTTCTTGGGACAGTTGGCGATGAAGTGGTCGGGGTTGCCGCACTCGTAGCATCCCAAGCGTCCTCCTCCGCGGCGACGGTTCATGCGGTTGTTGTGGAACCGCGAGAACCTGTTGGCAAGCAAAGCCAACTCGTCGTCTCCCAGAGACTCCAACTGCTCCTCTACGACAGAAAGAAGAGAATGCAAAGCAAAGCCTCCAGAGGGGTTAGCAGAAGAGCCAGAAAGCAAAGCCATCGACGGGCCAGAAGGATTTTCATAAGAAGCCCTCGCCATGGCATCGATCTCACTGGACTTGAGCTTACTGAAGAGCTCGTCGCACGTGAGGGTCTCATAGTTAGGTGATTCGATGATCGCCTGAACTTTGGAATCCCACACTGACCGATCAAGAGTATGCAAAACATCAAAACCCTCTTATGATCGTCGAAAGGCAACAACTCCTTGTTAGCCCTCATCCTGTTGACAATCACCTGAAAGCGAGCGAATAAACTCTCTATGCTCTCGCCAGGCATATGTCGAAAGTTCTCATACTCTCGCTTGAATGACTCGTTGAGTCGGGTTTTGACTTGAGAGGTTCCCTCATGGAAGCGCATGAGGGTGGCCCAAATCTCCCGAGCCATAGCGAGGTGAGAAACACGATCAAACTCACTCATGCTCAAACATGAGAAAAGAGCATTACGTGCTCGGCTATTGGCATCGTGCTCATCGATCTGATGCTGAGTCACACGAGCAGCCAAGACAACGTAATCGGCAGAGTTGCAAATATCCCAGATGGAAGCACCCAAACTCTGCAGATAGGTCATCATGCGTATCTTCCAATACGCATAGTTCGTCCCATCAAAAAACGACGGTTTGCCCACGCCGCGATCCATGTCGCCTTCTGTGGATCTAGAACCGGCTAAGGTGGAAGATCCTTAACCTGCTTTGATACCAATTGAAGGACCGAGAAAGCAATAGCAAGGCGACTAGAGGGGGGTGAATGGGAGCTCAAAAATTTCTCTCGAAACTTTGGCCAAATGTCCCACAATCAACCTCCGAAAGCTATGACCGAAACCGTGATGCCCACGACCCTTGGAAGAGGGTGGATGATCCCTATGATCACAGCGAGGCACCACAAAGTGATAGCAAACCAAACACCAAAAGCTCCGGCACAAGTTCGACCCTCAGAAATCAAGTCTCGAACGTAGATTGACGGCTACGTCGAGAAATCCCCAAATACTGATGCTAACAAGTAGCAAAGATACTTAAAGAGGTTCGTTGGTCAACTCTAGGGGCAAACGAGAAGTCCGGAAACCAAGCGAGGAAGCCGGGAGAGCAAACGCACAAAACCGGAGGCTTCAGCCAATCCGCGGACTGTCCGGCCCAGGAGTCCCGGGCTGTCCGCCCCTACTGCGGACTGTCCGCAAGGGGATGGCGGACTGTCCGCCGGCAGAAAAGGAGAAACAACAACTCTGCTAGAACCTCCCTGGACAGTCCCGGACTGTCCGCGGTTTATACCGGCGGACTGTCCACCGGTCAACCGAGACCAAAAATACAGAGACTCGCGGCCACTGCTCTGGCCAAGTCCCCGACGCGCGGACTATCCGTGCCTAGGGTGGCGGACTGTCCGCCAACACCTGGTGAGGGCGATTTCGGTCGCCCTTCACGCAAATCTTCTCCAAATCGATTCAAACCAAAATCCCACATTCCCAAACATGGAGGAGATGATCACGGAGTAGTTAGGAGACTATCCCCAAGAAATCATCCACTCAAATCAACTCAAACACCGGTAAATCAAAAGGGGAGGAGGATGAACCGAAAAGCGCCACGAAAATGAAATCAACCCGATCTACTTGTTCGTAAGGAGTTAGATAAATTCCTTCGGTGGAAATGATCTCCTTTCAAATACGAACAAGTTGATTCAAACGGATTTCGCAAAAACGCACGAGAGAGGGAGATCGAGTGATGGGAAAATCACGGAGAAACGAAGAACGCGAAGAACACGAACAAAACGCGAATCAACACATCGATCTGCAACCGTGTGGCTACCACACGCTACAACAGTGAGGTTACGGCCTCACTTCCTCAAAGTCTCCAGTACACAGAGGTATGGTTCTCTGTGGATCTCAGCTAGCTACAGCAGGGGATTGGGAGAGCAGGAAACCCTAAGTGCAAAGAGCAAATGAACTGAGATAGTTGGGGAGGAGGGTGTCTCCCCCTACTTAACCTATTTCTAATTCCGACTCTATTCCTATTCTACCCCTCTCTACTTACAGAGCGAACCAGCTAAACCCTAAGGTTATTCTGGACCAACTTGGTGGTAGGTAGATCCGACGGCCACGCCCGCACAACTCGTAGCGTTGCCTCGACGCAACCTCCCGATTGCCGCCACGTGCCGCCACCGCTCCGCGTCCTTTTCCTGGACGTCGCACCGCTAGTTTTGAGGCCCAAACCGGGAAACCAGCCTTCACAGCCAACCCCCGGTTTTGTGGCCTAAACCGGGAAACCAGCCCACCAGCATCTGAGTTTTGAGGCCCAAACTCAGCAAACCCGCAGCGCCCAGGATTTGAGGCCCAAACCTGGAAACCGTCCTCAGCCCGAGTTTTGTGGCCAAACTCGGAAACCCTCAGCACCCAGGTTTTGAGGCCCAAACCTGGAAACCGTCCACCCGATGGTTTTTCTCTGGCTCTACCACCAAACCGACGTCGTAGAGGGGATGCACCGCCCGTGCACCCTGTCCACCGACACGTGTCCCCAAGTCCACGACTTAGGGAACACATGACCGCAAGTCTTCACTCGTCGCTGTCCCAGGCTGTCAGCCACCACAGCTGATCCTCGGGCCACCGGTCCCTCAGTCCGAGCCTCACGTCCGCCCTTCGCCACTCTCGGTTCATCGGCACGGCACGTCTCTACTTGACCTTCACCTTGCCTCTGATCGCTGTATCCGTTCTCGACACCTGCACAACACAAGCCAAAGAACATGCGCATCATCCCAGTTGACAATCACTCATCACTCAGAGACCTGGCATACACCCATGTATCCGCAGGGGTGAATGGAAGCCTAAAAAAATTCTCTCGAAACTTCGGCCTTTGTCCCAAAAATCAACCACTGAAAGCTTTTACCGAAACGTGATGCCCACGTCCCTTGGAAGAGGGTGGATGATCCCTAGGATCACAGCGAGGCACCACAAAGCAAGAACGAACCAAACACCAAAAGCTTCAACTTATGTTCAACCCCAAAAACTGACCCTCGAACGTAGATAGAGGGCTGCATCAAGAAATCTCCAAATACCAAGGCTAACAAGGAGCAAAGATACCTAGAGAGGTTTCTTGGTTAACTCAAGGGCCAAACGAGATGTACGAAAACCAAGCGGAGAAGCCGAGAGAGCAAACGTACTGAAGAAGACAAGTCTGCGAGTTCCCGGACTATCCGCGGGTACGGTCCCGGACTGTCCGGCTCAACTGCGGACTGTCCGCGAGCCTGTGGCGGACTGTCCGCCGGCCAAATGGACAAAACAGCAAGGTTGCTGAAACCTTTTGTTCGACTCCTGGACTGTTCGCAACCTAGTACTGCAGACTGTCCGCCGTTCAAACCAAAACAACACAGCCAAAGAACACAGCCACTGACTCGGCTTGCCCCCGACGCGCGGACTGTCCGCCGGTGGTACCGCGGCCTGTCCGCGACCACCTAGTGAGGGCGATTTCGGTCGTCCTCAATACAAATCTCCCCAAATCCGATCAAAATCAAAATCCCTTGATCCCAAACTTGGAGAGGATGATCACGAGGTAGTTAGGAGACTATCCCCAAGAAATCATCCGCTCAAATCAACTCAATCAATGGGAAATTGAAGGGGAAGGAGTATGAACCGAAAAAGCGCCACAAAAACTGAATCGACCCGATATACATGTTCGTGAGGGTAGAGATGAATTCCTTCGGTGGAAATGTTCTCCTCACTATAAAGAACAAGTTGATTCAAGTGGATTTCAAAAAGACGCAGTAGAGAGGGAGATCGAGTGACGGGAAAATCGTGGAGAAGCGAAGAACGCGAAGAACAAATTCAAAACGCGAATCAAATCATGAATTTGCAACCGTGTGGCTACCACACTCTACAACAGTGAGATTACGGTCTCACTTCCTCAAAATCTCATGAACACAGAGGTATGGTTCTCTGCGGATCTCAGTAGCTACATCAGGGGATTGGGAGAGCAGGAAAACCCTAAGTGGAGAATAGCAAATGACTGAGATCGTTTGGGAGGTGGGTGTCTCCCACTACTTATCCTAATTCTAATTCCCACTCTACCCCTACTAATTACAGAGCGAACCAGCTAAACCCTAAGGTTATTCTGGACCAACTCGAAGTAGATGCTGATCCGACGGCCACGCCCGCACAACTGGTAGTGTTGCCTCGACGCAACCTCACGGATTGCCGCGACGTGCCGCCGCCGCTCTGCTCGTCCTTTTCATGGACCTCGCAACCGGTTTTGAGGCCAAAACCGGGAAACCTGTCTTCACGACCAACCCCCGGTTTTGAGGCCCAAACCGGGAAACCAGCCGTCCATCGCCTGAGTTTTGTGGCCCAAACTCAGAAACCCGCCAGTGCCCAGGTTTTGAGGCCCAAACTTGGAAACCGTCCTCAACCCTAGTTTTGTGGCCCAAACTCGGCAAACCCGTAGCACCCAAGTTTTGTGGCCCAAACTTGGAAACCGTCCACCTGATCGTTTTTCTGTGGCTCAACCACCAAACCGACGTCGTAGAGGGGATGCACCGCCCGTGCACCCCGTCCACCGACACGTGTCCCCAGGTCCTCGACCCGAGCAACACCATGCCCCACAAGTCTTCGCTCGTCGCTGTCCCAGGCTGTCAGCCACCACAGCGGATCCTTAGGCCACCGGTCCCTTAGTCCAAGCCTCACGTCCGCCCTTCACCGCTCTCGGTCCATCGGCACGACACGTCTCTACTTGACCTTCACCTTGCCTTCGATCACTGTCTCCGTGCTCGACACCTGCACAACACAAGCCAAAGAACATGCGCATCAAACCTGTTGACAATCACTCATCACTCAAGATCCGGCATACACCCATGTATCCGCCATCTCCCCCTTGATGAGTGCATTGTCAACTACCAACACAAATCATAATGAAGTAGAAGGAGGAAGAAAGAGAAGTAGAGAACTCGTCCAAATGACCCAAAAGCATAGCAAAGCCAGAAGAAGGTCAAGTGAAAGAGCAAAACAACTTGGTCCCCAAAGACATGGGCAACGGCTCGACGCAACCAAGCAAAGCAAAAGCCAGCCCTCAAGAAGAGGTAGAACAGGCTCAACACCGCTAGCAGGAAAACTCGATACCAATTGAAATACCAATTGAAATTCAAGCAAAATAGAGCTAGCCCTCAAGAAGAGACAGAACGGGCTCAACACCGCTAGCGAGAAAGCTAGATATCAACTGAAAATCAAAAGAGCTCGATACCAAGTGCAGAGCATATAGGCAAAGTCGCTAGTCCCTCAAGAAAGAGGCAAAGGCTCAACACAACTAGCTACCAAAAATGCTCCAGAATCAATTGGAAAAATGCTCCAAACCAATTGAAAATTCATCAAACTGCAGATACATGGGTGTATGCTGAGTATCGAGTGATGAGTGATTGTCAACGAGTTTGATCGCAGGTTCTTTGGCTTGTGTTGTGCAGGTGTCGAGCACGGATACAGTGATCAGAGGCAAGGTGAAGGTCAAGTACAGACGTGCCGTGCCGAGGGACCGAGAGTGGCGAAGGGCGGATGTGAGGCTTGGACTGAGGGACCGGTGGCCTGAGGATCAGCTGTAGTGGCTGACAGCCTGGGACAGTGACGAGCGGAGACTTGTGGGCATGGTGTTGCTCGGGTCGAGGACCTGGGGACACATGTCGGTGGACGGGGTGCACGGGTGGTGCATCCCCTCTACAGCTTCGGTTTGGTGGTAGAGCCAGAGAAAAACCATCGGGTGGACGGTTTCCAGGTTTGGGCCTCAAAACCTGGGCGTGGATGGTTTCCGAGTTTGGCCACAAAACTTGGGCTGAGGACGGTTTCCAGGTTTGGGCCTCAAAACCTGGGTGCTGCGGGTTTGCTGAGTTTGGGCCACAAAACTCAGGCTACAGTGGGCTGGTTTCCTGGTTTGGGCCTCAAAACCGGGGGTTGGCTGTGAAGGCTGGTTTCCCGGTTTGGGCCACAAAACCGGGGGTGCGACGTCCAGGAAAAGGACAAGTGGAGCGGTGGCGGTACATGGCGGCAATCGGGGAGATTGCGTCGAGGCAACGCTACCAGTTGTGCGGGCGTGGCCGTCGGATCCACCTACCATCGAGTTGGTCCAGAATAACCTTAGGGTTTAGCTGGCTCGCTCTATAATTAGAGAGGGGTAGAGTAGGAATTAGAATTAGGATAAGTAGAGGGAGACACCCTCCTCCCATTCTATCTCAGTCATTTGCTCTTTGCTTCTAGGTTTTCCTGCTCTCCCTCTCCCTTGCTGTAGCGAACCTGAGATCCACAGAGAAGAGAACAATACCTCTGTGCCCATGAGATTTTGTGGAAGTGAGACCGTAATCTCACTATTGTAGCGTGTGGTAGCCACACGGTTGCAATTTCGTGGTTGTGATTCGTGTTTTGATTGTGTTCTTCGCGGATTACTTTTCTCTACGTTTTTCCCATCGATCGATCTCTTTGCTCGGTGCATCTCTTGCAAATCCGTTTCAACCAAGTTGTTCTAGATCATGAGGCACTTCTTTCCACCGAAGGAATTTTCCTCTAACCTCACGAGCTAGTAGATTGGTCGATTTTTGTTTTGGATCGGTTTTGCTCCCTTAGTCCCGGATTCTTCCAATTCACCGATTTGGAGTTAGGTTCGAGCCATGATTCTTTTGGGATAGCTCACTAACATCCTTGGAACTCCTCATACCAAGTCTAGGCCTTAGTGCTTTTGATTCGAAGGAGGTCGACTGAATTTCGCGGAAGAACAACGCTGTTTCGGGACCATCGGACGCTGAACCTGGGAGCATCCAACGCTGAGTTCGTCACACCGGAGCGTCCGTTGCCACATGTCACCTGACAGTGATTTTAAAGGAGCATCAGACGCTGACCATCGGAGCGTCCATTGCCATCGGACGCGCCGGAGGTCGAGCATCGGACGCTATTGTTTCACTGTAGCAGCGTTCGATGCCTATGCAGTAAGGTTCCAGATTTGCTCTATTTGCATGGTCATCGGACGCTGCCAGCGTCCGATGCTGCTGAGTTTGCGCAGTTTCGTCCTTGGTTCGATCGTTCGTTGTCGGTTTTGATTTCCGGCTTTTGCGTTGGATTTCCGACTTCGTGCTCTACAGAAATCGGGCTTCCCGCTTTGTAAAATAGCCTGAATCCCAGGTTGAGGTTACCCAAAGTCCATCCTGTCACTAGTTGACTTGCGTGAACTGGGGTGAGGAAGCTTTTGTGGTGTCCCGCTGTGTTCCTAGGGAACATCCACCCATTCTCTTGGGTCGTGGACATCACGCGCATCGGTTTTGCTCTTGGGGTTGATTTTCTGGGACAGAGACTATTAGTTTCCGAAAGGAAAATTTAAAGCTCCCATTCAGCCTTCCTCTGGTCGCTTTCTGGTAGCACTTTCGATCCTTCAATTGGTATCGGAGCAGGTTAAGGATCTTCCACCTTAGCCGGTTTCAGATCCACAGAAGGCGACATGGATCACGGCGTGGGCAAACCGCCGTTCTTTGATGGGACGAACTATGCGTATTGGAAGATACGCATGTCAGCCTATCTCCAAAGCATGGGCTCTTCTGTTTGGGAGATTTGCAACAAGGCCGATTACGTTGTCTTGGCTGCTCGTGTCACTCAGCTTCAGATCGATGAGCACGAAGCAAATAGCCGAGCTCGTAACGCTCTTTTCTCCTGTTTGAGCATGTCCGAGTTTGATCGCGTTTCTCACCTCCCCACGGCTCATGAGATTTGGGCGACCCTCATTCGCTTCCATGAGGGAACCACTCAAGTCAAATCCCGTCTCTACGAGTCGCACAAGCGGGAGTATGAGAACTTTCGACATATGCTTGGCAAGAGCATAGAGAGTTTATTCGCTCGCTTTCAGGTCATTGTCAACAAGATGAGAGCGAACAAGGAGCTGTTGCCTTTCAACGATCATGAGAGGGCTTTGAAGCTTTTGCATACTCTCGATCGGTCGGTGTGGGACTCAAAGGTCCAGGCGAACATCGAATCGTCTAACTATGAGACCCTCACATGCGACGAGCTCTTTAGTAAGCTCAAGTCTAGCGAGATTGACGCCATGTCGAGGGCTTCTTATCAAAATCCTTTTGGCCCGACTATAGCTTTGGTTTCTGGCTCTTCTGCTAACCCCTCTAGAGGACTTGCACTTTCTTCTCTCTTTTCTGTCACAGAGGACCAGCTGGAGTCTTTGGGGGATGACGAGTTGGCTTTGCTTGCCAACCGGTTCTCGCGGTTCCACAACAACCGCATGAACCGTCGCCGCGGAGGAGGACGCTCAGGATGCTATGAGTGCGGCGACCCCGACCACTTCATCGCCAACTGTACCAAGAAGAAGCACACATCTAGGAAGGGCGATCATGGGCACAAGTACGACTCCGACAAGCGCAAGGAGAAGTATGTCCCCGCGAAGCACAAGCGGAAGGGCGGCTTCAACAAGGAGTACATCAAGACCAAGTACTTGGAGAAGGCCCAGGCTGAGCAACGTGCTTTCTTCTCCACGCTCAGCGAAGTCGACGACTCGGATGACGACTCCGCTTCCTCAAGCGACGACGAGTCCGAGAAGAAGAAGAGGATCGAGGACAAGCTCAACGGCCTCTGCTTCTTCGCTGATGACGTGGGCTTCTGCACCATGGCCCTCGACAAGGAGGTCAACGGCGAGCTGGAGGACACTCCTCGGAATGATGACGATGACGACGACACCTCCCAGGTATCTCAGACCCCCGACGAGCTTTCTGCTGAGGTCGAGAAGCTTACTGCCGCGCTCCTTAGTCAGGATAAGTTGCTTAGGCGTGCTGCTAGAGAGCGCAAGGAGTTTAGGCAGAAGTGGGAGGATATGGTGAAGGAACTTGAATCTGTCAAGTCCACCATTGTTGTCACCGAGGAGGAGGAGTGTGAGATGTGCACCACGCACATGACTGACCTTCTCACTTTGAGAGGTAAGTATGTGGCGTTGGTAGGCGAAGTGGATGAGCTGAAGGCTAGATCCTTGCTGTTGGGTGCGTGCAAGTCCTGTGCAGGCTTGCAATCTGAGTTGGCAGAGAAGAATACCAAGATTGTGTCTCTTGAAGAGGCCAACTCAGGTAGCACATGTGTGGCTAGGTGTGTTCTTTGTGAGGGTTTGGAGATGGAGATCGCTAATGTGAAGCATGACAAGATGCAAACCGAGGAGGAAAACACATACCTTCAGACCATCTTGTCATGGGTGTCTAGCGGTGAGCCACAGCTCGGGATGATGATGTCCCAATTCAAGCGAGCTGCTGGAGGTCCAGGTGTAGGTTTTGCTCCGGGTGTTGATGTTTCGTCTTTTGGGAAGATTGGAGAGTCGAGTGGTCTTAACCCATGTGAGAAGCCCAACTCCACCACTACTCCGAAGCTTACAAAGATTCCACCCAAAGAGCCTCTCAAGCCTAACACCAAGGATGGGATCTTTGTTGAACCTCCGAGAGCTCCACCCAAGAAGCAGACATGGCATCCCAAGCCCAACCACCTGAAAAACAAGTTGGACACCATGCCACCCATCCAGGAGAAGCTTATGCCACAGAAGGGCAAAGTGATCCACACCCACTATCATGAGTACCAACAACCCCCTTTGAGAGCGATGAGGTACCATTGTGAGCACTGTGGGAGAGATGGACACTTGAGTGAGTTCTGCTTTCGGCGCAAGAGAGAGGCGCACCGTGCAAGGGAGATGAACAACCCGGACATGTACCATCCTTTCCATGATGTACATGTACCGAATGTTCAGAGGAGGGCTCCGAGGAGAGCTGCTAGGCCTAGAGGTGCAGTGCCTCAAGGTCCTAGGCGTCAGGGAGGTGTTGCCCGACGGGGTCCTGACTTTGCAGGATACGGACCCCGTGGCGGAGGCTTTGTTGAGCGTTTCCCTCCACCGCGTTTTGAGTATCGCGATGGGCGCTCCTTCCCTAGCGGACCACGTTTTCCTCAGCGTGGTGATCGCTCCTCCCATAGGCGTGCTAGGAATGGTTTTTCTGCTAACCATTCTTTTGAGCAGTCGGCCCAACACTAGTTTTCCCCTTACTTCACTAACCCCAGTGTTGGACCGTATGCTCATCCTATATCTTTTTATTGATGTAGGTAAAACGATTGGAGAACGTTTGATTGGTGGATTCCGGTTGCTCAAGGCACATGACCAAAAATGCCAAGTGGTTCTCCAGTCTTAGTCCAGTCGCCGGAAAGGAGTTGATCACCTTCGGTGACAATAGCAAAGGTAAGGTTTTGTCTCGTGGGTCGGTGCGAGTTAATGAGCACTTTGTGTTGCGCGATGTTGCTCTTGTTTCTAACTTGCATTTTAACCTTCTTTCTGTTTCGCAACTTTTCGATGATGACTAAGAGATTCGTTTTAAACCGAATCTCAGTCGTATTTTGGATCCTCAGGGCAATCTTGTGTGTTTGATTTCGCCCTTTGGAAAAGTCTTTCGTGCGAATTTCGGAGTCTTTTGGCATTTCTCGTTGTCTTGTGGCTGGACCTTCCTCCTCTGATCTTTGGAAGTGGCATAGGAGACTTGGACATGTGAGCTTCGACTTGCTTGCAAGGCTTAGTTCACTTGGCCTAATCCGAGGATTGCCCAAGTTATCCATGGAGAAGGATCTTGTTTGCCATTCTTGTAGACATGGGAAGATGGTTGCTGCTCCCCACCATCCAGTGACTCAGGTCATGACCAAGCGCCCTGGAGAGCTTTTGCACATGGACCTTGTTGGTCCGGCTCGGGTGAGCTCGGTTGGGGGGAAGTGGTATGTGCTTGTTGTTGTTGATGACTTTTCGAGATATTCGTGGGTCTTCTTTTTAGCTGAGAAGACCGAGACTTTCTCCTTTGCTCGCAATCTGATTTTGCGTCTTCAGAACGAGTTCCCTTTGAACTCGATGCGAGCCATTAGGAGTGATAATGGTTCCGAATTCAAGAATTCGGATTTTGAGAAGTTTTGTAACTCTTTGGGTTTAGAGCATCAGTTTTCTTCTCCCTACACATCGCCCCAAAATGGTGTTGTAGAGAGGAAGAATCGGACCCTTGTTGAGATGGCCAAGACGATGCTCGATGAGCATAGGACTCCTAGGCGATATTGGGCCGAGGCCATGAGCACTACATGCTACATTTCCAATCGCATTTTTCTCCGAGCTTTCTTGAAAAAGACTTCTTATGAGTTGCGTTTTGGAAAACTGCCCAAGGTGAGTTATTTTCGAGTTTTTGGGTGCCATTGTTTTATACTCAAAAAGGGCAACTTGGACAAGTTTGAGTCTCATTCTTCTGACGGTGTGTTTTTGGGTTATGGCACTCACACTCGAGCTTATCGTGTACTTAACCTTGATACTAACCGAGTCATGGAGACATCAGATGTAACCTTCGACGAGACCATGGTTTGTCCTTCTTCTCGTTTTGAGCGTGCAGGTGATCATGAGGTTGGTGAGCCTCTTTTTGATAACGAGGATGAGGGTGCTGAAGGTATGGATTATCCAGCACCCCCTCCACCTGTTGTGCCGCAAGGAGCGGCTTCTACTACGACTCATGGCCCCGACACCTCTTCCTCATGGGGGCTGTGGGATCCGCCACCTCGAGCGGTACCTTTTGTACCCGAGGAGGCACTTGCTGCTGTTGAGGGGGAGATCACTTCAGCACGGGAGGCGCCACGACACATCCAGTGCCAACACCCCCCTCAGTAGATGATCGGCAGCATCGGCGAACGTGTCACTCGGTCAAGGTCACAGCAAATCTCTCACTTTGCTCATTCTGCATTTGTTGCTGATTTTGAACCCCGAGATGTTGGACACGCTTTATCTGATTCGGATTGGGTCAATGCCATGCATGAGGAGTTGGAAAATTTTGAAAGAAATTGGGTTTGGGTTTTGGTTCCTCTTCCTCCTGATTATCATCCTATTGGGACAAAATGGGTTTTCAAAAACAAACAAGGAGAGGATGGCCATGTTGTGAGAAACAAGACCAGACTAGTAGCCCAGGGGTATAGTCAGAAGGAGGGGATAGACTATGAGGAGACTTTTGCTCCCATAGCTCGTTTGGAGGCAATTAGGATACTCTTGGCTTTTGCTGCATCCAAAGGTTTCAAACTTTTTCAAATGGATGTCAAGAGTTCCTTCCTAAACGGCTACATAGAAGAGGAAGTGTATGTGAGACAACCCCCGGTTTCAAAAATCTCAAGTTTCCAAACCATGTCTTTAAACTTCACAAAGCTTTATATGGTTTGAAACAAGCCCCTAGAGCCTGGTATGTTAGGTTGAAAACCTTTTTGCTTGCTAAGGGTTTTAAAATGGGATGTGTGGATAAAACGCTTTTTCTCCTCAAGCAAGGCACTGATTCACTCTTGGTCCAGATTTACGTGGATGATATCATTTTTGGTGGTTCTTCTCACGCTTTGGTTGCCAAGTTTGCAGACACTATGAGCAGGGAGTTTGAGATGAGCATGATGGGCGAGTTGACATTTTTCCTCGGGTTGCAAATCAAGCAATCCCGAGAAGGGACGTTTGTGCACCAGGGCAAGTACACCAACGACATCCTGAAGAAGTTCGACATGGGTGAGGCCAAGCCTCTTCCAACACCCATGCCGACCACGGCGGCCCTGGATGCGGATGCGGATGGAGAAGGTGTGGCCCAGAAGGAGTACCGGAGTATGATCGGATCGCTGCTCTACCTGACGGCGACACGCCCAGACATTCAGTTCGTGGTGTGTCTGTGCGCGCGATTTCAGTTGTCGCCACGCACCTCGCACAGTCAGGCGGTCAAGCGCATAATGAGGTACTTATCCTTCACTCCAGAATTTGGGATTTGGTATTCTGCTTCCTCCACCCTCTCCCTTTGCGGTTATTCCGATGCCGATTTTGCTGGTTGCCGTATTGATCGCAAGTCCACTTCTGGGACTTGCCAGTTTATTGGTTCTTCTCTTGTATCGTGGTCTTCTCGCAAGCAGTTTAGTGTCGCTCAGACTACCACAGAGGCTGAATATGTTGCTGCGGCTAGCTGCTGTTCTTAGTTGCTTTTGATGATGGCCACTTTGCGTGATTTTGGTATAAGCTTTTCTCGTGTTCCTTTGCTTTGTGACAGCACTAGTGCTATTAGCGTCGCTAAGAACCCCGTGCTTCACTCGAAGACCAAACACATTGATGTGCGCTTTCATTTTCTGTGAGACCACTATGAGAAGGGTGATATCGACCTTCGCCATGTCGATACTCATCATCAGTTGGCTGATATTTTCACCAAGCCTTTGGACCAATCGACTTTTAATCGGTTGAGAGGTGAGCTTGGTGTGTGTTTCCCCTTTTAGATGGGGGAAACATTTTGGTTTTTGTATTATAAACTGACTTTTCATTTCTGTTTTCTTCAATTGGTATCTTTTCGAGTTCTGCATTTCATCTTGCATATTTACATTCAGAGCTTCATGTATATAATCTTTAGAATGTGACTATGCTTTGTGTAGTGTATGCTCCGATGCATTATGTTGATACGTGTAGCTTATGCTCCTTCTGATCACTGAATACATGCTATGAGCTGAGCTATTTTAAATGGTGAACTTGTTTAATGAACTTAAAACCTGAAAATGTTCACCATCGAGATGTGCAACTAGCCTGTGTAGAATATGTTGAATTCACACTTGTGCTTTTCATATATACTAGGTTGCTATGTCTCTAGTTCTGAGTTGATCACTTGCTTGGTCTGTTCATATACTGCCTTTAATTTGAACCAAGTTAAGTGAATTAGAAAGATCGAGATGGGATTGCTTGTCAACACATCACAGTTTTGAGACTGTTTCTCATTGCACTTTGAGTTAAACTTGAGCAGTGTAGTGTATGACCGAAACTATTGCTTTAAGCTTCTGATTGCTTCTGCATAGGCATCACACAGTTGAAAAGTTAGGCAAGACAAGCTTTCAACCTCTCGCAATCACATGCTGAAGTTTAAACTTGTGAAATTCCAACCGCTGCAACTCCGATAAAATCTGGATACACAAGTCTACGTTTCATTCTATAGCATGATGATTGAACCTTGCTAGGGGTAGTTCACCTTGTGTACATGTTTAGCACTTGTTTGACTTCCTGTCTATACTTGTCTAGTGCTATTTTGATGGTGAATCCTTTTGGCTAAAAATTGCTCACTTTGCTCATATGTTCATATTTCATATTTGGTGATCAGTTTGAGCCTTTACTAGCATGTGTGCTTCAGTTGCATCATTGGACTTATATTGTGTAGAGCATCTCTACATTGTCTTGACTATATTCCTGAAGCTGCTAACTTGCATTTTGACTCATATGCATTTTGGGAAGTGGGAGAAATTCTCTTGTTGGCACTTTTTGATGGTGCATTCTCTAAGGGGGAGAGATTTTACTTGATGGTGCATTTTCAACTAAGGGGGAGAATTTGGACAAATCATGCCTCCCATGTTCAACTAAGGGGGAGAAGAATCGGTTGTGTGCACCATGCAAGGGGGAGCTTGCTTCTTGTTGGCCGTAAGGTTTTGGTATCAAGCTTTCTTGCTAGTTGTGTTGAGCCTCTGTGCCTCTATCTTGAGGGACTAGCATTTTGCTTAGATTTTTCAATTGGTATTTGCTAGCGGTGTTGAGCCTGTTCTACCTCTTCTTAAGGGCTAGCTTTGCTTTGCTTGGTTGCGTCGAGCCATTGCCCATGTCTTTGGGGACCAAGTTGTCTTGCTCTTTCCACTTGACCTTCTTCGGCTTTTCTCTGCTTTTGGGTCATTTGGTCGAGTTATCTCCTCTCCCTTCTTCTTCCTTCTATTTCATTATGATTTGTGTGTATAGTTGACAATGCACTCATCAAGGGGGAGATTGCGGATACATGGGTGTATGCCGAGTCTCGAGTGATGAGTGATTGTCAACGGGTTTGATCGCAGGTTCTTTGGCTTGTGTTGTGCAGGTGTCGAGCACGGATACAGTGATCAGAGGCAAGGTGAAGGTCAAGTAGAGACGTGCCGTGCCGAGGAACCGAGAGTGGCGAAGGGCGGACGTGAGGCTTGGACTGAGGGACCAGTGGCCCGAGGATCAGCTGTAGTTGCTGACAGCCTGGGACAGCGACGAGCGGAGACTTGCGGGCATGGTGTTGCTCGGGTCGAGGACCTGGGGACACGTGTCGGTGGACGGGGTGCACGGGTGGTGCATCCCCTCTACAGCTTTGGTTTGGTGGTAGAGCCAGAGAAAAACCATCGCGTGGATGGTTTCCAGGTTTGGGCCTCAAAACCTGGGCGTGGATGGTTTCCGAGTTTGGCCACAAAACTCGAGCTGAGGACAGTTTCCAGGTTTGGGCCTCAAAACCTGGGTGCTGCGGGTTTGCTGAGTTTGGGCCACAAAACTCAGGCTACAGTGGGCTGGTTTCCCGGTTTGGGCCTCAAAACCGGGGGTTGGCTGTGAAGGCTGGTTTCCCGGTTTGGGCCACAAAACCGGGAGTGCGACGTCCAGGAAAAGGACAAGCCAAGCGGTGGCGGCACGTGGCGGCAATCAGTGAGGTTGCGTCGCGCCAACGCTACCAGTTGTGCGGGCGTGGCCGTTGGATCCACCTACCATCGAGTTGGTCCAGAATAACCTTAGGGTTTAGCTGGCTCGCTCTATAATTAGAGAGGGTTAGAGTAGGAATTAGAATTTGGATAAGTAGAGGGAGACACCCTCCTCCCATTCTATCTCAGTCATTTGCTCTTTGCTTCTTGGTTTTCCTGCTCTCCCTCTCCCCTGCTGTAGCGAACCTGAGATCCACAGAGAAGAGAACAATACCTCTGTGCCCGTGAGATTTTGAGGAAGTGAGACTGTAATCTCACTATTGTAGCGTGTGGTAGCCACACGGTTGCAATTTCGTGGTTGTGATTTGTGTTTTGATTGTGTTCTTCGCGGATTACTTTTCTCCACGTTTTTCCCATCGATCGATCTCTTTGCTCGGTGCATCTCTTGCAAATCCGTTTGAACCAAGTTGTTCTAGTTCATGAGGCACTTCTTTCCACCGAAGGAATTTTCCTCTAACCTCACGAGCTAGTAGATCGGTCGATTTTTGTTTTGGATCGGTTTTGCTCCCTTAGTCCCGGATTCTTCCAATTCACCGATTTGGAGTTAGGTTCGAGCCATGATTCTTTTGGGATAGCTCACTAACATCCTTGGAACTCCTCATACCAAGTCTAGGCCTTAGTGCTTTTGATTCGGAGGAGGTCGAGTTAATTTCGCGGAAGAACAGCCCTGTTTCGGGACCATCGGACGCTGAACCTGGGAGCATCGGACGCTGAGTTCGTCACACCGGAGCGTCCGTTGCCATGTGTCACGTGACAGTGATTTTAAAGGAGCATCGGACGCTGACCATCGGAGCGTCCGTTGCCATCGGACGCGCCGGAGGTCGAGCATCGGACGCTACTGTTTCACTGTAGCAGCGTCCGATGCCTATGCAGTAAGGTTCCAGATTTGCTTTGTTTGCATCGGACGCGTCCGTTGTTTGGTCATCGGACGCTGCTAGCGTCCGATGCTGCTGAGTTTGCGCAGTTTCGTCCGCGGTTCGATCGTTCGTTGTCGGTTTTGATTTCCGGCTTTTGCGTTGGATTTCCGACTTCGTGCTCTACAGAAATCGGGCTTCCCGCTTTCTAAAATAGCCTGAATCCCCCTCGCGTTACCCAAAGTCCATCCTATCACTAGTTGACTTGCGTGAACTAGGGTGAGGAAGCTTTTGTGGTGTCCCGCTATGTTCCTAGGGAACATCCACCCATTCTCTTGGGTCGTGGACATCACGCGCATCGGTTTTGCTCTTGGTGTTGATTTTCTGGGACAGAGGCTATTAGTTTCCGAAAGGAAAATTTAAAGCTCCCATTCACCCCCCTCTGGTCACTTTCTGGTAGCACTTTCGATCCTTCACAAACAAAGCGAGCAAACTCCCCCTCCAATAGCGCACACAACTAAGATATGATTTTATGATTTCTCTCCCTCATGATTTGACAAATTTCTCCCCCTTAGCTGATAATGCACAATCAGGCAAACTTCTCCCTTCCAAATGCATATGAGTCAAAAATGCAAGTTAGCAGCTTCAGGAATATAGTCAATAGAACGAAAAGATGCTCTACAAAGTATAACTCCAATGACTCAACAATAAGCATACATGGCAGCAAAGGCTCAAGCTGATCACCAAATACGAAATTTGAACATATGAGCAAAGTGAGCAGTTTTTAGCCAAAAAGCATTCACCATCAAAATAGCACTAAACATGTATAGATAGGAAGTCAAACAAGTGCTAAGCATGTATACAAGGTGAACTACGCCTAGCAAAGTTCAATCATCATGCGACAGAATGAAACATATACTTGTGATTTCAGATTTTAATCGGAGTTGCAGCGGTGAAATTACACAAGTTCAAAATTCAGCATGTGATTGCGAGAGGTTGAAGGCTTGTCATTGCCTAACTTTTCAACCGAGCTACGGCTATGCAGAAGCAATGAGAAGCTTAAAACGTCGGTTTCGGTCTTGCACTACACGGCTCAAGTTTAACTCAATGTGCAATGAGAAACAGTCTCGATACCGTGATGTGCTGACAAGCAATCCCATCTCGATCTTTTCAATTCACTTAAAACTTGGTTCAATTTGATAACAGAATATGAGCATACCAAGCAAGTGATTGACTCAGAACTAGAGACATAGCAACCTAGCATATATGAAAAGCACAAGTGATTTCAACACATATTCTACACATGCTAGTTGCCAATCTCAATGGTGAACAATTTCAAGTTTTATGTTCATTAAGCAAGTTCACCATTCATAAAATAGCTCAACTCATAACATGTATCAGTGATCAGAAGGAGCATAAGCTAAAAGCATCATCATATAGCATCAGAGCATACTAGATAGAGTATAATCACATTCTAAAGATTATATACATGAAGCTCAGTAAATAAAGACGCATGATGAAATGCAAAGACTAACCTATCAAAACCAAAAATGAAAGAAAAAGAATTAGTGTATGATACAATAGACAAAATGTTTCCCCCATCTAAAAGGGGAAACACACACCAAGCTTACCTCTCAACCTAGCAAAAGTTGATTGGTCCAAAGGCTTGGTCAAAATATCTGCCAACTGATGATGAGTATCGACATGGCGAAGGTCGATATCACCCTTCTCATAGTGGTCTCGTAGAAAATGAAAGCGCACATCAATGTGTTTGGTCTTAGAATGCAGCACGGGTTTCTTAGCAACGCTAATAGCGCTCATTCTGTCACAAAGCAAGGGAACACGAGAAAAGCTCAGGCCAAAATCACGCAAAGTGGCCATCATCCAAAGCAATTGAGAACAATAGCTAGCCGCAGCAACATACTCAGCCTCTGTGGTAGACTGGGCGACGCTAGACTGCTTGCGAGAAGACCAAGATACAAGAGAAGAACCAATAAACTGACAAGTCCCAGAAGTGGACTTGCGATCAAGTCGGCAACCAGCAAAATCGGCATCAGAATAACCGCAAAGGGAGAGGGTGGAGGAAGCTGAATACCAAATCCCAAACTCTGGTGTGAAGCATAAGTACCTCATAATACACTTGACTGCCTGACAATGAGAGGTGCGCGGCGACGACTGAAATCGTGCGCAAAGACACCGCGAACTAGATGTCCGGGCGTGTCGCCGTGAGGTATAGCAGCGACCCGATCATACTCCAGTACTCCTTCTGGTCCACAGCTTCTCCATCCTTGTCCGCATCCAGGGCCATCGTGGTCGACATGGGTGTTGCAAGAGGATTGTCATCACCCATATCGAACTTCTTCAAGATGTCCTTGGTATACTTGCCCTGGTGCACAAACGTTCCTTCTCGGGATTGCTTAATTTGCAACCCGGGGAAGAATGTCAACTCGCCCATCATGCTCATCTCAAACTCCCTGCTCATAAGATCTGCAAACTTGGCAACCAAAGCGTGAGAAGAACCACCGAAAAAGATATCATCCACGTAAATCTGGACCAAGAGATTGTCATTGCCTTGCTTGAGGAGAAAAAGCGTTTTATCCACACATCCCATTTTAAAATCCTTAGCAAGCAAAAAGGTTTTCAACCTATCATACCAGGCTCTAGGGGCTTGTTTCAAACCATACAAAGCTTTGTGAAGTTTGAAAACATGGTTTGGAAACTTGGCATTTTCAAAACCGGGGGGTTGTTTCACATACACCTCTTCTTCTATGTAGCCGTTTAAGAAGGCACTCTTGACATCCATTTGAAAAAGTTTAAACCCTTTGGATGCTGCAAAAGCCAAGAGTATCCTAATTGCCTCCAAACGAGCTACGGGAGCAGAAGTCTCCTCATAGTCTATCCCCTCCTTCTGACTATACCCCTGGGCTAGAAGTCTAGCCCTGTTTCTCACAATGTGGTCATCCTCTCCTTGTTTGTTTTTGAAAACCCATTTTGTACCAATAGGGTGACACTCAGGAGGAGGTGGAACCAAACCCCAAACCTGATTTTTTTCAAAATTTTATAACTCCTCATGCATGGCATTAACCCAATCCGGATCAGATAAAGCGTGTCCAACATCTCAGGGTTCAAAATCTGTAACAAATGCAGAATGAGCAAAGTGAGAGATTTGTTGTGACCTTGACCGAGTGACACGTTCGTCGATGCTGTCGATCATCTGTTGAGGCGGGTGTTGGCGCTGAATGTGTCGTGGCGCCTCTCAAGCTGAAGAAACCTCCCCCTCAACAGCAGCTGGTGCCTCCTCGGGTACAAAAGGTACAGCCCGAGGTGGCGGATCCCATGACCCCCAAGTAGTCGACGAAGAGGGGTTTGGGTCGTGAGTCGTCGTAGTAGAAGCTGACGCTTGCGGCACATCAGGTGGAGGTGGTGCTGGATCATCCATCCCTTCAGCACCCTCGTCCTCGTCATAAAAAAGAGGCTCGCCAACCTCATGATCACCTGCATGCTCAAATCTAGAAGAAGGACAAACCATGGTCTCATCGAAGGTGACATCGGATGTCTCCATGACTCGGTTAGTATCAAGGTTAAGTACACGATATGCGCGAGTATGTGTGTCATAACCCAAAAATACACCGTCAGAAGAACGAGACTTAAACTTGTCCAAGTTGCCTTTCTTGAGTATAAAACAGTGGCAACCAAAAACTCTAAAATAACTCACTTTGGGCAGTTTTCCAAAACGCAACTCATACGAAGTCTTTTTCAAGAAAGCTCAGAGAAAAATGCGATTTGAAATATAGCATGCAGTGTTCATCGAGCATCGTCCTGGCCATCTATACAAGGGTCTGATTCTTCCTCTCTACAACACCATTTTGTGGCGGTGTGTATGGGGAAGAATACTGATGCTCTAAACCCAAAGAGTTACAAAACTTTTCAAAATCCGAGTTCTTCAACTCGGAACCATTATCACTCCGAATAGCTCGCATTGAGTTCATAGGGAACTCATTCTGAAGACGCAAAATCAGATTGCGAGCAAAAGAGAAAGTCTCGGTTTTCTCAGCTAAAAAGAAAACCCACGAATATCTCGAAAAGTCATCAACAACAACAAGCACATAACACTTCCCACCAACTGAGCTCACCTGAGCCGGACCAACAAGGTCCATGTGCAAAAGCTCTCCAGGGCGCTTAGTCATGACCTGAGTCACTGGATGGTGGGGAGAGGCAACCATCTTCCCATGTGAAAGTCCTTGTTTGGTTTTGGATAATTGATGTCACCTAGAGTACTAACCTTGTCATGAAGTGTTTATGAGCTAGGTTGGTACACTCCAAGTACGGGAGCTAAATGATGATCATGGTATTGGTGGTGATGACCAAAAGATAGATCAAGTGCTCCACATTTGGAAGAAGAAGAAGAGAAAAACAAAATCCTATGGAGATCAAGGCAAAGGTATAAATAGGAATTTTGTTTTGGCACTCAAGACACCGTAGAGGGTGTGAGTGCATTTAGGATAGATAGCCGTACTATTAAGAGGGGAATATCTCAGTGATCACGGTTATCAAGTGCCACTAGGTGGATTCATACATGCATATGCATTAGGACCTAGTGTGCTAACTCTTATCCTTTGAATATGTTTGTGAAAATGCTAACACACATGCACATGATGTTGTACACTTGTTGGTGTTAGCACATTTGCAAAGGAGAAGTTGTTGGAGTTGTTTTGGATCAACACAGAGAAGAAAATGAAGTTTTCTGTGTATGGTCGGTGGTACCGACCAGGGTGGTCGGTGGTACCGCCCATAGGTGCTGCGTGCAACCCTCTCTGTGTTGGGGCGTTTTTGGCCTGGCGGTAGTACCGCCATTACCTCGGTACTACCGCCGGCGGTGGTACCGACCAGAGGGTCGGTGGTACCGTGGCTCTAAAGGATTTCGCGAGGCTCTCTGTGTAGATTTGAAAATGGCCTACCGGTAGTACCGCCATAACCTCGGTAGTACCGCGCCCGGTGCTACCGACCCAAGGCCGGTGCTTGGCAAGTTTGCGGAGCTCTCTGAGTTGAGTGGAAGTTGACCTGGCGGTGGTACCGCCATAGGGCCAGTACCACCGGGCTCGGAAGTACCGACCAGGGGATCGGTAGTTCAAAGGCCAGGAGGAAGTTTTGAATGCGTTCTGTGTAGATCCGGAAGTAGCCTGCCGGTAGTACCGCCATAGGGCCGGTACTACCGACCTCGGAGGTACCGACCAGAGAGTCGGTGCTTCGCCTAAATCAGCGGGACGTATGTTAAACGGCTAGTTTGACTCTGTCGGTACTACCGCCCAGGAGGGGTCGGTACTACCGACCAAGCGCAGAAAAGTAGTGTTCGGGCTGCCGTCCTCCCCTCCCTATAAATTGACCGTGGCCGCCTTTGGGGATAGCTTCTTGACTCTCTGACTTCTTGAACATCCTCTTGAGCAAGATCTAATCCCTCCCTCCGATCTCTTTGCTTGTTAGTGCGAATCCAAGTGAGATCGAGAGATCCAAGTGCATTTGCTTGTGAGTTTGCATCTAGTGGCACTTGGCGATTGTTGTTGCTGTGGATATTCTTATTACTCTTGGTGGTTGCCACCACCTAGACGGTTTGGAGCAGCGGAGGAGATTAGGCACGAGTGGTGATTGTTCGTGGCCATCTCCCGGTGATTTGTAAGGGGTTTCTTGTACCTTCCCCGGCGGAGCGCCAAAGGTAACTCTAGTGGATTGCTCGTAGCTTGTGGATCCCCATCTTGTGTTGGTTGTGCGGCACCCTATTGAGGGTTAGCCGTGTGATGCCTATTAGCGCGTGAACCTCCAAGTGGGTGTATCGCTACAACGGGGACGTAGCTTGCCGGCAAGCAAGTGAACCTCGGAGGAAAAATTATTGTGTCAACTTGTCTCCGTGGTATTCTTTGATATTCATTTATTAATCTCTTGCCGGCTCGGTATACACACCTCTATCTCTTGTACTTACATTTGTTACTTTCTTGCAAGTTAATATTATACCTTGTTGTTAGTTACATTCTCTTATCTTGTGTAGTGATATACATTATTGCTTATTTAGTTGTTGAATAGTTCCTTTGATATTGTGTGACTTAGAGTTTATGGTTATCTAGAATTGTGAATAGGTGGCTTGCATCTGTGTAGAGCTAGCGCAAACTTCGCTTCGCCATTTAGTGGTCTAACTAGTTTGTTTAAGTGTTGTTGTAGAAATTTTTATAGGCTATTCACCCCCCCTCTAGACATTTAGGACCTTTCAATTGGTATCGGAGCAAGGTCACCGTTTATTTGAGGCTTAACAACCTTCGGTGTCAAAATGGCTCATATCAACAACACCAAAAGGCCACCCCAATTTGATGGCACAAACTATAGCTATTGGAAGGCAAAAATGACCACTCATTTAAAGTCAATCAATAGAAAGATATGGCAAGTTGTGGATGTCAAGATTGAGATAGTCGATCCGGAGCATCTCACCAATGCCGAAGAAGAGAAGATGCAGAACAATGACATTGCTCTCAGTGCTATTCATGATGCCGTTGATGAGAGGGTATTTGAGCAAATCAAAAATTTGGAGATGGCATATGATGCTTGGAAGAAATTGGAAGAATCATTTGAGGGCACTCAAGCAGTGAAAGGAGCAAAAGCATACATTCTCAAAGAAAAGTTTGCTAGCTTCAAGATGAATGAAGATGAAAGTGTTCCAGAGATGTTCCATAGGCTTCAAGTGCTTGTCAATGATCTCAAAGCACTTGGAGAAGAGGTGAAGGACAAAGACTTCTCTCATAAATTCTTGAGATGTCTTCCCAACAGATTTGGCATGTTAGTCACGTTGCTTGTAAGAAGCGGTTTGGACACTATGACACCAAACCAAGTTCTTGGAGATGTAATGACCGATGACACCTACAGAGATGAGAATGATCAAGAAGTAAAGAAGGATGAGAAGAAGAAGAGTGTGGCATTCAAAGCCACAACATCATCATCAAAGAATAAGGGCAAAGCAAAGAAAGAAGATTCTAGCGAAGATAACTGCTCAAATGACAGTGATGACGATGATGAAGAGATGGCTCTATTTGTCAAAAGGTTTGGCAAATTCATGAAGAAGAAGGGCTACCGGGCAAGGAGGAAGAAGACTTCATACAAGAACAAGGATGAACCAAGGAGGTGCTTCAAGTGCGGTAGCAAGGACCATCTTGTTGCTCAATGTCCATACAACAGTGAGAATGATGATAATGACAACAAGAAGGACAAGAAGAAGGAGAAGAAAGAAAAGAAGAATTACACAAAGAAGAAGAAGAAGAAGGGGGAATCATATATGGTCACTTGGGATAGTGATGCATCCACAAGTGATAGTGATAAAGATAGTGATAATGAAGATCGCAAGGCAAGCAAGAAGAAGGCACTTGCAAGTATTGCTATCAACAACAAGTCTTCAATCTTCGACACTCCATCATGCTTCATGGCAAAGGCCACAAAGGTACTATCTGATGATGATGAGAGTGATAGTGATGATAGTGATAATGATGAACCCACTAAAGATGAATTAATTGAAATGCTTGATGATGCTAGAGAACACTTCGATAAAAAGAGAAAGGAGTGCAAAGAATTGCAAAAGAGACTAAAAGCTCTTGAGCAATCCTTTGAGGAGCTCAATGCTACTCATGAGAGGCTAGTGGAAGCCCATGAGGAGCTTGGCAATGCTCACACTAAGCTTAAGGAAGCTCACTCCTCACTTGTTGATCAAGCTAAAACTGAAAAAGTGGTTAAAACATGTGACATAGGCATAGCTTGTGATATAATCGATGAATCTTTCTATAAGCCTATTATTATTGCTGCTACTAACCCTTCATGTAGCTCATCATCTACCACTACTACTTCATCTATGGATGATGGCTTCACTTGTGATGTCTCACTCATGGTTGAAAATGAGACATTGAAGAAGGAGGTAAATGAGCTCACTCACGCCTTAGGTAAAGCCTATGGTGGTGAGGCCCGCTTGCTTAAGTGCTTGGGTAGCCAACATTTTTCTCTCAACAAAGAGGGATTGGGCTATACCCCCAAGAATGGCAAGGCGGCTTTTGCTACTCACAAGACTAGTTTTGTGAAGAGCAATGGTCGGTTTTGCACTAGATGCAAGCAAAGTGGGCATGTAGAGCAATATTGCAAGAACAAGAACAAGAACGCTAATGTATCCTCTATTAAATTTGATTCTTGTTATTTGCTTACCAAGGGTGTTAATGGCATGAAAGCTAAATTCATTGGTACACCAATTGTGGGCTCAAAGAAGAAAGCTATTTGGGTACCAAAGAGTTTGGTCACTAATCTTGGAGGACCCAAAAAGGTTTGGGTACCTAAAAGGGATTGATTTGTTCTTGTAGGTCAACTATAAAGCCGGAGGGAGGCATTGGGTGCTTGATAGTGGGTGCACTCAACATATGACCGGGGATTCAAGAATGTTCAATTCAATCAATTCAAGCGGCAATCATGGTTTTGATTCTATCACATTTGGTGACAATGGCAAAGGCAAGGTTAAAGGGCTTGGTAAGATTGCAATATCCAATGACATGAGCATTTCCAATGTGTTGGTAGTTGAGAGCTTGAACTTCAATTTACTGTCAGTTGCTCAGTTGTGTGATCTTGGTTTCAAATGCATTTTTGGAGTTGATGATGTAGAAATCATAAGTGTAGATGGTTCTAATTTGATATTCAAAGGATTTAGATATGAGAACCTATACTTGGTTGATTTCAATGCTAGTGAAACCCAGCTGTCAACATGCTTGTTCACTAAATCTGGTTTGGGTTGGTTATGGCATAGAAGGCTTGGTCATGTTGGAATGAAACAGTTGAACAAAATAGTGAAGCATGATTTAGTTAGAGGCTTGAAAGATGTCACTTTTGAGAAGGATAAACTTTGTAGCTCTTATCAAGATGGCAAACAAGTTGGTAACTCCCATCCTAAGAAAAGCATGATGAGTACTAGCAAAGCATTTGAGTTATTGCACATGGATTTATTTGGACCAACAACATACACTAGCATCCGTGGAAGTAAATATGGCTTTGTGATAGTGGATGATTACACTAGGTACACATGGGTCTTCTTTCTTAGTGATAAAAGTGAAACTTTTGATATCTTCAAAACTTTTGTCAAGAAATGTCAGAATGAGTTTGAAACAACAATCAAGAAAGTTAGAAGTGACAATGGGAGTGAATTTAAGAATACAAGAATTGATGAGTTGTGTGATGACTTTGGCATTGGACATCAATTCTCACCCAAGTATACTCCTCAATCAAATGGGATTGTTGAAAGGAAGAACAGAACTTTGATTGATATGGCAAGGTCTATGCTCAGTGAATACAATGTCAGTCATTCCTTTTGGGCCGAAGCTATCAATACGGCTTGCTATTGCAGCAACCGTCTCTATTGCCATGGCATGCTAGAGAAGACACCATATGAGCTATTAAATGGAAGAAAGCCAAATATCGCATACTTTAGAGTTTTTGGTTGCAAATGTTATATATTGAAGAAAGGTGCAAGATTGAGCAAATTTGAGAAGAAATGTGATGAAGGATTCTTACTTGGATATTCAACAACAAGCAAAGCATATAGAGTTTGGAACTTGGCTAGTGGTATTTTTGAAGAAGTGCATGATGTTGAATTTGATGAAACTAAGGGCTCTCAAGAAGGAAATGAAAATCTTAATGATGTGAGAGGCACTCAATTGTCAAATGCAATGAAGAATATGGATATTGGTGATATTAGGCCAAGACAAGTGGATGATAATGAAGATGACCAAATGTTCTCCTCAAATGTGCCCTAATTTTGGGATAAATGTTTTATTCTAAAATTCATTTTCTTCTTTTCGCACCACTGTAGAGTCTCTGGAAGCATCCGACTTCCCTCGTCATTAATCATTACAGCTGCCGACTCTCCTCCCGATGTACTCGAGATCCTTTAAAACTCCCTTTCTATTCCATTTTGGCCTGAGCTTCCCGAATTCCTCTGTTCAGCTTTTTATCTAGAAAAAATCTTCTCTTCTCTTGCCCTGAACCGGAAAATGTCTTCCCAAGCAAGCCATTACAGTCTCGAGCTCGGCGACACCAGCACTTCTAAGAGAAGGTTGCTTCTGCTTTGATCTTTTCGCTTTGGATATTTATGCCTCATGTTGTTTCCCCTTCAGGAAGACTGGCGACGACCTCACCGAGGATCTGGCTCAGAAGATTACAAACCTCCAGTCTGATCTAGGAAAGAAGAATCGGGAGATTATTCAAATCTCTCAGGAGCGCGATACCTTTCGGGAACAAGCCATCGGTAAACATCCCTCAACTGTCCTTTTCTTATCCCTTCCTTCTGCTTGACCCCTTTTTCCTTCAGCTCTCGAGACTAGGCTCCATTCCCTCGAAGCCGCTATTGCCGACCTTGCTACTTCAGTCAATGTGCCAGGCACGGTGGCTCTAAGGCAGGTGAATGAGATCAAGCGAGTTCTTCCTGACATTTCTAGGGCCGGCATGGGCTACGGCGCAGCACTTGCCTTCAATGCCGTCCGGATCCATTCTGGCGCCGACTACCGTCATTTTGACGTTACTGAGCGAGGACTAGAATTTAGGATAGCACGTTCAGTTGAGGATATGAAGGAAGCCGGAACAGACTTGGCCGACTCTTTCGATTCTGATCTTCCGATTAGAAATAGAATGACATGGACGAACTGATCCTTCATTTGTAATTGACTCTTGTTATGTGAATAAGAAGTCCTTTTATCTATCTTCTTCAAATCAATCTGTGACTGATCTTTCGGAATCAAGGTGTACTCTGTTCCATGTACTTGGCCATTTGTAACATATCTGCATCTTGCATCCAATCGGTTACCGTTCTGAAGACATCGCGTTTAACCGTGTGAACCTGTTCACCAATCTGGCCAGTGTTTGTCCCGAACATCTAAATCGGCAGTTTTGCCGAAGCCAGGCGCTCTATTCCCCGCTGAACACGTACGCACAGCCCATTACTGTAGAGGCCCATCTTGGGAAGCAGAAAAAATCCCAATCCGCCGGTTGATATTCAGCATAAATTGTCCCTGGAGTCCTGCCTTCTCCCAATCTTGCATCCGTTCCTCTAGTACTCTCGCCGCCTCGGCTTCCTTGCTCGCTCCGCCCCAGAAAACCCTAACTCTCCGAGTGCAATGGCGAGCCATGATGACCGCGGCAAGCGCCCGGCGGCTGAGGAGGCCGAAGGGAGCCGCGCTCGGCGCCTCCGTCAGTGCGGGTAGGACATCCTCGCTTACGTCCTGTGTGGCAGTTTCTTGAAAACCTCGCTCACACTCTGTTACTGCTTGCCAACAGGATTCCCGTGATCTCTTCCGCCGGCAGGCATGCCCGGCCTTCTCCAGCGCTAGGGAGGCCAGAGGCTCCACCATCGGGCTCGTCGAGCTCCTCCGATAGCCTCTCCTACCACTCCCATCCTTGGGAGGCGAGCCCGGACCGGGACTCCGACGGCGGCCTCTACGACCACAACGACGCTTTGAACTTCATGGCGCTGCGGGATGAGTCCCGGGAAGAGCTGGCCGCCGTCTCGAAGCAGTACGGGATCGATCAGCTGGAGTGGGAGGACCAGCGCCGGCAGTTCTGCGACGCAATCGCGGGTACGGACAACTGATCCTAGATCGGCTTTCGGTCGTTCTTGTTGATCTTTTAACCGATCCACCCCAACTCGTCGTTCATAGCGCTGTCGGAAGAGCTGGGGCGCCTGAAGATGGCGGCGAACGCCGTCGCAGACCGGGTGAACGCCCAGGGCGACACCGCCGAGGCGCGCCTGGCCAATGTGTTTGGCCGCGTCGAGCAGGTCGCCCTGCAGGGTGTGCACCACGGCGTGGCGCTGGGGCTGTCGGCGCTAACGGTCCGCACGGAGGAGGACTTCTCCGTGACGCCGGTTGGCTTCCCCGGCGGGGCATGTCCGGAGGACGTCGAGCAGATCGACGATTTCCTGGACTCCTACGAGGATCATGCTCGTGCCCTCGCCGCAGTCACCAATCCGCAGACGGTCATCAACAGGATGTTCGGTAATTGATCTGCACCCATTGCACATTCCCCACTATGAACAATGCCACTCTACCACGTTCGTGTATACAACCTGTTCTCCCATCCTGTGCTTGTAGAGTGTTTGTTTTATCTAGCCAATTGCACAACACCGCGTGTACTTGGCCCCGTATTTCTGCGTTTTTTTGTGCTAGGGGCGATACAACCTTGTATCGGCCGTCGGTGCCCATTAGTCCTTGATTCCGTTATGCACCGACCTCCACGCTAGGATGAAATCTCTTTAGATAACATCCATTAATTGCCCTAGCAAACTCTTCTCCTTGGAGGGTTTTCAGAATGTACGCATTACCCGGAGCACGCCTCAGAATTCGAAAAGGCCCTTCCCAGTTAGGGGACCATTTGCCGAATACCTTGTCTTTGGTACCGACTGGCAAGATAATTTTCCAAACCAAGTCTCCTTCTTCAAATACTTTTTCTCTCACTTTCGAGTTGTAGTACTTGGCAACGGGTATCTTATTCTTCTCAATATTTTCCAGGGCCTTGAGACGAATCAAATGCAAACCCTCTAGCTCATCCATCATCAAATCCTTATAATTCTCTTTAGCCAGATCGTTCTGCAATGTCACTCGTCTTGATCCCGACTGCAACTCCCATGGTAACACTGCGTGATGCCCGTAGACTAACTCGTATGGCGACGTCTGAGTCGACCCATGACAAGCCATTCGGTACGCCCACAAAGCTTCGTTGAGTACCAAGTGCCACCTTTTAGGTTTCTCTTCGATCTTCTTTTGAATGATTTTAATCATGATTTTGTTAGAAGCCTCTGCCTGTCCATTGGCCTGTGCATAGTAAGGGGAAGAATTATAGAGTTTAATCCCCATCTCTTCGGCAAAGTCACAAAACTCCGAGGAAGTGAACTGAGTTCCCTGATCGGTGGTGATGGACTGAGGAATGCCGAATCGGTAAATAATATGCTCCCTGACGAAAGACACCATGTTCTCTGACGTCACCTTCTTCAATGGGATGGCTTCAACCCACTTAGTGAAGTAATCCGTGGCCAACAGAACAAACTTATGTCCTTTGCTAGATGGAGGGTGAATCTGGCCGATCAAATCAATGCCCCATCCTCTGAAAGGCCAAGGCTTAATGATCGGATTCATGGCCGATGCTGGGGCCCTCTGCACATTGCCGAATCGCTGGCAATCCTGACAACCTTTGTAGTACTCAAAGCAATCTTCGAGCATAGTCGGCCAAAAATATCCAGTCCTCTTGATTAACCATCTCATACGGTGAGCCGACTGGTGTGCACCACATACGCCTTCGTGCACCTCATACATCAGTTTCCTGGCCCCGTCTTGGTCCAAGCATCTAAGCAAAACCCCATCTATGGATTTGTAGTACAATTGATTGTCCAAAAGCGTGAACTTAAGAGCCTTGTACCTGAGTTTTCGGGAGACTTTCCTGGATGGGTCTCTGAGGTAATCGGCAATATTGTCTCTCCAGTCTTCAATTGCCTGATTATCACTTGGGACTGCCTGATCACCTTCTGGGGCTGTTTGCTCTCCCTCAAGTGCAAAAATGTTTTGATTCTCCCTATACCCGGATGCTGCCTGAGCCAACTGGTTTGCTTCTTCGTTTTGCCCCCTAGGAATATGTTGCAAGGTTGCCGATCGAAACTGTCTGAGGAGCTCTTGGCAACCTTCGAGATATTCCTGCAGCGTGTCGTTCTTGCACTCGTATTTGCCGGTCAATTGCTTGATCACCAATTCCAAGTCACCGAAGATCTCCACGGCGTCTGCCTTAATGTCCACAAGCAACCGCAGCCCTCGGAGCAATGCTTCGTACTCTGCTTGATTATTAGTCACCGGGTACTCGATCGGTGTAGAGTACTTGAAGGGTGCCCCCTTGGGAGAAATCAACACGATCCCGACTCCACCACCTTTGCTACACGAGGATCCATCAAAAAACAATGCCCAAGGGATTATGGTTACCATGTTAGCATTAGGATCACGGTGGTGAGTGACAAAATCAGCCATAATCTGGCCTTTAACAGCCTTTGCCGATTCAAAACGCAAATCAAATTCAGAAAGGGCCAAAACCCATTTGCCGATCCTTCCACTTAAAATCGGCATTGATAACATGTGCTTGATTACATCAAATTCTGATACTACCACGCATTCGGCATTCAGTAGATAGTGCCGAAACTTGGTACAGGAATAGAAAACGCACAAGCACAACTTTTCCGTAGCCGAATACCTTGTTTCTGGGTCTAGTAGCTTTCGGCTAAGATAGGCTACGACTCTCTCTTTTCCTTCGAATTCTTGCATGAGGGCCGACCCTATTGTTAGGTTGTCGGCCGCCACGTACAACTTGAAAGGCCTGTCGAGCTGTGGAGGAACCAATACTGGTGGTGCCTTCATGTACTCCTTGATCTCATCGAAAGCCTTTTGTTGCACGTCACCCCACACGAACTCCTGATCTTTCTTGAGCTTCAATAGTGGAGAAAATGGCAGCACGCGCTCAGACAAGTTGGATATGAACCTTCTGACAAAGTTGATCTTGCCGAGCAGTGATTGAAGTTCTTTGAGATTGGTCGGCGGTACTACCTTATCAATTGCTTCCATGCTCTTCTTGCCGACTTCGATCCCCTTTTTGTGGACCAGGAACCCCAGAAACTCACCAGCCAACACCCCAAATGCACACTTGGTTGGATTCATCTTTAAACCATGTTTCCTTGTGCACTCCAAGGTCTTCCTTAAATCGGCCAAGTGTCTCTCCTTGCTTCTTGATTTGATCACCACATCATCAATGTAGATCTCTACAACCTTGCCGATCAGCTCATGGAATATGTAATTCATGGCCCGCTGGTAAGTGGCACCGGCATTTTTCAAACCAAAGACCATCCATTCAAACAAACCTATATGGCCGGGGCACCTGAAGGCGGTCTTTGCCACATCCTCTGCAGCCATGAAGATCTGATTGTAACCTGCGTTGCCGTCCATAAAGCTTATGATTTCAAAACCGGCCGAAGCATCTACTAGCAAATCGGCCACCGGCATTGGATAACCGTCCATAGGAGTGGCTTTGTTGAGGTTCCTGAAGTCGATGCACACTCTCATCTTCCCGTTCTTCTTGTACACCGGGACAATATTGGAGATCCATTCTACATATCGACACGGCCGAATGAAGTTAGCTTCTAGTAATCTTTCCACTTCTTTTTTCACGTCGGCCAAAACCTCCTCCTTGTAGATCCTGCGCGGAGGTTGTTTGTATTGGCGGTATCCAGGTTTGATCGGCAACTTATGCTCAACAATAGATCGATCTAATCCGGGCATCTCTGTATAGTCCCATGCAAAACAGTCTTCGAATTCCTTTAGAAGATCTACTAGCTGCACTCTGAAATCAGGGTCTAAACTGGAACTTACAAACATCGGCCTCTTCTTATTCGTATCACCAATATCCACCTCCTCTAACTTGTCGGCCGACGTGAAGCCACGTCCCAGTTTGCCCTCACTGCTGTCGGTTGGGTTGTCCATCTAAAAGAAGCTTTGAGAGCCGATTGCTTGGATCGGCTGTTGATCCCTGCCGTAGATGTTGACAGGACCTTCTCCCCACACACGATCGGAGAAGCAGTCTACCCCGTCGAATTCCCAGTAGGTGGGCTCAATAGTGGCAACACTCACCGAGTCATCAGCTTGGACAATCTCGATGTCATCTCCAACCCATTGTATGAGTATTTGATGCATGGTTGAAGGTATGCAGCAGTTGGCGTGGATCCAATCCCTACCCAGAAGCAAGCTATATGCCCCCTTGCCATCAATGACAAAGAAGGTCGTAATGAGCGTCTTGGATCCAATCATCAGTTCCACGTGCACGGCACCCCGAGTGTCGGAGGGATTGCCGGCAAAGTCGTGGAGTATCATATCTGTTTTGAGTAGGTCTTCATCGTTCATGCCCAGCTTTCTGAACGTAGCGTAAGGCATGATGTTGATTGCTGCGCCGCCGTCAACAAACATCTTGGTTAGCGGCTTCCCGTTGACGTACCCCTTGACATACAACGGCTTCAAATGCCGATGCTTGGCTGGCTTGTCAAATGCTGCCTTCTGAGACAACATGAGTTGTGCTGCGAGCTCGTCGTGCTCGGCCTCGTCGGGATCCGAACACACCTCGTCCTGTGCCCCCTGGCCGGCAGGAGCCATGAACTCCAGGGGAAGGAAGAAAGTCATGGCCACGTCAGCGCCCTTGTTGGTGTCGTCTGGTTTTTCCTTCGGGCGCCATTCTTGCTTCTTCCCATTGGCGGCTGCTTCTTCCAACTCCCTGTTCCGGAGGCGCTGCACTCTCCTTTTCTGGCTTTTCCTGAGCCCTGGTGGGCACCACTGCCCCTTTTGCCACCTATATGGGCGGGGCTGTACCTCCTTGCTGTCGTCCTGGTGATGCACCCACTCCTGGTCGGCATATCTTTTGGCTTGCCGACCCGGGCTTCTCATTTTTAGGCGCCGATCGTCCATTGGGATGCGTGTTCCCAACCTTTCATGGACGGGACGGCGGTTGACCCGATCCTGCCTATACCCCTTGTACTGATCGCTGCATTCGGGGCAGTTGTTGACGGCGGGCAGTTTCAAGCCTTCGTTCCAGCAATGGCGGAAGAACGGGCAGCCCCAGTGAGCTCGCTCCCGCTCTTGGCGGTGTTCTTGCTCCCAGCGATGGGCCTGTTCTCTGTGGTAAGCCCTCTCCTCCAGACGATACCGGTGCTCTCCTGCGTGATCGTCTTCACGCTGGTATTCCTCCGTGAATTCTCGCTCTTCGCGTTGGAGACGCCTCTGCTCTTTCTCATTTTGCCGGCGCCATTTGTTAAGGAGATCTCTGTGGGTAGGCCTGCGCCTGGAAGATGACTCTCCGTGCTCGTATCGGCTATTCGTGGCTCGGGCGCGCTGCCGGAGCTCATCGCCAGTGATTTGCCGATCGGGATCCACTGCGCCAGATTCGCGTGCCTTATCGGAGGTGAGGACTTTGACTTTGCCTCTGGGATCCGCTGGGGTTACCATGTTCACTGAGAAGAACACGGCATTTTGGGAGAAGGGGTTTGCATCGATCTTCATCTTGCCATTGAACTTGATATGGCCGTCCTGGATGGCTTTCTGGATTCTCGTCCTGAACACACGGCAATCATTAATAGAATGAGTGTTGGTGTTATGAAAACCGCAGTACTTCTTGTCCTTGACTCCTCCGGGACGCAGCATCGGGTGATCCGGGGGTAGCCTGACCCTCCCTTCGGCAACCAGAAACTCGAAGAGCTTGTCAGCTTTTGTGACGTCGAAGTCGTATGCCCCCTTCTGCTGACGCAGCCATTGCTTGTTGGCTTGGGTCGGCTCCTTGTCCCAGTTGAGCTCTGCGGCGGCCACCTCATCTTCCGTGTCGGTATAGTCATCGGCTTCGTCCAGGAAAGCCTGATACATCTGTGCCGCGACATTGTCCTTCTAGAAACGCCCTTCCCTCCGGAAGCCTTGCGCTTGGATAGTCATCTCATTCAGCCGGCGAGAGAGATGACCCAAGTCTTCAAACTCCTGGCTGAACAGCTTGTCCCTGATGCTCGGGAGCATGCCTGCCACGGCCAATGGTGGAAGCTGATCGTCCGGCAGGTGCATGCCGAAGCACTGGCTTTTGACCTCCCTGAATCTGCGCAGGTAGTCCTGCGGTGTCTCATTCGGCTTCTGGCGTACGTACATGATGTCAACCAGTTTCTTCTCCTTGGTGCCCGTGTAGAAGTGTGTATGGAACTTTTGTTCCAAGTCCGCCCAAGAGAGAATAGAGCCCGGCGGTAGTGACGTGAACCACGCGAATGCCGGTCCAGTGAGTGACGACGGGAAGTACCGAACCCTGAAGGCGTCTTCGGTATTGGCCTCCCCAAGCTGGAGCAGATAACGACTGACGTGCTCCACCGTACTGGTGTCGTCTAAGCTGGAGAACTTGGACAGGTCAGTCGGCACTTTGACTCTGGGAGGTAGAGCCACACGGTGGAACCATTCGGGGAACGGAGACCTGTAAGCATACGTGCCCTTAGGCTTCAGGCCGAAAGTGCGCTGCATCATATTCGCCATCTTCTCTAGCATGACATCGACATTAGAGTCGGCGGTTTTCTCGGCCGTCGGCTTCCCATATCCTGGATGCGGGGCACCCTCTATATTGTGAGGCTCAAGCATCTCATGGTACCCGTTTCCGTAGTAGTCCTTTATGAGCCTATAGGTCTGCGGGGAAATCTTGCGTGTTGACTCTGGCGGCTGACCCTTAGTGCCGAATGTGAGCTGCCCCATGGTCGGCAACTGGCCTTCTGGCGTGTGCTTCTCCTGAATGGTCATCCCGCTTGATTGAGCCTTGGGCGGGGTCTCCTCACCGGCAGCCCCTGCCCCCTTGAGGTGATTCGGCAGATTGAAAAGATGCGGTCCTGCTATAGGGCCAAACTCGGCCTCCATAAGTTCATCGGCCTTGGGGCCGAATTGGGCGATCATGATGGTGCGGAAAGTGTTGAGAAACGCCCCATGCATGCGACCGATGGCACCAGAGACAGCTTCGTTGATCATATGAGACATTTTCAACACTGCCTCTGCTTCCCCGGGATCGTTCGGGTTGGGCTGGACGGGCCTCGGCAGATCGTGCAAACGGCGAACCTTTCCGCTTTTGTTCTTGGAAAAGGCTTCTAGGCACTTGGCCTGGAATTCGGCACAAGCATCCTCCACCTGCTCTCTGTACTCGTCGGGTAGTTCGGTGAGCTGCACCTGCACGAGCCCCGCCTTGTTGCTGGCCTCAGCTTCAGTGACTTCGACCATTGCTGCAGGAAAAAAGGTGTCCCACCGGGCGTGCCAAAAGGTGTGTTGGCGCAGAAAGCGGCGCACTGCGCCAGGCACACTGCAAGCCGGAAAAGCTGGCTTCAATCGTGGCCCGGGTGTTCAGAAGTCTGGTGCGTGCCAGTCAGTTTGACCTGCAACTAACAAGGGAGATAAACTGTTAAATACAAAGCTGGAACGTGCCGGGTATGGCCAGACAGTTCCAAGATGTACGGCCCTGAAGCCACTTACGACGACATATAGCTATGAAAGCTATCTGCCAACAGGTCTAAAGGTTATTCGGCAATATGAACAGAGTTATGTGAATAACAGGTTGCCGAACACGTTTGCATGAGAATCGTACTTGCATGATGTATTAGATATAAGTTAACACTTAACCAATCTCGATTGTACAACCGAGTTGGGATCCATGGAGATTGAACATACAAGCTAAGCATGACTAAGCTAATCCAAAGCCTGCGCCTGCCGCACGACACCTAGCCTTGTCATAGATCAAACACACTTAACATGCATGAACCCTCACCACGTGACAATCCAGATACGATCCGTTCGGCTATTACGAACAATAGATCTACTGCACAACAGACCTTACAATAATAAACGTGAGAGAACAGAGCAGATCTACAAAGATGGAGCCGAACCGAACGGTATCTAGACTGGGCAAAAGTGTTATGATGAGATAAACATAACGAAACATATAACACAAGGTAACTTAATGAATCTATCAGATTGCCAAATCTAACAGAGCCGATAACTATTTTTACTCATGACTCAATCCGCCGCACGATACAAGGCATAAGCAAAAACCTCCCGTCATAAGCTTAAATCCGCCGCACGATACTAAGCTTAACGTACGAGACTACTTGCACCATATCTAAATCCGCCGCACGATACTAGACATGATAACAAGGTTGCCGGAACTTACGGAGGTCGACGGATCGATGGCCCCTCTCGAAGAACACGATGACACGACTTGGACTCGAAGACGGCGCGGGGCCGGGGTTGGTTTTATTGATTGTGAACACATATTACAATGGCCTCAGGGTCTATATTTATACCCTGGTATCTTACGAGTCCTAGGAGGACACGATTACAACGACGAAATAGGAAACTTATCTAAAATATGATGCCTTTTGCTCCAAGCTTCCCTTAATAACCGGCATGCACTAAAATGACGAGATCCCCATCGCTAAGTCTTCTTGTCATGCCGTATTTGTCGTCGCAAGCCGACTTGGCTTGAGGTAGCCGGCCGCAGCGTCACGTTGCCGAATCTGCTCGCCGTTAACTAGTTGTTTTCACAGCCTTGCCGAACACATTGAGTTACTCGACCGCGTTTGCTGTCTGCCGAGTCCTTCAAGCGGCGGCGTTCGCCGAATCTTCATAGTGACGGTCCACTTGTCATCGTGCGAAAACTCAGTGTTAACACAAGTTGATGCAAATCAAGCTAGTGGTTCTCATGATCAATCAAGTGCTAGTGAAGATCAACAAGCTAGTTCATCTCAACCAAGCAATCAAGTGCAAATCCTCCAACCAACCAATATTGCAAGAGATCATCCCATAGATCAAATTGTTGGGGATATTAGAAGTGGTGTGCAAACAAGATCAAGATTGGCATCATTTTGTGAGCATTTTTCTTTTGTGTCATCATTTGAGCCAACCAAGATAGAAGATGCATTGATGGATGTTGATTGGGTAAATGCTATGCATGAAGAGCTAAACAACTTCACCCGCAACCAAGTTTGGGAACTTGTTGAGAGACCAAAGAATTACAATGTAATTGGAACCAAATGAGTATTTCGAAATAAGCAAGATCAAGATGGGATAGTAGTAAGAAACAAAGCAAGATTGGTAGCTCAAGGTTACACTCAAGTTGAAGGTCTTGATTTTGGAGAAACATATGCACCGGTTGCAAGAATGGAAGCAATTAGAATTCTATTGGCTTATGCATGTGCTCATAATATCAAGTTATATCAAATGGATGTCAAAAGTGCATTTCTCAATGGGTATATCAATGAGTTGGTATTTGTAGAACAACCTCCTGGTTTTGAAGATGACAAGAAGCCCAACCATGTTTACAAGCTCAAGAAGGCGTTGTATGGATTGAAGCAAGCACCAAAAGCATGGTACGAGAGGTTGAGAGATTTCCTACTCTCTAAAGGGTTCAAGATGGGCAAGGTTGATACTACTCTCTTCACCAAGAAGATTGGCAAAGACTTGTTTGTGTTGCAAATATATGTTGATGATATTATCTTTGGGTCCACCAACCAAGAGTTTTGTGAAGAGTTTGGGAATATGATGGCAAATGAGTTTGAGATGTCTATGATTGGAGAGCTTAGTTACTTCCTTGGTCTTCAAATCAAGCAAATGAAGAATGGCACTTTTGTGAGTCAAGGCAAGTACATCAAAGATATGCTCAAGAAGTTTGGTCTAAATGATGCAAAAGCTATTAGTACACCTATGGGAACAAATGGACATTTGGATAGTGATGCTAGTGGCAACATGGTGGATCAAAAGTTGTATCGGTCTATGATTGGAAGCTTACTCTATGTGACCGCTTCTAGGCCGGACGTCATGTTTAGTGTATGCATGTGTGCAAGATTTCAAGCTTCACCAAGAGAGAGTCACTTGAAGGCAACTAAAAGAATATTGAGATATTTGAAGCATACACAAAATGTTGGATTGTGGTATCCCAAGGGGTCAAACTTTGAGTTGATTGGATATTCGGACTCCGACTATGCAGGATGCAAAGTTGATAGAAAAAGCACATCGAGCACATGTCAATTACTTGGAAGATCACTTGTATCATGGTCATCGATAAAGCAAAACAGTGTTGCACTTTCAACCGCCGAAGCAGAATACATATCCGCAGGGAGTTGTTGTGCTCAATTACTTTGGATGAAAGCAACTTTGGATGAATTTGGAATTAAATTCCAACAAGTACCATTGCTATGTGACAATGAGAGTGCAGTGAAGCTCACCAACAATCCAGTACAACATTCAAGAACAAAGCACATTGACATTCGCCATCACTTCATAAGAGACCATCAACAAAAGGGTGATATTTCAATTGAGAATGTTGGTACCGATGATCAACTTGCCGATATATTCACCAAGCCACTTGATGAAAAGAGATTTTGCAAGCTAAGGAATGAATTGAATATACTTGATTTCTCAAATATGAGTTGATGCACCCTCCATTATATGACATGCCTCTCCTTCGACAAAGCAAAGGTAAAATTGTTTGGCATGTCATTCTTTCTTGCTAAGGATATGTTTAGTGCATTTAGTCATTCCTTGCATCTTATAGGCTCATTCATGAAAATAAAATACTTTTGATGTACATATGGTACCACTATTGCTTCTATGCTTGATATGATCTAGTGGTAGCATATGACATGTTTATGGGCTTGTGAACCTAGTGTTTGATCTTGAAAACAAGCATTCAAGGGTTTAACCGACGTGAGTAAGATAACCATTGAAAGATGTGTGAAGAAGCTTACTCTAGAGCAAACCGTGTTAAATATCTTATGTTTGTTTGCTAGGTTGAACCATACTATGAACTTGATCACCCTATTGATTAACTTAACTCCTACTAAAATTGGTGTACCTTTTATGGTACTTAATGACAAAGGGGGAGAAATGGTTAAGATAGATATATATAACAAAGGGAGGATCAATTAAAATTTGAGCATATAAGTCGGGGGAGCAAGCTCATGAACTTATTGTTGCATTTGAATGTGCATATTCATATGAGTGATTGCATTGTAAAAATTTAAATTCAATATACATGCTTGTGTGATGTATGCTAGAAATAATTGCATTGTAAAAATTTAAATTCAATATACATGCTTGTGTGATGTATGCTAGAAATAATTTTTGAATGATGATTTGTGAACTAGCATGCATAAGTGGTAGCTAGATGTAATCTGTTTTTGCAAAGTGGTACTAGAACCTTTTATATAATGTTGATCTCATAAGGTATCTAGTGTTTTTGTAAGTCTAGCTAATCAAGATGCTAAGGATGGTGTACTTTGGCAACTCCGATTGGTATCACGCTTCAAAGGTCCATTCTTTATACCTTAGCATCATTTGATAGTATTACTCTCCCACATTTCATATCTATGCATATGTGCCGAACTTGAGCCAAACACTATAGCACATATGTAGGGGGAGCTAATACTAACAAAGTGGTGACTCAAATTTTCAAACATATATCTTCGTGAAAGGTTGTCATCAATTACCAAAAAGGGGGAGATTGAAAGTCCTTGTTTGGTTTTGGATAATTGATGTCACCTAGAGTACTAACCTTGTCATGAAGTGTTTATGAGCTAGGTTGGTACACTCCAAGTACGGGAGCTAAATGATGATCATGGTATTGGTGGTGATGACCAAAAGATAGATCAAGTGCTCCACATTTGGAAGAAGAAGAAGAGAAAAACAAAATCCTATGGAGATCAAGGCAAAGGTATAAATAGGAATTTTGTTTTGGCACTCAAGACACCGTAGAGGGTGTGAGTGCATTTAGGATAGATAGCCGTACTATTAAGAGGGGAATATCTCAGTGATCACGGTTATCAAGTGCCACTAGGTGGATTCATACATGCATATGCATTAGGACCTAGTGTGCTAACTCGTATCCTTTGAATATGTTTGTGAAAATGCTAACACACATGCACATGATGTTGTACACTTGTTGGTGTTAGCACATTTGCAAAGGAGAAGTTGTTGGAGTTGTTTTGGATCAACACAGAGAAGAAAATGAAGTTGTCTGTGTATGGTCGGTGGTACCGACCAGGGTGGTCGGTGGTACCGCCCATAGGTGCTGCGTGCAGCCCTCTCTGTGTTGGGGCATTTTTGGCCTGGCGGTAGTACCGCCATTACCTCGGTACTACCGCCGGCGGTGGTACCGACCAGAGGGTCGGTGGTACCGTGGCTCTAAAGGATTTCGTGAGGCTCTCTATGTAGATTTGAAAATGGCCTACCGGTAGTACCGCCATAACCTCGGTAGTACCGCGCCCGGTGCTACCGACCCAAGGCCGGTGCTTGGCAAGTTTGCGGAGCTCTCTGAGTTGAGTGGAAGTTGACCTGGCGGTGGTACCGCCATAGGGCCGGTACCACCGGGCTCGGAAGTACCGACCAGGGGATCGGTAGTTCAAAGGCCAGGAGGAAGTTTTGAATGCGTTCTGTGTAGATCCGGAAGTAGCCTGCCGGTAGTACCGCCATAGGGCCGGTACTACCGACCTCGGAGGTACCGACCAGAGAGTCGGTGCTTCGCCTAAATCAGCAGGACGTATGTTAAACGGCTAGTTTGACTCTGTCGGTACTACCGCCCAGGAGGGGTCGGTACTACCGACCAAGCGCAGAAAAGTAGGGTTCGGGCTGTCGTCCTCCCCTCCCTATAAATTGACCGTGGCCGCCTTTGGGGATAGCTTCTTGACTCTCTGACTTCTTGAGCATCCTCTTGAGCAAGATCTAATCCCTCCCTCCGATCACTTTGCTTGTTAGTGCGAATCCAAGTGAGATCGAGAGATCCAAGTGCATTTGCTTGTGAGTTTGCATCTAGTGGCACTTGGCGATTGTTGTTGCTGCGGATATTCTTATTACTCTTGGTGGTTGCCGCCACCTAGACGGTTTGGAGCAGCGGAGGAGATTAGGCACGAGTGGTGATTGTTCGTGGCCATCTCCCGGTGATTTTTAAGGGGTTTCTTGTACCTTCCCCGGCGCAGCGCCAAAGGTAACTCTAGTGGATTGCTCGTAGCTTGTGGATCCCCATCTTGTGTTGGTTGTGCGGCACCCTGTTGAGGGTTAGGCGTGTGATGCCTATTAGCGCGTGAACCTCCAAGTGGGTGTATCGCTACAACGGGGACGTAGCTTGCCGGCAAGCAAGTGAACCTCGGAGGAAAAAATATTGTGTCAACTTGTCTCCGTGGTATTCTTTGATATTCATTTATTAATCTCTTGCCGGCTCGGTATACACACCTCTATCTCTTGTACTTACATTTGTTACTTTCTTGCAAGTTAATATTATACCTTGTTGTTAGTTACATTCTCTTATCTTGTGTAGTGATATACATTATTGCTTATTTAGTTGTTGAATAGTTCCTTTGATATTGTGTGACTTAGAGTTTATGGTTATCTAGAATTGTGAATAGGTGGCTTGCATCTGTGTAGAGCTAGCACAAACTTCGCTTTGCCATTTAGTGGTCTAACTAGTTTGTTTAAGTGTTGTTGTAGAAATTTTTATAGGCTATTCACCCCCCCCCCCTCTAGCCATTTAGGACCTTTCACCATGTCTACAAGAATGGCAAACAAGATCCTTCTCCATGGATAACTTGGGCAATCCTCGGATTAGGCCAAGTGAGCTAAGCCTTGTAAGCAAGTTGAAGCTCAGGTGACCAAGTCTCCTATGCCACTTCCAAAGATCAGAGGAGGAAGGTCCAGCCAAAAGACAACGAGAAATCCCAAATGATTCCGAGAAATTCGCGCGAAAGTCGTTCCCAAAGGGCGAAATCAAACATACAAGATTCCCCTGAGGATCTAAAATACGACTGAGATTCAGCTTAAAACGAATCTCATAGTCGTCATCAAAAAGTTGCGAAACAGAAATAGGTTAAAATGCAAGTTAGAAACAAGAGCAACATCACGCAACACAAAGTGCTCATTAACTCGCACCGACCCACGAGACAACACTTTACCTTTGCTATTGTCGCCGAAGGTGATAAACTCCTTTCCGGCAACAGGACTAAGACTGGAGAACCACTTGGCGTTTCCAGTCATGTGCCTCGAACAACCGGAATCCACCAACCAAATGTCCTCCAATCGTTTTACCTACATCAATAAAAAGACATAGTGTGAGCATACGGTCCAACACTGGGATGAGTGAAATAGGAAGAATACCAGTGTTGGGCCAGCTGCTCAAAAGAACGGTTAGTAGAAAAACCATTCCTAGCACGCCTACGAGGAAAGCGATCACCACGCACAGGAAAACGTGGTCTGCTAAGGGAAGAGCGTCCATCGCGATACTCAAAACACGGTGGAGGGAAACGCTCAACAAAGCCACCGCCACGGGGTCCATATCCTACAAAGCCAGGATCCCGCCGGGCAACACCTCCCTGAGGCCTAGAACCTTGAGGCATTGTACCTGTAGGGCTAGCAGCTCTCCTCTGAACATTCGACACATGTACATCATGGAAAGGATGGTACATGTCCACATTGTTCATCTCCCTTGCACGGCGCTCCTCTCTCTTGCGCCAAAAGCAAAACTCCCTCAAGTGTCCATCTCTCCAATAGTGCTCACAATGGTACCTCACCGCTCTCATAGTGGGTTGTTGGTACTCACCGTAGTGGGTGTGGATCAGTTTGCCTTTCTGTGTCAGGAGCTCCTCTTGGATAGGTGGCATGGTGTCTAGCTTGTTGTTGAGGTGGTTTGGTTTTGGAGCCCATGTCTGTTTCTTGGGTGGAGCTCTCGGAGGTTCAACAAACACCCCATCCTCGGTGTTAGGCTTGAGAGGCTCTTTGGGTGGAATCTTGGTCAGTTTGGGAGTAGTGGTGGAGTTGGGCTTCTCACTTGGGTTAAGACCACTTTACTCTCCAATCTTACAAAAAGACGAAGCACACTCAACACCCTGAGCAAAACCTACACCTGGACATCCAGCAGCACGCTTAAACTGGGCAATTGTCATCCCAAGCTACGGCTCACCACTAGACACCCATGACAAGATGGTCTGAAGGTATGTGTTTTCTTCCTCGGTTTGCATCTTGTCATGCTTCACATTGGCTATCTCCATCTCCAAGCCCTCACACAAAGCACACCTAGCCACACAAGTGCTACCCGAGCTGGCCTTCTCAAGAGACACAATTTTGTCATTCTTCTCTGCCAACTCGGATTGCAAGCCTGCACAAGACTTGCATGCACCAAGCACTGAGGATCTAGCTCTAAGCTCATCAACCTCTCCAACCAAAGCAACATACTTCCCCCTCAAAGTGAGAAGGTCAGTTATGTGCTTGGAGCACATTTCGCACTCATCCTCCTCAGTTAGGACAACGGTGGACTTGACAGACTCAAGCTCCTTCACCGTATTCTCCCACTTCTGCCAAACTCCTTTCGCTCCCTAGTAGCACGCCTAAGCATCTTATCTTGACTAAGAAGGGCGGCAGTAAGTTTCTCGACCTCAGCAAAAAGCTCGTCAGGGGTCTGAGATACCTGGGAGGTGTCGTCATCGTCGTCGTCGTTCTGAGGGATCTCCTCTGGCTGGCTGTCGACCTCCTTGTCGAGGGCCATGGTGCAAAAGCCCTCGTTGTTGGCGAAGAAGCACAGGCCGTTCAGCTTGTCCTTGATCTGCTTCTTCTTCTCGGACTCGTCGTCGCTTGAGGAAGTGGAGTCGTCATCCGAGTCGTCGACATCGCTGAGCGTGGCGAAGAAAGCACGCTGCTCAGCCTGGGCCTTCTCCAAGTACTTCATCTTGATGTACTCCATGGTGAAGCCGCCCTTCCGCTTGTGCTTCGCGGAGACATACTTCTCCTTGCGCTTGTCGAAGTCGTACTTGTGCCCATGATCGCCCTTCCCAAATGCTTGCTTGTTCTTCTTGGGATAGTTGGCGATGAAGTGGTCGGGGTCGCCGCACTCGAAACATCCAGAGCGTCCTCCTCCGCGGCGACGGTTCATGCGGTTGTTGTGGAACAGCGAGAACCGGTTGGCAAGCAAAGCCAACTCGTCATCCCCCATGAACAACAGCTGCTCCTCTGTGACAGAAAGAAGAGAAGAAAGTCCAAATCCTCCAGAGGGGATAGCAGAAGAGCCAGAAAGCAAAGTCATCGATGGGCCAGAAGGATTCTCATAAGAAGCCCTCGTCATGGCATCAATCTCACTAGACTTGAGCTTACTAAAGAACTCGTCACACGTGAGGGTCTCATAGTTAGGTGATTCGATGATCGCCTGGACCTTAGAGTCCCACACCGACCGATCGAGAGTGTGTAAAAGCTTCAAAGCCCTCTCATGATCGTCAAAAGGCAACAACTCCTTGTTAGCTCTGATCCTATTGACAATCACCTGAAAGCGAGCAAATAAACTCTCTATGCTCTCACCAGGCATGTGTCGAAAGTTCTCATACTCCCGCTTGTGCGACTCATAGAGATGGGATTTGACTTGAGAAGTTCGCTCATGGAAGCGCATGAGGGTTGTCAAAATCTCACGAGCCGTTGGGAGATGAGAAACGCGATCAAACTCAGATACACTCAAACAGGAGAAAAGAGCATTACGGGCTCGGCTATTGGCATCGTGCTCATCGATCTGCAGCTGAGTCACACGAGCAACCAAGACCACGTAATCATCCTTGTTGCAAATCTCCTAGACAGAAGCACCCATGCTCTGAAGATAGGCCGGCATACGTATCTTTCAATACGAATAGTTCGTCCCATCGAAAAACGGCGGTTTCCCCACGCCGCGATCCATGTCGCCTTCTGTGGATCTGGAATCGGCTAAGGTGGAAGATCCTTAACCCGCTCCGATACCAATTGAAGGAACGAGAATGCAAAAGCAAGGCGACCAGAGGGGGGTGAATGGGAGCCTAAAAAAATTTCTCTTGAAACTTCGGCCTTTGTCCCAAAAATCAACCCCAGAAAGCTTTTACCGAAACGTGATGCCCACGTCCCTTGGAAGAGGGTGGATGATCCCTAGGATCACAGCGAGGCACCACAAAGCAAGAACGAACCAAACACCAAAAGCTTCGACTTAAGTTCAACCCCAAAAACTGACCCTCGAACGTAGATAGAGGGCTACGTCGAGAAATCTCCAAATACCTAGGCTAACAAGTAGCAAAGATACCTGAAGAGGTTTCTTGGTTAACTCAAGGGCCAAACGAGAAGTCCGAAAACCAAGCGGAGAAGCCGGGAGAGCAAACTTACTGAAGAAGACAAGACTGCGAGTTCCTAGACTGTCCGCGGGTACGGTCCCGGACTGTCCAGCTCAACTGCGGACTGTCCGCAAGCCTGTGGCGGATTGTCTGCTGGCCAAATGGACAAAACAGCAAGGTTGCTGAAACCTTCTGCTCGACTCCCGGACTGTCCGCAACCTAGCACTGCGGACTGTCCGCCGTTCAAACCAAAACAACATAGCCGAAGAACACAACCACTGACTCAGCTTGCCCCCAACGCGCGGACTGTCCGCCGGTGGTACCGCGGACTGTCCGCGACCACCCAGTCAGGGCGATTTCGATCATCCTCAATACAAATGTCCCCAAATCCGATCCAAATCAAAATCCCTTCATCCCAAACTTGGAGAGGATGATCATGAGGTAGTTAGGACACTATCCCCAAGAAATCATCCGCTCAAATCAATTCAATCAATGGGAAATCAAAGGGGAAGGAGTATGAACCGAAAAAGCGCCACGAAAACTGAATCGACCCGATATACTTGTTCGTGAGGGTAGAGATGAATTCCTTTGGTGGAAATGTTCTCCTCACTATAAAGAACAAGTTGATTCAAGTGAGGATTTCAAAAAGATCATAGTAAAGAGGGAGATCGAGTGACGGGAAAATATGGAGAAGCGAGAAGAAAAGAACGCGAAGAACAAATTCAAAACGCGAAATCAAAACCACGAAATTGCAACCGTGTGGCTACCACATTGCTACAAACAATGAGATTACGGTCTCACTTCCTCAAAATCTCATGAAAAGAGGTATGGTTCTCTGTGGATCTCAGTAGCTACAGCAGGGGATTGGGAGGGAGAGCAGGAAAATCCTAAGTGGAGAATAGCAAATGACTGAGATCGTTTGGGAGGTGGGTGTATCCCCCTACTTATCCTAATTCCAATTCCCACTCTACCCCTACTAATTACAGAGCGAACCAGCTAAACCCTAGGTTATTCTGGACCAACTCGAAGTAGATGCTGTGATCCGACGGCCACGCCTGCACAACTGGTCGGCGTTTGCCTCGACGCAACCTCACCGATTGCCGCCACGTGCCGCCACTGCTCTGCTCATCCTTTTCACGGACCTCGCCCCTGGTTTTGAGGCCGAAACGGGAGGAAACTTGTCTCACGACCAAACCCCGGTTTTGAGGCCCAAACCGAGAAACTAGCCGTCCATTGCCTGAGTTTTGTGGCCCAAACTCAAAAACCCGCCAGCGCCCAGGTTTTGAGGCCCAAACCTGGAAACCATCCTCAGCCCGAGTTTAGTGGCCCAAACTTGGCAAACCCGCAGCACCCAGGTTTTGTGGCCCAAACCTGGAAACCGTCCACCGGATGGTTTTTCTGTGGTTCAACCACCAAATCGACGCCGTAGAGGGGATGCACCGCCCGTGCACCCCGTCCACCGACACGTGTCCCCAGGACCTCGACCTGAGCAACACCATGCCCCGCAAGTCTTCGCTCGTCACTGTCCCAGGCTGGCAGCCACCATAGCTGATCCTCAGGCCACCGGTCCCTCAGTCCAAGCCTCACGTCCGCCCTTCACCGCTCTCGGTCCATCGGCACAACACGTCTCTACTTGACCTTCACCTTGCCTTCGATCACTGTCTCCGTGCTCGACACCTGCACAACACAAGCCAAAGAACATGCACATCAAACCCGTTGACAATCACTCATCACTCAAGATCCGGCATACACCCATGTATCCGTAGATGACAGTGAGGAACAAGGCTAGGCTAGTAGCCCAAGGTTTTTGCCAGAAAGAGGGGATAGACTATGAGGAAACCTTTTCCCCTGTAGCTCATTTAGAAACAATTAGGATCCTTCTAGCCTTTGCTGCTTTGAAGGATTTTATGCTTTACTAGATGGATGTCAAGAGTGCTTTTCTAAACGGGTATATAGAGGACGAGGTCTATGTTAGGCAACCCCCTGGTTTCGAGGATCCCAAGTTTCCAAACAATGTTTTCAAACTTTCAAAAGCTTTATATGGTTTGAAACAAGCAACGAGAGCCTGGTATGAGTGTTTGAAAAACTTTTTGCTCTCCAAGGGTTTCAAAATGGGATGGGTAGATAAGATTTTGTTTCTCCTCAAGCAAGGCAATGCCACCCTTTTAATTCAAATTTACGTGGATGATATCATCTTTGGTGGCTCCTCTCATGCACTTTTTGCCAAGTTTGCAGATACTATGAGCAGGGAGTTTGAGATGAGTATGATGGGTGAGTTGACCTTCTTCCTTGGGTTGCAAATCAAGCAAACCCAAGACGGGACGTTCGTGCATCAAGGCAAATACACGAAGGACATCCTGAACAAGTTTGACATGGGCGAGGCCAAGTCTCTTACAACGACCATGGCGACGACTATGGTGATGGACGCAGACCAAGACGGAGAGGCTGTGCACTAGGAGGAGTACAGGAGCATGATTGGCTCCCTCTTGTACTTGATGGCGATGAGGCCAAACATACACTTCGCAGTGTGTCTGTGCGCTCATTTTTAGGCATCCCCTCGGACATCCCACAAGCAGGCGGTCAAGCGCATGATGAGGTACCTCTGATACACTCCTGAGTTCAGACTTTGACACTCTTCTTCTTTGACCCATTCGCTTTGTGGTTACTACGATGTGGATTTTGCCGGCTGTCGGCTTGAGCGCAAGTCTACTTCTGGGACTTGTCAGTTTCTTGGCTCTTCGCTTGTTTCGTGGTCTTCTCGCAAGTAGTCTAGCGTAGCCTAGTCTACCATCGAGGCCGAGTATGTTAGTGCCGCTTCTTGTGCTTTGCAGCTTTTATGGATGGTTGCTACATTGCGTGATTTTGGTCTAGATTTCAGTCGGGTTCCTTTGCTTTGTGATAGCACTTCTGCCATTAGTGTAGCAAAGAACCCTGTTCTTCACTCCAAGACCAATCACATCGATGTTCGCTTTCACTTTGTCGCGTCCTGTCTTTTACCAAGCCTTTGGACCTCTCAACTTTTGGAAGGTTGAGAGGTGAGCTTGGTGTGTGTTTCCCCTTTTAGATGGGGGAAGCATTTTGCTTGTTGTACCATAGACTGACTCTCTGATACCCTTTTGATTTGGGTTTTCTGACTTAGTCTAGGCTTTTTGCTCCGATTGTCTCTAAATTAGTATTTGCATGCATCTTATCATGTATACATCTTGCATTTTCGAGCTTCATGTCTATAATCTTTAGAATGAAATTTTGCTCTGAATAGTTTGCTCCGATGCTATATGATGATGCTTGTAGCTTAGGCTCTTTTTGATCACACTATACATGTTGTGAGCTAAGATACTTTTATGAATGGTGAATATGCTTAATTAAACATAAAACTTGAAACATGTTCACCATTGAGACTAGCACTAGCATGCTTAGAATGTGTTGAGGTCACTTGTGCTATTTCATATATGCTAGGTTGTTATGTCTCTTGCTCTGAGTCATTCACTTGCTTGGCATGTTCATATTCTGCTTAATTTGAACCAAGTCTAAGTGAATTTGAAAAGATCGAGATGGGATTGCTTTATCGGCACATCACGGTATCGAGACTGTTTCTCATTGCACATTGAGTAAAACTTCAGCCGTGTAGTGTAAGAACGAAATCGATGCTTCAAGCTTCGCTTATGCATAGGCTTAGCTCGATTGAAAAGTTAGGCAATGATAAGCTTTCAACATCTCGCAATCATATGCTAAATCTGATCTTGTGTTAAGAAACAACTGGATATCTCCGATAAAATTTTATCAACACAAGTCTATGTTTCATTTTGTAACATGATGATTGAACTTTGCTAGGAGTAGTTCACCATGTATACATGTTTAGCACTTGTCTGACTTGTCTATACATGTTTAGTGCTATTTTGATGGTGAATCCCCTTTCTAAATGGATAAAAACTGCTCACTAAGCTTAATTGTTCATATTTCATATTATGTGATCAGTTTGAGCCTTTGCTAGCATTTTTGCTTGTTGCTAAGTTGTCGGATCAGCACTCTTTAGAGCATTCTTTCACTCTAACGACTATATACCTGAAGCTGCTGACTTGCATTTTAGGTTCATGAAGGACCGAAAATGCTAAAGCAAGGCGACTAGAGGGGGGGTGAATGGGAGCCTAAAAATTTCTTTCGAAATTCCAGCCTCTGTCCCAACAAAATCAACCCCAAAAGCTTCGGACTCAAGACTGATGCCCACGACCCTCAGAAAAAGGGTGGATGATCCCTAGAATCACAGCGAGGCACCAAACAAGAGAGCAATCCAAAACTCCCAAAACTCCGAGTAAAGTTCGTACCCAAAAGACCCACTCTCAAACATAGATGGAGGGCAACGTCGGGAAATCCCTAAATACCTATGGTAACACGTAGTAAAGATAGGTAGAGAGGTTCCTAGGTGAACTCTAGGAGCAAACGAGAAGTCCGGAAACGAAGCGGAAAAGCCGGGAGAGCAAACGCACTAAAACGCAACCTACAGCAGGTTCCTGGACAGTTCGGACTGCTGGTCCCGGACTGTCCGCGCCAGGAGCGGACAGTACGTGAAAACCTGGCGGACTGTCCGCTGATCCAGTTGCAAAAACAGCAACGCTGCTGGACCCTCCCTGCTCAACTCGCGGACTGTCCGCGCCTTATATGGCGGACTGTCCGCCGGTCACTAGGCCGAACACAGTTTTCACTACGCTGAACTCTTATGGCCGAGCCCCGATGGCTGGACAGTCCGCCACCGTCCAGAATGCCCAAAAACCGCACGGGACAAAACCATTATCGATTGGATCTTCATTAAATCGAACGGGGCTGCAACCAAACTTCTCCAAAGTGTTCTTCTATGTGTTGGGAAGCTAATCCTAGGATATCATCGCTCCAAACCAACTAATCCATGAGAAATCGGAAGAACACTAGAAAAGGGGAAGAACGAAGAACGAACGCGATTTCGACCCGATCTATATGCTCGGGAGGTTAGAGAAGAAATCCTTCGGTGGAAAGAAGGAACTCACGACATAGAACAATCTGATTCAAACGGAATCACAAATCGTCTCGCAGAGAGGAAGAACGAGGCAAATCTCCGGGAGGGGAAAAACCGAAACGCGAAGAACAAAAACGCGAATTCGATCCAAAATCGAGACAGCCAAGAGGGGAACGAAATTGATCCTTGGATTGCTACAAGATGATGAATTGTGTAGCACATGATGTCGGGTTACAAGCCACTCCTCGCAACAACAAAGCGTGGATGGCGAAAAGCTCAGGAACAAGAGCCAACAATCTCCTCTAACCCTAGCCTCCTCTCACATGAACAAAATGAGAGTGACACCTCCAAGGATGGGCTGCCCTAACCAGCCCCCTCACATATATATAGGCGCACGTCCAAAGACCAAAACGCCCTCACATGAAGCACTGACCCAAATACCCCCTAGGGGTAAAACCGTCCAACTTGGTCATTCTTCATCCGACGGCCACGCGCCTTCTCATCCTTCGCTTCGTCTCGACGCAAGCTCCAGGATGCCGCCACGTGCCGTCACCGTCGACCACCGCGCCTTCCTCACCGATAGCTTCGCCGCAACGCAAGCCTCTCGATGCCGCCACACGTCGACCGTTCCACATAGGAACCTCCGCCCGGTTTTGAGGCCCAAACCGGTAAACCCGCCAGCCTAGGTTTTGAGGCCGAAACCTAGAAACCGTCCACCCCAAGTTTTGAGGCCCAAACTCGGAAACCCGCCACCCCGAGTTTTGAGGCCCAAACAAGGAAACCGTTGATGGTAGCTTTTTGAGGCTCAACTACCGAACCCGCGTCGTAGACAGAGTGTGGTTCTCACACCCCGACCATCGGCACCGATGCCGATGCATGTCCAGCCTCCACACCGGGCACAACGCCTTCGCCTTCCTTCTTGACTCGGCCGACGGCACTTGCACCGCACGCAAACCCGCGTCCGACCTCCCGCCAAGTGCCACGACGCCATCGTCTTCCTCCCGACTTGGCCGATGCATCGCACATCCCCATGTGCTCTTGCTCGTCGATGCCACGTGCTAGCTACCATAGCTGGTCCTCCGGCCTCTCGGTCCGTCGGTCCAAGCCTCACGTCCGCCCTTTACCGCTCTGGGTCCATCGGCATGGCACGTCCGCCGCACGGCACACCCATTCTTCACCGCTCCCGGTCCATCGGCATGACACGTCTCTACTTGACCTTCACCTCGCCATCAACCACTGTCTCTGAGCTCCACACCTGCACATCAACATAGCCAAGAGACACATGTTGCACACGCACACCAACACATGAAACACACCACAACTCAAGGCCACCGGTTAGTCATAAACATTAAGCGCATATGAAATAATGACTCAACCGGGAAAAGCCTCAAACCTTCCTCACAAATGTCAATCATTCATCATATATGTTGTCAATCTCCCCCTTGATGAATGCATTGACTAACAATAAAACCACAAAGGAAGGGTTTGAAGGCAAGCCTCATCCAAGTGCCCAAAAGCCAAGCAAAAGCAAACACAAGACCACTTGAGATGAGGAAGGATCATGAAAACTCCAAATAAAAGCTCTCGGTCCTAAAAGAAATGGGAAAAGCGGGCAAAGCCTCCACACAACTGAAGAGTCAAGTGAAAACAAGAGTCTCATGAAATCCCAAAAGGCACTCAAAAACCAATCTCAAATAAATTGTCAAACAATCATCACAAAAGAAACCAAGGTTCTTATCAACTTGGAAGGTTCTTATCCACTTTTGTTTCAAAATTTCTCCCCCTTTATGATTGAATTGACAAAAGCCAGGCACAAGAGACAGTGTGAGATGCCAAAACCGAAAACTTGGTCCCCAAAGACATGGGCAACGGCTCAACGCAACCAAGCAAAATCCAAGCAAGACTCCACAAAAGAGTGAAAACTCAGACAAAGAGCGAAAGACTTGGTTCCCAAAGACATGGGCAACGGCTCGACGCAACCAAGTAAAAAATGAGCTAGCCCTCAAGAAGAGGCAGAAAAGGCTCAACACCACTAGCTCAAAGATCAGATCACCAAAAAAAACTGCTAGTCCCTCAAGATAGAGGCAAAACAGCTCAACACGACTAGCAGGCTCGATACCAATTGAGAAAAACACAAAGACAAGCTCAATACCAATCGGAACACGAACATCCGGAGCACGTGGAGAAGCAGCAAAGCAAAAGCGACTCCCTCTGAAAGCAAGCCTATACACAAAGGCTATGCATCAAAGCTTAGGACACCAAATGCACTGCATACCCATTGAACACTTCTTACCAAAGGAGGCACAAAAAGGATACTAATTAAAAGATCATAAAAGAGCTAAACTCCCTCTAGCTCAAAGCTCTCCTGAAAATGCACAACTCTCTCATTTGTGCCAACACACAACCTCCCCTTGCAAACAACTTCTCCCCCTTGACAAAAGGGAACATGTTGAGGGGTTTTGACATTTCTCCACAAAGTTGACACAAACACAAGACAAGTCATCAACCAAAAGCATATGGGGGCAGTGAAAAGCATTGGAAGTGACCACGAAGAGTATCGGAGCTGGGGGTATGTACACTAAGCTAAAAATGAATGATATGCACAATGCAACGGCTTCAAGTGTATAGAAATCAGAAGGAAAAGATGCTCAAAAGGGTGTTGTCCTGAAAGTGTAGCAACCAATACACATGCTAGCAAAGGCTCAAACTGATCAAATGAATACGAAATATGAACAATTGAGCATATGAGCAGTTTTAAGCCATTTGAAAAGGAGTTCACCAATAAAATAGCACTAAGCATGAATAGACAGGAAATCAACCAGTGCTAACTCATGTATAAAAGGTGAACTACCCCTAGCAAAGTTCAAACATCATGCCATAGAATGAAGCATAAACTTGTGTTATTTTTCAAATTTTATCGGAGATTGCAGCGGTATTAACACAAGTTCAAATTTAGGCATGTGATTGCAAGAGGTTGAAAGCATGTTCATTGCCTAACTTTTCAACCGGGCTAAGCCTATGCAACAAAAGCAATCGGAAGCTTAAAGCACCGGTTTCGGTCTTACACTACACGGCTCAAGTTTAACTCAATTGTGCAATGAGAAACAGTCTCGATATCGTGAGGTGCTGACACATGCAATCCCATCTCGATCTTTTCATTTCACTTAGACTTGTATCAAATTTTAAGCACAAGGTAAATATGAACAATCCAAGCAAGTGAATGACTCGTTGCAAGAGACATAGCAACCTAGCATACAAAAGAGAGCACAAGTGATCTCAACACATCCTACCCATGCTAGTTGCCACTCTCAATGGTGAACAAATTAAAGGTTTCATAGTTGATTAATCAAGTTCACCATTTGCAAAAATAGCTTAGCTCATAACATGTATCAAGTCAACAAAAAGAGCCTAAGCTACAAGCATCGTCATGAATAAACAAAGCATACCAAAAAAAGAAAAGTCTCATTCTCATTACTATATACATGAAGCTCTAAAATGTACTAAATACATGATGAGATGTATGCAAAAGCTAGTCTATCAAAATCAAAGCAAAACTAGCCTAAAAAGGAAGACCCAAAACAAAAGGGGTATCAGAGAAGTCAAACTACGATACAACAAGCAAAATGCTTCCCCAACTAAAAGGGAAACACACACCAAACTCACAAGAAAGGAGTCAAGAAACGCTCAAGCGACCAGCCAGCAAAAACCACATCGGAAAGACCACACAACAAAAGGGTCGGAGAAGAAGAGTACCAAAACCCGAACTCAGAAGTGTGTCGAAGGTACCTCATGAAGCGCTTGACCGCCTGCTTGTGTGATACCCGAGAGGACGCCTGCCACGTCGAAGTCATCTCCACCTCACCAGATGTTGTCCCTCCCTCAGGTGGAGCTAGTGCTCACTAGAGAGCTGCTCAAACGGAACTCCAAGTCAGGGAAGAAGTGGGATCAGGTCCGTGAGCCGAAATGCTCTCTCCAGGCTCCTGTTCTCCTGCAAGCTCAAAGGCAGAAGAAACACAAGGCATTGTCTTGTCGAGTGTGACCTCAAGGTCTCCACAAAACGGTTAGTCACATAGTAAGCATAAGGTGAACTCTCAACAAAAAGAGGCCTACCTATGAATGATACCGCAAGGAGATCTGAACTCAAACTAGTCAAGACTATCATGCAATAGGACAAAACACTATATAGAAAAATGCATCCTAGAGACATGATCATCCCAAACACAGCCTAAACCTCAACACATGCTACAATGCAAGATTATGATAGCAAAATATCCAGAAGCATGTAAAATGATAAAAGTGTGCAAAGGCTAGTGCTCGAACTAAACATATCAACAGGGTACATGTAGCTAACCAAAAATAGCACCTGAAAAGTGACACCTAATGAACATCATACCACTACAAATAAAGCTCATGGTGAAATATGGTAAAACATGGCACAATGTTCATAAGGATCACAAACTAGCATGAAAAGTGGATTAGCCACCAAAGCTGTACCCAAAGCTAGCATCACATGATATACAAGATAGCACATGCTAGACTAAAACAAAACATGATACAAAAGAAAATGTACATGCAAGAACCATACACGTGAGCACATGAAAGACCATCTCATACCACAAGATATAGATCATGGATGTACAAGGTATGAGTGTATAAGAAAGCTCACCAAACTGCAAAAGCCTCTTTGGAGGCAATTCTAAGCGGGGTGAAGAGAACCACCAAATCTTGGTCACATCTAAAAGACCAAGTCCCATCAGGCGCATGTTCTCCACCCCGTATCCTCATACCTACACACAGGAGGACAAAGTAACCAGACTCTTGGATCCCGAAGGGTTAGCAAGCATGTACTTAGGAACCCAAGACTTGGTCACATATCTCAAAGGACTCAACTTATCATGTGGGTTAGCATGATGCAAATGTTGGTTCAAATTCAATTTTAACACATCCTTGGAAGCATTCCTAAAAAGGACAACTCGAGGAGAAGAACGAGTCGTACGACGGGAAAAGAGGCAAACATCTTCCAAGGTTTTTTGAGAAGAACGAATAGAAGCACCATGAGAAGGATGACATGGACCAACACAAGAAGCACTAGAAGCATGTCCACGACCAAGACCTAACCCACTATAAAAGGAGTCATAAAACCCATCAACAAAGAGGGGCTTCTTACTAGGAACACAAGTATTCATGCCATGAGAAGGGCTATGAACCACCAAGTTCCTAGGAGAGCGAGATTGGCACAAGCGTTTGGCAAGCCGATCGCAAAAGCTTTCTTGATGCCCATCTTCTAACAAAAAGAGCAATGGTACAAAGTCCTATTGGCGGCACACCATTCTCCGACAAGTGAGAAGGCACACCTATGAAAGAGCTATTCGTGAAGGACCGAGAACTCTGTCAGAAAGTGTGACAGAACCGACCAATTTATACCAGATTAAGCACCGAATCGCTGCTTGCGCAGAGACTACAAGTACTTAAGCTCGTATAAACCCGGTAGTCCGGAAATCTCGAAGGATTTCAAGTCGTTCAACTTTAACCAAGATCGTAATAGATTAGCGTACATGTCCACGATCTACATTCAGTTCGCACATAGTTCAAATACATCGGAGTTCAACAGTTATTACAAACCATAGTTTGAATTCAAAAGCGGAAGAGACATAGTTTTGAAACACAAGTCCTTAGTTCACAATACAGTGCCATATGCTTGATCAGTCCACAAAAGCATCAGGGAAGATAAGAGTTGACCATGCCCATGGTCTAGTCACTGCCCTCGACGGGGTACAGACAGTTCTCGCAATAGCCGAAGAAACATTGCCCATCTGCAACAACAAGGGATAAAACCCTGAGTACGAGAAGGTACTCAGCTAGACTTACCCGTCATAAACCAGAAATAATTGACACCAAGGATTATGCAAGGCTGTATCTGGGTTTGGCCACACTTACCTTTTTGCATAAAAGCATTTTATTATGAAATAATCATCATTAGAATATTAGCAGTCACTTTTATGTAATCAGCCTGATTATCTAGATTTGCACCTGATCTAGAGCAAACACTTGACTACTTAATCAAGCAAGAGTGACTATTTCATTAATAGCCTTTCAGATTCACCAACCATAACTATCATTAATTCCATATATTACTACGGTAACACATGCTCAGTCAAGTTACTCACTAACCAGGAGCGATGGCGATTATAATCGATTCCTACCAGCTGGGGACAAGATGTCGCACACTCGCCCGACACACCCTGCCAGGTGGCCGTTGGCGACCACTTCAGGAGGTTCGAGAACCCAAATGCGGGACGGCCATGGACCCTTCTACACCGGGGGTTATCTCAATGCCAGGTCGCTCAAGCTATTAACTGCCCACGGTCATGCCAGGTCGATCAGGCCCTGCCTGCCCTCGGACCATGCCAGGTCGATCAGAATAGTTGCCCACGGTACATGTAAGGCCCTGGGTGTTAGGCGTCAACGTCTCCATCACCGGCTCGAAAAACCTTACTCGGCTTCACGGGAGGTACTCCGACCTACTCCGTTAAGTGATTGACGCGTTCAAAATGACTGAGGTGTGCCTTCGTCGGGTCCTAATCGACACAGACGGGAGACTACTAGCACACAGAACCCATGTCCTGCTGCTCCTACATCCCGCCCGGTCTCAGATTAATTATCACATGGTTATAACCACGATAGCACGAGGCTAGTCATGATCAGTATCCACCTATATGCGGGAGACAGGAAATCACCCGACTTTTACCGGTCTAAGCAGGCTAAGCATATACGAGCCTAGACCTAAACAGGGATATCAAGATATATTGCAGGTGGACAAGGATAAGTAACAATGCACCAACGGTAGCAATCAATTCCTACAACCTAATGCATCATCCATCATCAGGTTAATTAGAAAACGTTTGCAAACCGTAGGAGTTAGAATGCTCCGGGGCTTGCCTCGCTCGAAGTCGGCGGGGCGGTGATCACGGCACTCCGGCAGATCCTCCGCGTCCCTTCCGGAATCCTCTCCTCGGGTGTCTCCTCCTGACGCTGCTCCTCCGGCGTCTCCTGGGCTTCCACTACCGATCCTGCATGATGCGGTACATGAATGAATAACATGAATGCACATGGGATGCATGGTGATGCAACATGGAGTAACCATTTAGGAGATAAGCACATGTCATCTACTGCTACTCACTTACTTAATTTAACATACTACTTACTAAGTCTTGTTGTCACCACATCAAAGTTGCTTAACGGGTTTGTTAACCTCTAGCCAGAGCTAGACTAACTCTAAACAAACCAACCTATAACAGCAACCCATCCTAGACAGCTTCACAAAACTCTATAAAAATTACTGGAGATTAACAACACTTAATCTAATCCTCTGTCCAAATTTCACCCCATTTGGACCTAGACTCTACCCCTATGAAAAAGACAAATCCTATCATGAAAAGGTGCTTTGAACTACACCCCCTAGCACAAAGTGTCAAATAACAGATTTCATAATTTTCTTCTGAACTTCTTAGCACAAGAGCAGTCAGTAAAAATTACCAAGCTCATGCTTTTCATATTTTAATTACTACAAAATAAACAAGAAAACAGCATTTAATCATTTTAATTACTACTGCCAAATTATTTCACAGAGCATCCTCATTTTACATTTTTCCCAGAAACTATTCCTCAACACAAACCTAACAAAACAAGAATCACATTTTTCTGAGATAAATACAAATTACTATGCATTTAACAAGATTTCAGCCTAAACATAAATTAAATATAACTACACAGAAAATCACCACAAACTGGACATATTATATTTTTCATGCATAGACCTCAACATAACAAACCTAACAAAACTTGTTTCACCTTTTAGCATTTATATTTAGCAAGATATGAATTAAACAAGCATTACAACAATTTCTGGAAACTATTAAACAAACCCTGAAAAACATTCAAACCTAAACTGCTACGTGCACCCAAACCAGTGCACACGGACGAAACCTGACTCACTGACGCGCGGGCCCTCGAGTCAAACTGACCCCACCTGACATACACACAGAGCAGAGCCCGACGTTGACCATGGCGCCGTTCACCGTCGGCGACTCCTCCGGCGAAACGGACAACCGGCGGACTCCCCTCGACCTTCCGCACCCGGCGGTACCCCTATCTAGCCCGGCGCATGCTCGGATAGAGCTCGCCGTCGACGATGGCGGACACGGCGGCGCGGGCGAGCTACGCCGGCCGACTCCGGCCACGACGAGCTAAGCGGACTCCCGAATCCTACTCCGGCGACCTTCGTAAACCTAACCGAGGCTCAGAAGCCCGGGCGCAAGCTCCGAGCACCCATGTCCACGGCGGTGCCACTCCGGCGACCTTAGCAAGCGGCGGACGACGGCGTACTCGCGCTTCCAGACCCTAATCGGCCTAACCATCACCACCACTAGCTCCAGCATACCGAGGCGATTCGCGAACGCTAGCTAGGGCAGATGGTTGAGCTCGGGAAGAGGGGGCCACGGCGGACCGAGCGCGCCGGCCATGGCGGTCATGGCGGACGGCGGCGTTCCGCGGGCTTTAACCCTAATCGACCAAACCAACACCCTCTACCCTCTCCTCGGACCTCACTAACCCCTAAACGAGCGCTAGGGTGACACGGAACCACGGGACGGAGGCCGGCCACGGCGGACCGAGCTCGGCGGTCATGGCGGTCATGGCGGCGGCTCGTCCCGAGGCTTACCTAGGGCTTCCTAGAGAGCGCTAAGGACAGCACGGGGTGCGGGGGCTCACGGCGAAGCTTGGTGGTTGGATGGATGGTCGCGCGCGGCGGCAGGACGGCGGTGAACGGCGGCGGCTTTCCCCTTCTTCCACTCGGGTCTCCGGCCGATAGGACTAGAGCGAGAGCGAGAGGGAAGAGGAGCGCGCGACAGAATGGAGGGAGTGTTCGGACAGGCGAGGCGGGGCTGGCTTTGCCGCTTGCCACGCCGGCGCGGGACGCTGGCTTGGCCGGCCGTCGAGCGCCACGCGGCGGCCGATCCTGGCGCGGTCGGCCACGACGCCGCGCGCGCGCGCGGCGCACACACGGCACGGATCCCGGCACACAGTTCGCCATCAGGCCGACTGACGGGCAGTTTTTGCACGCGATTAACTCCAACCCTCGGTGAAACGCTAAACCACTTGCTCCTTTACTAACTTAGGCTACATGTCACACTACAACTTTGGTTCAAGTTGGTCTCGGTTCGGCCTAGATTGCTCCCAAGAAAGCTCCAAGATTGGCTCCCTCCACACGTCTGGTCAGTAGAGACTTAGAAAATTTCCTAAGTCCCAACTCCCTCAATCTGCCTTGTGGGTCCTAAAACACCTTTTAAACCCATTTTCATGGGTTGGGCTTAAAACTTTTGTTCTACTCTAAATTCTACACACTTTTGGTTAAGGGCCCCACAGCCATGCAAAGCTTCTATCAAGAAGGTCTTAGTTAGTCAAACAAAGGACTCCTAGGGCTCTATCAAGCAACTAGGTTAGAGACTTGGTTAGCCAACATGACCAACATAACCTAGCTTCATTTTGACTCCCCAACAAGGTTCAACTACTTAGAGACTTAAGCACTCCACTAACAAGACAAACAAGCATTCCAACAAGCATAGCATTACAAAAGCTCACATGAAATGACACTTACTAAGAAAGAATGCAACATGAGATGATGATGCTTTATGCTCATGAGATGTCAAGTTATGCACTTAGGGTTGCTTAACACCTAGGGTGTTACAGCCCTCCCCTCCTTAAAGGAATCTCGTCCCGAGATTTAAGTTACTAACCATTTCTTAAAGAAGTGGGGATATACTTCTCTTAGATAGTCTTCTGTTTCCCAAGTGGCATCTCGATCATCTTGCTCACTCCAAGATACCTTATACTGCTTCACTATTCTTCCGCGAGTTATCCTGTCTTTTTCATCAAGCACTCGGTGCGGCTCTACTGAGTAAGTGAGGTCGGATTGTAACTTGATGTTGGCCGGTTGTACTTCCTCTTCTGGAACTCGAAGACATTTCTTTAATTGTGACACATGGAATACAGGGAATATAGCCTTTAAATGTTCAGGTAACTGTAGTTGATAAGCCACTTCTCCCTTCCTTTCCATTATCCTGTAGGGTCCCACAAACCTTGGCGCTAACTTTCTTTTCACGCCAAAACGTCTAACTCCTTTCATGGGTGATACTTTTAAATACACATAGTCACCCACTTTGAATTCAAGCGGCCTTCTTCGCTTATCGGCATAGCTTTTCTGTCGGGACTGTGCCGCTGCGATATGTTGTTGAATTATTCTAACTTGTTCTTCTGCTTCCCTAACGAAGTCAATTCCATAGTAGCGACGTTCTCCTGGTTCAACCCAACTCACTGGTGTTCTGCATCTCCTGCCATACAGAGCTTCGAAAGGTGCCATATGAATGCTTTCTTGATAACTGTTGTTGTAAGCAAATTCTGCTAATGGCAACCACTTCTCCCAAGATCCCTTCGCGGATATCACACATGCTCTCAACATATCCTCTAAAACCTGATTTACCCTTTCAGTTTGCCCTGACGTCTGGGGATGGTAAGCTGAACTATGGATTAACTTAGTACCTAATTCCTTTTGCATTTTCTCCCAGAATGGTGCAGTGAACTGTGTTCCGCGATCCGAAACTATGACTTTGGGTATACCATGCAATCGGACAATCTGATTGATATAAATCTCTGCATAGTCTGGGCTCGATAACAAGTTTTAACTGGTATGAAATGAGCGGTCTTGGTGAGACGGTCTACTATTACCCATATTGAATTGTTTCCCTTCTGAGTGGTAGGCAACCGGTGATAAAATCCATACTCACTTCTTCCCACTTCCATTCAGGTATTGATAAAGGTTGAAGTGTTCCGGCTGGCTTCAGGTGAATGGCCTTCACTCGACACACGTGTCGCATCTGGCTACATATGCGGCAATTTCCTTCTTCATTTTGGTCCACCAAAATCTTGGACGCAAATCTTGATACATCTTAGTGCTCCCGGGATGGATAGACAATTTAGAAAGATGAGCCTCATCCATAATCTGATTTTTGAGTTCCCTATTCTTGGGTACCACTAAGCGATTATCAAACCATAACACTCCCTTATCATCAACTCGGAAATGTTTTACGGGTTCAGTGGCAGCTCTTAGCTTTCCTTGATATAATAGATTCCCTTGTCTGTTTTCTGCCCTTCTAGAATCTGATCAACTAAGGTGCTCTGCAGCTCGATGTGACGCAAGATCACAGGGTGTACGAGACTAAACTCGTCCTCTGGTTGTAACCTCAAGTTATTACAATGCGACTTCCGACTTAGAGCATCAGCAACTACATTTGCCTTTCCTGGGTGATAATGTATCTGCAAATTATAATCCTTAATCAACTCAAGCCATCTTCTCTGCCTCATATTCAGTTCAGGTTGAGTAAAGATATACTTGAGACTTTTGTGGTCCGTGTACATGTTACAGACGTTACCAAGCAGATAATGTCTCCATATTTTTAGAGCGTGTACCACAGCAGCTAATTCCAAGTCATGCGTAGGATAATTAACTTCATGTTTTCTCAACTGACGTGAAGCATACGCAATCACTCTGCCTTCTTGCATAAGAACACAACCTAAACCAACTTTCGATGCGTCGCAGAAGACATCAAACGGCTTCTCGATATCTGGTTGAGCTAAGACAGGAGGCAGTGGTAATAGTTTCCGCAAGGTACGGAAAGCTGTTTCACACTTCTCTGTCCACTCAAACTTCTGATCCTTCTGAAGCAAACTTGTCATGGGCTTGGCAATCTTGGAGAAATCGGGAATGAAACGACGATAATACCCTGCTAAACCGAGAAACTCCGAATCTCCCCAACCGAAGTTGGAGCTTCCCAATCCATTACTTCTTGTACTTTGCTAGGGTCCACAGAGATTCCTTCTTCTGACAGGATGTGACCAAGGAATTGTACTTGCTTCAACCAAACTCGCATTTACTAAACTTAGCGTAAAGTTTATGTTCCCGGAGTCTTGTCAAGACGATCCTCAAATGTTCTGCATGGTCGTCCGGGTTCTCAGAATAAACCAAAATATCATCAATGAACACCACTACAAACTTATCTAGTTCTGGCATGAATACCGAGTTCATCAAACTCATAAAGTAAGCTGGAGCATTTGTCAGTCCAAAAGACATGACTAAATACTCGTATAGGCCATATCTGGTTGAAAAAGCAGTCTTTGGGATATCTTGTGGTCGGATTCTAATTTGATGATAGCCTGATCTCATCGATCTTGGAGAATACTTTGGCTCTGGATAACTGGTCAAACAAAATATCTATCCGTGGCAACGGATATTTGTTCTTAACGGTCACGGCATTAAGCGGTCGATAATCCACACACATCCGTAGAGACTTGTCCTTCTTCTTGACAAACAAGCTGGGCATCCCCACTCTGACACACTAGGTTGAATGAACCCTTGTCCAAAAGTTCCTTAATCTGAGTTTTGAGTTCGGCTAATTCATTGGGCGGCATACGATAAGGTCTTCTCGAGATCGGTGCAGTCCCTGGTAACAGCTCAATGGTAAACTCTACAGCCCGCTTGGGCGGTAAACCCGGCAACTCATCTGGAAAGACGTCTGGGAAATCCCGAACAACTGGAATTTTTGACAGGTCCTCTATAGATAAGGTACAAGATAGATCAACAAAATCAGCCCCTCGAGGAAGAGAGATACGTAACTTGTTGTCCATCCTTGGATCAGACAAGGTAAGAGTTCTTCCTGCAGTGTCTAACACCGCTTTCCACATACTCATCCAACTCATTCCTAGGACTACATCCATACTGAGCCCTGGCAAAACTACTAAATTAGCCCCAAACTTATGCCCTCCGATGTCGATGGTTGCATCACGGACCATCTGCCTAGACAACACACTACTCCCCACAGAGCTTACGCGAAACCCATAATCCATTTCAGACACCTCTTGATCATGCTTTTGTGCAAATGCTTTACTCATGAACGAATGCGATGATCCAGTATCAAACAAAACAACTGCAGGATGAGATATGGTTAACAACACATACCAGCAGTCACGGGTTCTCCAGCACGAGCTTCTTCAGCGGTCATGTTGTGCAGGCGTGCGGGGTAGTTGGCCTGTTGCTTCTTTGGGTAGGGGCAGTATCTTGCGAAGTGCCCCTCTTGGTTGCAGTTGTAGCATGGTCCCCGAACCAACGGTTTGTTCCCTGAAGAACTGCCTTGACCTCCACGAGCCTGAGCAGCAGCTATCTTGTATGGCTTCTGATTGCGCTGAGCTTGTGGCTGATTCTTCTTCTTCTGCGGCGGCTAAAACGTGCCCCCGGCTGGTGGTCGATACGGTTTCGCTGAGCTGGTGGTCCTCTGGGTTGTGGTGATCCTGATTCAAAGGTCCTCTTCCGGGCCTTGCTAGCAGCATGCTTGTTGTTATGATTCTCTTGAATCAGACAGTCACTTATGAAGTCACTGAAATTGGTACGGGATGATGTACCCACTGACTTTCCCATTTTAGTATTCAAGCCTCTCTTGAAACTAGCAATCTTCTTAGCGTCTGTGTCAACGAAGTCTGGGACATAACGAGCCAGTGAATTGAATATGTGATGGTACTCCGTAACAGATCGAGTCCCCTGTGTCAGGTTCATGAACTCGGCCACCTTCATCTGGGTCAAACCCGGCGGAATGTAATGACCTCGGACAGCGGTAGTAAACACCCTCCAAGTGATGGGAACATTGGCAGGGTAGGTGGTGCGGTGATGTCCCCACCAAATTCCGGCTGGTCCCTGCAACTGGTGTGCGGCATATTCTGCTTTCAGTTCTTCTGTGAGCCTGAGCAAACGAAACTTCTGCTCCAGAGTATGCAGCCATTCTTCTGCCTCCAATGGTTCTGTAGCTTCCTTGAAGATTGGTGGTTTGGTATCCAGGAAATCCTTGAAAGAACTATATTGGTTCGGCTCAGGGCGTTGATGTCCCTGGGCCAAGTTCTCCCTCAGCAAAGCTTCGATGTTGCGCTGGCTTCCAAGAAATTGAGCAAAAAGTTGCTCAGCCGTCGGGGATGGAGGAGGTGGTGGATTGCGGTTTTCTCTGGGGTCCTCATTTCCACCACTACCGCCTGCTCCACTACGAGTTGTCGTCATCTGCATATAGGATAGTAAGCGACCATTAGGCGAAGTTGCAACTTGTAGAGAACAATAAATCATACCCACTGAAATTATTCGGAAACAATTCACCAAACAATGACAGAGGTACAATAAATTTCAATCCACATCGCATCAACACATACCAGATCACTTAACACATCATGCAAAAGATAACATAACATCCATCGTTTTGCCCATACATATGGGACTTTCCAAGGTCTCACACACATCACATAAGTCTGCTACCCATGCTTACATTCAGCCCAACACACCAAAAGATCGGGCGTGCCAACATACGCAAAAGACCATCTAGACGCTAAGCATACGATCTAGACTACTCTCTAGCGATCTCACCAACGTCACCGTCCTCACTAGACATATCTGAAGAACTACTAGAAGAACTACTCGGCTCCGGATCCTCCTGGGGAAGATGGGGTTCCTCTCATTCTCCCTGCGATGGATCTCCTCGTGCAGACGGTCGTTGTAGTCCTGCAGGTGATGGAGTTGCAGCTCTAGGTCTCCCACTCGCAACCTCAGCAGCCTGTTCTCCTCTGAAACACGAATGCCCTCAACACAAACTCCTCGAAGCGCCTCCTCAGTCTCCCTCATGACCGAGGCCAAGAAAGTAGTCGACCCCTGCTGAATGGCAAGCTGATGAGCAGTCTCCTGCTCCCTCTGAAGTGCCTGGTCTCTCTCTACTGTCAACTGAGCTAGCTGTGTAGTGAGGAGGTCTATCTCTGTAGTGTGCTCCTCCTCCTGCGGCGATGTTGTGCAGCCATCTCCTCGCTAAGATATGATCCAGATGATCATAGCTGCGTGACAGGCACCCATAAGTAGCCATCAGAGCAGCCATCGCACTCCCTGCTGGTCCAGCACAATGCTCCCTCTCAAGAGAGCTAGCCTCAAGTACGGTAACGCCTGGCTGACGCCACACTGCCTGGTAAGGGTCTGTCGTCGGGAAGATACTGGCGGTAGCTTGGGCAACCACCTCTGGATGGTCCTCCATGATGTCCCGGAGAACTGTGTATGCGACCCTGTTGGCTGCATCCCAGGGGGTCCTCCCCTGCAAAGCAAACACTCGACGGCACCAGACGTGATCCTGCTCATCGCGGCTGGGTACGTCCACCTCCACCGTGTACACGTGACGATCCTCTGACAACTGCACACGGTGCCAGTCGTACTGCGGCTCCTGGCCCTCCTGATATCCGACCAGGTGCAGAACTCTCCAGAGGATAGTGGGCATCCCAATTCTCCCAAAAAGTCCTCTGATCCCTCATCGGTCCATGGCCCCAGCATGTAGTTAGGCCTCTTGCCTCCCGTGGACTTGCGAGCAGTGCGCTTGGTGCGTGCCATCTGTAAGAAGTGTACCCACACATAGATTTTTATTAGTTTGAGAACAACTTTTATTAGAAAACGGGACGGAAACCATAAGGAAGGAAGTAAGATTAATGCAAGATTATATGATCATGATGCATGCACGTTTCATACGTCCTCACTGCCTAACAATCTAACGCTAGGCGGGGCATACACGCTCACTCATAACGTTAACTAAACGTACTACACGTTCGCAAGTTAGCATACCTGCAGAAACTCACTTCAGCCCTTCCCACAGTATGAATATCATGCACTGCGGAAATTTAAATCTAATACTCACTTAGGTGTACACCGGTATACACGTAAGCAGTATATGCACCCATCAGAAATTATTACTCCCACAATCAATACTTTCACATATACTTGTGTGGAAGGTATACGCGTCGTATCATATAAGCACTTCCCTAGATTGGCGGTTGTCCAATCATGCTCTCACAACTCTCATTACCTTTAGCGTAGAGGCAATTGATCCATACATTACTATTCCGAGGAATAGCATCCATACAATTTCACCCTTGCCGTATGGACGACAGAATAAACAGAAAATAAGTATGATGCACGACCCCCAAAGTTAGTACTTAAATAGCCACCTAAGTTCCTATTGGGCATAAGACTTGATCAATGGCACACCTAAATTTTTATAAGAAGGGTTTTTCAGACCTACTATAGCTACAAGTTTTGACAATGAAGGAATTTTATTTGAAAATACAGTTTTTCAAATAGAATCATGAACAGTAACGCTAACCACGCTCCGATGCCAGCTGTGACAGAACCGACCAATTTATACCAGATTAAGCACCGAATCGCTGCTTGCGCAGAGACTACAAGTACTTAAGCTCGTATAAACCCGGTAGTCCGGAAATCTCGAAGGATTTCAAGTCGTTCAACTTTAACCAAGATCGTAATAGATTAGCGTACATGTCCACGATCTACATTCAGTTCGCACATAGTTCAAATACATCGGAGTTCAACAGTTATTACAAACCATAGTTTGAATTCAAAAGCGGAAGCGACATAGTTTTGAAACACAAGTCCTTAGTTCCAATACAGTGCCATATGCTTGATCAGTCCACAAAAGCATCAAGGAAGATAAGAGTTGACCATGCCCATGGTCTAGTCACTGCCCTCGACGGGGTACAGACAGTTCTCGCAATAGCCGAAGAAACATTGCCCATCTGCAACAACAAGGGATAAAACCCTGAGTACGAGAAGGTACTCAGCTAGACTTACCCGTCATAAACCAGAAATAATTGACACCAAGGATTATGCAAGGCTGTATCTGGTTTGGCCACACTTACCTTTTTGCATAAAGCATTTTATTATGAAATAATCATCATTAGAGTATTAGCAGTCACTTTTATGTAATCAGCCTGATTATCTAGATTTGCACCTGATCTAGAGCAAACACTTGACTACTTAATCAAGCAAGAGTGACTATTTCATTAATAGCCTTTCAGATTCACCAACCATAACTATCATTAATTCCATATATTACTACGGTAACACATGCTCAGTCAAGTTACTCACTAACCAGGAGCGATGGCGATTATAATCGATTCCTACCAGCTGGGGACAAGATGTCGCACACTCGCCCGACACACCCTGCCAGGTGGCCGTTGGCGACCACTTCAGGAGGTTCGAGAACCCAAATCGCGGGACGGCCATGGACCCTTCTACACCGGGGTTATCTCAATGCCAGGTCGCTCAAGCTATTAACTGCCCACGGTCATGCCAGGTCGATCAGGCCCTGCCTGCCCTCGGACCATGCCAGGTCGATCAGAATAGTTGCCCACGGTACATGTAAGGCCCTGGGTGTTAGGCGTCAACGTCTCCATCACCGGCTCGAAAACCTTACTCGGCTTCACGGGAGGTACTCCGACCTACTCCGTTAAGTGATTGACGCGTTCAAAATGACTGAGGTGTGCCTTCGTCGGGTCCTAATCGACACAGACGGGAGACTACTAGCACACAGAACCCATGTCCTGCTGCTCCTACATCCCGCCCGGTCTCAGATTAATTATCACATGGTTATAACCCACGATAGCACGAGGCTAGTCATGATCAGTATCCACCTATATGCGGGAGACAGGAAATCACCCGACTTTTACCGGTCTAAGCAGGCTAAGCATATACGAGCCTAGACCTAAACAGGGATATCAAGATATATTGCAGGTGGACAAGGATAAGTAACAATGCACCAACGGTAGCAATCAATTCCTACAACCTAATGCAACATCCATCATCAGGTTAATTAGAAAACGTTTGCAAACCGTAGGAGTTAGAATGCTCCGGGGCTTGCCTCGCTCGAAGTCGGCGGGGCGGTGATCACGGCACTCCGGCAGATCCTCCGCGTCCCTTCCGGAATCCTCTCCTCGGGTGTCTCCTCCTGACGCTGCTCCTCCGGCGTCTCCTGGGCTTCCACTACCGATCCTGCATGATGCGGTACATGAATGAATAACATGAATGCACATGGGATGCATGGTGATGCAACATGGAGTACCATTTAGGAGATAAGCACATGTCATCTACTGCTACTCACTTACTTAATTTAACATACTACTTACTAAGTCTTGTTGTCACCACATCAAAGTTGCTTAACGGGTTTGTTAACCTCTAGCCAGAGCTAGACTAACTCTAAACAAACCAACCTATAACAGCAACCCATCCTAGACAGCTTCACAAAACTCTATAAAAATTACTGGAGATTAACAACACTTAATCTAATCCTCTGTCCAAATTTCACCCCATTTGGACCTAGACTCTAACCCCTATGAAAAGACAAATCCTATCATGAAAAGGTGCTTTGAACTACACCCCCTAGCACAAAGTGTCAAATAACAGATTTCATAATTTTCTTCTGAACTTCTTAGCACAAGAGCAGTCAGTAAAAATTACCAAGCTCATGCTTTTCATATTTTAATTACTACAAAAAAAAACAAGAAAACAGCATTTAATCATTTTAATTACTACTGCCAAATTATTTCACAGAGCATCCTCATTTTACATTTTTCCCAGAAACTATTCCTCAACACAACCTAACAAAACAAGAATCACATTTTTCTGAGATAAATACAAATTACTATGCATTTAACAAGATTTCAGCCTAAACATAATTAAATATAACTACACAGAAATCACCACAAACTGGACATATTATATTTTTCATGCATAGACCTCAACATAACAAACCTAACAAAACTTGTTTCACCTTTTTAGCATTTATATTAGCAAGATATGAATTAAACAAGCATTACAACAATTTCTGGAAACTATTTAAACAACCCTGAAAAACATTCAAACCTAAACTGCTACGTGCACCCAAACCAGTGCACACGACGGACCTGACTCACTCACTGACGCGCGGGCCCTCGAGTCAAACTGACCCCACCTGACATACTCACAGAGCAGGCCCGACGTTGACCATGGCGCCGTTCGCCGTCGGCGACTCCTCCGGCGAAACGGACACCACCGGCGGACTCCCCTCGACCTTCCGCACCCCGCGGTACCCCTATCTAGCCCGGCGCATGCTCGGATAGAGCTCGCCGTCGACGATGGCGGACACGGCGGCGCGGGCGAGCTACGCCGGCCGACTCCGGCCACGACGAGCTAAGCGGACTCCGAATCCTACTCCGGCGACCTTCGTAAACCTAACCCGAGGCTCAGAAGCCCGGGCGCAAGCTCCGAGCACCCATGTCCACGGCGGTGCCACTCCGCGACCTTAGCAAGCGGCGGACGACGGCGTACTCGCGCTTCCAGACCCTAATCGGCCTAACCATCACCACCACTAGCTCCAGCATACCGAGGCGATTCGCGAACGCTAGCTAGGGCAGATGGTTGAGCTCGGGAAGAGGGTTGGCCACGGCGGACCGAGCGCGCCGGCCATGGCGGTCATGGCGGACGGCGGCGTTCCGCGGGCTTTTACCCTAATCGACCAAACCAACACCCTCTACCCTCTCCTCGGACCTCACTAACCCCTAAACGAGCGCTAGGGTGACACGGAACCACGGGACGGAGGCCGGCCACGGCGGACCGAGCTCGGCGGTCATGGCGGTCATGGCGGCGGCTCGTCCCGAGGCTTACCTAGGGCTTCCTAGAGAGCGCTAAGGACAGCACGGGGTGCGGGGGCTCACGGCGAAGCTTGGTGGTTTGATGGATGGTCGGCGCGGCGGCAGGACGGCGGTGAACGGCGGCGGCTTTCCCCTTTTCCACTCGGGCTCCGGCGAGAGGACGAGAGCGAGAGCGGGAGAGGGAAGGAGCGCGGCGACAGAATGGAGGGAGGAGTTCGGACAGGCGAGGCGGGGCTGGCTTTGCGCTTGCCACGCCGCGCCGGACGCTGGCTTGGCCGGCCGTCGAGCGCCATGCGGCGGCCGAGTCCTGGCGCGGTCGGCCACGACGCCGCGCGCGCGCGCCGGCACGGCACGGACCGGCCCGATTCAGCGCCATCAGGCCGACTGACGGCCAGTTTTTGCACGCGATTAACTCCAAATCCGCTCGGTGAAACGCTAAACCACTTGCTCCTTTACTTAGAGCTACATGTCAGCTACAACTTTGGTTACAAGGTTGGTCTCTGGTTCGGCCTAGATTGCTCCCAAGAAAGCTCCAAAGTTGGCTCCACGAAACTGCTCGGTCAGTTAGAGACTTAGAAAATTTCCTAAGTCCAAACTCCCTCAAATCTGCCTTGTGGGTCCTAAAACACCTTGTTAAACCCATTTTCATGGGTTGGGCCTTAAACAACTTTTGTTCTACTCTAAATTCTACACACTTTGGTTAAGGGCCCACAGCCATGCAAAGCTTCTATCAAGAAGGTCTTAGTTAGTCAAACAAGGACTCCTAGGGCTCTATCAAGGCAACTAGGGTTAGAGACTTGGTTAGCCAACATGACCAACATAAACCTAGCTTCATTTTGACTCCCCAACAAGGTTCAACTACTTAGAAGACTTAAGCACTCCACTAACAAGACAAACAAGCATTCCAACAAGCATAGCATTACAAAAGCTCACATGAAATGACACTTACTAAGAAAGAATGCAACATGAGATGATGATGCTTTATGCTCATGAGATGTCAAGTTATGCACTTAGGGTTGCTTAACACCTAGGGTGTTACAGAAAGATACCAGAGGGGGGGTGATGGGAGCCTAAAATTTTTCTATCGAACTTTGGCTTTTGTCCCACAATCAACCCACAAAATCTTCGAGTGCAAACGTGATGCCACGACCCTTGGAGAGGTGGATGATCCCTAGGATCACAGCTAGGCACCACCAAACGAGAGCAAACAGAACACCGAAACTCCGGCTCAGTTCAACCCCAAAAACGACTCCCCGAACATATGGACGGCTATGTCGGAAATGAAGGCCGAGAATCTATCCAAAGGCGACCAGAGGGGGTGAATGGGCTTTAAATTTTCTTCTCAGAACTTTTAGCCTTTGTCCCGCAAATCCCCCCAAGAGCAAACCTAGAGCTTGTTAGTGGTCCTGACCCTAGATGTAGGGTGGATGCTTCCTAGAAGCACAGCGAGACACTACACAAGCCTAGAAAACCCCTGCAAAAACCCCAAATCAAATCCGAAGTCAGACTAGCAAACAGCGAACGAAACAGTGCAAAACATGCAATCTCGGACGCTGGCCTGCGTCCGATGTCTAGGCACCGGACGCGTCAGACGAAAAATGCACTGTTCCAGAACCTTACTGCATGGTCATCAGACGCTGCAATAGTGAACCCTCACCGTCCGATGTTCAGACCTCGGACGCGTACGATGGTCAACGGAGCGTCCAATGGTCAACGTCCGATGCTCCTTCAAACACGTTGTTCTGTGACACGTGGCACCTGAGCGTCTGATGTGATTAACTCAGCGTCCGATGGCCCCGTGTCCAGCGTCCGATGCCCCAGAAACTGCACTGTTCTTCCGCGAATTCTACCCGATCTCCTCTGAATCAAAAGCACTGAGGCTTAGACTTGGTATGAGGAGTTCCAAGGATGTTGGTGAGGTACCTCTATGAGATCATGGCTCGAACCTAACTCCAAATCGGTGAATCGGAAGAAATTAAGGGCAAAGGAGAGAAAATCGATCCAAACACTAAAACCAATGGATCTACTTGTTCGTGAGAATAGAGTCAAATTCCTTCAGTGGAAACAATCCTCTCACGACAAAGAACAAGTTGATTCAAACGGTTTTGCAAATGGATCAACATGGAGAGAGATCGATCGACGGGAAACTTGAGGAGAAAAGCAAAACGCGAAGAACAACACAAGAACGCGAATCGCAACCTCAATTACCAGCCGAAATTCGTCCCCACGAGGAGACAACGGGAATCCGGTCCCGTTTCCGCAAAATCCAAATACATAGAGGTAAGATGAAGCCGTCTCTACGGATCTCAGTAGCTACAGCAGGGATGTTGGGAGAGCAGGAAACCCTAGAATGAAAATAGCAATGGCTGAGATGGTCTAGAGGGAGGGGTTGCCTCTCCTTATATAGCCTAATACAATTATTCCCCTTCTACCCCTACTGCTGATGAGCGAGCAGGCTAACCCTAAGGGTATTCTTGACCAACTCGAAGTTGATGGTGATCTGACGGCCACGCCCGCACAACTGGTAGCTTCGCCTCGACGCGACCTCACCGATTGCCGCCACGTGCTGCCACCGCCATGCTCGTCCTTTTCACGGACCTCCCCCCGGTTTTGAGGCCAAAACTGGGAAACCTGGGCCATCCCCCGGTTTTGAGGCCGAAACCCGGAAACCTGTCGACCGTCGCCTGAGTTTTGTGGCCCAAACTCAGAAACCCGCCAGCGCCCAGGTTTTGAGGCCTAAACCTGGAAACCTTCCTCAGCCCGAGTTTTGTGGCCCAAACTCGGAATCCGGTCGCACCCAGGTTCTGAGGCCCAAACCTGGAAACCATCCGCTCAGTGGTTTTTCTGTGGCTCAACCACCAAATAGACGCCATAGAGGAATGCATCGCCCGTGCACCCTGTCCACATGCAAGTCTTCTCTTGTCGCTGTCCCAGGATGTCAACCACCACGACCGATCCTCAGGCCACCGGTCCGTCAGTCCAAGCCTCACGTCCGCCCTTCACCGCTCTCGGTCCATCGGCATGACACGTCTCTACTTGACCTTCACCTTGCACAACACAAGCCAAAGAACATGCACATCATCCCAGTTGACAATCACTCATCATCTCAAGATCCAGCATACACCCATGTATCCGCAATCTCCCCCTTGATGAGTGCATTGTCAACTACGAACAGAAATCATATGAAGATAGAAGAAGGAAAAAGGAAGAGAAGAGAACTCGACCAAGTGACCTAGAAGCATAACAAAGCCGAAAGAAGTTCAAGTGGAGTGAGCAAAACAACTTGGTCCCCAAAGACATGGGCAACGGCTCGACGCAACCAAGCAAAGCAAAGCTAGCCCTCAAAAAGAGGCAGAACAGGCTCAACACCGCTAGCAGGAAAGCTCGATACCAATTGAAACTCAAGCAAGATAGAGCTGGCCCTAAAGAAGAGGTAGAACGGGCTCAACACCGCTAGCAAGAAGGCTCGATATCAACTGAAAGACAAGAAAGCTCGATACTAATCGAACCAAAATCAACTAGAAAGCACATCAGAATGCAAAACTGCTAGTCCCTCAAGATAGAGGCACAGAGGCTCAACACAACTAGCAGAAAAGCTCCGAACCAATTGAAAATGCTCCAAAACTACACACGAGCAAACTCCCTCCCCCTTCAATAATGCACACAACTAAGATATGATTTGGCAAAATTTCTCCCACCCTAGTTGATAATGCACTATCAAGCAGATTTCTCCCCTTCAAATGCATATGAGTCAAAATGCAAGTTAGCAGCTTTAGGAATATAGTCGATGAATGAAGAGATGCTTTAAAGAGAATCCAACAACAAACAATAAGCATTCACGCCAGCAAAGGCTCAAAATGATCACCAAATAAAAAAGAAGAGAACGAGCAAAGTGAGCAGTTTAAGTCATTCAGAAAAGGTGTTCACCATAAAAATAGCACTGAACATGTATAGACAGGAAGTCAAACAAGTTCTAAATATGTATACAAGGTGAACAACCCCTAGCAAAATTCAATCATCATGCTATAGAATGAAACATAGACTTGTGTGTTTGGATTTTATCAGAGTTGCAACGGTGGATATACACAAATTCAAATGTCAGCATGTGATTGCGAGAGGTTGAAAGCTTATCATTGCCTAACTTTTCAACCGAGCTAAGCCTATGCATATGCAGTCAGAAGCTTAAAGCATCGGTTTCGGACTTACACTACACGGCTCAAGTTTAACTCAATGTGCAATGAGAGACAGTCTAGATACCGTGATGTGCTGACAAGCAATCCCATCTCGATCTTTTCAATTTACTTAAACGTGGTTCAATTTTTTAAAGCAGTATATGACCATACCAAGCAAGCGAATGACTCAGAACTAGAGACATAGAAACCTAGCATATATGAAAAACACAAGTGATTTCAACATATTCTACACATGCTAGTTGCCAATCTCAATGGTTAACAAGTTTCAAATTTTAAGTTCATTAAACATATTCACCATTTATAAAGCAGCTCAGCTCACAACATGTATCAGTGATCAAGCAGAGCCTAAGCTACAAGCATCATCATATATCATCGGAGCATATCAGAGCATAGATTCATTCTACAGATTATAGACATGAAGCTTGAAAAGATAAAGATGCAAATATGATGAAATGCAAAACAAAACAAAAACACGATAAAAAGAGTCAGTTTATGATACAAGAACCAAAATGTTTACCCCAACTAAAAGGGGAAACACACACCACGCTCACCTCTCAACCTAGCAAAGGTTGATTGGTCCAAAGGTTTAGTAAAAATATCTGCCAACTGAAGATGAGTATCGACATGGTGAAGGTCGATATCACCCTTCTCATAGTGGTCTCGCAAGAAATGAAAGCGCACATCATTGTGTTTGGTCTTAGAATGCAGCACAGGGTTCTTAGCAACGCTAATCGCACTCGTGCTGTCACAAAGCAATGGAACTCGAGAAAATCTTAGACCAAAATCACGCAAAGTGGCCATCATCCAAAACAACTGGGAACAGCAGCTAGCCGCCGCAACATATTCAGCCTCTATGGTAGACTGAGCGACACTAGACTGCTTGCGAGAAGACCAAGACACTAGAGAAGAACCCAAAAACTGACAAGTCCCAGAAGTGGACTTGCGCTCAAGTCGGCAACTAGCAAATTCAGCATCTGAGTAACCGCAAAGGGGGAGGGTGGAAGAAGCAGAATACCAAATGTGACGGAACCTCCTGGATTATTAGGGCCCACGTGTACTTGTCCTTGTCCTACAGACCTCGGACAGACATACACTGTGCCCAATAGCCCAAAAGACCCACCACGTGTCATCGGGTAACCCGACTCATCCACGTTTCCTTACACTCCCAGGATCATTGCAAGAGTCATTGCAGTATTACAACATTTCACAAAATAATATACATCAGAGAATAAAAGTGCGGAAGTATTACACCATAAGTTTTACAAACCATTGTTCAAACTCACGTCATTATTACAAACCATAGTTTTAAAGTTTACTCTAGGTAGTGGAAGTAGCATTAATAGAACTGTATTTCACACAAACAACTCCGCCTAAGGGTTGCATTACTCCTCCCCGGACACGTCCTCCTCAACGACGGTCACGCAACAAGCCTCGAAACAAGGCTGCTCGTGAACGTCACCTGCAACAGTGGATTAACAAACCCTGAGTACAAAGGTACTCAACAGACTGACCCGACCAGAGAAGAGAAGAACAGGTATGCTGGCTTGGGTAGGCTCAACAGAATTTTCATTTGCATAGAAGCTTACTAAGTAGTCCTAGATCCAAATTTTACTTAATCAATTAAATACTTGGTAAGAACTTAAAGTAAATCATTAATGAGAGATCATCATCATTCTTTCTTAAACCAGTTCCATTTTCATTCTACGGTGCGGGTCGAAAGATTGAGTCTCCTTAACCGAGGAGCACGACGATTCGAACCGATTCAACCAGATCTGGTAGTTTCCACGATCATATGATATATGTAGACCCTGGATCACACATATACCAACCCAATCTCGGATCCTCCAAACAAGACCGGGTCCGCGCCACCCGAGAGTACTGGTACACCTCCAATCCGGGACTTTAACCCACGAGGGTAGCTAGTACTCCCGCCATCTCTCCACTCCCAGTGCGCGATTAGCCGTTCTTTTTAAGAACCACCAGGCAGGGCTTACCGTAGCATATGATCGGTACTTCACAGTTTCTCAATCTAGCAGGCCAACAACGGTTATCCTATTCCGACACATCCGGGTCACCCTACACCAACCCAAAGTTCGATGCATGTGCCCGTCTGGTCTTAACCATCATTCTTTCTCATTATCATTCCAAAACGATAAGTATCGAAAACATTTATCAAAAGCTTTATAAAGCAAGGCTAAGCATTTCTATCATTTGCATAAAGCAGGTATCAAGGAATGATATATTGATAACAAGGTTGGTCATGCATCAACAGGTTTTAAACATTTATTTGATAAACATTTTATGCATCAGGTTATCGAAAGTAAGTGTAATTGTAAATCCAAGGAAAGGGTTAAATGAACCGGGGCTTGCCTTCGTTGATCGGGAGAGTCTGGAACTCCTGATAACTTGGGTCAACTAGACACTCTGAACTTTCTGGATCAATCTCGCCTGGACACTCGATCACTTCGGAAGCTACACGATAATAGAGTGTATGCTTAATGAGATGCTCATATCATGATCATGGTAAGATGGAAATTTACTAGGTCATAGGCACTTGACTTGCAACAACTTGCCTCCACAGTAAAGTTGCAAACCCAACAAACTAACTAACATAAACATTCATATGATTAAATAAAGCATATAAATAAGAATAAAATTATTTTCTTTAACCGAGCTCAAAATTTTTGTGATGATACTCTTTCATCTAAAAAACAGTGACAAAAATAGTTTCATGATTTTTGGACAATTAAATAGGCCTACAAAAATCAGCAAAGTCCATTTATTAATAAAAGGACCTATTTAAATCATTTTCAAAATTTGTGCAAAACTCCAGTTCCATATTTTTCTTAAATATTAGGCAGCTTGAAAAAGCTACACATAAATTTCAAAATTTTTGGAGCTTCCTACAAAAAGATATCAAAAAGACAAAATCTAACACTATATAACCAAAACAGAAAAAGAAAACGTTTCACCTCTCTTTACTGGGCTCGGCCCATCTTCGGCCTACTGCCACTGCCACTGACAGCCGGGCCCCAGGTGTCAGCGTCCTCTCTCTCCGCTTCGTGTCGAGGCCAGCGAGTCTCCGTCTCGCGCCGAGGCTAGCGGGTCTCCGTCTCGCGCCGAGGCCAGCAGGTTCCCCTTCTCCGCCTCGCCCGAGGCTTTCTCTCCGGCTCGCCCGAGACCTGCGTCCGGCAGCCTCGACTCCTTCTCCGTCTCGCCCGAGGCTGACAGCCGAAAGCTTCGACCAAACGCGCACTCCCGTTGACCGGCCTCCAACCTCATCACCGGCGAGGTCTCCGGCGACGGCGAGGCCTTCCACAACCTCGTCTGGATCTCGCGCATCGATTCCACCCTTCACTAGCCCTAGCACCTACACGACCTTAAGCTATGAGCGGCCATGGCGGCTCGGCCATGCTGAGCACGGCGGCGACGCGACGTTCCGGCCGCTAGGGCTCGGTAGCGACCTAGAAGAGGTTAGCACCACCTTGAGGTACGCCTCGCGACCATAGTACACCCCCTAGCTGGGACAGAGACGACTTGCATACATGCGGTCCACGGTGGCGGCCATGGCGGCTCTTGCGCCGACGGCGGACCTCGCGGACCGACCATGGTGGCTCGGTAGCGACTGAACCAGGGAGCGCAACACATCGAAGAGCTCATGAAAACTATGGTGCTCACCTTGCTTTGACTCGAGGAGCACGGGACCAAGGTTGCCGACGGCGGTGGCGACGGCGGAGCTTGCGCCGGCGGCAACCGTCGTTGACTGCTCAAGTCAAAGCGTTAGCGACCTCCAAAACAAGTCGATCATGAGCCATGACACCACCCGAAGCTAAAACACTGATTGAACTGACCGGAGATACCTTGGCTTACCGTGAGCACGACTAAGGCACACACGACGGCTTTCTGCCGGCAGTGAGAAAGAAGACGGTGGCGGTGGTGATTGCAAGCACTAAGGCTCGAGGTAGCTAGCTCAGGAGAAGCAGAAGAGTTGAGCGAAGTAACTGGGAAGATAGAGATGGCAGAGACACGGCAACGGTGAAGATGAAGCTCGTCGCAGCCGGGCGGAAAACAGAGCAGGAGGAGAGGTGGCGGATGTGGGTGAACAGAAGGTGGGGAAGCTCCCAGAGCTGGCCACCGCACGAGGTGACGCAGAGCGGCAAGCAGCTGCGTGGCCGGACACGCGGAGCCGGGCGGAGGTGCTCGACTACGGCGGCGGCGACGCGGCGGCCAGGGCAGAGCACATGCTCTGCTCTTTTCCCCCCTCTCCCAGATTACTGTAGCACCACAGCTTCCCCCCTTTCTATTTCTCTAGATACTTGTACTGCACTGCAAAAACTTCCAAAACCGAAGTTGCTCCAAACTTTGGATTCTACAACTTTGTTTATGAATCAAAGTCAAATTCTGTTTATTATGAAATAAGGTTAAAAGATCAAAAGTGGACCAAACTGAATTCAAAATTACTTTCAAATTTCCTGAACAACTTCAAATTTTGTCAAAGTATGAAAGGTAGAGTTTGAAAAGTTGTACAACTTTGCTTTAACACCCCAAGCTGATTTCAAATGGAAAAAGGTCAATTGAATCAAACAGTTCAAATCCAATTCAATTTTGGAATTTGAAAAGGGGACAGATTTAGGGTTTTGCAGTAAAAGCAAAATTACTTTTGATTTTTCAATGACACTTGAAAAAATGGTCAATGTATGAAATGTTCCTTTTGAAATTCTCTACAACTTTGATGTAGATCTCAAACTCAGATTTCAAATAGTTTTTGAAATGCAAGTTTAGAATCAAAAGGGGACCATCTCTAGGGTTTGAATAGATTCAAAATTACTTAGAATTTTGTACAGAAACTTTGAAAATTTTGAATACCAAAGTTGTACCTCTTCTCAAGATCTACCAAAAATCTTTTAGGGTCAACCCCTAATTATGCATAGATTTTGAGTTAACTAGAAAGGCTAATTAACTCATATAGAAATTTAAATGATTTTCCCATTTTTGAGCTAAATGAATTTTGTCTTCTTTTGAAATGTTGAACTTGGTTTCATGCCTTTACATGACTTTAGTCAAATAGGAATGAACACAAGTTATTTCATAATGAAATTCCAAATTAGGGTTTTGAGCTACCTCACAAGCATTAACAAAATGCTTCACACATTAGGAATTAAACTCATTTTAGTGAATGCATCTCAAGGTGAGCTAGCACATGATGCTATGGAATGGAATGCTTATGATGGCATGACAATATTTTATTCATGTAAACACCTGAGGTGTTACACCAAATCCCAGACTCAGGTGTGAAACAGAGGTACCTCATAATGCGCTTGATCGCCTGACGGTGAGAGGTGCGCGGCGACGCCTGAAAGCGCGCGCAAAGGCACACCGCGAACTGAATGTCAGGGCGTGTCGCCGTCAGGTACAGCAGCGACCTGATCATACTCCGGTACTCCTTCTGGTCCACAGCTTCTCCATCCTTGTCTGCATCCAGAGCCGTCGTGGTTGACATGGGTGTTGGAAGAGGCTTGGCCTCACCCATATCGAACTTTTTCAATATGTCCTTGGTGTACTTGCCCTGGTGCATGAACGTTTCCTCTTGGGATTGCTTGATTTGCAACCCGAGGAAAAACGTCAACTCGCCCATCATGCTCATCTCAAATTCCCTGCTCATAGTATCTGCAAACTTGGCAACCAAAGCATGAGAAGAACCACCAAAGATGATATCATCCACGTAAATATGAACCAACAAAGTGTCATTTCATTGCTTGAGGAGAAAAAGCGTTTTATCCACACATCCCATTTTAAAACCCTTAGCAAGCAAAAAGGTTTTCAACCTATCATACCAGGCTCTAGGGGCTTGTTTCAAACCATACAAAGCTTCGTGAAGTTTAAAAACATGGTTTGCAAACTTGGGATTTTCAAACTGGGAGGTTGTTTCACAGACACCTTTTCTTCTATGTAGCCGTTTAGGAAGGCACTCTTGACATCCATTTGAAAAAGTTTAAACCCTTTGGATGCAGCAAAAGCCAAGAGGATCCTAATTGCCTCCAATCGAGCTACAGGAGCAAAAGTCTCCTCATAATCTATCCCCTCCTTCTGACTATACCCTTGGGCTACAAGTCTGGCCTTGTTTCTCACAACATGGCCATCTTCTCCTTGTTTGTTTTTGAAAAAACCCCATTTTGTCCAATAGGGTGACACTCAGGAGGAAGAGGAAGAAGAACCCAAACCCGAGTTCTCAAAATTTTTGAGCTCCTCATGCATGGCATTGACCCAATCCGGATCAGATAAAGCGTGTCCAACATCTCGGGGTTCAAAAATCAGCAACAAATGCAGAATGAGCAAAGTGAGAGATTTGTTGTGACCTAGACCGAGTGACGCGTTCGTGGATGTCGCCGATCATCTGTTGAGGAGGGTGTTAACGCTGAATATGTCGCGACGCCTCCCTTGCTGAAGTAACCTCCCCCTCAACAGTAGCTGGTGCCTCCTCGGGTACAAATGGTACAGCCCGAGGTGGTGGATCACATGGCCCCCATGTAGTGGAAGAAGACGGGTCGGGCCGCGAGAAGTCGTGGTCGAAGTCGACCCAATCGGCGCCATAGGTGGAGGAAGTGCTGGATCATCAATCCCTCCAGCACCTTCTTCCTCATCATCAAAAAGAGGCTCTCCAACCTCATGATCACCTGCACGCTCAAAACTAGAAGAAGGACAAAGCACAGTCTCGTCGAAGGTGACATTGAATGTCTCCATGACTCGGTTAGTATCAAGGTTAAGTACACGATATGCACGAGTGTGATTACCATAACCCAAAAATACATCGACAGAAGAACGAGACTCAAACTTGTCCAAGTTGCCTTTCTTGAGTATAAAACAGTGGCAACCAAAAACTCTAAAACAACTCACTTTGGGTTGCTTCCCAAATCGCAACTCATAGAAAAGTCTTTTTCAAGAAAGCCCGGAGGAAAATGCTATTGGAAATATAGCATGCAGTATTCATAGCTTCGACCCAATACCGCCTAGGAGTCCTATGCTCATCGAGCATCGCCTGGCCATCTCAACAAGGGTCCAATTCTTCCTCTCTATGACACCATTTTGTGGTGGTGTGTAGGGAGAAGAAAACTGATGCTCCAAACCCAAAGAGTCACAAAACTTTTCAAAGTCTGAGTTTTTGAACTCGGTACCATTATCACTACGAATAGCTCACATTGAGTTCTTAGGGAACTCGTTCTGAAGACGCAAAATCAGATTGCGAGCAAAAGAGAGTCTCAGTTTTCTCAACTAAAAAGAAAACCCACGAATATCTCGAAAAGTCATCGACAACAACAAGCACATACCACTTCCCCCCAACCGAGCTCACCCGAGCCGGACCGACAAGGTCCATGTGTAAAAGCTCTCCAGGGCGCTTTGTCATAACTTGGTTCACAGGATGGTGGGGAGCGGCTACCATTTTCCCATGTCTACAAGAGTGGCAAACAAGATCCTTCTCCATACACAACTTGGGCAATCCTCGGATTAAGCCAAGTGAACTAAGCCTTGCAAGCAAGTCAAAGCTCAGGTGACCTAGTCTCCTATGCCACTTCCAAAGATCAGAGGAGGAAGATCCAGCCAAACGGCAACGAGAAATTCCAAATGACTCCGAGAAATTCGCACGAAAGACATTCCCCAAGGGCGAAATCAAACACACAAGATTGCCCTGAGGATCTAAAATACAACTGAGATTCGGCTTAAAATGAATCTCATAGTCATCATCAAAGAGTTGTGAAACCGAAAGAAGATTAAAATGCAAGTTAGAAACAAGAGCAACATCACGCAACACAAAGTGCTCATTAACTCGCACCGACCCACGAGACAACACTTTACCTTTGCTATTGTTGTCGAAGGTGATAAACTCCTTTCCGGCAACTGGACTAAGATTGGAGAACCACTTGGCTTTTCCGGTCATATGCCTTGAGCACCCAGAATCCACCAACCAAATGTCCTCCAATCGTTTTACCTACAAATAAAAAGACATAGGGTGAGCATACGGTCCAACACTGGGGTGAGTAAAATGGGAAGTGTACCAGTGTTGGGCCGGCTGCTCAAAAGAACGGTTAGTAGCAAAACCATTCCTAGCACGCCTATGGGGAAAGCGATCACCACGTATAGGAAAACATGGTCGCTAAGGGAAGAGCGTCCATCACGATACTCAAAACGCGGTGGGGGTGACGCTCAACAGCAAGGCCACCGCAACGGAGTCCAAACCCTACAAAAATAGGCTACCGCCCGGCACGACCTCCTTGCGGCCTAGGACCTTGAGGCATTTGACCTCTAGTCCTAACAGCTCTCCTTTGAACCTTTGGCACATGTACATCATGGAAAGGATGGTACATGTCCGTGTTGTTCATCTCCTTTGCACGATGCTCCTCTCTCTTGCACCGAAAGCAAAACTCCCTCAAGTGTCCATCTCTCCCACAGTGCTCACAATGGTACCTCACCGCTCTCAGGGAGGGTTGTTGGTACTCACGGTAGTGGGTGTGGATCACTTGGCCTTTTGTGGCATGAGCTCCTCTTGGATAGGTGGCATTGTGTCTAGCTTGTTCCTTAGGTGGTTGGGTTTAGGAGACCACACTTGTTTCTTTGGTGGAGCTCTCAGAGGTTCCTCATACACTCCATCTTTGGTGCTAGGCTTAAAAGTCTCTTTGGATGGTATCTTGGTAAGTTTGGGAGTAGTGGTGGAGTTGGGTTTCTCACTTGGATTAAGACCACTAGACTCTCCAATCTTGCCAAAGGAAGCAACCCCTGAGCAAAACCTACACCTGGACCTCCAGCAGCACATTTGAATTGGGCAATCATCATCCCAAGCTGCGGCTCACCACTAGACACCCATGACAATATGGTCCGAAGGTATGTGGTTTCTTCCTCGGTTTGCATCTTGTCATGCTTCACATTTGCAATCTCCATCTCCAAACCCTCACACAAAATGCATCTAGACACACAAGTGCTATCCGAGCTGGCCTTCTCAAGAGACACAATCTTGGCATTCTTCTCTGCCAACTCGGATTGTAAACCTGCACAAGACTTGCACGCACCAAGCACTGAGGATCTGGCCCTAAGTTCATCCACCTCTCCAACCAAAGCAACATACTTCCCTCTCAAGGTGAGAAGGTCAGTCATGTGCTTGGAGCACATCTCACACTCATCCTCCTCAGACACGACAATGGTGGACTTGACAGATTCAAGTTCCTTCACCGCATCCTCCCACTTCTGCCTAAACTCCTTCCTCTCTCTAGTAGCACGCCTAAGCAGCTTATCTTGACTAAGGAGGGCGCAGTAGTTTATCAACCTCAGCAGAAAGCTCATCGGGGGTCTGTGATACCTAGGAGGTGTCGTCGTCGTCATCGTCATTCCGAGGGATCTCCTCCAGCTCGCCGTTGACTTCATCGCCGAGGGCTATGGTGCAAAAGCCCTCGTTGTCGGTGAAGAAGCAAAGACCGTCAGCTTGTCCTAGATCTTCTTCTTCTTCTCGAACTCGTCGTCGCTTGATGTAGTGGAGTCGTCATTCGAGTCGTCGACGTCGCTGAGCATGGCGAAGTAGGCACGCTGCTCGGCCTGGGCCTTTTCTAAGTACTTCTCCTTGATGTACTCCTTGTTGAAGCCGCCCCTTCGCTTGTGCTTGACGGGGACGTTGAAGGACCGAGAATGCAATAGCAAGGCGACCATAGGGGGGGTTGAATGGGAGCTCAAAAATTTCTCTCGAAACTTTGGCCTATTGTTGCCAAAATCAACCCCCGAAAGCTTCGATCGAAACCGTGATGCCCACGACCCTTGGAAGAGGGTGGATGATCCCTAGGATCACAGCGAGGCACCACAAAGCGATAGCAAACCGAACAGCAAAAGTACCGGCACAAGTTTGACCCACAAAACCAAGTCTTGAATGTAGATAGACGGCTACGTTAGAAAATCCCAAATACCGATGCTAACAAGTAGCAAAGATACCTAGAGAGGTTTCTTGGTCAACTACGAGGCCAACGAGAAGTCTGGAAAACCAAGCGAGGAAGCCGGGAGAGCAATCGCACCAAAACGCAACCCTCAGGCAAATCTTGGACTGTCCGGCCCTGGGGTCCCGAACTGTCCGCGGTACTGTCGGACTGTCCGCAAGCGAGTGGCGGACTGTCCGCCGGCAAAACTCGCCGAACAGCAAAGCTGCTGAAGTCCCTTGCCCAAGTCCCGGACTGTCCGCAACTCCCACGGCGACTGTCCCGGAATGTCACAGACTCGGTACTGTCTAGCCAAAACCAAATCAGCCGAAGAACACAGCCACTGATCCGGCTGCTCCCCGACACCCGGACTGTCCGCCGGTCAGGTGGCGGACTGTCCGCGACTGTCCAGTGAGGGCGATTTTGATCGCCCTTCACCCAAATCACTCCCAAATCGATTCAAACCAAAATCCCTTGATCCCAAACCTGGAGAGGATGATCACGAGGTAGTTAGGAGACTATCCCCAAGAAATCATCCGCTCAAATCAACTCAATCAACGGGAAATCGAAGGGGAAGGTGTATGAACCAAAAAAGCGCCACGAAAACGAAATCAACCCGATCTACTTGTTCGTGAAGAGTTAGATGAATTCCTTTGGTCGAAATGACCTCCTCACTATAAAGAACATGTAGATTCAAACGGATTTCGCAAAGACGCAATAGACAGGGAGATCAAGTGACGAGAAAATCGCGGAGAAACGAAGAACGCGAAGAACACGAACCAAAACGCGTATCAACACATCGATCTGCAACCGTGTGGCTACCGCACGCTACAACAGTGAGGTTACGGCCTCACTTCCTCAAAATCTTCAGTACACAAAGGTATGGTTCTCTGCTGCGGATCTCAGCTAGCTACAGCAGGGGATTGGGAGAGCAGGAAACCCTAGAACAAAGAGCAAATGACCGAGATAGATGGGGAGTGGGTGTCTCCTCCTACTTATCCTAATTCTAACTATTCCTAATTCCCACTCTACCCCTAACTACTTACAGAGCGAACCAGCTAACCCTAAGGTTTTTCTGACCAACTCGATGGTAGGTGGATCCGACGGCCACGCCCGCACAACTGGTAGCGTTGCCTCGACGCAACCTCACCGATTGCCGCCACGTGCCGCCACCGCTCCGCCGTCCTTTTCCCCGACTTTGCACCCCGGTTTTGTGGCCCAAACCGGGAACCAGCCCACCGTAGCCTGAGTTTTGTGGCCCAAACCTCAGCAAACCCGCAGCACCCAGGTTTTGAGGCCCAAACCTAGAAACCGTCCTCAGCCACGAGCTTTGTGGCCAAACTCGGAAACCATCCGCGCCCAGGTTTTGAAGCCCAAACCTGGAAACCGTCCACCCTATGGTTTTTCTCTGGCTCTACCACCAAACCCAAGCTGTAGAGGGGATGCACCGCCCGTGCACCGCGTCCACCGACACGTGTCCCCAGGTCCTCGACATGAGCAACACCATGCCCGCAAGTCTCCGCTCGTCGCTGTCCCAGGCTGTCGGCCACCACAGCTGATCCTCGGGCCACCGGTTCCTCAGTCCAAGCTCACGTCCACCCTTCGCCACTCTCGGTCCCTCGGCACGGCACGTCTCTACTTGACCTTCACCTTGCCTCTGATCACTGTCTCCGTGCTCGAGACCTGCACAACACAAGCCAAAGAACATGCGCATTATCTCAGTTGACAATCACTCATCACTCAAAGACTCGGCATACACCCATGTATCCGCAGACGTACTTCTCCTTGCGCTTCCCGGAGTCGTACTTGTGACCATGATCCGCCTTGCCGAAGACTTGCTTTTTCTTCTTCGGGCAATTTGCGATGAAGTGGTCTGAGCCTCCACACTTGTAGCAGCCACCTCGTCCTCCTCTGCGGCGACGGTTCATGCAGTTGTTGTCAAACCGCGAGACCCGGTTGGCAAGCAGGGCCAACTCGTCGTCCGCCATGAACTCCAGCTGCTCCTCTATGACAGAAAGAAGAGATGACAAAGCAAAGCCTTCAGAGGTGTTAGCAGAAGAGCCAGAAACCAAAGCCATCGACGGGCCAGAAGGATTCTCATAAGAAGCCCTCGCCATGGCATCAATCTCACTGGACTTGAGCTTACTAAAGAGCTCGTCACACGTGAGAGTCTCATAGATAAGCGATTTGATGATCGCCTGAACCTTAGAGTCCCACACCGACCGATCAAGAGTGTGTAAAAGCTTGAGAGCCCTCTCATGATAGTCGAAAGGCAATAGATCCTTGTTAGCCCTCATCCTGTTGACAATCACCTGAAAGCGAGCGAATAAACTTTCTATGCTCTCGCCAGGCATGTGTCGAAAGTTCTCATACTCCGCTTTGTGCGACTCGTAGAGACGGGATTTGACTGAGTGGTTCCCTCATGGAAACGCATGAGGGTTGCCCAAATCTCCCGAGCCGTGGGGAGGTGAGAAATGCGATCAAACTCAGACATACTCAAACATGAGAAAAAAGCATTACGGGCTTCGTCTATTGGCATCGTGCTCATCGATCTGCAGCTGACTCACACGAGCAGCCAAGACCACATAATCAGCCTTGTTGCAAATCTCCCAGACAAGACCCCATACTCTGAAGATAAGTCAACATACGTATCTTGTAATACACATAGTTCGTCCCATCGAAAAACGGCGGTTTGCCCACGCCTGATCCATGTCACCTCTGTGGATCTAGAACCGGCTAAGGTGGAAGATCCTTAACCCGCTATGATACCAATTGAAGGACCGAGAATGCTATCCAAAGGCGACCAGAGGGGGGTGAATGGGAGATTTAAATTTCTTTTCAGAAACTTTTAGCCTTTGTGCCGCAAATCAACCCCAAGAGTAAACCTAGAGCTTGTTAGTGTCCACGACCCTAGATGTAGGGTGGATGCTTCCTAGAAGCACAGCGAGACACTACACAAGCCTAGAAACCCACTTCAAAAACCCCAAATCAAATCCGAAGTCAGACGAGCAAACAACGAACGAAACAGTGCAAAACCTCAGGCAACGGACGCGTCCGATGCACAATGCAGTGTTCCAGAACTTTACTTCATAGTCATCGGACGCTACAACAGTGAACCCTCAGTGTCCGATGTTCAGACCTCGGACGCGTCCGATGGTCAGTGTCCGATGCTCCTTCAAACACAATGTTCTATGACACGTGGCACCTGAGCGTCCGATGTGACTAACTCAGCGTCCGATGGCCCCGTGTCCAGCGTCCGATGCCCCCGAAACTGCACTGTTCTTCTGCAAATTCTACCCAATCTCCTCCGAATCAAAAGCACTGAGGCTTAGACTTGGTATGAATAGTTCTAAGGATGTTAGTGAGCTACCTCTAAGAGATCATGGCTCGAACCTAACTCCAAATCGGTGAATCAGAAGAAATTAAGGGCAAAGGAGAGAAAATCGATCCAAACACTAAAACCAACGGATCTACTTGTTCATGAGAATAGAGTCAAATTCCTTCGGTGGAAACAATCCCCTCACGACAAAGATCAAGTTGATTCAAACGGTTTTGCGAACGGAGCAACATGGAGAGAGATCGATCAACGGGAAACTTGAGGAGAAAAGCAAAACGGGAAGAACAACACAAGAATGCGAATCGCAACCTGAATTACCAGCTGAAATTCGTCCCCACAAGGAGACAACGGGAATCCGGTCCCGTTTCCGCCAAATCCAAATACACAGAGGTAAGATTAAGCCATCTCTGCGGATCTCAGTAGCTACAGCAGGGATGTGGGAGAGGAAGAAACCCTAGAATGAAAATAGCAATGGCTGAGATGGTCTGGAGGGAGGGGTTGCCTCTCCTTATATAGCCTAATACAATTATTCCCCTTCTACCCCTACTGCTGATGAGAGAGCAGGCTAACCCTAAGGGTATTCCTGACCAACTCGAAGTTGATGCTGATCTGACGGCCACGCCCGCACAACTGGTAGCTTCGCTTCGACGCGACCTCACCGATTCCGCCACGTGCCGCCACCACCCTGCTCGTCCTTTTCACGGACCTCCCCCTGGTTTTGAGGCCGAAACCGGGAAACCTATCGACCAACGCCTGAGTTTTGTGGCCCAAACTTAGAAACCCGCCAGCGCCCAGGTTTTGAGGCCAAAACCTAGAAACCATCCTCAGCCCGAGTTTTGTGGCCCAAACTCAGAAACCAGCCGCACCCAGGTTTTGAGGCCCAAACCTAGAAACCGTCCACTCGGTGGTTTTTCTGTGGCTCAACCACCAAACCGACGCCGTAGAGGGATGCACCGCCCATGCACCCCGTCCACACACAAGTCTTCTATTGTCGTTGTCCCAGGCTGTCAGCCACCACGACCGATCCTGAGGCCACCAGTCCATCAGTCCAAGCCTCACGTCTGCCCTTTACCGCTCCGGGTCCATCGGCACAGCACGTCTCTACTTGACCTTCACCTTGCCTTTGATCACCGTATTTGAGCTCGACACCTGCACAACACAAGCCAAAGAACATGTGCATCATCCCAGTTGACAATCACTCATCATCTCAAGATCCGGCATACACCCATGTATCCGTAATCCGAAACCTTGACACTAATGCTATAGTCAAAAGACTCACATGCAACACAAGAACTCAACTCCGGTTGCAAAGATGCAAACTTGGGAACAACAACTTCATAGTTGCAAGAATTGCGTGAATCAAAAGACTTGGCACAAGGACTCTTGCATCTTTTGGCTAAAATCTCATTCTGAAACATGAGGTGATCACAAGTACCACAAGGAGTGTTTCTCAAATTTTCCATCTCCTCTTTAATGCACTCGACATATGTGGTACGCAAGAGTTCAACTTCCTTCTCAAGGTTGGCACTCATATTATTGTGCTCAACCAACTTAGCATTCATATCATCGCACAAAACCTTCAAAGCCAAAACTTCCTTTTCCAAATCAATGCATGATGTGCACATGAGACCGGTGGAAGAAACATCACCATTCACATCAAGCAAAGAATCATGATTAACACAAGAAGTAAGGCAGCCATTTTTATTCAAAGAGCATGAGCTACAAGGCATAGAATTTATTTCAACAACTTCAGCCCTAGCATGCTCAAGTTCATCTACACATGTGGTGTGAGTCAATTTTAGTTTATTAATTTCAGCATGTAAAGACTCACAAGAAACACATGGTAACAAAGCATTTGACTTTAGCAAGGCTATTTTAGTTTTAGTACAATCAAGATCCTTGCGCAAGTCAATGCAAACTAAACACGGTTTGGAAGCATTAGATATCAACATTTCATTTTTCAGATTTTAAGCTAGCAAGAGAAAACCATAGCTCATCATTCTTCCTAACCATGTCACTACAAGAGGTGCAAGGTAAAGACGCACTAGACTTCCAATGAGAAAGACCACATCTCAACCTAGCAATAGAGCATTTCAACTTCTTGATCTTTCTATGCAAGGTATCACAAAGCTCATCATATCTACTGTTTTCATCACAGCAGGCATTAAATTGTTGGGACAAAATCCCAAGACTAGCAAGAACTGTACATTTCTTGGCCTTGCCATGTTCACGTATATGATCCTCTGTTGAATGCTCATCATCTCCTAGGAAGTCCAGCAAAGCATCCACCTCACGTTCTGCCTCAAGAGCCGCACTCCTCCTTCTTCCGGAAATGTCATCCTCGATCGCACATCCATGATTCAAACCTGAGGACAAAGACACACTGGAAGAAGAACTTGATGCCATTTCCAAAAGCATCGTTAGTGTTTGCAAGACAAAATCTCAACACCTCGACAAACAAAGTCGGAAGCAAAATCACTCTAAAAGGTCACCTTCGCAGATCCGGAACCGGTTAAGGTCAAGAGATCCTTAACCTTGCTTTGATACCAATTGAAGGACCGAAAATGCTAAGGTAAGGCGACCAGAGGGGGGGTGAATGGGAGCCTAAAAATTTCTTTCAAAATTCCAGCCTCTGTCCCAACAAAATCAACCCCAAAAGCTTCGGACTCAAGAGTGATGCCCACGACCCTCAGAAAAAGGGTGGATGATCCCTAGAATCACAACGAGGCACCAAACAAGAGAGCAATCCAAAACTCCCAAAACTTCGAGTCTAGTTCATACCCAAAAGACCCACTCCCAAACATAGATGGAGGGCTACGTCGGGAAATCCTTAAATACCTATGCTAACACGTAGCAAAGATAGGTAGAGAGGTTCCTAGGTGAACTCTAGGAGCAAACGAGAAGTCCCGAAAAAAGCGGAAAAGCCGGGAGAACAAACGCACTAAAACGCAACCTACAGTAGGTTCCCGGACAGTACGGACTGCTGCTCCCGGACTGTCCGTGCCAGGGGCGGACTATCCGTGAAACCCTGGCGGACTGTCTGCCGGTCCAGTTGCAAAAACAGCAACGCTACTAGACCCTCCCTGCTCAACTCGCTGACTGTTTGCGCCTTATATGGTGGACTGTCCACCGGTCACCAGACCGAACACAGTGTTCACTGCAATGAACTGTTCTGGCCGAGCCCCGATGGCTGGACAGTCCACCACCAAGGGGCGGACAGTCCGCCACTGTCCAGAATGCCCAAAAACCGCAAGGGACAAAACCAAAATCGATTGGATCTTCACTAAATCGAACGGGGCAGCAACCAAACTTCTCCTAAGTGTTCTTCTTTGTGTTGGGAAGCTAATCCTAGGATATCATCGCTCCAAACCAACTAATTCATGAGAAATTGGAAGAACACTAGAAAAGGGGAAGAACAAAGAACGAACGCGATTTCGACCCGATCTATGTGCTCGTGAGGTTAGAGAAGAAATCCTTCGGTGGAAAGAAGGAACTCACGACATAGAACAATCTGATTCAAACAGAATCGCAAATCGTCTCACAGAGAGGAAGAACGAGGCCAATCTCCGGGAGGGAAAAACCGAAACGCGAAGAACAAAAACACGAATTCGATCCAAAATCGAGATAGCCAAGAGGAGAACAAAATTGATCCTTGGATTGCTACAAGATGATGAATTGTGTAGCACACAATGTCGGGTTACAAGCCACTCCTCGCAACAACAAAGCATGGATGGCGAAAAGCTCAAGAACAAGAGCCAACACACTCCTCTAACCCTAGCCTCCTCTCACATATATATAGGCGCACGTCCGAACACCAAAACGCCCTCACATGAAGCACTGACCCAAATACACCCTAGGGGTAAAACCGTCCAACTCGGTCATTCTTCATTCGACGGCCATGCGCCTTCTCATCCTTCGCTTCGTCTCAACGCAAGCTCCAGGATGCCGCCACATGCCATCACCGTCGACCAACCCGCCTTCCTCACCGATAGCTTTGCCGCAACACAAGACTCTCGGTGCCGCCACGCGTCGACCGTTCCGCATAGGAACCTCCGCCCGGTTTTGAGGCCCAAACCGGTAAACACATCAGCCCAGGTTTTGAGGCCCAAACCTGGAAACCGTCCACCCCTGCGGATACATGGGTGTAGGCCGGATCTTGAGTGATGAGTGATTGTCAACTGGTTTGATGCGCATGTTCTTTGGCTTGTGTTGTGCAGGTGTCGAGCATGGAGACAGTGATCGAAGGCAAGGTGAAGGTCAAGTAGAGACGTGCCATGCAGATGGACCGGGAGCGGTGAAGGGCGGACGTGAGGATTGGACTGAGGGACCGGTGGCCTGAGGATGAGCTGTGGTGGCTGACAGCCTGGGACAGCGACGAGCGGAGACTTGCGGGACATGGTGTTGCTAGGGTCGAGGACCTGGGGACACGTGTCGGTGGACGGGGTGCATGGGCGGTGCATCCCTTCTACAACGTCGGTTTGGTGGTTGAGCCACAGAAAAACCACAGGTGGACAGTTTCCAGGTTTAGGCCACAAAACCTGGGTGCGGCCGGTTTCTGAGTTTGGGCCACAAAACTCGGGCTGAGGATGGTTTCCAGGTTTGGGCCTCAAAACCTGGGCGCTGGCGGGTTTCTGAGTTTGGGCCACAAAACTTAGGCGATGGACTGCTGGTTTCCCGGTTTGGGCCTCAAAACCGGGGGTTGGCCGTGAAGACAGGTTTCCCGGTTTCGGCCTCAAAACCGGGAGCGAGGTCCGGGAAAAGGACGAGCAGAGCGGTGGCGGCAATCGGTGAGGTTGCGTCGAGGCAACGCTACCAGTTGTGCGGGCGTGGCCATCGGATCAACATCTACTTCGAGTTGGTCCAGAATAACCTTAGAGTTTAGCTGGTTCGCTCTGTAATTAGTAGGGGTAGAGTGGGAACTAGAATTAGGATAAGTAGGGGGAGACACCCACCTCCCAAACTATCTCAGTCATTTGCTATTAGCTTTCTAGGGTTTCCTGCTCTCCCTCATCCCTGCTGTAGCTACTGAGATCCGCAGAGAATCATACCTCTGTGTTCATGAGATTTTGAGGAAGTGAGACCGTAATCTCACTGTTGTAGCATGTGGTAGACACACGGTTGCAAATTCGTGGTTGTGATTCGCGTTTTTGTGTTGTTCTTCGCGGGTTGCTTTTATCCACGATTTTCCCGGTGTTCGATCTCCTTATTCATTGTGTCTTTTTCGATTCCGTTTGAACTGAGTTGTTCTAGATCGTGAGGCATTTCTTTCCACCAAAGGAATTCACCTCTAACCTCACGAGCTAGTAGATCGGTCGATTTTTGTTTCGAATCGAGTTTTATTCTCTTTGCCTCAAATTCTTCTGATTCACCGATTTGGAGTTAGGTTTGAGCCATGGTCTCTTTGGGATAGCTCACTAACCTCCTTGGAACTCCTCATACCAAGTCTAAGCCTTAGAGCTCTTGATTCTGAGGAGATCGGGCTGAATCCGCGGAAGAACTATGCAGTTTCGGGGGCATCGGATGCTCTGATCGGGGGCATCGGATGCTGAGCTCTTATCACCGGACGCTCATCTGCCACGTGTCTTCTGACAGAGTTTTTGAAGGAGCATCGGACACTAACCATCGGACGCTCCATTGTCATCGGACGCGTCCGGAGGTCAAGCATCGGACGCTAGGGTTTCACTGTAGCCAGCGTCTGATGGCTGTCCAGTAAGGTTCCAGACAAGGTCTTTTTGCATCGGACGCGTCCGGTGCTTGGCTATCGGACGCAGGCCAGCGTCCAATGCAGGATCTTCTGCACTGTTTTGTTCGCAGTTTGTTCGTCTGACTTCGAATTCGGTTTTGGGCTTTTGCATTGAGTTTCTAGAGTTGTGTAGTGTCCCGCTGTGCTTCTTGGAAGCATCCACCCTACATCTAGGGTCGTGGACTCTATCGAGCTCTAGATTTGCTCTTGGGGTTGTTTTTCGGGACAGAGGCTAAAAGATTCTATAAAGAATTTTGAGGCTCCCATTCACCCCCCCTATGGTCGCTTTGCGTTTGCACTTTCGGTCCTTCAATTGGTATCGGAGCATACTAAGGATCTTCCACCTTAGCCGGTTCCAGATCCACAAAAGGCGACATGGATCGTGGTGTGGGCAAACCGTCATTTTTTGATGGGACGAACTATGCGTATTGGAAGATACGCATGTCGGCCTATCTTCAGAGTTTGGGTGCTTCCATCTGGGATATTTGCAACTCTGCCGATTACGTGGTCTTGGCTACTCGTGTGACTCAGCATCAGATCGATGAGCACGATGCCAATAGCCAAGCCCGTAATGCTCTTTTTTCATGTTTGATTATGACGGAGTTCGATCGTGTTTCTCACCTCGCTACGGCTCGGGAGATTTGGGCTACCCTCATGCGTTTCCATGAGGGAACCACTCAAGTCAAAACCCGTCTCTACGAGTTGCACAAGCGAGAGTATGAGAACTTTCGACACATGCCTGGCGAGAGCATAGAGAGTTTATTCGCTCGCTTTCAGGTGATTGTCAACAGGATGAGGGCTAACAAGGAGTTGTTGCCTTTCGACGATCATGAGAGGGCTTTGAAGCTTTTACACACTCTCGATCGGTCGATGTGGGACTCGAAGTTTCAGGAGATCATCGAATCACCTAACTATGAGACCCTCACATGTGACCAACTCTTCAGTAAGCTCAAGTCCAGTGAGATTGACGCCATGGCGAGGGCTTCTTATGAAAATCCTTCTGGCTCGTCGATGGCTTTGCTTTCTGGCTCTTCTGCTAAACCCTCTGGAGGCTTTGCACTTTCCTCTCTTCTTTCTATCACAGAGGAGCAGCTGGAGTTCATGGGAGATGACGAGTTGGCTTTGCTTGCCAACCGGTTCTCGTGGTTCCACAACAACCGCATAAACCGACGTCGTGAAGGAGGACGCGTTGGGTGCTTCGAGTGTGGTGATCCGGACCACTTCATCGCCAACTGCCCAAAGAAGAACAAGCAAGTGGCAGGCAAGGGCGATCGTGACCACAAGTATGACTTCGGCAAGCACAAGGAGAAGTACGTCCCCGCGAGGCACAAACGGAAGGGCGGCTTCAACAAGGAGTAAATCAAGAAGAAATACTTGGAGAAGGCCCAGGCTGAGCAGCGTGCTTTCTTCGCCATGCTCAGTGACGTCGACGACTCGGATGACAACTCCGCTTCCTCAAGCGACGACGAGTCTGAGAAGAGGAAGAAGATCGAGGACAAGCTGAACAACCTCTGCTTCTTCGCCGACAATGAGGGCTTCTGCACCATGGCCCTCGGCAAGGAGGTCGATAGCCAGCTGGAGGAGATCCCTCAGAACGACGATGACGACGACACCTCCCAGGTATATCAGACCCCTGACGAGCTTTCTGCTGAGGTCGAGAAACTTACTGCCGCCCTTCTTAATCAAGATAAGCTGCTTAGGCGTGCTGCTAGGGAGCGGAAGGAGTTTAGGCAGAAGTGGGAGGATACGGTGAAGGAACTTGAGTCTGTCAAGTCCACCGTTGTCGTGACTGAGGAGGATGAGTGTGAGATGTGCTCCAAGCACATGACTGACCTTCTCACTTTGAGGGGGAAGTATGTTGCTTTGGTTGGTGAGGTGGATGAGCTTAGAGCTAGATCCTCAGTGTTGGGTGCATGCAAGTCTTGTGCAGGCTTGCAATCCGAGTTGGCAGAGAAGAATGCCAAGATTGTGTCTCTTGAGAAGGCCAGCTCGGGTAGCACTTGTGTAGCTAGGTGTTCTTTGTGTGAGGGTTTGGAGATGGAGATTGCTAATGTGAAGCATGACAAGATGCAAACCGAAGAAGAAAACACATACCTTCGGACCATCTTGTCATGGGTGTCTAGTGGTGAGCCGCAGCTTGGGATGATGATTGCCCAGTTTAAGCATCCTGCTGGAGGTCCTGGTGTAGGTTTTGCTCAGGGGATGGAGAGTGCTGCTTCTTTTGGCAAGGTTGGTGAGTTTAGTGGTCTTAACCCGAGTGAGAAGCCCAACTCCACCACTAGTCCCAAACTTACTAAGATTCCACCCAAAGAGCCTCTCAAGCCTAGCACCAAAGATGGAGTGTATGAGGAACCTCCGAGAGCTCCACCCAAGAAACAGACATGGGCTCTAAAACCAAACCACCTCAAGAACAAGCTAGATACCATGCCACCTATCCAAGAGGAGCTCATGCCACAGAAGGGCAAAGTGATCCACAGCCACTACCGTGAGTACCAACAACCCCCTATGAGAGCGGTGAGGTACCATTGTTAGCACTGTGGGAGAGATGGACACTTGAGGGAGTTTTGCTTTCGGAGCAAGAGAGAGGAGCGTTGTGCCAGGGAGATGAACAATGTTGACATGTACCATCCTTTCCATGATGTACATGTGCCGAATGTTCAGAGGAGAGCTGCTAGGCCTAGAGGTACAGTGCCTCAAGGTCCTAGGCCTCAGGGAGGTTTTGCCCGGCGGGATCCTAGCTTTGCAGCATACGGACCCCATGGTGGTGGCTTTGTTGAGCGTTACCCTGCACCGCGGTTTGAGTATCGCGATGGACGCTCTTCCCTTAGCGGACCACGTTTTCTTGTGCGTGGTGATCGCTTTCCCTGTAGGCATGCTAGGAATGGTTTTTCTACTAACCGTTCTTTTGAGCAACCGGCCCAACACTGGTACTCTTCCTATTTTACTCACCCCAATGTTGGACCATTTGTTCACCCTATGTCTTTTTATTGATGTAGGTAAAACGATTGGAGGACATTTGGTTGGTGGATTCCGGCTGTTCGAGGCACATGACTGGAAATGCCAAGTGGTTCTCCAGTCTTAGTCCAGTCGCCGAAAAGGAGTTTATCACCTTCGGCTACAATAGCAAAGGTAAAGTGTTGTCTCGTGGGTCGGTGCGAGTTAATGAGCACTTTGTGTTGCATGATGTTGCTCTTGTTTCTAACTTGCATTTTAACCTTCTTTCTGTTTCACAACTTTTCGATGATGACTATGAGATTCGTTTTAAGCCGAATCTCAGTTGTATTTTAGATCCTCAGGGCAATCTTGTATGTTTGATTTCGCCCATTGGGAAAGTCTTTCGTGCGAATTTCTCGGAGTCATTTCGAATTTCTCGTTGTCTTTTGGCTGGACCTTCCTCCTCTGATCTTTGGAAGTGGCATAGGAGACTAGGTCACCTGAGCTTTGACTTGCTTGCAAGGCTTAGTTCACTTGGCCTAATCCGAGGATTGCCAAAGTTGTGCATGGAGAAGGATCTTGTTTGCCATTCTTGTAGACATGGGAAAATGGTTGCTGCTCCCCACCATCCTGTGAATCAAGTTATGACCAAGCGCCCTGGAGAGCTTTTGCATATGGACCTTGTTGGTCCGGCTCGGGTGAGCTCGGTTGGTGGGAAGTGGTATGTGCTTATTGTTGTTGATGACTTTTTGAGATATTCATAGGTTTTCTTTTTAGCTGAGAAAACTGAGACTTTCTCTTTTGCTCGCAATTTGATTTTGCATCTTCAAAATGAGTTCCCTATGAACTCAATGCGAGCTATTCGGAGTGATAATGGTTCCGAGTTTAAAAACTCGGATTTTGTAAAGTTTTGTAACTCTTTGGGTTTAGAGCATCAGTTTTTGTTGACGTTTGTTAGTGCAAATAGAATATGAAAGATTCCGTAAGCGCACAGAACACCATTGTAGCATTTTACCGGGAGTATTCCAGGATCGTTATTTATATTTTACCACAGGGAAGCTAGGGTCAAGAATCTGATAACTCACTATCATGCATCTACTAACTCAGAGTACTTATTAAACTAAAGAAGGAGTGAATGATATATGATATGATAATAAATGAAGCACATAAAGGATAATTCAATGATAACTAGATAACTATAGTGGGAGGACAACGGGAGAGATCAAGGTTCCTATATACTTCTCTATTACTTGGGTTCTAAGGCAACAAAGATGAAAAAATATAGCAGTTATACACATTGGCACTTTGGAGCAACAGTACCTTTCTGACTCTCGAAAAAGACTGGGAAGAAAGTAGTTCGGGGAAGGCTGCCAAAAGCTCTACGGAACACCAATCCTAACGTGGTGGATTATAACAATCTACAAAGCTGTCACCCCGGTAGCTACCACAACTAACCGAAGGATTGGGCGCAAACTCAGGTAAACATTAGCCTAGACACCACGTCTACACTAATGATTACTACTCTAATTACCATGAATAACTAGAGCACTCAATACGAACAAAGATCCCATGCCAAGATATAACAACTATACTAATCATATAATAAAGCATAAAGTAAATAGAGAAGATAAATATATTAAAGCATAAGTCTTACAAAGAAAATATACAAAGACATACCAAAACTCTGAAGACTCCTCCGGAACCGGAGCGCAGCTCCGCTCTCCCTAACTCCCGACTAGAGCTAAGCTATTACATTAGAAAATTTAAACCTAATTACATAGAGAAGAGAGGTTATCCATTCGAGGGATGCCTCTACAACTCTATGATGATGTGTTGCCTCAGGGGGGTCCTGGGTTTATTATATAGGGGCTCCTGGCCTCCCCTCCACCTTGGGCAAGCGATGTGGTACTAAATCCTTCGTCATATGCACATGGGCCTTAATGGGCCAAAACGCGTTGGAGAGGTCGGTTGGCGTGCGCCACGCGAAGGAGGAGCAGATTGGGCCCAATACCCGACCGGTCGGTCCAGGGAGGAGACCGGTCGGTCTACCTCTATGACAGGTGGGCCCCGCCTTCCGTGGGTCGCCTTCTCGTGTCTTCTGGAATGTTCTAGAATCTTCCAAGTCATATCCATCGAGGACTCTCGCTCCGGGACTCCAAATATAACAAATCATATGTCCATTTTGATCGTCTCAACGAGGTCTTCGCAATGGTGTGCTCTGTTTCATCACTTGAGATACTTTTATATGGTAAAAATATGGATGTCCTACAAAACAAGTGAGGGCACCAAAACTCATGGAATTTGTTAGTTTCAAACCCTACAACTATGCTTTGTAATTCATTTAATGTGATTTCATGCAATAGTTAATGGTTAATTATGAGCATTAGTGAGCGTCAACAAGTTCCCCCAAGCTTACCCTTTGCTAGTCCCGAGCAAAGCCAATCTCAATAATGGATCAGGAGTTGCTGCAATATCAGTATTTCTTAACAAGCACACAAGCATTCAAACAAAAGTTCTCATTTAGATTAGAAAAGATATTATATTATTTATCACAGGGCTTAGTACTTTACTTTGAATCTTGAGTAATTGAAAGATAGAACGATCAAATCAAGCACTATGTCTCTAGCTCTTTTACTTCACCATTATCCCGGAGTTTTTTATGAATTTTCAAAAAGCTTAAGAACATATGTTGTCAAATTAAACAATGGATCCAAAGAGAAAGTAAACCACACCATTGAATCGAGAAGTGCATGTGTATGGAAAATGGAGGTGGATGCTCTTTTGAATATATCACTCTCTTCTGTTTATCAGAGACACGTGGCTATCAGGCTAATTCTACTGACGGGCACATGCCCATTTTTTCTGATATTCTCTTTTTTTCTCTCTCTTTTCCTCCCCTTTTTTCGAGGTTCCGGACACTTGTCCCTTTTTATTTCCTCGCGATCTATCTTTTTGAGGTTTCGGACACTTGTCCCTTTTTATTTCCTCGGATTTTTTTTCTTCTTTTTTTTCTTTTTTTCAATAGCCATATGCTTCCAAAAAACTTTTGAGACGATAAGAATAGATAATCATGAGTATTTATGCGGAAGATGGATGAAATGTGTAAGTGATCTCAATTCAATAGCATGATAACTTCTCATAGGGTCAACAAACCTTAATTTAACTCAATGCAATTATTAGTCATATTAATATTGAGAGATCTCCAGAACTCTAGTGTTGTTTAGAATAAGATAATAGCAGCTCAACACATATCATATCTTTCAATTACCTAGACTCTGGATCAAGCATTTACTACCCATATATTTAATTTCATTTTTCAGCAACATTATTAATCAGGAGAACTCATGCTTTGAACGCTAGGTACTTTAAAGAAATTAGATAGTGCAACTATTCATCATTTCCATGTAAAAGATTAGAGAGAGAGTTCTTCTTTTATTATTGTAACACCCTAAATTTTGCTTTTCTTCAAATAGAGTTAAATTGATTTATTTATGATTTTTGTGTGCATTTAAAACCTAGGGAAAATAATTATTGTTTTAGAATTAAAATTTATCTTAGAAGTAGAAATATGTTTGTGCATTCATGCTGATGCATTTGAGTTTTTGAGATGTGTTGTTTGGACCAAAACTCAAAATGTATTCAAATATGTCTGAAAAGTGCTTTTGAAATGGTTTAAATAAAAGAAAAGAGTTTTCTTTTCCCTTTCCTTCCCTCCTTTCATTTTCGGCCCGACAGGCCCAGCCGACTGGCCTGACCGGCCTGCTCCGCTCCCCCCTTCTCCTTGCGCGGCCCGCGCTAGCACCCAGCCCAAGTGGGCGCCGCGGCCCAGCAAAATCCAGGCGGACGCCCCTCCCTTCTTCTCTGTTTCACTGACGCCACGACCCCTCTCCCTGTGATGCTGACTGGTGGCCCCAGCTTCTCAGTCGTCTTTCTTCCACCTCGTGACGAAGCCGAGCAGGACTCTATTCTTCCCCCTGCTACAGATCGGGATCCTCGGATCCGTCTTCATGGAGGACACGAAGGCCCCCCTATAAATCCTGGAGCCGCCGCACCCTAGCGAGGCTTTCAAACTCTGTCGCAGCCGCCGCAGGGTGACCTAGCTGCCGAATCGAGCGCCGTGAAACCCTAGACGCCGCCGCCGCGGTGAATGCTCCTCTCTGTTCCTTCTCCACCCTATAGACTCGGCCTTCAAGCTTCTCTGGAAGGTAAGGAAAACCCTGGTGTCATTCCCGTGCCCTCTCTCTCGCTGTGCCGCTGGAACGAGCTCGCCGGAGCAACCTCAGTTATGTCGGCCGCCAGATTACGTCTCCCGCCATCTCTGTTCGTCCTCCGCCGCAACCAATACCCCAGACGAGTTCGCCATCCTTCACCCTACCTCCCTGTGTCTCTGGTTTGGGATACAGAGGCCGGAAACCCCTTTTCCGGCGAACTCCGGCGAGGAGCCGAGCTCCTGAGCCATGGCGCCGCCGCGGATTTCTTTTGCGCCGGTGATAGCGTCGCTCCCTCCTCCCCAACTAATCCCGTCCATCCATCTCGCATCCGACGGCCGCAGATCGCTGATACCTCTTCACGTGACAAAGTTTCAAAAGAGCCCTTACAATTATTTACACATCAACCCGCACTCCTTTTGTTACTGTTCACTGAGTCTTGACAATCTTCCATCCAAGCCCCTGCGCTTTTACCAAAATGAGGCGCAGTCCAGTCGAATTTCCAATTTTGTTTTATTTATTTAAATCTGCAAAATCAAGTTGAGTTAATTACAGTTTTGCCACTGATTTGAAAAGCTTATATCTTCTCCGTTTTAACTCCAAATCGATCCGTTCAACTTGCGTTAGATTCGTTTCAAAAAGATCTTTATAACCATATAACTTTCAATACTGTTTTCTGTAATTAAAATTTGAGTTAAATCTAATCTAGTAATTAGAGTTTTGAAACTTGTTTAATTCATAACTTCTCCGTTATAGCTTCGTTTTGAGTGATCTTCGCGCCTACGTGTTCGTAGTGAAACGTAGATTAGTTTTTAAAACCTTTTTATTTCTTTTTATTATGATTGGTGTACTGTTATAATTAATCTATGTTTGCTATGCATGTATGTATGGATGTCTGCGTGGTGTTGTTTGATCCGAGTAGATTGCCAGTTGTTCGTTGGTGCTCGAAGCATCTCCTGAAGTTCGGGATCAACGTCAGTGCTCGAGTTAAGGCAAGTATAACAAGAGGCTCCTTGTTTCCTATTCACTAAATGCAATCTCAATCATATGCACGTGTCCAATGAATCGCCTGAATTTACTTCCTTGTTATTGTTACCCTGATCCCTTGTTACCTATGGTTATTGCATGTGGCTAGTTATGCTTAGTTCTCTCAACTATAAACAAGGATGTGAAATATTGATTAATGATATATGCAATTGAAGTTTAAAAGATTCTTTTTAGCAACATGGAACTAGGGGCTAGAGCATTGGGTTATGGTGCTCTAGTTTCCTATAGGACCTGTCATTAAGCGGCAACCCAGGATTTACAGTGCATACCTTGAGAACTACATGGCTCTGGTCTGGCCAAGTATCATGAATTGTTCTAGTTTGCGAGCAGCTTACCGAAAGGGCAAGAGGGGTGTTCCTGGTGGACTCCAGCGCAACTGAATCCGTAGCGGTTGCTACTTATTAGAACTAACTTGCGAAAGGCTACGTTGTGAACCCTGCCGTACACCTCAGAAGTGTAAAATGCGCTGGCATATGGGTATCACTGCTCAATGGGTAAAGATGTGCAACCTCTGCAGGGTGTTAAAAACTGATATATCAGCCGTGCTCCCGGTTATGAGCAACCTGGATCCTTTTTGATTAGATGGTTCTTGGTTGGTTTGGGTTATAATGGAATCTGATGATATCTTTAATCATTTCACATAATGGGAACCTATGCATAATCTAGCAACTAAGGTTTAATAATAAAATATGACCAACTAAAAGTGCTTACTGCAGTTCAACCGTGTCAAGCCTTTGAGCCTGCATCCCCTCTAAGTTATGCTTGCTAAGCGGTAGTGGCTTACGCTTGTTTTACTTTCTATATCTTTGGCAAAATCCCGGATGGGTACCAGATGGAGGATCTTATGAGAAGTTTCCAAGAGGTGTTAGGCTTGTGATCAACCAGTTGACGTTTCTTGTGGAGTTGAAGGCTTCGCCAGAAGAGTAGATCTATAGTGTGTTTGGTGATGTAAGACCATGTCTTTTGTAATATATGTTTTTACGCTATGTAATAAAGGCATTGTCTTTGATATTATCCCTTCATTTGTAGCTATATGTGTGAATTGTCTTCCTGGGCACACATATGGTTTGTATCTGGTTTTGTTCTTAAAACCGGGTGTTACAAAGTGGTATCAAAGCTATGTCGACTGTAGGACGCAAGCCTAGTTAGAGAATGGTCGTCTTAAGGTTTACAACTTGCTATGAAATCCTTGTTTCATAAAACCTTGCTATATTTCTCCTACCCTTATGATTTATCTCCTCCTTGTGGCTATTTTAAAGATCTTGTTCTTACCCTCACACCTTGACTTGGCATTTCTTTTGATCTATCCCTCATCTCATTCTCACGTAATATCAAGTTGGAGTCTTAGAGTTGAACCCGTGGTATAATAAGAACGTTAGTTTCGAAAGTAGAGTTAATGAGTCATAATGCTTGATTTTGATCCTTTCGTGTGTGAATGATTGTCTTGATGCTTATGCATGATTTGGGTCTTTGTAATGATTGTTGTGACTTGTGGTGTATACCCACATTTCACTTAGATATAAGGTTTAGGCATAGGATCTAGTGCTTAGATAGTTGGGTTGGTTTTTCTCTTCTGTGTGTGTGCTGTTTTTCTGAGCAGTCTGAGATCATCAAGCTATATCTCCAAGTAAGGACGTCCAAAAGTCATGAAAATTTTATGGATGAAAGTAGACTTCTGTATCTTTCGTTTGCCACTGGAATCACCTCCAAATCTGTTAGGTTTGAGAGTTATGACCCTCACAAGTTGAAGTTTCTACGCTGCCTGGAAGTCTGAACAGTTTGGGTTGTGGTCAGTTTTCGACTGAGTTAACTTCAGAATCTGGGAAAGTGCTCTAAATAAAAGTTGTTGAGAATTTCATAAGCTTTCCAATTGTCTTCCTGGGCACACATATGGTTTGTATCTGGTTTTGTTCTTAAAACCGGGTGTTACAATTATCAACTTTTTAAAACAAACTTAACACACTATTTATTTAATCTAACACACACTTATTATAAATAACTAAGATAGTGAATAAGACATACCTGGATTACGAAGATAACGGGGTTGGTCTTCCCCAAGCCGGTTCCCTCAGTAGCGTTGAGCCTTCATGTGCTCATATATTTTTTTTCTTTTTAATTAATGGTGAGCCTTCATGTGCCCACATTTTTTTCATTTTATTTTATTTACGTATAGAAAGAAAACTTAAGACGATAAGGATACTTAACTGGATACACGGGGGTGCTTTCCCCCAAGCTGAATGCTGACGTAGTCGTTCAATCTTGCCATGTAGCGGACTGGCGGTGGAAATGCGTTGCTTCAGCGATTGTTTCGGTAATCAATGTCTATATTTAAGTTTGAGCCATTGTTCTTATTATTCTTAAGGTTTGTGACTCTCTTTTGAGTAATTTAATTCTAGTCATTCCAGAGTTAGAGTAGTTGGGTGGTGTAAGCATGGTGCTTAGACTTGATAGCTCATAAATGCCTCCTATAACGCCGGTAGTAGTGGTTGTTCGCAAGGGTGACTCTTATAGCCTTGTTGATTCTTCTATAGTCCACTTACCCGTGTGTAGGCTCGGTAGGATTATATATTTGCATAAAAGACTCATACTCTGTTTGTGACCTTTTATGGCAACTTCCCCACTAAGAATAATATAAACATATCACTCTTAAGTTGGATTTAGATAGCCTTAGTGATCCCCTCTATGCTTCTAGATTCTCCATCCTTGTTAGCTACTCAGGAGTTAGACCTAAAGACTTAACACTATCCGTTCCTTTGGGTTCGATATTAAAACTGGGTTACTCCGGTGAAATGCTACATCAGTAGATGTTATCTGTGCGCTTGCGGATAAAGTAGAGTGTGCGTTAATTTATACCAACAAGCATTTCTGGCGCCGTTGCCGGGGAACGGTAGATCAACTTAAGTCTTAGTTTAACCTTGTAATCATACTTTTATCTTTTCCTTTTTGTCCCAGTCTTTTCATCATTTTTGTTTTCATTCTTATGAATGTTATTTTTGAATTCCACTGTTATCTATCACTACCCCATGAACGCAAGCTATAACCAGTAGAATCCTTACACCCCATCATAACACCTGGTTATTAGCTATGCCTACATTTTTGCTGCACTGTCCTTGTAATGAGCATAGAAATATAATTATGAAAATATTCCTTCGGGTATTTTGTCACTAACCTTCCCAGGTCTGGAGCAGAAAAGAACGAAGGAACAACAAACACAAGGTATGTCCAAACCAATCATCATGTAACATTAAATTACATCCAATCTTGATTTGCAAAATCCAAGCTTGGGGAATAGACTTTCTAAGAACATCTCTTGCCATGTTGCTATGTTGGTTGACCCTACCTTTAAGATATGCTCATCATGCTCTTTCATCTGAGGGAATTTTTATAATGCCTTCATGTTACCTTTATTTGCTATAGTATATGTTTAGGTTTGAAGTACTTTCATACATCTCTTAAATGAAGCATGGTGCCTAGTTTAGGAGTGGGTGATCTTGCTTTCAAAGGCCTTTTAATTTAAGCATGCTTAGGTTAGAATGCCCTCTTAAATCAAATTAGACGTGGCGTCTAGGTTGGTTTCTGAGCCGACAGTATGCTATAGTGGATGTTGGATATTTTGTTGGACTAACCCCTGCAGGCAAACTTTCAATATCAATTTGGGAAAGTTCGGAGATGAAGCAAGGCGTATAATGAACTTCAACAACTCTTGCACAATGAAGACTCAGCTCATTCATCATGGATGAAAGAACTGTGAGTATCAAAGTTTATTTATTTTGTCTTCTACTGCAAGTTATCTTTTGCCTTGAATCATGTTAAAGTGCAGCCAACACATAATAGTCTATGCTAAAACAATCCTAAAAACATCTTTTTATTAGCATAGATGCAAAATACATAAGTTATGGATAACAACCCATGCTTCAAATTCTTGCAATCCTTCGGGTATATGTCCACTAACATTACGCAGAAGAGAGATTCTGCTCATCTATGGTTTGGTCTGAACATTGAAGATCCAAAACTCAAGCCATAAACACATAAACCTACTCTCAGATCACAAATGGTGCTAGCCTAGCTTTGAGTCTTGCTTGGGCGCTGATGACAAACAGGATGCAACTTACCTCGTATGAGACAACCTATGCCTGCAACCATCATTGTCCAAGGCATCAGGACAAGAAGTGGGGAGTTATCTTCTTTTTAATCAAGAGCTAGCTTGGGAGACAAGATGGTACCACTACAACAATAGCAAGATCCACAAGTAAAACACATGAACATATTGTTGGGAGTCCATCTACATCACAAGCCAGCCTGGGAGAGAATTCCGTTGTCTAGATATGTTTCACAATCAAAGGGGGGAAGGAGAAACCCAACTTCAAACATATTGATCTTCTACCCACCACTTTGATCCATACAAACCACTAGATACTGCCCCAGTCAAGAAGAGAAGTATGATCCATCACTCATTCTTGGAAGATCATTCTTGAACACCATCAATGTTATCATCTTAATCGAACCTGGAGAAGTCAACTTTTGGATCTTTCGCTACACCTTCAACATCTACAACACTTATGAGCAGCCATAGAGAACCAAGAGAAGACATCGAAGAGAGAACCAACTGCCAAGAATTTAGGAGGACATCATGAAGGATGAAGCCACTGCACCACAAGAGTTAGAAGATGGAGAGATAGTACCTGAGCCAGGAAATCAAGAAGAACAGCTGATAAGATCTCCATCATCTAAACACTGTTGAGAGGACAAGTCTCAGTTGTGACATTACAAGACAAAGACTCTCATAGAGGCACTCGAGTAGCAGCTCTAAATTCAAGTCTCTTGCCAACCCAATAATTAAAGAAAAACAAGAAAGGTTGACAAGAGAAGAATGCGGAACTGTCCCTACATCCTCATAGTACAGAATTAATACAAGAAGAAGAGAGGATCCTAGTTAGCATACTCGAGGAACAATGCGCCTTCACTGATAAGTCGACACAAGAGAAGGAAGGTCAATACCTCTAAAGATGATTCCACTGTGATCTTCCTCCTCTCAAGCATACTGTGAGACAAACAAGAGAAGACAAGCCAGCTAGACAAGAGAAGCTTCCACAAGGAGGTTCAACACATCACTCTTCAATGACAAAGTAACATTTCAAGGTAAGTGACCATCACTTTAAAAGCTTCTTCTTGATTCTAGTATGAACATAAATAAAGAACAAAACATGTTTAAGTTGTACCTCACTTGATCCAACATAATCAACTCAACATGTTCACTCCTTTAATCTTTGTTCTTAGCTTTACTCTCTTGAATCTCACTGTCTTAACTACATGAGCTAAAATGTTGTGCATCTAACCTTTGGAAGATGATATATCTTAATCATGAAAAGATCAACACTTTATACATAGATTATCCTTCCTTGGGTTAAGTAATTTGATCTGTTAAGATGCTACTTTTATGCTCATCCTCTAATCCTATCACTCATATTAAGATTGAATGGAACACATAAACAAAAAGTTTGTCTTGTGCAATGTGGCTAAGGTTAGAGAGGAATAAACAAAACTTTTTGTTCTATTGGTGTTTTTCCACCAACAGAGCCCATGCACTTGATCTCTACCTTGTCTTTATGAACAGGACACACTCTTGAGCAAACACGGAGAAGTTTATCACTCCCAAATTCCACAAGTGAAGGTCCTAGATCTACAAGAACATGCACACTGAGCAAGATGTTGTCAGCTTCCACAATTAACGCTTCACTTCAAACTGCTGGAAGAACAAATGACATGAGTGACACCATATCAAGAGGCATGAACAAGAAGGAATGATGGAAGACATCGTAGTCAGAATTAGAGGTCATGAAGTCCCCCACAGACTTCTTGATCCTCGACATGAGAAGACGATGATGTCCACCTCATCCTAAGAAAACCATTCCTCTACGCTACAAGTACAATCATCTACAAGAGGAAATTCATTTTTCACTTTCCTGGAGAAAAGGCACGATGCAACTTCATCAACTAAATGCCCAATGAAGCACCCAAGAAGAATAGAAGTGAAAGACGCCGCTCTCAAAGCCAAAGAAGACAAAATATCAAGAATAGAGAGGTCAATCATGAAAAGAAGCTATCGACACTGTCCCAGAAAAGAAAGGAGAGAAACCTCAAGACAGTGAACCACAGGAAGTGAAGACTCAGACCAAGAAAGTATGGGAGAAAATGTCTGCACCTAAGAGGTACAATCAATAACAACTTTCCAAACGTCTGACATACCTTGGGAGGTCTGAACCAAGGGAAGGTCCGGTTCGTCGGACCTAAATATCTGAACCTTCGCCAAAAGGTAAAAATCGGTAGTTATATTTACTTTGCTGCATATTTCTCATATTTAATCCATAACCATTTCTTGCATCATCATATTTAATTCACAACACATTTTAATTTCTGCAGAAAACAAAATAAAAATATTTCACTGCATCATAAAGCCCCATGTGAATAATTCTATGGCGTGTAAAAACCCACAGGAATGTTCACCGTGGTGGCATAAAAATAAATATGCATGCATTCATCCTGTGCATTTTTCTCTTGCATCATAAAGATATTAAAATACAAAAATATTGAGAAAAGAGATCTTACTGAAATTCTAGACAGCTAAGGCTTGAGTGGCCAACCACTAATGCTTAATCTGTTCCACAAGTTTTGTTGTCTATTTGAGTTTCACAGGATTTGAAAGGCCAAGTAAAGCTGACGAGCAAGTGAATACTCCATCCACTGTTGGAGCACTGTCCCAACAAACATTAACATCAATCAAAGCTCTAATAGAGGAAGGACATATCCACTGTCAGTCTGCTATATTACAAGATCGAACGACTACGTCAACATTCAACTTGGGGGAAGGCACCACCATGTATCCACGTAAGTATCTTTATCCTCTTAAGTTTTTCATTCTATAAACAAAATGAAAAAACCAAAAAAATATGTGAGCACATGAAGGTTCACTCTTAAAAATGAAAACACAAAAAAATATGTGAGCACATGAAGGCTCACCATTAATTAAAAAAAAGAGAGACAAAAATATATGGGCACATGAAGGCTCAACGCTATTAAGGGAACCAGCTTGGGGGAGACGCACCTCCGTTATCTTCGTGATCCAGGTATGTCTTATTCATTATCTTAGTTATTTATAATAAAGTGTATTAGGTTAAATAAATACTATGTTAAGTTTGCTTAGATTGTTTTAAGAAGTTAATAATAAAAGAAGAACCCTCTCTCTCTAATCTTTTGCATGGAAATGATGAATAGTTGCCCTATCTAATTTCTTTCAAGTACCTAGCCTTCAAAGCATGAGTTGTCCTAATTAATAATGACACCTTAAAATAAAATTAAATACATGGATGGCAAATACTTAATCTAAGGTCTAGGTAATTGGGATATGACATGTGATGATCTAAGCTACTATTATCTTGTTCTAAACAACACTAAAGTTCCGAAGATTTCTAAATATAAACATGACTAATAATTGCATTGAGTTAAATTAAGCTTTGTGACCCTATGAGAAGTTATCATACCATTGAATTGAGATCACTTACACATTTCATCCATCTTCCGCATAAATGCTCATAATTATCTGTTGCTATACTCTCTGAAGTTTGTTAGAAACATGTGGCTATGAAAAAAAAGAGAAAAGAGAAAAGAGATCTGAGGAAATAAAAAGGGACAAGTGTCTGAAACCTCAAAAAGATAGATCCCGAGGAAATAAAAAGGGACAAGTGTCCGGAACCTCGAAGAAAAAGAAAAAAATGTGTCAGAAAAAAATGGGCACGTGCCCGATAGTAGAATTAGCCTAATAGCCATATGTCTCTGATGAACAGAAGAGAGTGAATATATTCAAGAGAGCATCCGACTCCATTTTTCCATACGCATGCACTTCTTGATTCAATGGTTGGTTGACTTTCTCTTTGGATCCATTGTTTAATTTGACAACATATGTATTTATGCTTTTAAAAATTAATTAAAACTCCGGAATAAAGGTGAAGTGAAAGAACTAGAGACATAGTGCTTGATTTGATCGTTCAATCTTTCAACTACTCAAGATCTAAGGTAAGAGTAATAAGCCCCATGAAGAATAACATGTTATGTTTCGGAGAATTTTTGTTTAAACAGCAGGTATACTTGTTGGAAGTGAAGATATAGTAGCAACTCCTGATCCATTGTTAAGTTTTGGTTTTGCTAAGGAACTAGCAAAGGGTAAGCTTGGGGGAATTATTGACACTGGTTATCTATTAAAATTAAAGGATAAACAAATATGAAAAGGGCATGAATTCAATCACCAACAAAGGTTTAGGGTTTTAATTGACAATATTCCATGAGTTTTGGTGAATTATGATTCTGCAGGGACTAAACTAGGAAACCAGCACTGATTGCTTCCCCTAGAAGGAAACCGACGCGAGATAACGCAACCGACACGTCAGGAATATTCTAGAAGACTCCAGAGGACACCAGAAGACACCAGGAGGTCGGGCACCGCGGGACCCTGCTAGGTGGGACCGACCGGTCCCAGCAGGAGACCGACCGGTCTCCCCCTGGGCCCGCTGGCTTCTGTCTTCTGCAAGCTTCCTCCACCGACCTCTAGGATGCATCTTAGCCGTACCTTAAGTTAGTTTGATCTAACGGCCGCGGTTGATCTCTCAGGGCTATATAAGCAGCCCCAGACCCCCCTCTCCAGGCATCTCCATCTTCATTATTCATCTCCACATCAGAAACTAGGGTTTCAATTAGAAGTAGAGGTCCCTCTAGATGAATCTCTTCTAGTTCATCTAGAATTAGATCTAGTTTATCTAGTTGTAATCAAGAGCCAGCTATCAAGTAGAAGACTAGTTACCCCTCTAGTTTAGATGTAGAACCTAGTCTTATACTAGAACTAGAAGAGAGAGAGAGAGGAAGACATCAAGAAGGAGCTCCGGCCTGTCGGATCAACTTCTTCATCTTGTACCTGCGGATTCAAGTTTATCTTCAACTTGCTTCAGCGATTGTTTCGGTAATCAACGTCTATATTTAAGTTTGAGTCATTGTTCTTATTATTCTTAAGGTTTGTGACTCTCTTTTGAGTACTTTAATTCTAGTCATTCCAGAGTTAGAGTAGTTGGATGGTGTATGCGTGGTACTTAGACTTGATAGCTCATAAATGCCTCCTATAACGCCGGTAGTAGTGGTTGTTCGCAAGGGTGACTCTTATAGCCTTGTTGATTCTTCTATAGTCCACTTTTACCCGTGTGTAGGCTCGGTAGGATTATACATTTGCATAAAAGACTCATACTCTATTTGTGACCTTTTATGGCAACTTCTCCACTAAGAATAATATAAACATATCACTCTTAAGTTAGATTTAGATAGCCTTAGTGATCCCCTCTATGCTTCTAGATTCTCCATCCTTGTTAGCTACTCAGGAGTTAGACCTAAAGACTTAACACTATTCGTTCCTTTGGGTTCGATATTAAAACTGGGTTACTCCGGTGAAATGCTACATCGGTAGATGTTATCTGTGCGCTTGCGGATAAAGTAGAGTATGCGTTAATTTATACCAACAAACATCCACTTGCTTGTCAGCTTTTCTTGGTCTTTCAGATCCTATGAAACTCAAATAGACAACAAAACTTGTGGAACATATTAAGCGTTAGTGGTTGGCCACTTAAGCCTTAGTTGTCTAGAATTTCTATAAGATCTCTTTCTCAATATTTTTGTATTTTATATTTTTCGATGCAAGAGAAAATGCACATGATGAATGCATGCATATTTATTTTTATTATTTTTATGCCACCACGATGAACATTCCTGTGGGTTTTTATACACCATAGAATTATTCACATGGAGCTTCATAGTTTATGATGTAGTGTAACAAATGCAAAATTTTTATTTTCCTTTCTAATGCAATGTAGAAATTATTATGTTTGTGAATTAAATATGATGATGCAATGATTAAATATGATGATGCAATAAATAACTAAGAATTAAATATGAGAAATATGCAGGAAAATAAATACGAGGATAACTACCAATTTTTACCTTTTGGCGAAGGTTCGGATATTTAGGTCCGACGAACCGGACCTTCCCTTGGTTCAGACCTCCCAAGGTATGTCAGACATTTGGAAAGTTGTTATTGATTGTACCTCTGAGGTGCAGACTTTTTCCTCCATACTTTCTTGGTCTGAGTCTTCACTTTCTGTGGTTCACTGTCTTGAGGTTTTTCTTCTTTCTTTTCTGGGACAGTGTCGATAGCTTCTTCTTCGTGATTGGCCTCTCAATTGTTGATAGTTTGTCTTCTTTGGCATTGAGAGCGGTGTCTTTCACTTTTGTTCTTCTTAGGTGCTTCATTGGACATGTAGCTGATGAAGTTGCATCGTGCCTTTTCTCCAGGAAAGTAAAAAATGGATTTCCTCTTGTAGATGATTGTACTTGTAGCGTAGAGGAATGGTCTTCCTTGGATGAGGTGGACATCATCGTCTTCTCATGTCGAGGATCAAGAAGTCTGTGAGGACTTCATGACCTCTAATTCTGACTACGATGTCTTCCATCATTCCTTCTTGTTTATACCTCTTGATATGGTGTCACTCATGTTATTTGTTGGTCCAGTAGTTTGAAATGAAGCGTTAATTGTGGACGCTGGCAGCATCATGCTCAGTGTGCATATTCATGTAGATCTAGGACCTTCACTCTGTAGAATTTGGGAGTGACAAACTTCTCCATGTTTTGCTCAAGAGTGTGTCCTGCTCATAAAGACAAGGTAGAGATCAAGTGCATGGGCTCTGTTGGTGGAAAAACACCAACAGAACCAAAAGTTTTGTTCATTCCTCTCTAACCTTAGGCACATCGAACAAGATGAACTTGTTATTTATGTGTTCTATTCAATCTTAACATGAGTGATAGAATCAAAAGATGAGCATGAAAGTAGCATCATAAAATATTTAACATATCAGATTACTTAACCCAAGGAAGGATAATCTATGCATAATGTGTTGATGATTGTGATATATCATCTTTCAAAGGTTGGATGCACAACATTTTAGCTCATTTAATTAAGATAGTGAGATTCAAGAGACTAAAGCTAAGAACAAAGAGTAAAGAACTGAACATGTTGAGTTGATTAGGTTGGATCAAGTGAGGTGCAACTTGAACATGTTTGGTTCTTTATGTATACGCAGACCAGAAACAAGGAGAAGCTTTTAAAGTGATGGTCACTTACCTTGAAATCTTGCTTATCATTGAAGAGTGATGGTGTCAAATCACCTTGTGGAAGCTTCTCTTGTTTAGCTGGTTGTTGTTCATGACTAGCTTGTCTTCTCTTGCCAATCCCACAGTGGGCCAGCTGAGTCTTGTTCTCAACAGGTCCAGACGATGGAGACTTTGTCAACTATTCTCTTGATTTTTAGGCTCAGGTACTATCTCTCCATCTTTGAATTCTTGCAGTGCAGTGGCTTCATCCTTCATGATGTCCTCCTCAATTCCTGGTAGTCGGTTCTTCCTTTGTCGGTTGAGTCAACGTCTTCCCTTGGTTTCCTTCGGCTGCTCATAAATGGTGTATTTGTTAAAGAAGCAGCAACTCTTTTGATCAAAGATCCAAAAGTGGACGTCTCAAGGTTCGACATAGATGACAACGATCCTCCAAGAATGAGTGATGGATCATTTTTCATCTTCTTGATTGGGGTAGTGTCTAGCGGCTTGTACTGATCAAAGTGATGAGTAGGAGATCAAAGTGTCTTGAAGCTGGATTTCTCCTTCCTACCCTTGATCGTGAAGCAGATCTGGACAACAGAATTGTGTCTCCCCCAAGCTGGCTTGTGATGTAGGTGGATGCCCAAATTTCTTCAACAATGTGTTCATGAGTTGAAATTATAGACCTTGTTGTTGTTGAAGTTATTCCACCTCATCCCTCAAACTAGCTCTTGTGTTGCAATGATTAGAAGTAAGGAGAACTTCCACTGCTTGTCTTTATAGTGAACCACTAACAAACTTCCTTCGGACGACACATAGATGTTATGATGTAGTGGCATATCATCTCCCTGATATTTGTTGTTGGTGTTGGTGTTGATGTCTTCGACAATGAAGAGCGTAGGCATAGATTGACCCATACGGGGTGAGTTGCATCCTGCTCGTCATCAGTGTCCTCGCTTAGGCCTTGGAATGGCTCGATGCTTGGCTTCCTTCGACATCACTAGTGACTTGTCTGATGATGAGTTTTGTCTATCCATGAGTTAGGTTTTGGATCTTTAAGTTCACACCATAAACAAGCAAATCTCATCTCCTACAAAATGTTAGTGGACATATACCCGAAGGATTTTAGTGAATTTGAAACATGGGTTGTTATCCACAACTATGTGTTATTCATCCATGCCAATGAAAAGATAATTTTAAGATTACTTTAGCATAGACTAGCGTTTTATGTGTTGGCTGCATTTTAACATGGTTCAAGGCAAAGATACTTGCAGTAGAAGATAAATTTAAATAAACTTTAATACTCACAGTTCATTCATCCATGATGAATGAGCCGAGTCTTCATTATGCAGTTCATCGTATGCCTTCCTTCATCTCTGATGTGAATTCATCTCAGGACTTTCCCAAAGTGTAGTTAAAGTTCTCTGCAGGGGTTAGTCCAACAAAATATCCAATGTCTACACAAGCTAATTTCAGATCAATAATCAAACCAAACTCCGTGTCTAATTTGATTAAGGTAGACTATTTAACCTAAGCACCACGCTTAATTTAAAAAGCCTATAAAAGTACTCAATTTAAGTACTTTCAAACCAAAACATACTATGGTAAACAAAGGTAGCACGAGAGCATAACAGAGATTTATTCAAAAAGAGATGAAAGTGCATGATCACAGTGAGGAATATTTTTTTTCTTTTTTTTTGTTTAGATGCAGATGACATAAATGCATGCAAGGAACTAAATATGTTGAGGATTTGATAAAAGAAAACCTAAACTAAATGGAGTGGATGAATGATTAAAAGTAAACGTGCAGTGGTATGCAAGAAATTAAAAAAGATAACTACTTATAAAGTTTAAAGTCCATTAGGAAGACTGTCTCACCTTGATCATACTTACCATGACTCACAACTAGGACTTGTGAGTGGCGCAGCGTAACTATCCGTCACATGGGATAAGAGTGGAATTCTTGTGACGGCGACCTTTTCTCCAATCTACACATGGTTAGAATGATATATATATGTATACACAAACCTGTGAGATGGCAGTGTAACGTGTAATATACGTGACTGTGGGCCATAGTAGTCAGGCGTGCGGGTGTAGTCAGTACCGGTGCTATATAAACCGGTGGAAGGGAGTTGTAAAGAGGATCGATAACAGAACGGATAACAGAATAGATATAATCTCGCGGTTTCTCCGTGCCTACCATTTTCTGCTCCCGTTTACTTAGATTTCTACCTCAAAATCTCTGTTATCTGTTCTTAGATCATAACATCTGGTATCTAGAGCCTTTCAATTAGGTTTTTTTTTTTTTTTTTTGCCCAATCATCACGTGCTGGCGCCAAAGCGGAAGATTACCAAGTTTCAGCAAGAGATGACGACATCTATCGAAGATCTCAAGGGCACCATGGATGCCATGGCGAAGCAGCTCGCTGGAGTTCAGGACATGGCGAAGCAGTTGGCGGGGTTCCAGGAAGTGATGACAACGTCCCTCGACAAGCTCAATGATCTGCAATCGTGGCGCACCATCGCGGAGACTTCGCTCGGCTCCATGATGCAGCAGTCGCAGGAGACGACGAACCGCGTCATCCAGTTGGAGTCGCGACCGCCACCGTCTTCAGCCCCTCCACCGCATCCGCTTCCTCAACTACCTCAGCCGAGCGCGCCACCGCGGTTCCCATCGGTGCCGGGAGGGGTCGATTTGAACACCGCTTCGTTCCCCTCGACATCCAGTTCTCAATCGCCCCATGGGCACGGCCAGCGCATGGATCACCGGGATGTCGGCGTTGGGGTCTACAGATCCGCGCCGCACCCGGTCACGGGTATGCCTCAGACCCACCCGCCTCCCCAAATTTCTCCGCGTGATGGGGATCTTCCGTGGTCTCATCATTTTGCTCCCGTGCCGAAACTTGAATTTCCCAAATTCGATGGAGATAACCCCCGTCTTTGGCGTGATCGTTGTGTCATGTTTTTCGAGGTGTATGGTATACATCCGATGATGAGGACGAGGTTCGCAGCGCTGAATTTTCAAGGTGCGGCCGCCACCTGGTTGCAAACGATGGAGCGGCGCGGCAGAATAACGGATTGGGACCGTTTGTGCGAATTGGTGTTCAACAAATTTGACAAGGACCAGTACCAGATCCATCTTCGTCAGTTGGAAATGTTGCAGCAGACGGGATCGGTAGCTGAGTACCAGATGCAGTTCGAGAAGCTTGCTCACGGGGTGTTGTTGTACAACCCGACCTATGATGATGTATTCTTTGTCACAAGATTCTTGGCTGGGCCTAAGGAGGAAATCAGGAGTGCAATCACCTTGCACAGGCCACGTGATGTTGATATAGCTAGTGCGCTTGCCTTACTTCATGAAGAAGAGATGGGCAAGACGAAACATAAATCCTTTGGGCGGGCTTTCACCAAAGGATATGAGCGCTCTGACCGAACACAATCAAGTGGATCAGATAAGGTGCAAGTAAAGCAGGTCCGCTCTGAAACTGAGGACAAGTTGGCTTCCTTGAAACAGTTTAGGAGAAAGAACGGCCTATGTTTCAAGTGCGGTGGAAAGTGGGCTACGAATCACAGTTGTCCTGAGCAAGTACCTCTTCATGTAATAGAATAACTGCTTGATGCCTTGGAGTTTCAGTCTTTTGTTGATTCAGAGGAACTGCAATCAGAAATTCAGTCAGCAGATGATAATGTGATGACAGTTCAGTTCCCTGATAAGGAAAACAAAGGCGTACGTCAGACCTGAAACTGTTAGCTCGTATTGGCAAACAAGTCTTGATTCTAGTGGATTCAGGGAGTATTGGAACTTTTGTTAGTGACAGTTTAGTCCAAACACTGGGGCTGGCAACAGAACAGTGTACCCTTTCCACATTCAAAGCAGCAGATGGAGGACAATTGCAGTGCACTAAGAAGGTTTCTGGATTACAATGGTGGATTCAGGGTCAGACATTCAGATCAGATGCTAAGGTTCTCAATCTCCGGTGCTATGATATGATTATTGGAGAAGATTGGCTTGAAGCTGTGAGTCCAGTTTGGGTGGACTACAAGACCAAAGCAATGAGAATTACTCATCAAGGAAAGCGAGTGGCACTGCAAGGAGTGCAAGAACACCTAGATTCTTGCCCATCAATTTCAAGGAAGAAGTTACAAGGTCTGATGAAGCATGGGGGCATGGCTTGCTGCATACAGTTGAGTGGTGTTGATCATAATCCTGATACTTCAGACCAGCTACAATATTTGTGCAGCATTCAGAGAGAAAATTCAGAGGACTTGCCGTCTGCTATTCAGGAATTGATTAAGGAGTTTGGCCACCTTTTCAACACTCCAACTCAGCTACCACCTAAGAGATTTGTTGATCATCAGATTATACTGGTACCTGGTGCACAACCAGTGGAAGTGCGACCATACCACTATTCCCCAATTCAGAAGAATGAGATTGAGGCCCAAGTGCAACAAATGATTCACAATGGGGTGGTACGTCCAAGCACTAGTGCATTTGCATCTCCAGTACTGTTGGTGCTCAAAAAAGATGGCACATGGCGCTTCTGCGTTGACTACCGACATCTAAATGCCATCACACAGAAGAACAAACATCCTATGCCGGTGGTTGATGAGCTGTTGGATGAGTTGAGTGGTGCAACAGTATTTACGAAGCTGGACTTTCGCTCTGGTTATCACCAAATTCGAATGGCAGAAGGAGATGAACCGAAGACAACATTTCGTACGCACCAAGGACTATATGAATTCATGGTGATGTCGTTTGGTCTCACAAACGCACCGGCAACTTTTCAATGTCTGATGAACTTAATTTTTGCATCACTATTACGACGAGGTGTGCTCGTATTCATGGATGATATCCTAGTTTACAGTGCTACATTGGAGGAACATATAGTGCTGCTTCGGCAAGTGTTTCAGATACTTCAGCAGCATCAGTTTTACATCAAGAAGTCTAAATGCTCCTTTGCTCAAACCTCTATGGAGTACCTCGGGCATGTGGTGTCTGCAGCTGGAGTGGCTACTGAACCCAGCAAAATTGAGGCAGTGTTGAATTGGGCTACACCAACCAACGTCAAGCAACTAAGAGGATTCTTAGGTCTCACTGGGTATTATCGAAAGTTCATTGCTCAATATGGAGTGATAGCTCGGCCACTGACAGAGTTATTGAGAAAGGGGGCACAGTTTCTCTGGACATCTGCTGCCGACCAGGCGTTTCTATTACTCAAAAAAAAGCTAGCTCAGGCACCAGTATTGGCTGTACCAGATTTCAGACAACCATTTGTGTTGGAAACAGACGCTTCAGATACTGGGATTGGTGCAGTGTGGATGCAACATAATCATCCCATCGCATATCTAAGCAAGCATCTTTGTCCAAGAAATCAAACACTTTCAGTTTATGAGAAGGAATGCCTGGCTATTTTAATGGCAATTGAGAAATGGCGACCATGTTTGCAGCATCAGAAATTCCTGATTAAAACCGATCATAAGAGCCTTCTTCATCTAACTGAACAAAGAGTAACTTCCAGGATGCAGCATAAAGCACTGGTGAAGCTCATGGACTTGGATTACACTATTCAGTATAAGAAAGGCATACACAATGCAGCGGCTGATGCTCTGTCAAGAAGTGGCACTCCTTCAGAATTAGTGGCAATTTCTGAATGCATTCCCTCGTGGCTTCAAAAACTAAAGGATGGCTATCAGGACAGTGTTGAAGACAAGAAGCTGTTAACTGAGCTGAGTATATCTGGACACAATGAAAAGGGATTTCAATTGAATAATGGAGTTATCAGATTCAAAGGAAGAGTGTGGGTGGGCAGCAACTCTTTGGCCCAGCAACACATCTTAGAAGCTCTACATAATAGTGGAATTGGTGGTCACTCAGGGGTGGCAGCTACTTATAGCAGAATTAAGGCCTTATTTGCTTGGCCAAATCTTAAGCAGACAGTCCACACATTTGTCCAGCAGTGTACTACTTGCCAGCAAGCAAAGGTGGAACATACAAAATTACCAGGCTTACTTCAACCATTGCCTGTTCCAGCTCAGGCTTGGGAAGTGGTCAGCTTAGATTTTGTTGAAGGCCTTCCAACCTCAGATAGATATAATGCCATATTGGTGGTAATTGATAAGTTCTCTAAGTATGGGCATTTTATTCCATTGCACCACCCTTATACTGCAATGCAGATTGCCAAGTTGTACATGGACAATGTGTACAAACTTCATGGGTTGCCTCAAGCTATAATATCTGACAGGGATCCAGTGTTCACAAGCAAATTCTGGCAAGAGCTATTTCGGTTGTCTGACACAAAACTGCTTATGAGTTCAGCATACCATCCACAAACAGATGGACAGACAGAGCGCCTGAATCAGTGCTTGGAAGGATTCCTGCAATGTATGGTTCACTCATGCCCTCGCCAATGGAGTAAATGGATATCAATGGCCGAGTTTTGGTATAATACAGCTCATCATTCAGCACTTGGTCGGTCACCATTCGAGGTGTTGTATGGGCAGAGCCCAAGGCATTTGGGCATTGCAAATCTTTCAGCTTGTTCGGTTCCAGACTTGGAGCAGTGGATGAGGGAACGTGAATTGCTGACAAGAATCATTCAGCAACAACTCCAACGTGCGCAGCAAAGGATGAAATCTCAAGCTGATAAACACCGCTCTGAATGTAGTTTTGAACCTGGTGACATGGTATACATGAAGCTGCAACCATATGTGCAGTCATCAGTGGCTAACAGGTCCAATAAGAAGCTTTCTTTCAGATATTATGGACCCTTCAGAGTGGTACAACAGATTGGTGCAGTAGCTTACAAGCTGGATTTGCCAACCACCAGTCGCATACATCCAGTCCTGCATGTTTCACTATTGAAGAAGCAAATTCCAAAGGAAGTGGAAGTTACTGATGATCTGACAAATATTTGCACAGACCCTGAACAAATCCTCAAACCAGAGAAGGTTCTGAACTCAAGGTTGATTCAACGAGGAGCTACAACGGTCAATCAAGTGCTGGTTCAGTGGACCACATTACCTGAAAACATGGCAACGTGGGAGGATGAAACTGAAATGATCAAGAAGTTTGAGAAGTTCCCACCATCCTGAGGACAGGCTGGTCGTTAAGGCGGGAAGAGTGTAACGTGTAATATACGTGACTGTGGGCCATAGTAGTCAGGCGTGCGGGTGTAGTCAGAACCGGTGCTATATAAGCCGGTGGAAGGGAGTTGTAAAGAGGATTGATAACAGAACGGATAACAGAATAGATATAATCTCGCGGTTTCTCCGTGCCTACCATTTTCTGCTCCCGTTTACTTAGATTTCTACCTCAAAATCTCTGTTATCTGTTCTTAGATCATAACACAGTGCTCCAGAATAATGATGGATCTTGAATGTTGAGGCACCCTGGGTTCTTCATTCTTGTGGAAGCTTGTCATAAGGTCGAAACGACATCTGATGTCCTGTCTATTCCACACTCAACAGAAAAAGGGGTAATCCTACTAAAGCTAGTGGTACACAAAATTAGCAGACATCAAGATCATTATCAAAATCTTTACACCAATTGCTTTCCCGGCAACGGCGCCAAAAATGTTTGTTGACGTTTGTTAGTGCAAATAGAATATGAAAGATTCCGCAAGCGCACAGAACACCATCGTAGCATTTTACCGGGAGTATTCCAGGATCGTCATTTATATTTTACCACAGGGAAGCTAGGGTCAAGAATCTGATAACTCACTATCATGCATCTACTAACTCAGAGTACTTATTAAACTAAAGCAGGAGTGAATGATATATGATATGATAATAAATGAAGCACATAAAGGATAATTCAATGATAACTAGATAACTATAGTGGCAGGACAACGGGAGAGATCAAGGTTCCTATATACTTCTCTATTACTTGGGTTCTAAGGCAACAAAGATGAAAAGATATAGCAGTTATACACATTGGCACTTTGGAGCAATAGTACCTTTCTGACTCTCGAAAAAGACTGGGAAGAAAGTAGTCAGGGGAAGGCTGTCAAAAGCTCTACGGAACACCAATCCTAACGTGGTGGATTATAACAATCTACAAAGCTGTCACCCCTGTAGCTACCACAACTAACCGGAGGATTGGGCGCAAACTCAGGTAAACATTAGCCTAGACACCACGTCTAGACTAATAATTACTACTCTAATTACCATGAATAACTAGAGCACTCAATACGAACAAAGATCCCATGCCAAGGTATAACAACTATACTAATCATATAATAAAGCATAAAGTAAATAGAGAAGATAAATATATTAAAGCATAAGTCTTACAAAGAAAATATACAAAGACATACCAAAACTCTGAAGACTCCTCCGGAACCGGAGCGCAGCTCCGCTCTCCCTAACTCCCGACTAGAGCTAAGCTATTACATTAGAAAATCTAAACCTAATTACATAGAGAAGAGAGGTTATCCATTCGAGGGACGCCTCTACAACTCTATGATGATGTGTTGCCTCAGGGGGTCCTGGGTTTATTATATAGGGGCTCCTGGCCTCCCCTCCACCTTGGGCAAGCGATGTGGTACTAAATCTTTCGTCATATGCACATGGGCCTTAATGGGCCAAAACGCGTTGGAGAGGTCGGTTGGAGTGCGCCATGCGAAGGAGGAGCAGATTGGGCCCAATACCCGACCGGTCGGTCTACCTCTATGACAGGTGGGCCCCGCCTTCCGTGGGTTGCCTTCTCGTGTCTCCTGGAATGTTCTAGAATCTTCCAAGTCGTATCCATCGAGGACTCTCGCTCCGGGACTCCAAATATAACAAATCATATGTCCATTTTGATCGTCTCAATGAGGTCTTCGCAATGGTGTGCTCTGTTTCATCACTTGAGATACTTTTATATGGTAAAAATATGGATGTCCTACAAAACAAGTGAGAGCACCAAAACTCGTGGAATTTGTTAGTTTCAAACCCTACAACTATGCTTTGTAATTCATTTAATGTCATTTCATGCAATAGTTGATGGTTAATTATGAGCATTATTGAGTGTCAACAGTTTTCTTCCCCTACACACCGCCACAGAATGGTGTTGTAGAGAGGAAGAATCGGACCCTTGTAGAGATGGCCAGGACGATGCTCGATGAGCATAGGACTCCTAGGCGATATTGGGCCGAAGCTATGAACACTGCATGCTATTTCCAATTGCATTTTCCACCGAGCTTTCTTGAAAAAGACTTCTTATGAGTTGCGTTTTGGAAAACAACCCAAAGTGAGTTATTTTAGAGTTTTTGGTTGCCACTGTTTTATACTCAGGAAAGGCAACCTGGACAAATTTGAGTCTCATTCTTCTGATGGTGTATTTTTGGGTTATGACACTCATACTCGTGCATATCGTGTACTTAACCTTGATACTAACCGAGTCATGGAGACATCCGATGTCACCTTCGACGAGACCATGGTTTGTCCTTCTTCTAGATTTGAGCGTGCAGGTGATCATGAGGTTGGTGAACCTCTTTTTGATGACGAGGACAAGAGTGCTGAAGGGATGGATGATCCAGCGCCACCTCCACCTGCTGTGCCGCAAGCATCGGCTTCTACTACGACGACTCACGGCCCCAACCCTTCTTCGTCGACTACTTGGGGGCCGTGGGATCCGCCACCTCGGGCTGTACCTTTTGTACCCGAGGAGGCACCAGCTGCTGTTGAGGGGGAGATTTCTTCAGCTCGGGAGGCTCCACGACACATCCAGCACCAACACCCGCCTCAACAGATGATCGGCAGCATCGGCGAACATGTTACTCGTTCAAGGTCACAACAAATCTCTCACTTTGCTCATTCTGCATTGTTGCTGATTTTGAACCCCGAGATGTTGGACATGCTTTATCTGATCCGGATTGGGTTAATGCCATGCATGAGGAGTTAGAAAATTTTGAAAGAAATTGGGTTTGGGTTTTGGTTCCACCTCCTCCTGAGTGTCACCCTATTGGTACAAAATGGGTTTTCAAAAACAAACAAGGAGAGGATGGCCACATTGTGAGAAACAAAGCTAGACTAGTAGCCCAGGGGTATAGTAAGAAGGAGGGGATAGACTATGAGGAGACTTTTGCTCCTGTAGCTTGTTTGGAGGCGATTAGGATACTCTTGGCTTTTGTTGCATCCAAAGGGTTTAAACTTTTTCAAATGGATGTCAAGAGTGCCTTCCTAAACGGCTACATAGAAGAAGAGGTGTATGTAAAACAACTCCCCGGTTTTGAAAATCCCAAGTTTCCAAACCATGTTTTTAAACTTCACAAAGCTTTGTATGGTTTGAAACAAGCCCCTAGAGCCTGGTATGATAGGTTGAAAACCTTTTTGCTTGCTAAGGGTTTTAAAATGGAATGTGTGGATAAAACGCTTTTTCTCCTCAAGCAAGGCAATGACACTCTCTTGGTCCAGATTTACGTGGATGATATCATTTTCAGTGGTTCTTCTCACGCTTTGGTTGCCAAGTTTGCAGATCTTATGAGCAGGGAGTTTGAGATGAGCATGATGGGCGAGTTGACATTCTTCCTCGGGTTGCAAATTAAGCAATCTCGAGAAGGAACGTTTGTGCACCAGGGCAAGTACACCAAGGACATCCTGAAGAAGTTCGATATGGGTGAGGCCAAGCCTCTTCCAACACCCATGTTGACCACGACGGCCCTGGATGCATACAAGGATGGAGAGGCTGTGGACCAGAAGGAGTACCGGAGTATGATTGGGACGCTGTTGTACCTGACGGCGACACGCCCGGACATCCAGTTCGCGGTGTGTCTTTGCGCATGATTTCATTCGTCGCCGCGCACCTCTCACCGTCAGGCCGTCAAGCGCATTATGAGGTACTTATGCTTCACACTAGAATTTGGGATTTGATATTCTGCTTCCTCCACCCTCTCCCTTTGTGGTTATTCCGATGCCGATTTTGCTGGTTGCCGACTTGATCGCATGTCCACTTTTGGGACTTGTCAGTTTATTGGTTCTTCTCTTGTATCTTGGTCTTCTCGCAAGCAGTCTAGTGTCGCCCAGTCTACCACAGAGGCTGAATATGTTGCTGCAACTAGCTATTGTTCTCAATTGCTTTGGATGATGGCCACTTTGCGTGATTTTGGTATGAGCTTTTCTCGCGTTCCTTTATTTTGTGATAGCACGAGTGCTATTAGCGTTGCTAAGAACCCCGTGCTGCATTCTAAGACAAAACACATTGATGTGCGCTTTCATTTTCTTCGAGGCCACTATGAGAAGGGTGATATCGACCTTCGCCATGTCGATACTCATCATCAGTTGGCAGATATTTTTACCAAGCCTTTGGACCAATCAACCTTTGCCCGGTTGAGAGGTGAGCTTGGTGTGTGTTTTCCCTTTTAGATGGGGGAAATATTTTGTCTATTGTATCATAGACTGACTCTTTTTCTTTCGTTTTGTTTACGTTTCTGGTAGGTTAGTCTTTGCATTTCATCATGCATCATTGCATTCACAAGCTTCATGACTATACTCTTTAGAATGTAACTATGCTCTGTCTAGTATGCTCCGATGTTATATGATTGGTGCTTGTAGCTTATGCTCTTTCTGATCACTGATACATGTTGCAAGCTGAGCTATTTTGTATATGGTGAATATGCTTAATGAACTTAAAATTTGCAATTGTTCACCATTAAGATTGACAACTAGCATGTGTAGAATATGTTGAAATCACTTGTGCTTTTCATATATCCTAGGTTGCTGTGTCTCTAGTTCTGAGTCATTCACTTGCTTGGTATGTTCATATTCTGTCATAAAAATTGAACCAAGTTTAAGTGAATTGGAAAGATCGGGATGGGATTGCTTGTCAGCACATCACGATATCGAGACTGTTTCTCATTGCACATTGAGTTAAACTTGAGCTGTGTAGTGTATGACTGAAACCGATGTTTTAAGCTTCTGATTGCATCTGCATAGGCTTAGCTCGGTTGAAAAGTTAGGCAATGACAAGCTTTCAACCTCTCGCAATCATATGCTGAATTCTGAACTTGTGTAATTTCACTGCTGCAACTCCGATAAAATCTGAAAACAATATGCTTCATTCTGCAGCATGATGATTGAACCTTGCTAGGGGTAGTTCACCTTGTATACATGTTCAACATTTTTTTGACTTCCTGTCTATACATGTTTAGTGTTATTTTGATGGTGAATACTTTTTGGCTAAAAGTGCTCACTTTACTCACATGTTTATATTTCGTATTTGGTGATCAGTTTGAGCCTTTGCTAGCATGTATGGTTTTTGTTGAGTCATCGGTTCAGCACTCTGTAGAGCATCCTTTCATTCCCTCGAGTATATTCCTGAAGCTGCTAACTTGCATTTTTGACTGATATGCATTTGGAAGGAAGAAGTTTGCCTGATAGTGCATTATCAACTAAGGGGGAGAAATTTGTCAAATCATAAGGGGGAGAAATCATAAAATCATATCCTAGTTGTGTGCACTATTGGAGGGGAGTTTGCTCGCTTTGTTTGATGAATTTTCAATTGGTTTGGAGCATTTTTGGTAGCTAGTTGTGTTGAGCCTTTGCATCTTTCTTGAGGGCTAGCTCTATTTTGCTTCAATTTCAATTGGTATTTCAACTGGTATCAAGTTTTCCAACTAGCAGTGTTGAGCCTATTCTACCTCTTCTTGAGGGCTAGCTTTGCTTTGCTTGGTTGCGTCGAGGCATTGTGAAGGACCGAAAGTGCTAACAGAAAGCGACCAGAGAGGGGGTGAATGGGAGCATCAAAATTTCCTTGCGGAAACTAGTAGCCACTGTCCCGTAAAGCAACCCCAAGAGCAAACCCTAGAGTTTGTAAGTGTCCACGACCCTAGAGATGGGGTGGATGCTTCCAAGAAGCACAACTAGACACTTCACGACTCTAGAAACCCAACGCAAAAACAGGAAATCAAGACCGACAACGGACAGACGAACCGCAGACGAAACTGCGCAAAAACAACACTGACCGGACTCACCCTGCGTCCGGTCAACACCCACCGGACGCGTCCGGTCGAGCAAAAACGGATTTGGGACCTTACTGTTTCTGACCGGACTCTGAGAGAACGAGCGTCCGGTCAGGTCTGCAGTGTCCGGTCAACCAGCAACCATGCAGTGAACAGTGTGACCGTAGCGTCCGGTCGAACACAGAGTGGAGCGTCCGGTCGAACACAGAGTGGAGCGTCCGGTCAAGAGACGAAACAGGGCAAAGAGTTGTTCAACGACCGGACTCACTCTCCAGCGTCCGGTCACCCCGAGCCAAGCGTCCGGTCACACCGAAACTAAGCAGTTCGTCCACCGATTTGACTCAATCTCACCCAAAACAAATCCTCTAGGGATCAAACTTGGTGAGAGGAGTCACAAGGAGAATATTGAGCTATCTCTAAGAGATCATGGCTCGAACCTATCTCCAAATCGACGAATCGAAGAGATTCGAGGGAGGGGTGAAAAACTTGACCCGAAACAAAAATCGATCGATCTCCTAGACCGTGAGGTTAGAGGTGAATTCCTTTGGTGGAAGGAAGTGCCTCACGATCTAGAACAACTTGGTTAAAATGGATTTGCAAAAGATGAACCGAGCAAAGAGATCAAACGACGGGAAAAACGTGGAGAAAAGTAATCCGCGAAGAACACAATCAAAACATGAATCACAACCACAAAATTGCAACCGTGTGGCTACCACACGCTACAATAGTGAGATTACGGTCTCACTTCCTCAAAATCTCACGAGCACAGAGGTATGATTGTTGTGGCGGAACCGTCCTGATTATAAGAGCTCAAGTACCGTCTTAGTCAAATCCGTCTGACATCGACTCATACTTGAACCCATATAACCCCGGTAGTCCGAAAATCTCGAAGGATTTCTATCATCTTACAACATACAGGATCGCATTGTTCAAGAATTACATTCGCAAAGATACAACACAGGAAAACAAAACCGGATTTAAAACATCAGAGTACGAAGTTAAGATAGAGTTATTACAATACCAAATTTAAAAGTGCGGAAGCTTAAATAAGTTTTGAAACACAACCACTACACATGTTGTCCAAATAAAACATTGTTTGATAAATCCAACTCAAGACAACTCACTCTTCCCTTTTTAGATAATGTGCCACTAGGAGTCTCAGACCAGCAAAAGAAAAGGGGAAGCTTCTGGACGACCCTGCCCTGGGCCTACTCCTCATCACCTTCCACTGGGTAGAGGCAGTGCTTACAATAGCCAAAGTAGACCTGGCCATCTGCAACAAACGGGATAAACCCTGAGTACGGGAATGTACTCAGCTAGACTTACCCGTCCAACTGAAAATAAAGACACCAAGGATATGCAAGGCCTTTTTGGGTGGAGCTGGGATCTTTAGTTGCGAAAAGCTCAATTTAAGATAAGGAATATTAGTGACATTGGTGAGCTGTCAGCTTTTAGACCTATCTCTTACTCTAGGTTTGCACCTGAACTATTGCACACACTTGAGTCTAACAAACAATAATATAACCATATCTAGTTGACTTATCCACATTTTTAGTTGAACCTTTAAAACATCACATGGAGTTGTATCGTGGTGAAGCTCGCCATAGTTTCCCACTAACCAGGGGAGACGGCGACTCGAATCGAATTCCAAACCAGCTGGTGAAAGACCTTTAATACCTGCCCACACTTTCCCCGTCGGGTCCATGCATTGGGCAACCGCTCGATGCTTGTTCGTGGTGGTAATCGTCGCGGTTCAAGCACGGACCGCCCAATTGGAACCTGGCGATGGCCTCACGCAGCAGATCGCATTTCCATACTAGAGGGCGCGACTCGGGTTGATTCCGGCCCGAACAGCTTCTAACCGGCTTTGGGGTCGATGATTACGGCACCGACGTATCCCTAAGTAAAAGGGCGCGTTCAAAAATGAACGAGGGCCAACATCGATACAAACCTACACGATCCAACGGACGGAGTGCCCCAAGTTTCCAACTTGTGCCTTGCCTTCCAGTTGACCGTATTTCATTACTACTCAGGTTCTTTTCCACGATAGCAAATATAGCCAACCGTGATCCAATAACTACCCATCAGGGGTATTACGGAAACATCCTTAACTACTACTTTTATTAAGCAGGCTAAGCAATTCTACATTATAAATAAACAACAGGATACAAGGCAGATGTTAATCAATAACAAGGAATGGTAATGCAGCGAGTGGGATTCAGCCAACTCCTATACCTAATGCATCACAATATAAAAGGACTCAAGTAATTTAATTGTAAAACGGGGAGACTTAGCATGCTCCGGGGCTTGCCTTGAGAGAAGACTGAGGCCTCGTGGGAGGGGCACTCAGGCAGGTTAGTGTCGGCCATGGGGTCGACTTCCTCGGTTTGATGAAGTTCCGGGATCTCCTGCTCCACGTTTGTCTCCTGCTCCTGGTCTTGTTCTTGAACTGTCGATCCTATTGCAATGCGGTTGAAAATGATAAATAAATAATACGTGGTGCGAGATGCGGTGGTAAGAAGAGTAACATTTCATGCAAACCAACAAAACCAACTTGTTGAACCACTTTTGACATTGAGGTAAATACTGAGTTATCTCAAAAAAACAAAATCCATTAATTCACCTATTTCTTATTTAATAATTCAAAAGAACTCAGGTTTGAACTGTATGTGCATTTTTCTGAACTCAAAAAAATCCACAAAAATTCCAGAAGGCAATTAACACCCGCTGAACTTCGCTGAACAATTTTCAGCTAGAAATAAAATACAGAACAGCAGATACAAAAAGAACAAATAAACTGCTCAAAAGGCACTTTGAACTAACTTTTCACTCAAAAAGTGTCAAACAACAGATTTAATAATTTTCCTAGCTGCATCTACTCATGAACACTTTACTGCAGAAAATTTACTGACAGAGCATAAACATACATGCCTACACAAAATAAACAAATCTATTCTAAATTAATCCCATTGAACTACAACCCTACTGGAAAAGGGTGCTAAACTCAATTTCCTATTTTTCCCAAATTCTACTCCACATTTCATATTTATCAAGAAAGTTCCATGAGCAGAAACATTATATTATTTCTTACATGAATTTTCAAAGAAACACACAGAAAAGTACATTTGTAAAGCAACTCCATATTTCTTCACATAACAATCCATGCTTATATTTTTCCTCACCAAAACATCATACACAGATACTGTATAATTTTTCCCATAATTTATTTTTACATATAAAGCATCTTAACATTTATTCTAAGAAATTAGTCAAAAAGGACTTTAAACCATAACAGAAACTTTTTCCACATAAATAGTGCCTTATATATTTTTCATAGGTGCAAAACATGATAATAAACTTTCATAAAATTTTCCATGAATTATCTCAATCAGAAAGCACTTATTTCCATTTATCTCCATAAAAGCATATAAACTGAATTAAATAAAAACAGTAATAAAAACTTTCACCAAAAATACTTTCATATTTTTCCATGATAGATCTACTCATAGACAAGCCAGCAAAACTGAAAATACTTCATTTGGACTTTTAAAACGAGCTACACAAAAATAACAAGCATTTCTGGAAAATAAAACAAAAAGGAAAACATGGTCCATGGACCGGGTGAGGCTGATGCGCGGGGTTCGCTGGTCAATGGGACCCACCCGTCAGAGAGGGCGAAGCAGGGGGGAGGTTTGACCGGCGATTGCTCGCCGGCGGCGAGGCCTCCGGCGGCGGTGTGGTGCTTGATGGACTCGTCTCGACGAGGCGCATCGGGTGGTGTGGATGGTTTGGCCAGCGCACGGCCGCAGCGTGCCGGCGGCGAGCGGTGGCGGACGGCGGCGACGGCGACATACGGCTACGCCGTTTCCGGCGGTCGCCGGTGAAATTACCGGGTGCGTCACACTCCACTAACCCTAGGGGAACAGGCTAGGTGGTTGGTTGGGCTCGGGAAGCTCCGAGGAAGCTTGGCCAGGCGAGCGGCAATGGCGGACGGTGGCGGTGCTCGGTCGCAGGAGAAGAGGGGGTTGGGGAGCGGTAGAGACCTCACAGAGGTGTGTTCTCACCTTGCCTTGGCTCGGTGAGGCTCGAGGACGAAGAAGGGAGGCGGTGGAGCTCGGGTCAGGGAGGAACGACGACGCGGGCTCCGCGGTGGCGAACGGCGAACCGAGGGGGCGCTTCGTCCTCCGGCGACGATGGGGCTTGGTCGGGGAAGACGACGTGCGCACGGCGTGTGCACGGCGTAGGCGGAGAGGCTGGCGAGGGGGATTGGATGGTGGTGGTCAGGTGTGGCCGGAACAGCGGAGGGGGTTTGTGGTGGTGGTCGCGGCGAGAGCGAGCAGAGCGCTCGTTCTTGCTCGGTGGCGCGGGGAGGAGAATGGGAGAGCGTGTGTGCGCGGGTGAGTGAACGAGCGAAGGGGAGGTGCTCGGTTTTGCTCGGCGGGGCGAAGGATGGCCGGTCGTGGCGGGGGCCACGGCGTGGCGTGCGGCGGGCGACGACGCACCGAGCGAGGGTGGCGCGGCAGGCGAGGCGAGCGCGGAGTGGGCAAGCGGGATCGCTTGCTTGCTCGGGCACGCGAAGATCGAGCGGGGAGTGGCGGAGGCGGATACGGCGCAGAGGCTGGGCGCCACGCGGCAGGCCGGCCGGCGTACGGCGCGGCGGGGCTGTCGCGCGCGGCGAGCGCGGCTGGGCCGGTGCGGCGCGGTGCGGGCGAGCGCGTGGGCTGGGCCGGAAAGGCCGAATGGGCCGAAAGGGAAGCGCCGGGTAAAAATCGTTTTTCTTTTTCTTTTTCCAAAAAAAAACTTTTCAAACTTGACCACTCAAAAACAGTTTCAAAAACTCCAAACTAGGTTTTAACCCAAAAATAAAAATAATTTTCTCTACAACTTTTATATAGGGCACTTTTCCTGAAAACCATTTTTTACAACCTCCACATAAATAAAGCCAAATTTGAGACATAAGCCATTTTGTTTAACTCCTTTTTTTTATTTGATAAACTATTTTGAACTAGGTCAAAATGCCAACATGAAAAGCACTTAGCTCAAAAATCTTTATTTTATAAAACTATTTGCCAAGACAGGATTTCACTTTAACCATCAAGTCCAATAGAAATCCAAAATCCAAATAAATAAACAAAGGCAAAAAGCACACTTATGCACATGAAATGATGCAATGCATTACTTATGCTCTTTAGTAGCTAAATGCAGTTCCTAATGCAGTGCTTGACACTAAGGTGTCACAATTGTCTTCTCTGTGGATCTCAGTTCACTACAGCAGGGGAGAGGGAGAGCAGGAAAACCTAGAAGGCAAAATAGCAAAATAACTGAGATCATTTGGGAGGAGGGTGTCTCCCTCTACTTATCCTAATTCTATTTCCTACTCTACCCCTATCTAATTACAGAGCGAACCAGCTAAACCCTAGGGTTATTCTGGACCAACTCGATGGTAGGTGGATCTGACGGCCACGCCCGCACAACTGGTAGCGTTGCCTCGACGCAACCTCACCGATTGCCGCCACGTGCCGCCACCGCTCCGCTCGTCCTTTTCACGGACCTCGTCCCCGGTTTTGTGGCCGAAACCGGGAAACCAGGCCTTCACGTCCACCCCCGATTTTGAGGCCCAAACCGAGAAACCATCAGCGCCCAGGTTTTGAGGCCCAAACCTGAAAACCGTCCACTCGATGGTTTTTCTCTGGCTCTACCACCAAACCGAAGTTGTAGAAGGGATGCACCTCCCGTGCACCCCGTCCACCGACACGTGTCCCCAGGTCCTCGACCCGAGCAACACCATGTCCCGCAAGTCTTCGCTCGTCGCTGTCCCAGGCTGCCAGCCACCACAGCTGATCCTCAGGCCACCAGTCCCTCAGTCCAAGCCTCACGTCCGCCCTTCACCGCTCCCGGTCCGTCGGCACGGCACGTCTCTCCTTGACCTTCACCTTGCCCTCGATCACTGTCTCCGTGCTCGACACCTGCACAACACAAGCCAAAGAACCTGCGATCAAACCCGTTGACAATCACTCATCACTCGAGACTCGGCATACACCCATGTATCCGCACGTTGCCGATGTCTTTGGGAACCAAGTTGTTTTGCTCAGTCCACTTGACCTTCTTTCGGCTTTGCGATGCTTTTGGGTCATTTGGTCGAGTTCTCTCTCTTCCTTGTTCCTTCTCCTTCTACTTTCATTATGATTTGTGTTGGTAGTTGACAATGCACTCATCAAGGGGGAGATTGCGGATACATGGGTGTATGCTGGATCTTGAGTGATGAGTGATTGTCAACTGGTTTGATGCGCATGTTCTTTGGCTTGTGTTGTGCAGGTGTAGAGCATGGAGATAGTGATAGAAGGCAATGTGAAGGTCAAGTAGAGACGTGCCGTGCCGATGGACCGGGAGCGGTGAAGGGCAGACGTGAGGCTTGGACTGAGGGACCGGTGGCCTGAGGATTAGCTGCGGTGGCTGACAGCATGGGACAACGACGAGCGGAGACTTGCGGGACACAGTGTTGCTTGGGTCGAGGACTTGGGGACACGTGTCGGTGGACGGGGTGCACGGGCGGGGCATCCCTTCTACAGCGTCGGTTTGGTGGTTGAGCCATAGAAAAACCACCGGTGGACGGTTTCCAGGTTTGGGCCACAAAACCTGGGTGCGGCCGGTTTCTGAGTTTGGGCCACAAAACTCGGGCTGAGGACGGTTTCCAGGTTTGGGCATCACAACCTAGGCGCTGGCGGGTTTCTGAGTTTGGGTCACAAAACTCAGGCAATGGACGGCTGGTTTCCCGGTTTGGGCCTCAAAACCGGGGGTTGGTCGTGAAGACAGGTTTCCCGGTTTCAGCCTCAAAACCGGGGGCGAGGTCCGGGAAAAGGACGAGCAGAGCGGTGGCGGCACATGGCGGCAATTGGTGAGGTTGCGTCGAGGCAACGGTACCAGTTGTGCGGGCGTGGCCGTCGGATCAACATCTACTTCGAGTTGGTCCAGAATAACCTTAGGGTTTAGCTAGTTCGCTCTGTAATTAGTAGGGGTAGAGTGGGAACTAGAATTAGGATAAGTAGGGGGAGACACCCACCTCCCAAACTATCTCAGTCATTTGCTATTTGCTTTCTAGGGTTTCCAGCTCTCCCTCATCCCTGCTGTAGCTACTGAAATCCGCACAGAACCATACCTCTGTGTTCATGACATTTTGTGGAAGTGAGACCGTAATGTCACTGTTGTAGCGTGTGGTAGACACACGGTTGCAAATTCGTGGTTGTGATTCGCGTTTTTGTGTTGTTCTTCGCGGGTTGCTTTTCTCCACGATTTTCCCGGTGTTCGATCTCCTTACTCGTTGTGTCTTTTTCGATTCCGTTTGAACTGAGTTGTTCTAGATCATGAGGCATTTCTTTCCACCAAAGGAATTCACCTCTAACCTCACGAGCTAGTAGATCGGTCGATTTTTGTTTCGAATCGAGTTTTGTGCTCTTTGCCTCGAATTCTTCCGATTCACTGATTTGGAGTTAGGTTCGAGCCATGATCTCTTTGGGATAGCTCACTAACCTCATTGGAACTCCTCATACCAAGTCTAAGCCTTAGAGCTTTTGATTCCGAGGAGATCGGGTTGAATCCGCGGAAGAACTGTGCAGTTTCGGGGGCATCAGACGCTTTGATCGGGGGCATCGGACGCTGAGTCCTTATCACCGGACACTCATCTGCCACGTGTCTTCTGACAGAGTTTTTGAAGGAGCATCGGACGCTAACCATCGGATGCTCCGTTGTCATCGGACGTGTCCAGAGGTCAAGCATCGGACGCTAGGGTTTCACTGTAGCCAGCGTCCGATGGCTGTCCAGTAAGGTTCCTGACAGGGTCTTTTTGCATCGGACGTGTCCGGTGCTTGGCCATCGGATGCAGGCCAGCGTCCGATACAGGATCTTCTGCACTGTTTTGTTCGCAGTTTGTTCGTCTGACTTTGAATTCGGTTTTGGGTTTTTGCATTGAGTTTCTAGAGTCGTGTAGTGTCCCACTGTGCTTCTTGGAAGCATCCACCCTACATCTAGGGTCGTGTACTCTATCGAGCTCTAGGTTTGCTCTTGGGGTTATTTTTCGGGACAGAGGCTAAAAGATTCTGAAAAGAATTTTGAGGCTCCCATTCACCCCCCTCTGGTCGCTTTGCGTTTGCACTTCCAGTCCTTCAACCCTGAGTTTTGAGGACCAAACTCAGAAACCCGCCACTGTTGACACCTGGGGTGGCACGCAGAAGAAACCGCAAGCGCACGGCTGTCAGTTGTATCTTTTCACCTTAGAGTATTCCGGGGTATCGAATACAGGAGGAACGCGAAGTGATTTTGAGAAAACTAGGGGGGTAAGGATATCTTGGATAGATGAAGGGAACAGGCACTATCTACTAGGGTAGATCCTAGTTCTATTAGACTTCTAGTGATTTAAGTTCTTTACTAGTGTATTGTGGGCGTACTAGCCTTTACCACTGACTTAGGTTGAACGCTAGCACAACGAGCCCTACTGTTAAACTAGACCAACTACGTGGTGGAATTCAAGGTGCACAGGGCTGTCACCACCTGCTTGCTACCACAGCTATCCGGGGGCCTAGCCGTATTCACTAGCAATATATAGCCTAAGTACCACACTTAATCTATATACTACTACTACTAGCCCTGTACTAGAACTAGAGCACTTGAAACTAATATCAAGCAATGAAACAAACACACAAGTAATGAAAGTAAATACTTGAAGATGAATTTGATACTAAGTTACCAAAGTTGAAGCGCAGAGCAGAGAGAAGCAGAGGTCTCCGACAACTCCGGAACTCTCCAGACTTCTACTCTTCTCCTTTCCAGCTCCTCTTCTAGTGAGGCACTCACACTCTCTCTAATCTCTCTATCATAGCAAGTGTGCTACTCTAACCAACTGGTGGGGAATGAAGTGAGGCTCTTCGAATGAGAGCTCAAGGGGCCTATTTATAGTGCTAGGGAGCCAGGGGGTACTTATAGAGTGAGGAGGGGGTCGGTTAGGGTTTAGGGGGTGGCGCCCGCCACCAAACCCTGGCGCCCGCCACCTCACTGTCGTCCGTTGCAACCGCCATTCATCCAACGGTCTTCATTTGCTCTCCCAAGTCGGTTTGAGGGCCGGTTAGGGTTTAGACACGTGTCCAAAGCCCACTATCCAGATGACACTCTTCTTTGCCCTTGGATCAAACCGCCTTAATGTGCAATGGCCAAGATTTGAGCTTGAGGTGACTCCCACGGATCGATGACGTGGCTTGGGCCACTTTTGGCACGAGTGACCTGGCGGCCGCCAGTAATAGGTGGCAGCCGCCACCCTACTCTGGCCCAAATGGGCCAGAGTGGCTTGGCCTTGCTCCTGGTACACTTGTTTTGCCCAAATTCCATCATTTCCTGCATTAAGATAAGAAACTATGCACATATGGAAATAGGTTAGTTATAAACCAAATCTTCTACTTTTTATGTTGTTTTACCTTGGTTTTGGGTGAAATGTTGATGGTGAAATGATGCTTTAAGCACCGTCAACAAGCTCCCCCACACTAACCTCTTGCTCGTCCCGAGCAAGCATGGACTTTAAGAAATGAAACAATTTTATTGATCTAAGCATTCACACAAGATGTTCAACTACCTATACTCATATTAGTAACCTTTCCAAGTGGCTAATAAATCATACCTATGGCGGTTGAGAGATAGAATAGCTTGGAAGCAAGAGAAACACACTTTCCTCTTTTACATACCTTGGGGTTTCAGGATATTTTCAAAATGAAAAATCATGGTTCATTGAATCTCTCTTTAAATCTCAAGGCACTCATGGTGTATATCCTCACTTTATGGCAAAAGAGAATGCCAGAGTCTATCCTATGGTTTATGTGGAGTTTATAGGGAAAGGAAGGAATGTAAGGCACTTCTATCTCTCTTTTATTGCTAAGTCAAGTTTAGGATCATGGGAGAGTATAGTCATGCACTAGCCAAGGTATAGGGTGGACTAACTCAACTCCTTTGTTCTTTTTGAAACTCTTCTCTTACCAAGGATCATGGCTATATGCATCTCTCTTTTTTTTGAATACTTGGACACTTGTCCTTTTGAGAGCATTTGCTCTTTTTTTTGAATACTTGGACACTTGTCCTTTTGAGAGCATCTGCTCTTTTTTTTAGATACTATATAGCCATGTCCTTTGAAGGAATGAGAGAATTTATATAATTCTTTTAGAACAAAATTTTGGAGGAGAACTACGTGAGTATACTCTCAGTGTGAGAGTTCTCTCAAAAAGGCATGGTTTGGCTTGGCTTTTAGAGCATGACTAAATTCTTCTACCTAGATCAACTATTCTTGACAAAGCTCAAAGATTGATTTAGAAGGCTTTATGGGCTGTTTTCCTATACTCTAATATTTTGGCTTTGGTAGGTGGATAGGAAAGAAAGATCATGAACCATGATAATTTTGGTTTTCAAAATAAAAACTCCCAAGGTTGTAGCAGAGTACTAATGCAATTTCAATTACTACTTCTATATCTTATCAAACAACAACCTAGGTTGACTTCCCTATCAAAATGAGTAGGTTACTACACATGAATAAAAGGTAGAATAACATGTCATGTAAACACTCAATTCAAAAGAAATTGTTTCAGCATTTTTATTTCCTAGCTGCATTTTTAGTTCAAACCTAGACATCCAGTGATCCAAATTGTACAAAATTCAAAACACAGGTTTAGAGGTTCACCGGGAGTGTCTCGGTGCAGAGTGGCCTGGCGGCCACCAGTAATAAGTGGCGGCCGCCATGGGCTTTGGCCCATGCGGCTTGCAAACAGCGTGGTAGTTACCTTGCTAAGTTCAGGTTACAGTTTTGAACATCCTATCACGTTTTACAGAGGTGTTTAGAGAGGGGATTTTCCCCCACACTAGAAGTTTTGGTACTTTTTATTTTTTAAAAATAAACAAACTTGATGAAGGGAAAAATAAGGGTGTCTTTTTATTCATTATATAGAAACTTCCTTAACAAATATTGAAATTTAAATAAACTGAAATTTAAATCAAGCAAAATTAAACTTAAACTAAATCAAACTAAAAATCTAACTAGACACCCTAATCTAATCTAATCTAATGGAGGAGCCTCGTAGAGATCCTCGAAGCCCGTCTCTTTGAAGAGACGCTTGATCTTCGAGGTGCAGCCCTTGCGGAGGATGGTGAACCGATCCTCCATGTCCATTCGCCAGAGGGCTATCTCTGCGACTTGATCCTCCAAGGCGCTTTTCTCCTTGCGCAGCTTTTTTCACCTCGGCGGTGAGTTTTTCGAGGGTTAATCCCTCCTCACCACCGCTGTGCTCCATCTCACCGGGGACTCCTGCCGGCGATGGGTTGAGACGGCGGCGCACGGATGGCTCGGAGAGCGACCCATTGGAGTCATGAGTGCTCACCTCATGCTCACGTAGCCTCTTCTCATAATGTCCATCGGGCATTCTCACGCTGTACACCTCCAGTTTAGCCCTCTTGGGATTGGGGCTGTAACTGCGGGTGCGGCTATCCGAGCCGAAGCTGACCCGGGATTTCGCCCTTGATGGAGTGGCCGTTTCATCACCCCTGGCCTTGACGGCCGGAGACTTCCTCGGGGTGATCTCCCCTGTGGTCGGCCTGGTGGGCGTCCTCAATTTCTTCTCGGGTAGCGCCACTGGAGGAGGATGAAGACGAAGCAGAGACGAGGCCAGGGGGCGTTTCACCCCTGGCGGCCGCCCAGCAGGGGTGGCGCCCGCCACTGGAGTGGTGGCTGGTGCCTTCCCTGCACCCTCCGGTGGTGTCCCCTTGACATAAGTGCCATCGGGCAGCACCATTGCTAAAGGAGGTACATCAAGTACCTCCATGTCGTCGTCGATCAATGATCGGATGATGGCTTTGGTGGAGGACGAGATGGATCCTTGAGGGTTATAGGACTTGGATTTCTGCGGAGACGACATGGTTTTGGAGGAGGCTTGGCCGGACTTCGTGAGTGGATGGAGGGAGAAGAAGGAGTTCTTCTTTTAAGAAGGGGGAGAAGTGGAGGGATAAGCCTTAGATGAACTAACACGTCCTCATCTTCTCCTTCTTTCGCTCTCCTGAGCTCGGGATTAGCTGCCACGTGGAGTGGGGCTTCTAAACCACCACCTAGAGTGGCGGGCGCCAGGGTTTGGTGGCGGCCACCAGTTGGGAGTGGCGGCCGCCACTCCTCCTTCACCGGGCATCGAGCGGGAGAAGGTAAGCCTCCTAAATTTCAAAGTTTCGAGATCGAAATGGCTTGGTTGGGCCTATAGAGGCCTTTCTCGGGGTTTTGGATGGACTAGGTGCATGAAATGGACAAGGGGTAAATTGGGTCCATCCATTAATTGTCATGGGCTTGAGCTACTTCAAAGTTAATTATATCAATTTCATTTAGCTCATTTTTATCAAAGTCATATAATATTTTTAATCTTTGTCCATTGACTTTGAAGATTTGCCCATCGTCACTTTCTAATGTGACGGCTCCATGGGAAGAGGTTGCAACAACCTTGAAGGGTCCTTCCCATTTGCTTCGAAGTTTACCATGTCCGAATAGTCGAACACAGGAGTTAAAGAGTAAAGCTTTATCTCCTACTTCGAACTCTTTCTTTTTGATCCGTTTATCATGCCATCTCTTAGTCTTCTCTTTATAGAGCTTGGCACTATGATAGGCTTTCTCTCGCCATTCTTCTAGTTCGGAAATTTGCATCTTCCTATTTTGGCCAGCTTGGTCAAGGTTCATGTTCCATTTCTTAATGGCCCAATGAGCTTTCAACTCAAGCTGAACAGGAAGATGACAAGTTTTCCCATAAACTAGTTGGTATGGGGACATTCCAATTGGGGTCTTATAGGCGGTCCGATAGGCCCACAGAGCTTCGGGTAACTTATGTTTCCATCCCTTTCCCATTTCTTCCACCGTCTTTTGCAAGATATTCTTTATTTGTTTATTGGATGTTTCGGCCTGTCCACTTGTCTGGGGGTGGTATGCAGTGGCTACATTATGTTGGACTCCTTGACTAGCTAAGAAATGTCGGAAGCTCTTATCTATGAAATGAGGGCCTCCGTCACTAATGACTAGTCTAGGAACTCCAAAATGAGGAAAGATGTTTTCTTTGAACATTTTCTTCGAATGTTTAGCATCTGCCGCTCGACAGGGTATGGCTTCTACCCATTTCGAGACATAATCCACCGCCACAAGAATGTACTCGGCGTCATAGGATTTAGGAAAGGGGCCCATGAAATTTATACCCCAAACATCGAACAACTCAACTTGGAGATTGTTCACGAGTGGCATAGCATCTCGGGCATTAATGTTACCATGCTTTTGGCAATGAGGACAATGTCTCACATAATTCTTTGTGTCCTCGTACATGGATGGCCAATAAAAACCACTTTGCCATATTTTAGCATGTGTCCGAAAAGCTCGATAATGTCCTCCATATTCGGCGGAGTGACATCTATCTATGATTTTTGTTGCTTCTTCTATGGGGACACATTTTCTCAAGAGTCCATCTGCACAGACCTTATAGAGATATGGTTCATCCCACAGGTGCGTTCTGCTTTGATATAGCAGTTTCTTTTTATCCCCCCCGGCGGAACATAGCCGGTGACTATAAAATTCACGATGTTTGCATACCAAGGGTTGGTATACGTGACTTTTAGAAGGGTATCATCGCGAAGGAAGTCATTTATTGGGAGATTGTCCGAATTATTGACTTGTAGCCTAAACAAGTGATCAGCTACTGAATTCTCTACTCCTTTCTTGTCTCTTATTTCTAGGTAAAATTCTTGAAGGAGTAGGATCCAGCGGATCAACCTTGGCTTAGCATCTTTCTTAGTGAAGAGATATTTTAGAGCAGAGTGATCGGTATAAACAATCACCTTAGCTCCCACTAAGTAAGATCTAAACTTGTCTATGGCAAAGACTACAGCCAAAAGTTCCTTTTCTGTGGTTGCATAGTTTAGCTGGGGGCCAGTCATGGTCTTACTAGCATAAGAAATAGCATAATGCTTCTTATCTTTAGTTTGACCAAGGACGGCCCCCACAGCATAATCACTAGCATCACACATGATTTTGAACGGCAAATTCCAATCTGGGGGTTGGATGATTGGTGCCGAAGTTAGAGCCTTTTTCAAAATATTGAAAGCTTGTAGACAATCCTCGTCAAATTTGAACGGGACGTCTTTTGCTAACAGGCTCGTTAAGGGTCTAGCGACTTGTGAGAAATCCTTAATAAACCTTCTATAAAAGCCGGCATGGCCCAAGAAGCTTCGGATCTCTCTCACATTAGTGGGTGGTGGCAATTGTTCAATTATATTGATTTTGGCTTTATCCACTTCTATCCCACGTTCTGAAATTCGATGGCCTAGGACAATTCCTTCCCGCACCATGAAGTGACACTTTTCCCAGTTAAGAACTAGGTCTTTCTCTTCACAGCGTTGGAGGACTTTGTCTAAATTGGTTAGGCAATCGTCAAAGGTTTTCCCATAGACCGAAAGGACATGCGTCTATAGGCATAAGTTCCATACGGGCATGTGAAAGTGGTCTTACTTTGGTCATCTGGATGGATTGGGATTTGGTGATAACCAGAATATCCATCTAGGAAGCAGAAGAAGGAATGGTTTGCCAATCTCTCTAGCATCTCATCTATAAAAGGAAGTGGGAAATGGTCTTTCTTTGTGGCTTTATTCAGCTTCCTATAGTCTATACACATCCTCCATCCAGTGACAGTGCGTTGAGGGATTAACTCATTTTTCTCATTCTTAACGACTGTCATACCTCCTTTCTTTGGAACTACTTGCACGGGACTTACCCATTCACTATAAGGAACTGGATAAATAATTCTCGCGTGCAAGAGTTTCAGAACCTTCTTTTTCATGACTTCGCGCATAGCGTTATTAAGTCGTCTTTGGGGCTCTCTTGAAGAGGGTATCTCAGGATCGAGAGGGATACGATGGGTGCAGAGATTTGGACTAATTCCCTTCAAATCTTGAAGTGAATAGCCAAAGATAGATTGGTGTTTTTCTAAGACAAGGGTCAACCTACGGACTTCCTCTTCAGATAGCTTACTGCCAATGATTACGGGAGTCTCGGGGTCTTTGTTTAGAAAGATGTATCTCAGGCCTTCAGGCAAAGGTTTTAGCTCTATGGAAGGTCGAGATGGCTTTTCCGATTCGTTTAAGCGAAACGGTTCATCTGTCTCGGCTTCTTCTTCGACAAAGAACTCAGAATCTTCTTCAAAATCAGGCTGAGCCAACTCATAAAGAGTAGAGGTTCTAGCTTGATCGAGAAGATCTGGTTCTGGTGGTTGTTCGGCAATAGAATTTAATGCATGAACGAAAGGTACTGAGTACTCTTTTCCACCGATTTGAGCATTAAAGTGCTCTTGACATGGTCCTTGCAAGGCATGTATGGACCAAGGTTGTCCTAAGAAGACGTCAAAAAGGACTACATCAAAAATGTAGAAATCTAAGACCATGTCCGCTCCATCTACTTGGATGGGGACAATCTTTAGGATTCCTTCACTTTCCAAGATGTCACCATTTGGGTCTCTTAAACAACGTTTAGTTGGATGTCGTTGAAGGTCGGGGAATGTTCGGGATACGTAATTACTAGCAAGAACATTAATTCCCATGACAGGGTCATAAAAGGCAAAGGCTCTTTCTCCCCTAATTCGACAATCTATTACGCTAGGTACTTTATCTATGCGAGGGATGTTTTCTGATACTTCGGCTTCCATTGTCCATTCATGACTCATGACAGCTGAAAGTTCCAAAAGACGCTCTCGGTTATAGATTCCATCAGAAGACTCAGGAAGTGGTTTGTCGGATGGGAGAGCTTGAACGGAGTAGTTCATAGCATTTCCGTAATCCTCAAACACATCATCCTCTATCTCGCCCAAAAATTCCGGAAGAATTTCTCTCCCAGATGTGGATGGAATAGGCTCCGCTAAGTCCAACGAGCTAGACTCGGGCTCTTCTTGTTGTTCTACGGTCAAAACTTGGGTTTCTACGACTTCTTCCTCAGGGATTTCATCGGAAACTCCAGTATAAGGAGTATTCTCTAGAATTCTATCAAGAATCTCCTTTCCACCTTGTGGAGAAAGGTGAATAAACGCTCCACCTGATGAATGATCAAGGTGAAGAGCGCTCTCTTTCTCTAGACCGACATAAAAATGCTAAAGGAGCACTGGATCGGGTATGGCTAAATCGGGTCCTGAATTGATTTAAACCAATAAAACGGTCCCAAGCCTCCCCTAATGTCTCCTTATAATTTTGTCTAAAGGTCAACACTTCTACTCGTAGTCGTACCACTCGGTGGACAGGGAAATACGTCAAGATAAACTTGGTTCGTAAAGTTCCCCAGTCTCCTCTGGCACTTCCCACGGTTCGAGCATGCCATGTTTTAGCTGCTCCCGTCAAAGTGAACGGAAACAGCTTCCACTTGACAGTGTCAGGTGAAATGCCCGATATGTTCAAGCATGCACAGACTTGCTCAAACTCACGTAGATGTATGTAGGGATTTTCTGATCCCATAAACATGCTCTCCTGAACTTTGTTAATAAAGTCAGGGCGCAATTCATAACTATCGGCATATATAGGTTGTGATGATATATGTGGCTCTAATCGTGAACTCTTAGGAGCTGCGAATTGTAAGATAGATTGATTCTCCATGCGGAGAGGGTAAAGATGATCCTAACTCTAGTCTCAAAAATCAGCTACCGTTCCCCGGCAACAGCGCCAAAAAAGCTTGTTGACACCTGGGGTGGCACGCAGAAGAAACCGCAAGCGCACGGCTGTCAGTTGTAGCTTTTCACCTCAGAGTATTCCGGGGTATCGAATCCACGAGGAACGCGAAGTGATTTTGAGAAAACTAGGGGGCTAAGGATATCTAGGATAGATGAAGGGAACGGGCACTATCTACTAGGGTAGATCCTAGTTCTATTAGACTTCTAGTGATTTAAGTTCTTTACTAGTGTACTGTGGGCGTACTAGCCTTTACCACTGACTTAGGTTGAACGCTAGCACAACGAGCCCTACTGTTAAACTAGACCAACTACGTGGTGGAATTCAAGGTGCACAGGGCTGTCACCACCTGCTTGCTACCACAGCTATCCGGGGGCCTAGCCGTATTCACTGGCAATATATAGCCTAAGTACCACACTTAATCTATATACTACTACTACTAGCCATGTACTAGAACTAGAGCACTTGAAACTAATATCAAGCAATGAAACAAACACACAAGTAATGAAAGTAAATACTTGAAGATGAATTTGATACTAAGTTACCAAAGTTGAAGCGCAGAGCAAAGAGAAGCAGAGGTCTCCGACAACTCCGGAACTCTCCAGACTTCTACTCTTCTCCTTTCCAGCTCCTCTTCTAGTGAGGCACTCACACTCTCTCTAATCTCTCTATCATAGCAAGTGTGCTACTCTAACCAACTGGTGGGGAATGAACTGAGGCTCTCCGAATGAGAGCTCAAGGGGCCTATTTATAGTGCTAGGGAGCTAGGGGGTACTTATAGAGTGAGGAGGGGGTCGGTTAGGGTTTAGGGGGTGGCGCCCGCCACCAAACCCTGGCGCCTGCCACCTCACTGCCGTCCGTTGCAACCGCCATTCATCCAACGGTCTTCATTTGCTCTCCCAAGTCGGTTTGAGGGCCGGTTAGGGTTTAGACACGTGTCCAAAGCCCACTATCCAGGTGACACTCTTCTTAGCCCTTGGATCAAACCGCCTTAATGTGCAATGGCCAAGATTTGAGCTTGAGGTGACTCCCACGGATCGATGACGTGGCTTGGGCCACTTTTGGCACGAGTGACCTGGCGGCCGCCAGTAATAGGTGGCGGACGCCACCCTACTCAGGCCCAAATGGGCCAGAGTGGCTTGGCCTTGCTCCTGGTACACTTGTTTTGCCCAAATTCCATCATTTCCTGCATTAAGATAAGAAACTATGCACATGTGGAAATAGGTTAGTTATAAACCAAATCTTTTACTTTTTATGTTGTTTTACCTTGGTTTTGGGTGAAATGTTGATGGTGAAATGATGCTTTAAGCACCGTCAACAGCCACCCCGAGTTTTGAGGCCCAAACTCGGAAACCGTCGATGGTAGCTTTTTGAGGCTCAACTACCGAACCCGGTCATAGACGGAGGGTGGTTCTCACACCCCGACCACCGTCACCGATGCCGATGCATGTCCAGCCTCCACGCCGGGCACGACACCTTCGCCTTCCTTCTTGACTTGGCCGACGGCACTTGCGCCGCACGCAAGCCCGTGTCCGACCTCCCGCCATGTGCCATGACGCCATCGTCTTCCTCCCGACTCGGCCGATGCATCACACATCCCCATGTGCTCTTGCTCATCGTTGCCACGTGCCAGCTACCATAGCTGGTCCTCCGGCCTCTCGGTCCGTCGGTTCAAGCCTCATGTCCGCCCTTCACCGCTCTGGGTTGTAACGTAACGGCTCTAATCCCATGGCCCACTGATCACCGTCAACCACTGACAGTCGATCCGTACAGCCAAGAGATTAAGACCGGTTCCGCTACTGGGCTACATCAGTGCCCGATGTCCGCAGGATCATCTCACAATTCAGTTACAATCTCTTGAACATTTTGACAAATAACATCGGAGTAAATAGCGGAAGACTTAGATAGCAATAGTTTTACAAACCAGGGTTCAACATAAAATTAAAGTGAAGTTATTACAGACCATAGTTCAAATAGATAGAGTCGGCAGAGTAGCATATGACAACAACTGAAGGTAAAGATACTTCACCCAGCCCGAGGGTGAATAATCACTCATCGGCCTCATCGGCCTCTTCCTGAACAACAGTCACACAGCAAGGTCCAAGGCATACTGAGGAATCTGTCATACCTGCAACATGGGTAATAAAACCCTGAGTACAAAGGTACTCAACAAGACTTACCCGACTAAAGAAAAAGGGAGAAGACTCAGGAATGAAAGGCTTAGGTAAGGCTTGAACAAGATCGAGAAATTTGCAGAAAAAGCATTTTGAGTTTTTTCCGCCAGCAACAAGCACCTCGGGACTCTAACCCAAGAGTACAGGTCCAGCAACAAGCACCTCGGGACTCTAACCCAAGAGTACAGGTCCTGTTGGCAGAAAAAGCATCTTGTAAAACTTGTTTTTATTTTGGAAAGGTTCAAGTATTCCTCAGTTCTTCATCATTCATGATTCATTTTACATTTCAAAACATTCCTAGTTGAGAACCACTCTCCGTTGACAGTCAGTGGACCAAGTCTCCATAACCGAGGAGCAACGTTAATCCGGATAAAGAATACTCAGCTGAGGATCCCTATTCACACTGCATATGTAGCACCCAAGCTTGCATATGCCAACCCGTCTACCACGACTCCTCCAAGATTGGGCCCGGTCCTACGCCACCCGGAAGTACAGTACACCACTCCAATCCGGGACTCTAACCCACGTGGGTACATGCTACTTCCGCCATCTCTCCACTCCCAGTGCGCGGTTGTCGGTCCAATAATGGATTTCTCGGAGCCAGAGCTTTCCGTAGTATGTGAATAGTTACAAGTCTTGACCAGCAGGCCCCCATACGGATGGTCCCTAATTTTCCAGCCAGAACTACACCTTGGTTATATCTCACCCAAGCGTAATAGTCCTGTCAGTTTTTCAACCCTGTCCCGGCCGGTGTCAACTGTTGAGTCCCGGACTACAACATGACGGCACCGTACGCAAGGACAACCTCTTCTCGACAATGACCACATGCTAGCCAGGCAAGCAGTCATCGAACGGGGAGTAAAGCCAAAATTCCCGTAAAGTTTCTTTCAGTGATCACACTTTTTGAAATTGGCATTTTTGCAAATCTATTATATAGCATCACTAAGCATTTTGCAAATAGTTTTTTAAAACAAGGCGGGTGGATCCTTTGGTGGAGGTAAATAATGCAGGAGGCAATAGGTCATCACACAACTCCTATAACCTAATGCAGTAATTTAACTCAAAAGCATTTAAGGAAAACATTTTATAAATGGAAGGGTTAAATGCACCGGGGCTTGCCTTGGATGGCAAAAAGGACGGACTCGGGGTTGGTGGTGTAGGTGTCGGAGCTCGGGGTCGCCTCGGGAACAGATCCTTCGGTGGCTACCTCGACTTCAGATCCTTCTTCGTCAACTATACGGATGCAATGATGAATGCTCATGAGAATGATGATATGAACTTAAGGTGCAAGACAATTCCACTGATTCTAGATTACTCTAAAACAAGGCATAATCGAAATCTAGGTTGAGCATAAAGGTAACCATTTCTTCCTTAAGCAATATTGATTAAACTAGCCCTTATTATAATTATCCTAAACATCAACCAAACATAGCATCACAAACATCATAGACCAAAGGGTAGGGGTCTATGAACATCAATCAATCCAAAGATCACATCATCAAACACTTATTACCAACCCTAATCCATCTTTTCTATTTTCTTAATTTATTTAAAAGGTCATTTTATGAAGTTGCTCCAAAAATTACCAAATTAATCACATAAGTTCATTATGGTGTAGATAGATGGCAAAACAAATTTCATAATTTTTGGAGGTCATTAAGGTGCTCAATTAAATCTAGACATTTAATTAACAAAAGGTACTATTTGGGAATTAAAATAAAAGCTCAAAAATCAACTTGTTCCAAAAGACTTCAAAATTTTACCAGAGACTAAACATGGCATAAGAAGCTCACAAAAATTTGTCTCATGATTTTTGGAGTTATAAATCACTCTCCAAAATACAAAAACCTTCATTTTTCAATTAAAAAGGGGAATTTTACATTTTCAAATTTTTGCACAAAACTCAAGTTTCATATTTTTATAAAATACTCCAGAGCATAAAGAGTCTACCACAAAAATTTCAGAATTTTTGGATGCACACAGAAAATCATACAAAAAAAGAGAAAACAGAACACTATTCACAACACTCAGAAAAAGAAAAGAGCACTGTGCTCCTTCTAGGCCGGGCTCGGCGAATCGCGGGGCTCGGGCGAAACGCGCGGGGCTCGGTCGAGACGGAAACGACAGCTTCGTCCGAGGCCTGGCCCGGAGGCTCGGGCGAGACGGAAAAGTGAGCCTCGGTCCGAGGCCGGACTCGGGCGAGACGGAGAGCATGCGTCGCCGAGGCTTGGGCTCGGCCGAAGCGGAGGGCAGGCGCTCGCCGAGGCTTGGGCTCGGGCGAAGCGGAGAAACAGGCCTCTGTCCGAGACCTGACTGGGAGGGCTCGGATGCTTACCACGTGTCGGAGGCAGGGCTCGAGGGTGAGGCTCGACTCGTTCTCGAGGGTGAGGCTCGACTCGAGGGTGAGGCTCGACACGAAGGTGAGGCTCGACACGCTCGGGGAAGAAGATGACCGCGGCGGCGCTCCGGCGGTCCGGCGGTCCTGCGCAGCACATGCGACCGCAAGGGCCGGGTTAGAGTCGCACGGGACCAAGGAACACAACACGGGGGTCGGTGAGGGATGATCATGGCCGGAGACGGCGAATTCCACGAACCCGAGTTCGCCGGGTTTCGGCCGGGGATAGGGACGGCGAGCTTACGCCGGGCAAACGGAGGCGGGGAAGGTGAAATTGAAGGGTGGAAAAGCTTCACGAGCTCAAGGCGGAGCTTTAGGGCTAGCTGGTGGAGAGGCGGAGTGTCTGGAGAGGTCCGGCCACGGTGGCGGAGGTGAAGGAGAGAGGTCGGAGCTCCGGCGGCTTATATAGCCGCGGCTAGGGGACGGTAGAGACCTCGGGGTTGCGCGGGTTAGGTTTGCGGGGGCGTGCGCACTCGATTGCGCTCTGGCGGTCGAGCTGGCGTGCAGCCGGGGCTCGGGCACAAGCTCGGCCGGCGATGGCCACGCGGCGGCGGCGGCTGGGCACTGTAGGGGCCGAGAGCAAGGGTCAGCGCTCGCGTGCGGGCGCGGAGGGAACAGGGGAACAGCGGCGGCAGGATAAGGCGCGTGGGGAGCAGCCGCCTGCGCTGCAGCCGCAGCGCCGGCGCCATGGCCGGGCCCCCCCCTGGCCTCTGGCTCTACGGGAAGAAGAACAGTGCTAGGGTCTAGGGTTTGACTTTTGGCCAGTTTCTGTATTTTGCAAAAATCTCCCAAAATTTGAACTGTGCGACAAAAACTCAAAATACCAAAGTTGTTCAGAAAAAAGAGATCTACAACTTTGTCAATATGAACATTTTCAAATTCCAAATAGTTTTTGAACTATAATCAAAAACAGAAAAGGGAACATTTTTCAACTTTGATTCAAATCAAAATTACTTTGGATTTCAAACTGAAACTTGAAAATCTTTATATATGAAAGTTGTTCCATTTGTCAAAACCTACAACTTTGCTAATATACATTTTTTTCTGAAACTCAAAAGTTTTTGAATAAATTTTTAAAACTGAAAAGGGAACAAAAACTGGAATTTGAACAAATTTGAAATTACTTCAAATTTTATATAGAAACATGGAAAACTGTAAATACCAAAGTTGTTCCTCTAGGTCAGATTCACAACTTTGCTTTTTGAACCAACTCAAAATTTTGAATTTTGAAAAAGTTATCCGAAAGGGAATAAATCCAGGATTTGGGAATTTAGGGTTTTGCAAAAGGAAACTCAATTCAAATCTGATTTTTGAACTTGGATCAAAACAACAAACATCAGGGCACTAAATTTGAACAAGAATTACAAAGAACTAGGCACAGAGGTGAAATTACCATTTTGCCCCTATAGGAAGAAGTGGGCTAATACGGGTTTTTGCAATAGGGGTACATCACATAAAATGATACACTAAGCAAATGCATACACATGAAATCATGATCAAGATGATTAATGATGCTAATGATGATATGTCAAGTTAATTACATGCTTAAACACCAGAGGTGTTACAGCCTTCCCCCCTTAAAGAAATCTCGCCCCGAGATTCTGCGTCTTAAGAAAGGACAAAGAAGGGATAAAGGCAAAACTTTACATAGACAGGGATTCGAGAAAGTCGGGGTAGTTCTTTGCCAAGAAGTCTTCAGATTCCCAAGCAACTTCTTCTTCAGAGTGCTGGTTCCACTGGATTTTGTACCACCTTGTGGTAGTTCTTCGAGTAACTCGATCTTTGTGATCCAACACGCGAACTGGATATTCCGAGTAGGATAGATCAGGCTCTAGCTCGACACCTTCAACTTCCACGACATGTTCTGGTACTCGGAGGCACTTCTTGAGTTGGGAGACATGGAAAACATTGTGGACAACAGAGAGATGATCGGGCAAACTTCCGCTTGTAAGCTACCTTGCCACAACATTCCAAAATCTCAAACGGACCAATGTAGCGGGGTGCTAACTTTCCCTTGACCCCAAAATGAGTGACTCCTTTGGTTGGTGAGACCTTGAGATATACGTAATCTCCAACTTGAAACTTCAGAGGTCGACGTCTCTTGTCAGCATAACTCTTTTGTCGGGATTGGGCAATCTTCATGTTCTCTTGTATCTGCTTGACTTTCTCTTCCATATCTTTGACCAGGTCAACTCCAAAGAATTCTCTTTCTCCGGGTTCAGACCAACTGAGAGGGGTACAACAACGGCGGCCGTACGGTGCTTCAAAGGGTGCCATTTTGATGCTTTCTTGATAACTGTTATTATATGAGAACTCTGCCAAGGGCAAACAGTCATCCCAAGTATCTGCGAAGGTGAGCACACATGCCCTCAACATATCCTCTAACACTTGGTTGACTCTCTCAGTCTGTCCATCAGTCTGCGGATGATAAGCTGTACTATGCAAGAGCTTGGTTCCAAGTGAGGTATGGAACGCTTTCCAGAACTTTGCGACGAACTGAGTACCACGATCAGAGATAATGGTCTTGGGTATTCCATGAAGCTTCACTATGTTGTTCTTGTACAAGGCGGCATACGTGGGGACGGCATAGCTGGTCTTGACTGGCAGAAAGTGAGCTTGCTTGGTGAGTCGGTCCACGATTACCCAAATGGAATCAAAACCTTTCCGAGTCTTGGGTAGTCCATTGATAAAATCCATGCTGATATCTTCCCACTTCCAGGCAGGTACAGATAAAGGCTGCAATTCTCCTCCAGGCTTCATGTGCACGGCTTTGACTTTTTGACAAGTATCGCAGCAAGCGACATAGCGAGCGATTTCAATCTTCATCTTTGTCCACCAGAATCTCTGCCTTAGATCCTGGTACATCTTGTTGCTGCCGGGGTGGATGGAAAATCTAGACAGGTGTGCCTCATCAAGGATCAACTGTCTCAACTCAGGCACCTTGGGAACTACTAGACGGTTCTTGAACCAAACAACTCCTACATCATCGATCCTGAAACAATCAGCCTTACCGGTCTGGACCTTTTCGATGATGTGCTTGATTCCAGGGTTATCTTTCTGTGTAGCGATGACTTGCTCCTTGACCGATGTTTCTATCCTGACATTGTTCAGGCTTCCTTGCGGAACTATCTCAATACCCATCCTTTCAAGAGCATGGCACAAGGAAAGATCATAGGGCTTCGTCGTCAGACAGTTGCAGTATGACTTGCGACTGAGGGCATCGGCAACTACATTTGCCTTACCCGGATGGTAATGCACTTCGATATCATAGTCCTTGATTAACTCAAGCCATCTTCGCTGCCTCATGTTCAGCTCTTCTTGGGTGAAGATATACTTCAGGCTCTTGTGATCTGTGTACACATTGCAAGTACTGCCCAACAGATAATGACGCCATATCTTCAAGGCATGAACCACTGCTGCTAACTCAAGGTCATGAGTTGGATAGTTTTCCTCATGTCGCTTAAGCTGCCGCGAGGCATAAGCGATCACTCTTCCCTCTTGCATCAACACGCAACCCAAACCAGTACCAGATGCATCACAGTAGACATCAAAGGGCTTCTCGACGTTCGGCTGAGCTAGCACTGGTGACGTGGTTAACAGCTTCTTCAAAGTCTGAAAAGCTTGTTCACAAGCTGGTGACCAAAAGAACTTCACAGAATCCTTCAGCAACTCGGTGATAGGCTTGGCAATTCTGGAGAAATCTGGGATGAACCGACAATAATATCCAGCCATTCCCATGAAACTGCGGGCCTTGTGAACAGAGGTAGGTGGCTTCCACTCCAGGATATCTGACACTTCTTCGGGGTCGACTGACACACCTTCTGCGGATAGGACATGGCCTAGAAATTGTATCTGATCCAACCAGAATTCACACTTACTGAACTTAGCATAGAGCTGATGTTCTCTGAGACGGGATAGAACAATACGAAGATGTTCAGCATGATCTTCAGGGGTTTTTGAGTAGACAAGGATGTCGTCAATGAACACGACCACGAATTTATCAAGCTCTGGCATGAACACCGAGTTCATGAGATACATGAAATGAGCGGGGGCATTGGTCAAACCGAAAGACATGACCAAATACTCATATAGGCCGTATCTGGTGGTGAAAGCTGTTTTGGGAATAGCTTCGGGACGAATTTTTATTTGGTGGTAACCAGATCTGGGGTCAGTCTTGGAAAACACTCTGGCTCCAGATAACTGGTCAAACAGAAGATCAATACGAGGCAAGGGATATTTATTTTTGATGGTGACCTCGTTGAGTGGGCGATAATCAACGCAAAGACGAAGACTTTTGTCCTTCTTCTTCACAAAGATAGCAGGACAGCCCCAAGGAGACGAGCTTGGGCGAATGAAACCCTTGCCCAACAAATCTTGTAATTGGATTTTTAGTTCTGCCAACTCTCTGGGAGGCATTCGATAAGCTCTACGGGATATAGGAGCAGTCCCGGGCTTTAGCTCTATAGCAAACTCAAAATCCAAAGATTGATTTTTGAACGAAACTGACTGATAAGGTTCATTGATACAAGGATAGATAACTGATACAAAGGTTCGATAGATAACCACAGACTGACAAAGGAAAGGTACAAGACAAGATACAAACTCGACTAGACAGAAGACCAACTAGCGCCCCAAACCTAGACTTAAGGCTTTAGGTGAGCAGATGGCATAGACACAACGAGTCTAGTCATCGTCGATGAAGATCAACTCTTCGTCATCATTATCATCCTCGATGATAAGCTCAGGCTCTTCCTCCTCATCTTCATCTTCAACGTGGACATCTTCAGCAGGTTCCACTTCCTCATTCTGATCAGGCTCATGTTCCACTTCAGGTTCCTCCACGACTCCGTCTTCGGGGTCTTCCATAACCGGGGGTACCAAGGGATGGAGTTGATCATGCAGCTGATGCACTTCCTCATGAAGCATATCATTGAACTGCTCAATCTGGGCGGTGTATTGCTGCAGTCCATGGAGCTGGGCTCTGGTGACATCCTCTCGGATCCATGTTGCATCACGCTGCTGGATAGCGCGAACCACATTCCGGTTAGCTTCCTCAAGAGCGGCTCGTGCCTCATAAAACTCCATGCGGGAAAGGTAAAAGTCATGCTCCATATTCTCCATTTCAGCCTTCAGATTCTTGATTTCCTCCTTCAGCTGCTTGCGGGTGCGGCGGGGAAAGCTACGACCATAGGAGGATTCTCCAGTCTCTTCTCCGGTGCGTGGCGCCAGCTGGTGACGCGGCACACCGTTCGGTCCAGTCGACTTGCGAGCAGTCCGCTTGATGATGGCCATATCTGGACAAGAGGTTATAGATGAGAAAGGCTAGCAAGAAAAAGGTATAGGCATACTAACCCAACGAACTCTTTTGTATACTTAAGTGAATGTGACATGATGCATGAATCGTTCCTACGGAACAAGGCAATGCAACTACTAAGGTAAGGTACATAGGGCTTATACAAGTTGTCTTGCTACTAGTTGCCAAAGACAAGATGAGATGAGAGAAGCAATTTGGACTCAAAATAGTCAGGTTTAGTTTTTGTTAAAAACATTTTGAAGTTTTCGCAAAAAGATTGCAACGTCATAGTGAGATGCTCCGATACCACTCTGTAACGTAACGGCTCTAATCCCATGGCCCACTGATCACCGTCAACCACTGACAGTCGATCCGTACAGCCAAGAGATTAAGACCGGTTCCGCTACTGGGCTACATCAGTGCCCGATGTCCGCAGGATCATCTCACAATTCAGTTACAATCTCTTGAACATTTTGACAAATAACATCGGAGTAAATAGCGGAAGACTTAGATAGCAATAGTTTTACAAACCAGGGTTCAACATAAAATTAAAGTGAAGTTATTACAGACCATAGTTCAAATAGATAGAGTCGGCAGAGTAGCATATGACAACAACTGAAGGTAAAGATACTTCACCCAGCCCGAGGGTGAATAATCACTCATCGGCCTCATCGGCCTCTTCCTGAACAACAGTCACACAGCAAGGTCCAAGGCATACTGAGGAATCTGTCATACCTGCAACATGGGTAATAAAACCCTGAGTACAAAGGTACTCAACAAGACTTACCCGACTAAAGAAAAAGGGAGAAGACTCAGGAATGAAAGGCTTAGGTAAGGCTTGAACAAGATCGAGAAATTTGCAGAAAAAGCATTTTGAGTTTTTCCGCCAGCAACAAGCACCTCGGGACTCTAACCCAAGAGTACAGGTCCAGCAACAAGCACCTCGGGACTCTAACCCAAGAGTACAGGTCCTGTTGGCAGAAAAAGCATCTTGTAAAACTTGTTTTTATTTTGGAAAGGTTCAAGTATTCCTCAGTTCTTCATCATTCATGATTCATTTTACATTTCAAAACATTCCTAGTTGAGAACCACTCTCCGTTGACAGTCAGTGGACCAAGTCTCCATAACCGAGGAGCAACGTTAATCCGGATAAAGAATACTCAGCTGAGGATCCCTATTCACACTGCATATGTAGCACCCAAGCTTGCATATGCCAACCCGTCTACCACGATTCCTCCAAGATTGGGCCCGGTCCTACGCCACCCGGAAGTACAGTACACCACTCCAATCCGGGACTCTAACCCACGTGGGTACATGCTACTTCCGCCATCTCTCCACTCCCAGTGCGCGGTTGTCGGTCCAATAATGGATTTCTCGGAGCCAGAGCTTTCCGTAGTATGTGAATAGTTACAAGTCTTGACCAGCAGGCCCCCATACGGATGGTCCCTAATTTTCCAGCCAGAACTACACCTTGGTTATATCTCACCCAAGCGTAATAGTCCTGTCAGTTTTTGAACCCTGTCCCGGCCGGTGTCAACTGTTGAGTCCCGGACTACAACATGACGGCACCGTACGCAAGGACAACCTCTTCTCGACAATGACCACATGCTAGCCAGGCAAGCAGTCATCGAACGGGAAGTAAAGCCAAAATTCCCGTAAAGTTTCTTTCAGTGATCACACTTTTTGAAATTGGCATTTTTGCAAATCTATTATATAGCATCACTAAGCATTTTGCAAATAGTTTTTAAAACAAGGCGGGTGGATCCTTTGGTGGAGGTAAATAATGCAGGAGGCAATAGGTCATCACACAACTCCTATAACCTAATGCAGTAATTTAACTCAAAAGCATTTAAGGAAAACATTTTATAAATGGAAGGGTTAAATGCACCGGGGCTTGCCTTGGATGGCAAAAAGGACGGACTCGGGGTTGGTGGTGTAGGTGTCGGAGCTCGGGGTCGCCTCGGGAACAGATCCTTCGGTGGCTACCTCGACTTCAGATCCTTCTTCGTCAACTATACGGATGCAATGATGAATGCTCATGAGAATGATGATATGAACTTAAGGTGCAAGACAATTCCACTGATTCTAGATTACTCTAAAACAAGGCATAATCGAAATCTAGGTTGAGCATAAAAGGTAACCATTTCTTCCTTAAGCAATATTGATTAAACTAGCCCTTATTATAATTATCCTAAACATCAACCAAACATAGCATCACAAACATCATAGACCAAAGGGTAGGGGTCTATGAACATCAATCAATCCAAAGATCACATCATCAAACACTTATTACCAACCCTAATCCATCTTTTCTATTTTCTTAATTTATTTAAAAGGTCATTTTATGAAGTTGCTCCAAAAATTACCAAATTAATCACATAAGTTCATTATGGTGTAGATAGATGGCAAAACAAATTTCATAATTTTTGGAGGTCATTAAGGTGCTCAATTAAATCTAGACATTTAATTAACAAAAGGTACTATTTGGGAATTAAAATAAAAGGTCAAAAATCAACTTGTTCCAAAAGACTTCAAAATTTTACCAGAGACTAAACATGGCATAAGAAGCTCACAAAAATTTGTCTCATGATTTTTGGAGTTATAAATCACTCTCCAAAAATACCAAAACCTTCATTTTTCAATTAAAAAGGGGAATTTTACATTTTCAAATTTTTGCACAAAACTCAAGTTTCATATTTTTATAAAATACTCCAGAGCATAAAGAGTCTACCACAAAAATTTCAGAATTTTTGGATGCACACAGAAAATCATACAAAAAAAGAGAAAACAGAACACTATTCACAACACTCAGAAAAAGAAAAGAGCACTGTGCTCCTTCTAGGCCGGGCTCGGCGAATCGCGGGGCTCGGGCGAAACGCGCGGGGCTCGGTCGAGACGGAAACGACAGCTTCGTCCGAGGCCTGGCCCGGAGGCTCGGGCGAGACGGAAAAGTGAGCCTCGGTCCGAGGCCGGACTCGGGCGAGACGGAGAGCATGCGTCGCCGAGGCTTGGGCTCGGCCGAAGCGGAGGGCAGGCGCTCGCCGAGGCTTGGGCTCGGGCGAAGCGGAGAAACAGGCCTCTGTCCGAGACCTGACTGGGAGGGCTCGGATGCTTACCACGTGTCGGAGGCAGGGCTCGAGGGTGAGGCTCGACTCGTTCTCGAGGGTGAGGCTCGACACGAAGGTGAGGCTCGACACGCTCGGGGAAGAAGATGACCGCGGCGGCGCTCCGGCGGTCCGGCGGTCCTGCGCAGCACATGCGACCGCAAGGGCCGGGTTAGAGTCGCACGGGACCAAGGAACACAACACGGGGGTCGGTGAGGGATGATCATGGCCGGAGACGGCGAATTCCACGAACCCGAGTTCGCCGGGTTTCGGCCGGGGATAGGGACGGCGAGCTTACGCCGGGCAAACGGAGGCGGGGAAGGTGAAATTGAAGGGTGGAAAAGCTTCACGAGCTCAAGGCGGAGCTTTAGGGCTAGCTGGTGGAGAGGCGGAGTGTCTGGAGAGGTCCGGCCACGGTGGCGGAGGTGAAGGAGAGAGGTCGGAGCTCCGGCGGCTTATATAGCCGCGGCTAGGGGACGGTAGAGACCTCGGGGTTGCGCGGGTTAGGTTTGCGGGGGCGTGCGCACTCGATTGCGCTCTGGCGGTCGAGCTGGCGTGCAGCCGGGGCTCGGGCACAAGCTCGGCCGGCGATGGCCACGCGGCGGCGGCGGCTGGGCACTGTAGGGGCCGAGAGCAAGGGTCAGCGCTCGCGTGCGGGCGCGGAGGGAACAGGGGAACAGCGGCGGCAGGATAAGGCGCGTGGGGAGCAGCCGCCTGCGCTGCAGCCGCAGCGCCGGCGCCATGGCCGGGCCCCCCTGGCCTCTGGCTCTACGGGAAGAAGAACAGTGCTAGGGTCTAGGGTTTGACTTTTGGCCAGTTTCTGTATTTTGCAAAAATCTCCCAAAATTTGAACTGTGCGACAAAAACTCAAAATACCAAAGTTGTTCAGAAAAAAGAGATCTACAACTTTGTCAATATGAACATTTTCAAATTCCAAATAGTTTTTGAACTATAATCAAAAACAGAAAAGGGAACATTTTTCAACTTTGATTCAAATCAAAATTACTTTGGATTTCAAACTGAAACTTGAAAATCTTTATATATGAAAGTTGTTCCATTTGTCAAAACCTACAACTTTGCTAATATACATTTTTTTCTGAAACTCAAAAGTTTTTGAATAAATTTTTAAAACTGAAAAGGGAACAAAAACTGGAATTTGAACAAATTTGAAATTACTTCAAATTTTATATAGAAACATGGAAAACTGTAAATACCAAAGTTGTTCCTCTAGGTCAGATTCACAACTTTGCTTTTTGAACCAACTCAAAATTTTGAATTTTGAAAAAGTTATCCGAAAGGGAATAAATCCAGGATTTGGGAATTTAGGGTTTTGCAAAAGGAAACTCAATTCAAATCTGATTTTTGAACTTGGATCAAAACAACAAACATCAGGGCACTAAATTTGAACAAGAATTACATAGAACTAGGCACAGAGGTGAAATTACCATTTTGCCCCTATAGGAAGAAGTGGGCTAATACGGGTTTTTGCAATAGGGGTACATCACATAAAATGATACACTAAGCAAATGCATACACATGAAATCATGATCAAGATGATTAATGATGCTAATGATGATATGTCAAGTTAATTACATGCTTAAACACCAGAGGTGTTACGGCATGGCACGTCCGCCGCACGGCACGCCCATCCTTCACCGCTCCCGGTCCGTCGGCACGACATGTCTATACTTGACCTTCACCTTGCCATCAACCACTGTCTCCGAGCTCCACACCTACACATCAACACAGCCAAGAGACACATGTTGCACACGCACACCAACACATGAAACACACCACAACTCAACGCCACCGGTTAGTCATAAACATTAAGCGCATATGAAATAATGACTCAACCGGGAAAAGCCTCAAACCTTCCTCACAAATGTCAATCATTCATCATATATTTTGTCAATCTCCCCCTTGATGAATGCATTGACTAACAATAAAACCACAAAGGAAGGGTTTGAAGGCTAGCCTCATCCAAGTGCCCAAAAGCCAAGCAAAAGCAAACACAAGGCCACTTGAGATGAGGAAGGATCATGAAAACTCCAAATAAAAGCTCTCGGTCCCGAAAGAAACGGGAAAAGCGGGCAAAGCCTCCACATAACCGAAGAGTCAAGTGAAAACAAGAGTTTCATGAAATCCCAAAAGGCACTCAAAAACCAATCTCAAATAAATTGTCAAACAATCATCACAAAAGAAACCAAGGTTCTTATCAACTTGGAAGGTTCTTATCCACTTGGGTTTCAAAATTTCTCCCCCTTGATGATTGAATTAACAAAAGCCAGGCACAAGAGACGGTGTGAGATGCCAAAACCGAAAACTTGGTCCCCAAAGACATGGGCAACGGCTCAACGCAACCGAGCAAAATCCAAGCAAGACTCCACAAAAGAGTGAAAACTCAGACAAAGAGCGAAAGACTTGGTTCCCAAAGACATGGGCAACAGCTCAACGCAACCAAGTAAAAAATGAGCTAGCCCTCAAGAAGAGGCAGAAAAGGCTCAACACCACTAGCTCAAAGATCAAATCACCAAAAAAAATTGCTAGTCCCTCAAGATAGAGGCAAAACGGCTCAACACGACTAGCAGGCTCGATACCAATTCAGAAAAACACAAAGACAAGCTCAATACCAATCGGAACACGAACATTCGGAGCACGTGGAGAAGCAGCAAAGCAAAAGCGACTCCCCCTGAAAGCAAGCCTATACACAAAGGCTATGCATCAAAGCTCAGACACCAAATGCACTCCGTACAAATTGAACACTTCTTACCAAAGGAGGCACAAAAAGGATACTAATTAAAAGATCATAAAAGAGCTAAACTCCACCTAGCTCAAAGCTCTCCCCAAAATGCACAACTCTCTCATTTGTGCCAACACACAACCTCCCCCTTGCAAACAATTTCTCGCCCTTGACAAAAGGGAACAAGCTGAGGGGTTTTGACATTTCTCCACAAAGTTGACACAAACACAAGACAAGTCATCAACCAAAAGCATATGGGGGCAGTGAAAAGCATTGGAAGTGACCACAAAGAGTATCGGAGCTGGGGGTATGTACACTAAGTGTTGGTAGTTCTTAACTTCACTAAAGATAGAGCTACGGAACTATCCCCGGTAACAGCCCATAAATGCCTGTGGACACTTGCTAAGGTCGTTACTAGGAGTAGACTATGGAATCTATCCCTGGCAACGGCGTCATAAATGCTTGTAGCAAGTCCACTCACTATACCTAATGGAGTGAAGCTAAAGCAGCTATCTACTAATGTCAAATGGGGTTGTCAATCCTGACACTAGTAGGAGCTAGCTAGAGAGATTGCAATCTACCTAGAGGAGATTCTGCAAGCGCACAGAACTATCGTAGTAGCACTTCGCCTGGGAGTACCAGGTGTCGATTTATTTGATCCCAAAGGAAGGCTAGGGTGGTGTATGAATCGAGTCAAGGAGGGGATGAGAGTCGAAGAATAAGAAAGGGAAAAGGAGAGAAGAGAAGAGACGAGATGAAAGGCTAGAAAGAATTTATGAGTGGATAGGTAAGGATGAAATGAATGGTTAAGGTAAGGTGGATGAATAGGTAGATAGGGGGAAAAGATAACTAATATAACTAACTAATAACTACTCCTAGATAACTACGAAGCAAGATAGGCAAATGCCAAATAAGCGACCAAGTTAAGTATAGTTTTATTCCTATCTTGTCAAGTACCGAGGCGTACTAGCCTTTACCACTGACTTAGGTTGAACGCTAGCACGAGTCTTACTGTTAAACTAAACCAACTACGTGGTGGAATTCAAGGCGCACAGGGCTGTCACCACCTTCTTGCTACCACAACTATCCGGGGGTCTGGCCGTATCTGAAGGTAAGTCTATAACTAAGCACCATGACTAATTATATTCTAACTATCTCTATCCTGGCCTAGAATAGAGACACCCTTGCGGACGTCAGAGCAAATACTTGACTTCATAAGATAAACACTAAACTAACTAAGCAACCTATTGGCAAAGATCAAACACTAAGCACACTAGATATTAACTACTATCGCTAAGTGAATTGAAATGTAGGATAGCTAGGTACTCAAGCAATCAATCAAGTATACTACTCAATACTGGCAAGTAGAATAAAGTAATACTTGAAATGATGAACTAGAATATAGTAAAGTGCTTGAGTTACAAGAGCAAAACCTGAACTGGATATGAAGGAAGACTCTTCCCAACTCCAGGACCGATTACTCGCACGCTTCTACTCTTGAGCTAAGCCTTGAGCAGCGCTTCCGCGAGGGCAATGAGGCAAGGATGCCTTGCTCTACTAGCTACCTACTTGCCTAAGCTTGGCTAAATCCTAAGCTATTAGCTCTCTAGCTTTAGCCTTGCTTTCCTCTTTGCTTCTTCCTTCCTTTCCTTGCTTGAAGTGAAGTGACACCTCCAGGGGGGTATTTATAGCCCAAGTGAGTGAGGGGGGTACTTATAGGGGGCAGCCAACCGACCTAGGGCAAACCCTAGTGGCGGGCGCCAGTCCTAGGTGGCGGCCGCCACCCCCCTGGCCCTTGGATGCACCGTCATTGATCCTACGGTCTCCAGGGACTCCTCCAAGGCAGTTCCAAGGTCGGTTGCATGTCCAAATAACCGTCACATGGGCAATTAGGTTATGATCCACGTGACATCTCTTCTTAGCCCTCTGATGCCACCGACCTAGTGACCAAGGGCTAAGATTTGGCCCTGGGGTGGTCACACGGATCAGTGACATGGCAGGGGAGAGTTTGGGCCTCTCCTTGGTGGCGGGCGCCACCTAGGGGTGGCGGGCACCACCCCACTAGGGCCCAAATGGGCCCTGGTGATTGGGCTCGGCCCCTGGTGGGTCCATTCTCCAAATTTGGTCCAAATCCTGCATTCAAATAAAAATCTATGGACATGTGGAATTTGGTTAGTTTGAAACTTATTTGACTACTTTTCATGGCTTTTTGTTGAATTTTTGGGTAAAATGTTGATGGTAAAACAAGTGTTTAAGGACCATCAACACTAAGCTAAAAATGCATGATATGCACAATGCAACAACTTCAAGTGTATAGCAATCAGAAGGAAAAGATGCTCAAAAGGGTGTTGTCCTGAAAGTGTAGCAACCAATACACATTCTAGCAAAGGCGCAAACTGATCAAATGAATATGAAATATGAACAATTGAGCATATGAGCAGTTTTAAGCCATTTGAAAAGGAGTTCACCAATAAAATAGCACTAAGCATGAATACACAGGAAATCAACCAAGTGCTAACTCATGTATAAAAGGTGAACTACCCCTAGCAAAGTTCAAACATCATGCCATAGAATGAAGCATAAACTTGTGTTATTTTTCAAATTTTATCGGAGATTGCAGAGGTATTAACACAAGTTCAAATTTAGGCATGTGATTGCGAGAGGTTGAAAGCATGGTCATTGCCTAACTTTTCAATCGGGCTAAGCCTATGCAACAAAAGCAATCAGAAGCTTAAAGCACCGGTTTCGGTCTTACACTACACGGCTCAAGTTTAACTCAATTGTGCAATGAGAAACATGTTGGAAAAATGCCCTAGAGGTAATCATAGAGATGATGATATTTCTATTGTATCCCTGATTTATTATATGTTCATTGAATATCCATTAAAGACAACTAGTATTGATTGGCAATTATGTGAATTGTCTATGAAACTCTTTTACTTGTATGGTTATTCGATAGTTGTCCCTGATCGGAGTTCATGTGAGGACACACATGAATATTAGATCAGCACATGTATTAGTTGATGACTATGTTTCACAAGTCATAGACATGGAGATGTCAAACTAATAATGTGGGCACATGTATGACATGGGGCTGGACTGACCCAACGTGAGATGTTCTTATTATCTCTTTACACATCATGTACGTTATGTCCTTCGACCTGAGATTGTGGTATGTTCTCAAGATGTGAATCGACTTACTTAGGGACTATCAAACGCTACTTCGTAACAGGGTAGTCATAAAGATAGTCTTCGGGTTTGTCAGGAAACATGTTGTGAGACATAGACGATCAAGATGGGATTTGCCCCTCTCCATGTGAGAGAGATATCACTGGACCACTCATATGATTGGATCATAAAATGCATGGCCGTGCTTAGGTTAAATGTTAACCTATGAGTTGGACCAAATATTGTGTGGCAAGGGAATTACGTGTATGTGATCGTGGTGGTTCGTCAGATATGATCTTTGCGTATACATAGGAGTTGACACGTCTTGCTAGAGGCCGCTGTCAACTATCGGGCGAGTAGGAGTACTCGGGCCATGTCTATGTATGCGTGAACCCATAGGGTCGCACGCTTAAGGGGCTGGAAGCCTGATTCGAGTTGGACTCAAGTCAGACTGGGATTAGGGTTTGCTAATGGGCCTCCAGGTCGGTGGGCTCATTAGGGACGCCTATATAAAGAGGGGTGGCGCGACCAGGGTTTTGACCACGTCATTAGACAGCCGTCGCCCACCCCACGCCCGCGCCTACTGCTCCTCGCAGACCTAGCAGTCTGGAGGCGTGACGCTTCCTCCCTGTACGTGTGGGATTCCTCGGAGGTGCTGCATCTGGAGCACAAGGACAAACCACACGTGGAGACGTGAAGGTCGGACGTGAACATCTACACGACATCGCTGCGACGCGCACGTCTACACCGAGACGTCTTCCGCTGCACCTGCGCGTCTAGTGGTAATCCCGTGATCTATAACTAGCAGTAGCTCCTAGTTTATGGGGTCGAAAAATTTTGTTTTTCGGCTAGCGTAGCATCCTCGTACCCCCACAGTGGTATCAAAGCCGTTACTGCCTCGTTATAGATTCCGTTATGTGCATATACAGATATGCACGGTTGTAGATCAGTCTCTGATCTTGATTCGTGATCTTGCTGTGTTGGTCATGTAACGATCTACTCCTACCGGTCGGAATTCCGCCATCAGAGTTAAGTGATACGTGTAAATCCAACCATGGCAAGATGGAGATCAATCAGATTGATCAAATTGAATCTAGATCAAGAGCCGGGTGCATGAGATGTACCGCGGCATCTTCAAAAGAGCGTTGTTCGGTAAAACAGCCGTAACTTTTGCATACGACCTCGGATTGAGATGATCTTTAAACGAAAATCGATCTACAGAAAATTTTACATCCGATTTTCACCGGCTATTGCCAATTTCGTCAAATTTAGATTTGCAAAAAAAGGCCGGGAAATTTATGTTTTCTGCGATTCTAGATTAGACGTCGGGAACGTTTAACTCTGTTTTGCAGGGATTGATGACTGGTATAGCCCTTATGTGTATGTGATGCATGTATGTAATTTTTCATGACTTGCATGTCGTGATTATGACAATATGGCTGGAGCCACATATATTGTCCATTTGATGTAATGGCCTGCGTGCCAAAATTATGATGATCCTTCACGTGACTATGTAATTACTTAATTAATTACGCTAGTTGTAGCTAGTCGGTGGATTCATCGTTGGAGGATGGCGTGCATGTACCATGTGGATGGAGATCATCATGGTGAACAGATTGGCAGAGATGGAGATCTCCAAAGAAACACTGGGCTATACCAAGTCATATCTGTGTTGATGCTATTCTCTTATTATGTTCTACTTTCACGTATGGTTCATGTTTATTGTCTACATGCGGTAGTGAAAGTGTAGAACGATCCCTCAGTAATGTTCAAGTCATATGCTTCCCCAAGCCTGGCACTGTCATATGTCTTGTACAATTGGTGGCGCGCCTATGAAATTAGGGTGTCATTGATTTTCCTTGACCAGGCAGGTTCGTATCGGATACTTACTGCAGAAGGGTTGGTTGCTTGAACAAGGTCATCCTAACGGTTAGGGACCTTGAAGCATAAGGAGCTGAGCACGCATAGAGAGGCTGGCCAACAACAAGAGTCATATGTGATATGATTAGCAAAGAGTTGCTTACCGATCTACCATGTCCACTAGCGGTGATGCTAAAGCTCACTAGTAGACTTGTTAGTTTGGGTCTTGAATCACTAAAGTTCAATAGAGGGATATTGATCTTAGTGGGAGTAAATTTTATTAAAAGTTTTAATATCATTTACTCTGTCTTGGATACATTGTCTTAGTATTTTGCATTTACTTTTCTTGTAGATCAATGGCACCTAGCAATCCACCATTTACTTTACGTTCAATCCTTGAGAAAGATAAATTGAATGGAACAAACTATGCGGATTGGATCCGCAACCTGAGAATTGTTCTCAAGGCTGAGAAAAAGGAGGATATTCTAGACACCCCACTACCAGAGGAACCTACTGATAATGCACCTGCTACTGAGAAAACCGCTTACAAGAAAGCATGTGATGCTAATCTTGAAGTAGGATGCCTGATGCTTGCTAGCATGGAACCAGATCTGCAGATACAGTTTGATAATAACCATACAACCTATGATATGATCGTAGCGCTAGATGAGATGTTCCAGACTCAGGCTAGAACCGAAAGGTTCAATGTTTCTAAGTCTCTTGCTGAGACTAAGTTAGCAGAGGGTGCAACAGTTGGACCACATGTGATCAAGATGGTTGGTTACACTCAGAGGTTGGAGAAGCTAGGCTTCCCAATTGGTCTAGAACTGGCTATTGATTTCATTCTCTCTTCTATCCCACCTAGCTATGGGAACTTCATCTCGAACTACCATATGCATGGTGCGGAGAGGGGCTTGAATGAGCTATGTGGCATGCTTAATATAGCAGAGGCAGACATCAAGAAAGGTGCTGGCAGCAGCCATGTGATGGCAATCCAAAACAAGCCTAACTTTAAAAGGAAAGGCAACTTTTGGAAGAATAGGAAGGGCAAGGGCAAGGCCAAAGATGTGATCTCCAAGCCAAACCCTCCTGCGCCTGACGTTGCTGGACCAACTGCTAATTCTGAGTGCTTCCACTGTAAGGGGAAAGGTCACTGGAAAAGGAACTGCAAGGTGTACTTAGCATCCTTGATGAAGGCTGGCGGTGGTAAAGGTACTCCCGCTGCTCATACACTTGTTGTTCATGTTACAGATATTTTCCTCGCTAACTCTTATATTAATTCTTGGGTATTTGATACTGGCTCGGTTGCTCATATTTGCAATACGATGTAGGGAATGATAAGAGGTAGAAGCGTTGGAAAGGGGGAGGTTGATTTCCGCATGGGCAATAATGGAAGAGTTGCTGCATTGAACGTTGGGACGATGCAACTACACCTCCCATCAGGATTTATTTTGGAGTTGAATAATTGTTATTTTGTTCCAAGTTTAAGTCGAAACATTGTGTCACCTTCATGTTTGATGAAGGATGGCTATTCATTTGCGAGTAAAGACAATGGTTGTGTAATCTCTAAGAATGATATGTTTGTGGCTTTTGCATCCATTGTGAATGGGTTGTTTATTTTAAATCTTGATGATACACCTATGTCTATCTGTAATATAACTACTAAAAGGCCTCGGCTTAATGAGTTAAGTCCTACCTATATGTGGCATTGTCGTTTGGGTCATATAAGTGAAAACCGCATGAAGAAGCTCCATGCTGTTGGGTTTCTAACTTCGTTCGATTTTGAATCATACGAGACATGTGAGGCTTGCTTACTGGGCAAGATGACCAAGTCACCTTTCACAGGTTTTCCTGAGAGGGCGTCTGACTTATTGGAACTTGTACATACTGATGTATGCAGACCAATGAGTACGACAGCTAGAGGTGGATTTCAATACTTCATAACCTTCACTGATGATTTTAGCAGATATGGCTATGTCTATCTGATGAAGCATAAGTCTGAGACATTTGAAAAGTTCAAAGAATTTCAGAATGAGGTAGAAAATCAACGTGGCAAGAAAATTAAGGCCTTGCGATCAGATCGTGGAGGTGAATATTTGAGCCACGAGTTTAGCAATCATCTTAAGAGTTGCGGAATTGTTCCACAACTTACGCCACCCGGAACACCTCAGAGAAACGGCGTGTCCGAGTGACGTAACTGAACTCTGTTAGACATGGTTCGGTCTATGATGAGCCAGTCGGCCCTTCCTTTATCGTTTTGGGGATACGCTCTAGAAACAGCCGCTTTCACATTAAATAGGGTACCGTCTAAGTCCGTCGTTAAGACACCATATGAGATATGGACTGGTAAGAGTCCCAGTTTGTCTTTTCTAAAGATTTGGGGTTGTGAAGTTTATGTCAAACGACTTATTTCAGATAAACTAACAACCAAGTCGGACAAGTGCTTTTTCGTGGGATACCCAAAGGAAACTTTAGGGAATTACTTCTACACCCGCACAGAGGGCAAAGTGTTTGTCGCTTGAAACGGTGTTTTCTTAGAGAAAGAGTTTCTCAAAAGAGACAAGAGAGGGCAAAAGGTGTATCTTGAAGAAGTTCAAGATGAGCCAACAGGGATTAACTCCACGAGTGATGCTAATGTAGCAGAACAAGTTGAGCTACCTGTGGCAACAGACACCCCGCCCCAACCACGAAGGTCGGCAAGAATCCATGAGTTGCGTGGGGATGTGTTATTGTTAGATGATGATGAACCTGCAACTTTTGCCGAGGCAATGATGGACCCTGATTCCGAAAAATGGCATAGTGCCATGAGATCCGAGATAGATTCCATGGGAGCTAATCAAGTTTGGAACTTGGTTGACCTGCCTGATGGGGTAAGACCCATAGAGTGCAAATGGATCTATAAAAAGAAAAAGGATATGGATGGAAACGTCCAAGTTTATAAAGCTCGACTTGTCGCAATAGGTTTTCGGCAAGTTCAAGGAGTTGACTACGACGAGACTTTCTCGCCGGTAGCGATGCTTAAATCTATCCGGATCATTCTAGCAATTGCTGCCTATTATGACTATGAGATATGGCAGATGGATATTAAAACAGCCTTTCTAAATGGAAATTTGGAAGAGGACATGTATATGATACAGCCCGAAGGTTTTGTTGATCCTGACAATGCTAAGAAAATATGCAAGCTTAAGAAATCTATTTATGGATTAAAGCAAGCATCTCGGAGTTGGAATATTCGTTTTGATGAGGTGGTCAAAGGGTTTGGCTTCCGTCAAAGTGAAGAAGAACCTTGTGTTTACAAGAAGGAAAGTGGGAGCGCTGTTGTGTTTCTAATCTTGTATGTAAATGACATACTGTTGATTGGGAATGACATTCCGATGTTGCAAACCGTAAAGACTTCACTGAATAATAGTTTTTCTATGAAGGATTTAGGAGAAGCAACATATATTCTGGGCATTAAGATCTATAGAGATAGGTCAAAGAGGCTAATAGGATTAAGCCAAGAAACGTACATTGACAAGGTGTTGAAGCGGTTCAACATGGAACAGTCCAAGAAAGGGTTCTTGCCTATGTCACATGGCATGCGCTTTAGCGAGAAACAGTGTCCTTCGACATCTGATGAGCGAGAGCGCATGAGTAAGGTTCCATATGCTTCGGCCATTGGTTCCATCATGTATGCCATGATATGTACGCGCCCAGATGTCTCATATGCTCTAAGTGTTGCGAGCAGATATCAAGCTAATCCAGGTGAGAGTCACTGGACACTTGCTAAAAACATCCTTAAGTACTTGAGAAGGACTAAAGATGTGTTCCTAATCTATGGAGGTGAGGAGGAGCTCGTTGTAAATGGTTACACCGATGCTAGCTTCCAAACTGACACAGATGATTCACAATCTCAATCAGGTTTTGTGTTCACAATAAATGGTGGTGCAGTCAGTTGGAAAAGTTCCAAGCAGGAGACCATGTCTGATTCTACAGCAGAAGCTGAGTACATTGCAGCTAGTGGAGCTGCAAAGGAAGGTGTTTGGATGAGGAGGTTCCTCATTGATCTTGGTGTGTTTCCAAATGTGTCCAGCCCATTGTCTTTACATTGTGATAGCAATGGGGCGATCGCGCAGGCTAAGGAGCCAAGGAATCACCAGAAGAACAAACATGTACTGCGGAAATTTCACCTAATTCTAGACTTCATTAAAAGAGATGAAATTAAGATGTGCAAAATACATACGGATTTGAATATAGCAGATCCTTTGACAAAGGCTCTTCCACAGCCTAAGCATGAGGCGCATGTGAGGTCTATGGGTATTAGATATCTAAAAGATTAACTCTAGTGCAAGTGGGAGACTGTTGGAAATATGCCCTAGAGGTAATCATAGAGATGATGATATTTCTATTGTATCCCTGATTTATTATATATTCATTGAATATCCATTAAAGACAACTAGTATTGATTGGCAATTATGTGAATTGTCTGTGAAACTCTTTTACTTGTATGGTTATTCGATAGTTATCCCTGATCGGAGTTCATGTGAGGACACACATGAATATTAGATCAGCACATGTATTAGTTGATGACTATGTTTCACAAGTCATAGACATGGAGATGTCAAACTAATAATGTGGGCACATGTATGACATGGGGCTGGACTGACCCAACGTGAGATGTTCTTATTATCTCTTTACACATCATGTACGTTATGTCCTTCGACCGGAGATTGTGGTATGTTCTCAAGATGTGAATCGACTTACTTAGGGACTATCAAACGCTACTTCGTAACAGGGTAGTCATAAAGATAGTCTTCGGGTTTGTCAGGAAACATGTTGTGAGACATAGACGATCAAGATGGGATTTGCCCCTCTCCATGTGAGAGAGATATCACTAGACCACTCATATGATTGGATCATAAAATGCATGGCCGTGCTTAGGTTAAATGTTAACCTATGAGTTGGACCAAATATTGTGTGGCAAGGGAATTACGTGTATGTGATCGTGGTGGTTCGTCAGATATGATCTTTGCGTATACATAGGAGTTGACACGTCTTGCTAGAGGCCGCTGTCAACTATCGGGCGAGTAGGAGTACTCGGGCCGTGTCTATGTATGCGTGAACCCATAGGGTCGCACGCTTAAGGGGCTGGAAGCCTGATTCGAGTTGGACTCGAGTCAGACCGGGATTAGGGATTGCTAATGGGCCTCCAGGTCGGTGGGCTCATTAGGGACACCTATATAAAGAGGGGTGGCGCGACCAGGGTTTTGGCCACGTCATTAGACAGCCGTCGCCCACCCCACGCCCGCGCCTACTGCTCCTCGCAGACCTAGCAGTCTGGAGGCGTGACGCTTCCTCCCTGTACGTGTGGGATTCCTCGGAGGTGCTGCATCTGGAGCACAAGGACGAACCGCACGTGGAGACGTGAAGGTCGGATGTGAACATCTACACGACATCGCTGCGACGCGCACGTCTACACCGAGACGTATTCCGCTGCACCTGCGCGTCTAATGGTAATCCCGTGATCTATAACTAGCAGTAGTTCCTGGTTTATGGGGTCGAAAAATTTTGTTTTTCGGCTAGCGTAGCAACCTCGTAACCCCACAAAACAGTCTCGATATCGTGAGGTGCTGACACATGCAATCCCATCTCGATCTTTTCATTTCACTTAGACTTGGATCAAATTTTAAGCACAAGGTAAATATGAACAATCCAAGCAAGTTAATGACTCGTTGCAAGAGACATAGCAACCTAGCTTACAAAAGATAGCACAAGTGATCTCAACACATCCTACCCATGCTAGTTGCCACTCACAATGGTGAACAAATTAAAGGTTTCATAGTTGATTAATCAAGTTCACCATTTGCAAAAATAGCTTAGCTCATAACATGTATCAAGTCATCAAAAAGAGCCTAAGCTACAAGCATCATCATGAATAAATAGAGTGTACCAAAAAGAGCAAAGTCTCATTCTCATTACTATATACATGAAGCTCTAAAATGTACTAAATACATGATGAGATGTATGCAAAAGCTAGTCTATCAAAATCAAAGCAAAACTAGCCTAAAAAGGAAGACCCAAAACAAAAGGGGTATCAGAGAAGTCAAACTACGATACAACAAGCAAAATGCTTCCCCGACTAAAAGGGAAACACACACCAAACTCACAAGAAAGGAGTCAAGAAACGCTCAAGCGACCAGCCAGCAAAAACCACATCAGAAAGACCACACAACAAAAGGGTCAGAGAAGAAGAGTACCAAAACCTGAACTCAGAAGTGTGTCGAAGGTACCTCATCAAGCGCTTGACCGCCTGCTTGTGTGATACCCGAGGGGACGCCTGCCACGTCGAAGTCATCTCCACCTCACCGGATGTTGTCCCTCCCTCGGGTGCAGCTAGTGCTCACTGGAGAGCTGCTCAAACGGAAGTCCAAGTCATGGAAGAAGTGGGATCAGGTCCGTGAGCCGAAATGCTCTCTCCAGGCTCCTGTTCTCCTGCAAGCTCAAAGGCAGAAGAAACACAAGGCATTGTCTTGTCGAGTGTGACCTCAAGGTCTCCACAAAACGGTTAGTCACATAGTAAGCATAAGGTGAACTCTCAACAAAAAGAGGCCTACCTATGAATGATACCGCAAGGAGATCTGAACTCAAACTAGTCAAGACTATCATGCAATAGGACAAAACACTATATAGCAAAATGCATCCTAGAGACATGATCATCCCAAACACAGCCTAAACCTCAACACATGCTACAATGCAAGATTATGATAGCAAAAGATCCAGAAGAATGTAACGTGATAAAAGTGTGCAAAGGCTAGTGCTCGAACTAAACATATCAATAGGGTACATGTAGCTAACCAAAACTAGCACCTGAAAAGTGACACCTAATGAACATCATACCACTACAAATAAAGCTCATGGAGAAATATGGTAAATAATGGCACAATGTTCATGAGGATCACAAACTAGCATGAAAAGTGGATTAGCCACCAAAGCTGTACACAAAGCTAGCATGACATGATATACAAGATAGCACATGCTAGACTAAAACAAAATGTGATACAAAAGAAAATGTACATGCAAGAACTATACACATGAGCACATGAAAGACCATCTCATACCACAAGATATAGATCATGGATGTACAAGGTATGAGTGTATAAGAAAGCTCACAAAACTGCAAAAGCCTCTTTGGGGGCAATTCTAAGCGAGGTGTAGAGAACCACCAAATCTTGGTCACATCTAAAAGACCAAGTCCCATCAGGCGCATGTTCTCCACCCCGCGTCCTCATACCTACACATAAGAGGACAAAGTAACCCGAGTCTTGGATCCCGAAGGGTTAGCAAGCATGTACTTGGGAACCAAAGACTTGGTCACACATCTCAAAGGACTCAACTTATCATGTGGGTTAGCATGATGCAAATGTTGGTTCAAATTCAATTTTAACACATCCTTGGAAGCATTCCTGAATAGGACAACTCGAGGAGAAGAATGAGTCGTACCACGGGAAAAGAGGCAAACATCTTCCAAGGTTTTTTGAGAAGAACCAATAGAAGCACCATGAGAAGCATGACATGGACCAACACAAGAAGCACTAGAAGCATGTCCACGACCATCACTTAACCCACTAGAAAAGGAGTCATAAAACCCATCAGCAAAGAGGGTCTTCTTACTAGGAACACAAGTATTCATGCCATGAGAAGGGCTATGAACCACCAAGTTCCTAGAAGAGCGAGCTTGGAGCAAGCGTTTGACACGCCGATAGCAAAAGCTTTCTTGATGCCCATCTTTCACACAAAAAGAGCAATGGTACAAAGTTCTATTGGAAGGCACACCATTCTCCGACAAGTGAGAAGTCTCTTGGGACTTAGAACAAGAAGCATCAACATTCAACTTGGTGCCAACACTAGGAGCACACGTGCCATGGGAAAGGGTACGCGGCTTCCTAAAAGCCTTAGCTCGAATACGTCGCTCGTGTTTGACACGGCGAAAGCAAAAATCGAATGAGTGTCCATCTTTCTTGCAAAAGGTGCAATGGAATATCAGATTGGGAGCACGATTTCCAAAAATATGAGAAGCACCCTTGTCATGAGAAGGCCCTTGGACATAACTCGAAGATACAACAAGGTTTTGAGTAGCTATGAAAGAGCTATCTGTGAAGGACCGAGAACTTTGTCAGAAAGCGACCAGAGGGGGGTGAATGGGAGCCTAAATTATTCTTTGGAAACTTTGGCTTCTGTCCCACAAATCATCCCCAAAAGCTTCGAGTGCAAACGTGATGCTCACGACCCTTGGAAGAGGGTGGATGATCCCTAGGATCACAGCGAGGCACCACCAAATGAGAGCAAACCAAACACTGAAAACTCCAGCTCAAGTTCAGCCCCAAAAACCGACTCCCGAACGTAGATGGACGGCTACGTCGGAAAATCTCCAAATACCGATGCTAACAAGTAGCAAAGATACCTACAAAGGTTCCTTGATGAACTCTAGGGCCAAACGAGAAGTCCAGAAACCAAGCGGAAAAGCCGGGGGATCAAACGCACTGAAAACCAACACATAGCGAGTTCCCAAACTGTCCGCGGGTACAGTCCCGGACTGTCTGTGGTACTGCCGGACTGTCCGCGGGAGAAGGGCGGACTGTCCGCCGGCAAAATCCCCGAAACAGTACTGCTGCTAAGTAGCCCCTAGACAGTCCCGGACGGTCCGCGGGTTACAACGGCGGACTATCCGCCGGTCAACCCAAACACAAGCAGCCGAGCCGCGGAGCCACTGGTCTGGCTTGAGCCCGACGCGCGGACTATCCGCGGTCACAACGGCGGACTGTCCGCCAACACCCAGAGATGGCGATTTTGATCACCCCTCTCACAAATCTTCCCAGATCCGATCCAAATCAAAATCCTTCAATCCCAAACTTAGAGAAGATGATCACAAGATAGTTAGGAGACTATCCCAAAGAAATCATCTGCTCAAATTGACTCAATCAATGGGAAATCGAAAGGGAAGGTGTAGGAACACAAAAGTTGCCACGAAACTTGAATCGACCCGATCTACTTGTTCGTGAGGGTAGAGATAAATTCCTTCGGTGAAAATGTTCTCCTCACATCAAAGAATAAGTTGATTCAAGTGGATTCGAAAAAGACACACCGAGGAGGGAGATCGAGTGACGGGAAAATCATGAAGAAACGAAGAACGCGAAGAACAAGTTCAAAACTCAAATCACAATCACGATTGCCAGCCGAAATTCGTCCACACGAGGAGACAACGGGAATCCGGTCCCGTTTCCGCAAAATCCAAATACACAGAGGTATTATTCACCGTCTCTGTGGATCTCAGTAGCTACAGCAGAGATTAGCAGAGAAGGAACCCTAGAATGAAAATAGCAAGGACTGAGATAGTCTGGAGGGAGGGGTTGTGGGACAGAGTCCCCGGGTACTCCGCAAGGAAGGGCGAAGACCTAGTCCAATTAGGACTTTTCATGTAATCCTAGTAGTATTGCTACCTTGTAATCCTACTAGGACTCCTAAGATTGTAACCGACTAGGACTCTACCTCCTGGACTATATAAAGAGAGGCAGAGCTTCCTAGATCAGGAGATAAACCAGAGACATAAAGGGGTCATGGTACACAGCCAGACACCCATAAGCGCAGGGCGCAATATTATTCTCGTCACACTGGACGTAGGGATGCTATTCAGCAGACCGAACCAGTATAAATCCTTGTCTCCGCGTTTACCATCGAGTTCTGCATACGTCGATCCCCACCAAACAAATCGTCTAGGAACTCCTAAGACGAGTTGCCGGTTAACAAACACCGACAGCTGGCGCACCAGGTAGGGGCTTTCGGCGCAATTGCATTCAGAGAGCTCGACGGACCTCAAGATCAAGAGCGCGTTCTTGGCAATGGTGTCGTGCATCGAATCACCTATACATGTTGCCGTTGGGAAGATGATGTACGTACAACAAGCAAGCTCCGATGCGGCATCCGATGTCGAGAAGTTGCATAGAAGCTTCACTTCGTCCACATCAGTAGGCGACTTGGCAGGATTTTGCGACATTGTTATCCTCCTCCGATTAGTTGAGAATTTCTTGCGTTGGAGCATCGGCCGACAGACTCAAGTTCAATTCAAGACAGATTCATCAGCAGCAGTCCGACTACCGGTCCCTACCAACTCGATCTGTTCCAACTGGGTTCAATTAATTCAAAACACCACGACTGAAGAAACTGCACTTCCGGAGTTCTGGGCATAAAGTACAGTCACAATCGGTTCCAGGCTGAGTACAATTCCGATGAAGCTACGAACTGGGAATTTTTTATAATGATATACTGCCCGGTGGATGAGTTCAACTCGGGCTCCCTGCAGTCCTGATCAAGCACACAATCTTCGGGCGGACGAGTTCAACTCAGGTTCCATGCAGTCCCGATGAAGTAGAGCAGGCTAATTATAGAAAGCGTGCATGTTTATGGAAGCAAGCAAGATCACAACGTACAAGCAGATCCATGCAAGCTACCGAATATTAGCACGTTACTTGCATGCCAAACTCGAGTACAGGAACATGCATGGTACTTCTGCCTTGACGATTTCAACAACAGAATCGAGGCGCCGCCAGGACCTTAGGCACCGCTCTGTGTTGTGCTCAATCACGGCAGACCACCACCATATACAACTCAGATGTGTGCACACATGTTGGAGCTGGAACAACACAAGCCGCAAAGCGAACCATCAGCACACCGCGACTACAGCTCGTACGGTCAACTCATCATCTATCGCCGACTACTATTCAGATAGTACTCGGATGAGCGACTACTCGGACAGACCCAGAGTTGCAACCCAGAGCTGCTTACGCCTTCGGACAGATCCGTCCTTCACGGCTATTAAGTCGGTTGAGACGTCTGGTCAATTACGTCCGTCCGGACTGACTCGTCCTTTTAGGCTACCACGCCCATTGAGACGCCTGGTCATTACGTCCATCCCAGAGAGCATACAATAGGCTCCGGCCATTGCTTCCTGCTACTCGACAATTATTCGTCCCTCGCCGACTACTATTCAAATAGTACTCGGATGAGCGACTACTCGGCACGCAACCCAGAGTTGCTTATGCCTTCGGACAGACCGTCCTTCACGGCTATTAAGTCGGTTGAGACGTCTGGTCAATTACGTTCACCCGGACTGACTCGTCCTTTGAGGCTACCACGCCCATTGAGACGCCTGGTCATTACGTCCATCCCAGAGAGCATACAATAGGCTCCGGCCATTGCTTCCTGCTACTCAACAATTATTCGTCCCTCGCCGACTACTATTCAGATAGTACTCGGATGAGCGACTACTCGGCACGCAACCCAGAGTTGCTTATGCCTTCGGACATACCATCCTTCACGGCTATTAAGTCGGTTGAGACGTCTGGTCAATTACGTCCACCCGGACTGACTCGTCCTTTGAGGCTACCACGCCTATTGAGACGCCTGGTCATTACGTCCATGCCAGAGAGCATGCAATAGGCTCCGGCCATTGCTTCCTGCTACTCGACAATTATTCGTCCCTCGCCGACTACTATTCAGATAGTACTCGGATGAGCGACTACTCGGCACGCAACCCAGAGTTGCTTATGCCTTCGGACAGACCCGTCCTTCACGACTATTAAGTCGGTTGAGACGTCTGGTAAATTATGTCCACCCGGACTGACTCGTCCTTTGTGGCTACCACGCCCATTGAGACGTCTGGTCATTACGTCCATCCCAGAGAGCATACAATAGGCTTCGGCCATTGATTCCTGCTACTCGACATTACTCGACGCACAACCAAGAGTTGTTCACGCCTTTGCACACGCTGCAAAATGCCAAAGGACTAATTTGACCTTAATGGCTGCACACGCTGCAAAAATAAAAAAGACTGACTCATCCTTTGTGGCAATCAAGCCCTTTGAGATGCTTGGTCAATAAAGTCCCTTACAAAAAGTGCTAAGAGTAGCACTCGGACTGACCCATCCTCTGTGGCTACTACGCTACTTTGAGACGCCAGGTCAATTACGTCCACCTAAAAGTGCTCAGGAGTAGCACTTGGACTGACTCGTCCTTAGCGGCAGACGTGCCCTCTGAGATGCCTAGTCAATTACGTCCATCCCTCAGGTGCTAAGAGTAGCACTCGTACTGGTCCTTCACGACTATTAAGTCGGTCGAGACGCCTGGTATATTACACCCAATTAGACTTAGCTCATATGCAGCTATGTTTAATTCAATACCCGACTAAGTCCAGAGGATCATTGCCTCAGCTTAGTCGACTTCACTTCGACTACGCTCGGGGGCTGGGATTCAAGGATGAAAGATCAAATTTACAAGCATTCAACCACTCGGCGAGAAGCAGATGTTGATCCTTGTGTTTGGGAGATTATTCGGTTGCACCCTTGAGGATGTCTACAAGATCCTACAATCGACTCTGAGTAGTCGATCTTAGGCTCGGGGGCTGCGGGATACATATCCTCAAATGATGCATCCAAATTTCTTCGAAAGGAATTGGAGCAATTTCAGACAAGACCCTCCAGCTCTTTATGCTAAACAGCAAGAGGCTCGGGGGCTACACCCAATGGGTGCGCTTTTCAGAAAACGCACACCATTAGAAGACTTCAAGAGCACTTTATGGTTTCTCTCAGAAGGTACTCGGATGACACTTGATCAAGGCCAAGGTCTCAAGATGACTTCACCGATAAACCATGAAGAGCTCGGAGGCTTGTGGGACAGAGTCTCCGGGTACTTCGCAAGGAAGAGCGAAGACCTAGTCCAATTAGAACTCTTCATGTAATCCTAGTAGTATTGCTACCTTGTAATCCTACTAGGACTCCTAAGATTGTAACCGACTAGGACTCTGCCTCCTGGACTATATAAAGAGAGGCAGAGCTCCCTAGATCGGGAGATAAGCCAGAGACATAAAGGGGTCATGGTATACAACCAGACACCCATAAGCGCAGGGCGCAATATTATTCTCCTCACACTGGACGTAGGGATGCTATTCAGCAGACTAAACCAATATAAATCCTTGTCTCCGCGTTTACCATCGAGTTCTGCATACGTCGATCCCCACCGAACAAATCGTCTAGGAACTCCTAAGACGAGTTGCCGGTTAACAAACACCGACAGGCCAGGGTGGCCTCTTCTTATATATCCTAATACAATTATTGCCCTTCTACCCTTACAGCTAATGAGCGAGCAGGCTAACCCTAAGGGTATTCCTGACCAACTCGAGGTTGATGTTGATCCGACGGCCACGCCCGCACATCAAGTAGCTTCGCCTCGACGCGACCTCACCGGATGACGCCACGTGCCGCCACTGCGCCGCTCATCCTTTTCACGGATCTCCCCCGATTTTGAGGCTGAAACTGGGAAACCTAGGCCATCCCCCGGTTTTGAGGCCAAAACCGGGAAACCTGTCGTCCTTTGCCTGAGTTTTGTGACCCAAACTCAGAAACCCACAACACCCAGGTTTTGAGGTCCAAACCTGGAAACCGTCCACTCGGTGGTTTTTCTGGGGCTCAACCACCAAACCGGCACCGTAGAGGGATGCACCGCCCGTGCATCCCGTCCACCCACAAGTCTTCACTTGTCGCTGTCCCAGACTGTCAGCCACCACGGCCGATCCTCAGGCCACCGGTCCGTCAGTCCAAGCCTCACATCCGCCCTTCACCGCTTCGGGTCCATCGGCACGGCACGTCTCTACTTGACCTTCACCTTGCCTTCGATCACCGTCTCTGTGCTCGACAACAGCACAACACAAGCCAAAGAGCATGCGCATCATCCCAGTTGACAATCACTCATCATCTCAAGATCCGACATACACCCATGTATCCGCAATCCGAGACCTTGACACTAATGCTATAGTCAAAAGACTCACGCGCAACACAAGAACTCAACTCTGGTTGCAAAGATGCAAACTTGGGAACACCAACTTCGGAGTTGCAAGAATTGCGTGAATCAAAAGACTTAGCGCAAAGACTCTTGCATCTTTTGGATAAAACCTCATTCTCAAACATGAGGCGATCACAAGTACCACAAGGAGTGTTTCTCAAATTTTCCATCTCCTCTTTAATGCACTCGGCATATGTGGTACGCAAGAGTTCAACTTCCTTCTCAAGGTTGGCACTCATATCATTGTGCTCAACCAACTTAGCGCTCATATCATCGCGCAAAACCTTCAAAGCCAAAACTTTGAATGGTTTGGAAACTAATCACGGTTTGGAAGCATTAGATATCAACATTTCATTTTCAGATTTTAAGCTAGCGAGAGAAAAGCATAGCTCATCATTCTTCCTAACCATATCACTACAAGAGGTGCAAGGTAAAGACGCACTAGACTTCCAATGAGAAAGAACACATCTCAACCTAGCAACAGAGCATTTCAACTTCTTGATCTTTCTACGCAAGGTATCACAAAGCTCATCATATCTACTGTTTTCATCACAGCAGGCATTAAATTGTTGGGACAAAATCCCAAGACTAGCAAGAACTGTACCTTTCTTGGCCTTGCCAAGTTCACGTATACGATCCTCCGTTGAATGCTCAACATCTCCTAGGAAGTCCAGCAAAGCATCCACCTCACGTTCTGCCTCAAGAGCCGCACTCCTCCTTCTTCCGGAAATGTCATCCTCGATCACATGTCCATGATTCAAACCTGAGGACAAAGACACACTGGAAGAAGAACTTGATGTCATTTCCAAAAGCATCGTTAGTGTTAGCAAGACAAAATCTCAACACCTCGACAAACAAAGTCGGAAGCAAAATCACTCTAAAAGGTCGCCTTCGCGGATCCGGAACTGGTTAAGGTCAAGAGATCCTTAACCTTGCTTTGATACCAATTGAAGTACCGAAAATGCTAAAGTAAGGCGACCAGAGGGGGGGGGGGGTGAATGGGAGCCTAAAAATTTCTTTCAAAATTCCAGCCTCTGTCCCAACAAAATCAACCCCAAAAGCTTCGGACTCAAGAGTGATGCCCACGACCCTCAGAAAAAGGGTGGATGATCCCTAGAATCACAGCGAGGCACCAAACAAGAGAGCAATCCAAAACTCCCAAAACTCCGAGTCAAGTTCGTACCCAAAAGACCCACTCCCAAACATAGATGGAGGGCTACGTCAGGAAATCCCTAAATACCTATGCTAACACGTAGCAAAGATAGGTAGAGAGGTTCCTAGGTGAACTCTAGGAGCAAACGAGAAGTCCGGAAACAAAGCGGAAAAGCCAGGAGAGCAAACGCACTAAAACGCAACCTACAGCAGGTTCCCGAACAGTCCAGACTGCTGGTCCCGGACTGTCCGCGCCAGGGGCGGGCTGTCCGCGAAACCCTGGCGGACTGTCCGCCGGTCCAGTTGCAAAAACAGCAACGCTGCTAGACCCTCCCTGCTCAACTCGCGGACTGTCTTTGCCTTATATGGAGGACTGTCCGCCGGTCACCAGACCAAACACAGTGTTCACTGCGCTGAACTGTTCTGGCCGAGCCCCGATGGCCGGACAGTCCGCCACCAAGGGGCGGACAGTCCGCCACTGTCCAGAATGCCCAAAAACCGCACGGGACAAAACCAAAATCGATTGGATCTTCACTAAATCGAACGGTGCAGCTACCAAACTTCTCTCAAGTGTTCTTCTATGTGTTGCGAAGCTAATCCTAGGATATCATCGCTCCAAACCAACTAATCCATGAGAAATTGGAAGAACACTATAAAAGTGGAAGAACGAAGAACGAACGCGATTTCGACCCGATCTATGTGCTCGTGAGGTTATAGAAGAAATCTTTCGGTGGAAAGAAGGAACTCACGACATAGAACAATCTGATTCAAACAGAATCACAAATCGTCTCGCAGAGATGAAGAACGAGGCCAATCCTCGGAAAGGGAAAAACCGAAACGCGAAGAACAAAAATGCGAATTCGATCCAAAATCGAGACAACCAAGAGGAGAACAAAATTGATCCTTGGATTGCTACAAGATGATGAATTGTGTAGCACACAATGTCGGGTTACAAGCCACTCCTCGCAACAACAAAGCGTGGATGGCGAAAAGCTCAAGAACAAGAGCCAACACTCTCCTCTAACCCTAGCCTCCTCTCACATGAACAAAATGAGAGTGACACCTCCAAGGATGGGCTGCCCTAACCAGCCCCTCACATATATATAGGCGCACGTCCGAAGACCAAAACGCCCTCACATGAAGCACTGACCCAAATAACCCCTAGGGGTAGAACCGTCCAACTCGGTCATTCTTCATCCAACGGCCATGCGCCTTCTCATCCTTCGCTTCGTCTCAACGCAAGCTCTAGGATGCCGCCACGTGCCATCACCGTCGACCACCGCGCCTTCCTCACCGATAGCTTCACCGCAATGCAAGCCTCTCGATGCCGCCACGCGTCGACCGTTCCGCATAGGAACCTCCGCCCGGTTTTGAGGCCCAAACCGGTAAACACGCCAGCCCAGGTTTTGAGGCCCAAACCTGGAAACCGTCCACCCCAAGTTTTGAGGCCCAAACTCGGAAACCCGCCACCCCCAGTTTTGAGGCCTAAACTCGGAAATCGTCGATGGTAGCTTTTTGAGGCTCAACTACCGAACTCGGTCGTAGACGGAGTGTGGTTCTCACACCCCGACCACCGTCACCGATGCCGATGCATGTCCAGCCTCCACACCGGGCACAACGTGTTCGCCTTCCTTCTTGACTCGGCCGACGGCACTTGCGCCGCACGCAAGCCTGTGTCCGACCTCCCGCCAAGTGCCACGACGCCATCGTCTTCCTCCCGACTCGGCCGATGCATCTCACATCGCCATGTGCTCTTGCTCGTTGTTGCCACGTGCCAGCTACCACAGCTGGTCCTCCGGCCTCTCGGTCCGTCGGTCCAAGCCTCACGTCCGCCCTTCACCGCTCCGGGTCCATCGGCATGGCACGTCCGCCGCACGGCACGCCCATCCTTCACCGCTCCCGGTCCGTCGGCACGGCACGTCTGTACTTGACCTTCACCTCGCCATCAACCACTGTCTCCGAGCTCCACACCTGCACATCAACACACCCAAGAGACACATGTTGCACATGCACACCAACACATGAAACACACCACAACTCAATGCCACCGGTTAGTCATAAACATTTAGCGCAAATGAAATAATGAATCAACCGAGAAAAGCCTCAAACCTTCCTCACAAATGTCAATCATTCATCATATATGTTCTCAGCTCATATGCATGTTTCTTGCTCCAATAGGCATGGCCTAGCTCCGTTTTGCTTACTTGGGCTCCATTTCCCTTCTTGATTGGTTGCAATTGTCCCCAAGGGGGAGAATTTTTGATATATGGTGGTGACAATTTGCAATTTTTGTGCTTCACTTGTCGAGGGGGAGTTCTTTTAGCAAAGGGGAGTTTCTGGCACATGTTTAGGGGGAGTTTTCTGCTTGCTCTCTTGTGTGCTTGAGTTTCGTTCGCTTGGAGCTTTCTACTAGTTGTGTTGAGCCTCTGTGCCTCTATCTTGAGGGACTAGCAGTTTTGCATTCTTATGCGCCTTCAGTTTCAGTTGGTATCGCGCTTTCAGCTAGTGGTGTTGAGCCCTTTCCGCCTCTTCTTGAGGACTAGCTTGATTTTGACTTGGTTAGGTCAAGCCGTTGCCCATGTCTTTGGGAACCAAGTCTTTGTCTTTGTGATCGAGTTTTGCTCTTTATTGAGTTGTTGCCCCGATCCTTTGCTTGGTTGTGTTGAACCGTTGCCCATGTCTTTGGGGACCAAGCTTTGCTTATCTCGATTTGTCCTCCTTCGGCTTTTATCTTGGCTTTTGGACATGTTGACTAAGTTTCTTCTTCAATCTACTTCTATATTCTTTTCATCTTTGATTATGGATACTCTGTGTTGGCGATGCACTCATCAAGGGGGAGATCGCAAACACAAGGTTGATATGTGCCCTTGTGGTTCCTTCCTGAGTGATGAGTGATCGGTCAACGGGCAACATGTGTCTCTTGGTTGTGTTGATGTGCAGGTGTGGAGCTCGGAGACAGTGGTCGATGGCGAGGTGAAGGTCAAGTAGAGTCGGGCCGTGCCGATGGACCGGGAGCGGCGAAGGGTGGACGTGAGACTTGGACCGACGGACCAGGAGGCCGAAGGACCAGCTGTGGTAGCTGGCACGTGGCATCGGCAAGCAAGAGCACATGGGATGTGCGGTGCATCGGCTGAGTCGGGAGGAAGACGATGGTGTCGTGGCACTTGACGGGAGTCAAGAAGGAAGACGAAGGCGTTGTGCCCGGCGTGGAGGCTGGACATGCATCGGCATCGGTGCCGATGATCGGGGTGTGCGAACCACATCCCGTCTACGGCGCAGGTTTGGTAGTTGAGCCTCAAAAAACTACTCTCGACGGTTTCCGAGTTTAGGCCTCAAAACTTGGGGTGGACGGTTTCTAGGTTTGGGCCTCAAAACCTGGGCTGGCGGGTTTCTGAGTTTGAGCCACAAAACTTAGCCTAAGGAAAGGTTTCTCGGTTTTGGCCTCAAAACTGGGGGGGATCCAAAAGGAACGGTCGACGTGTGGCAGCACCGAGAGGCTTGTGTTGCGACGAAGCTATCGATGAGGAAGGCGCGACGGTCGATAGGACGGCACGTGGCGGCATCCTGAGGCTTGCGTCGAGGTGAAGCTAAGGATGAGGAAGGCGCGTGGCCGTCGAATCAAGACTTGGCAGAGTTGGACCGGAATACCCCTAGGGTTAGCCTGTTCGCTCTTGTATCTAGGGGTAGAAGGGAAATAAGTGTATTAGGCTATAAATAGAGAGGCAGCCCCTCCTCTCATTCTATCCTTGCAGCATTCCATTCTCTTAGCCCTCGCTAGGTTCTCTTCCACCTGCTGCCTGTGATCGGCAAAGACAGTTACAATACCTCTATGTACTTGGGATTTGGAGGAAACGAGACCGTAATCTCGTTGTTGTCTCGTGGGATCGAGACACAGCTGAAATCGAGATCGATTCGCGTTTTGTTGTTGTGTTCTTCGCGTTTCGGTTTTTGCATTCTTGGAGATTTGCCTCGTTCTCCCTCTCTGAGAGATGGTTCTTGATTTGGTTTGAATCAGATTGTTCTATGTCGTGAGTTCCTTCTTTCCACCGAAGGATTTCTTCTCTAACCTCACGAGCGCATAGATTGGGCTGAAATTGCATTCGTTCTTCGTTCTTCCCCCTTTTCTAGTGTTCTTCGTACTTCTCATGATTGACTTGGTTTGGTGTGATGATTTCCTAGGATTAGCACCCCAATACGTAGAGGAACACTTGAGAGAAGTTTGGTTGAAGCCCCGTTCAGTTTGATTGAGATTGAGTCAATTTTGGTTTTGACCCAAGCTATTTTTGCTCTTTCTGGGCATTGGCGGACAGTCTGCCATCCTGGTCGCGGACAGTCTGCAGATCGGGATTGAGGGCAGGCAGTCAGGCGTAGCCCCCTAACTGTTCCTGCTCAGGTGACCGATGGACAGTCCACGGTACAAACCCACGGACAGTCTGAGACTCGTCCAGCAGGGTTTCAGAACTGTTGCGCTTCTGAGCTTTTGCCGGCGGACAGTCCGAGCCTCCCAGAGCGGACAGTCTGGCCTTCACCGGACAGTCCTGGATCAAAGTACCGGATAGTTCGGGATCCTGCTGAAGGTTAATTTTTGTTCCGTCGCTTTGGCACTTGGTTTTCCGGGTTCTCCGGTAGTTCCGCTGTACCACATAGGACATCTCCTAGGGTATCCACCTATTCGTAGGTCGTGAACTCATCAGTTGTTTGAGCCTTCGCTTTTTGGGTGATTTTCTGGGAGAAGGGCCATCATTTCTCGAGAAGAAATTTGAGGCTCCCATTCATGCCCCCCCCCTCTGGTCGCCAATTTGGTCCTTCACGAAAAGGGTTTACGGTTTACAGAAACTCACCCGATAATCACAACTCGTTTGAAGGTTGAACGGTCAAAACCTCCCCCTCCCCTCTATTCTCGCTATTTCTTGCCTCCAAGTGACCTGAATGAACAGCAGTGTATCAGCTGCTTTTGTCGCGAGGAAGAAGAAAGGGTCTTGGAGCATTTTTTTCCGGGGCGGTTTTCTAAAGAAACCGCCTCTAATAACTCATTTACTGGGGGCAGATCTCTTAAGAAACCTTTTTGAAAACTAGGCTTTTCAGTGTCGGTTCACCAAGGACGACCGCACCTGAAAAACAATCTTTAGAGGCGGTTCACGTAAGGAAACCGCCCCTGAAAATGGGACCATTTTCAGAGATAGTTTTCTTAAGTGAACCGCCTCTAAAGATCTTTTTTCAGGGGCGGTTGATAGGTTGCAGTTCCCAACAGAATGGTTAGAGGCGGTGTGCTATTTTAACCGCCTCTGTTAAAAATGGGTGGCGTTGCTGAAAACATTTTGTGTACTAGTGTGAGTCGACTGGATAGGATCTACGACGAGTCCGGTGACGAGTCTTACCGAGGGGATGTGACTTGAGCAACCCCTGGGGAGTACCTGTGACAGGTACATGTGATCTTGAGAATAGATCCTGGGGAGGAGTGTCTTTGTGGGACGAATCCCTAAGATAGAGGTGTTGTGTCAGCACAGGGGTGACGGATACCCCGAGGTGGAGATGTCATGTTCGGTCCTTAGGGACCGATTGCGCTGGGGTGATCAGCCCATAGTACCCTCGTGCACACCACTTGTTCTTGTATGGGCACAGAACCGTTCCTACCCCCTGGGCGAAGCGATGCCATTACTGTTAGGCTGGAAGGTGATAAGTGTAGGGAGGTAAGGGCTGGATACCTACACCCTCCTAAGACAACGTGGCGTTTATTTTGTGCGCCAGGATCCACGTCTCATAGTCTCAGCATGTCGGTGGATTCCGAGGAGCCCCAGGGCTTAGTGGTAGGATGGCATCGTTGCAGATTAGGGTGGAAGTTCGGAATCAGCTTAGACGAGCGCGATCGTCGATGATAGCTAACCTATGGTTCCAGGCGTACACGCTCTGCAGAGTTGATCGATCTATACGTATAGCCATGTCCACGGTCATGGACAACACTATGGTGCTCAGTTTCCCTCGGACTTAGTGAGAGGTGTCCTTTCTTCTCTCCCACTAGGTGGATAGGCCCGGCGATGGCCGTTGAGGCAAGGTACGAGTGGGAGTCGTCCTTGCCGCCTATAGAGTGCGAGTGTGGTGAGATGTGTGGATGGGATGGTTGGATGGATGGTCGTGTGGCCGGATGTTTAGGCAATGACCAACTGAAAGGCCATGTGACCGGGTATCTGGATTAAAACTTGATGATTATAATTATAAAATATTGATCACATAGGAAAACTACAGCCATATATAGATTCCTTTTGCTCTACCCTTGCATTCCACTTACCACAAAGCAAATGCAAAGCATAGGATGGGTATTTGTGGACAATACAAATTGTACTGAAATATGGTTAAACAGGTGACGAGCCCGAGTACGACTACGAGGGCGACAGATTGGAGGATTAGGAGGCCTCGTTCCTATACGCAAGTTTGGATGACAAGCTGAAGATGGAATCTTCGCCCGCTACTACAACAACTTTGATGATGCTCGTGAAGGAGGAGCCTTCACCCATCGACGCGATACACCGACTCTAGCGTCGTTAGGTGTGCGTTACCTTTATAGTTTGTACAAGGATGTGTTTCCATATGTTGTAATGTCTTGTAATTTGTACTTTCGCGTTGTATGAGCTATGAAAACAATTGAATAATGGTAATGTGATGGTTTGGGATTTTCTGGACTATCACGTTATAATGTAATCTGCGGATTTGCCTTTGAGGAAATCATGGGTCATTTCAAAAACCTAGTAAATAGGTGCATAGAAAAATAGGATTAATAGGGTGTGTCGCTTTAGATGCTCATGTCAAACAGAGCCAGCCTACCTTTGTTATTAGCCCCGTGTCATATGTTTCCTACACTTGCAGAGTACATTTCGATGTACTGACCCTTCCTCTTTGTCCCCCTTGCTACCCACCCAGACGCTGGAGGCTATGACAAGGAGCAGGAGTTTCCAGAAGACAGTGGCTTTGACCCAGATGAGTTGTACTAGGCTAGTGCTACCCTCGGTCCACGTTCCTATGGAGATGACGTTAAGTTTATGTGATTCTTTATTAGAGTTTACATCAGAGTTAGTTTGAGACTCTATACTTTTCTTTTGGACCCGAGGCTCATCTTTGTAATAAAGTTTGATATATGTATGCAAATTGATCCTGGCATAAATATATTGTGCCCTTGATTTTGTTCGTAAAATCAGGGTGCGACACTGCCGTAGAAATCCGCAGAGACGGAAATCATTCCTCTGTGTATTTAAGATTCCTGAAAAGGAGACCGTAATCTCGTTGTCTCCTCGTTGGGGATTTTGGTTGAAATCTTTGTGATCGCGTTTTGTTCTTCGCGTTCTTCGTTTCCCCTCTTTTGTTCTTACATGAGATCTTTTGATTTGAGGGATGGATTGAAAATCCATTCGAACCATCTTGTGCATCTTCGTGAGAGACATCTTTTCACTGAAGGATTTTCTCCAATTCCTCACGAGCGCACAAAACGGGCGAATTTTGTTTGGATCTTGTTTTGCTTGTTCTTCACCAATTTTCTTTGATTCACTTATTTGCAGTTAGGTTCAAGCCATGATCTCGTAAGAGTAGCTCACTAACTTGCTTGTGACCCCTCACACAAAGTTTGAGCCCTAGTGCTTTTGATCTTTGGGAGATCGGGTCGATTTAGTGAACGAACGGTGCTGTTTCGGGGTGACCGAGCATTGGCTTTATAGCGACAGGACAATGACCTGTCTCTGAACAACAATACTGTCCAGTTTGTACTGTTGTGACCGGACGCTGCGTGGGAATCGACTGGACGCATCTCTATCAGAGTCCGATCAGTTCTAGAGAGGTCTGCGTGTGACTAGACGCGCCTGGTGCGCTGTGACCGGACGCACCGCAGTCACTGTTCACCAGGTGAACATGACCAGATGTTGTCCCTGTTCTGATCGGATGCTCCCCAGTGCTGAGTCCGATCATGAACAAAGAGGTCTAGAAATAGTGTTTCTATGGCCGAACGCGTCCGATCTGGTCAGACTGGACACACTCATAGTCCGGTCAGTGTCCTGTCTGCGCGTTTTCATCCGCAGTTTCTTTGGTAGGTTTTTTATTTGCGTTCTGGCTTTTGCGTTGGGTTTCTTGACTTCTATAGTGTCCCGCTGTGTTCCTTGAGAGCATCCACCCTTTCTCTAGGGTCATGGACATTGCGTGGGTTGGCTTTGCTTTTGGGGTTTGAGTTTAGGACATAGAGGCTATTCATTTTAAAAAGAAATTTGAGGCTCCCATTCACCTCCCCTCTGGTCGCCATTTTCGGTCCTTCAATTTGTTTCTGAGTTGGGTGTGGTCCCAAGCTGCTCTAGTCCAATAGACCTCTATTGTGACATTAATGGTGCTATTGCCCATGCAAAGAAGCCTAGGTGGCACCAAAAACCCGGCAACGTGAGGCTTCAAAGGGTTTGTCGGTTTGGGTCTCAAAACCCAGTGGAGGTTCCGAGGAGGAAGGAGGCGACATATGGCGATAATGTGAGGCTTGCGTCGAGGCGAAGCTAGCGGTGAGAAGGATCGTGGTATTCGGGGCGGTACGTGGTGGCATCGTGAGGTTTGCGTTACGGCGAAGCTAACGACGAGGAAGGCACATGACCGTCAATGGGAAATATGATGAAGTTTTACTAGAATGCCCGTGGGCTAGCTAGTTCGCTCTTTGTATCCTAGGGGTAAAAGAGGTATTATTTAATAGGCTATAAATAAGGAATGACACTCTTTATCCCTCTTGATCTCTTTAGACAGACTATTTTGCAGTCCTCTTGTTAGGGCTTCCCCTTCCCGTAGCTGTTGTTGAGATCCGCAGAGACGAATCATATTCCTCTGTGTACTTGGATTCCAGAAAGGTGATCGTAATCACCTTGTAGGCTCATTGGCTATTTTGTTGAAATCTTTTGTCTCACATTTTGTTCTTCATATTCTTCATTTTCCCCTCTTTGTAATTTCGGGAGATCTTTTGATTCGAGGGATGGATTGGGATTCCGTTTGAACCATCTTATGCTTTGTCGTGAGAGGCATCTTTCCACCGAAGTATTTTCACTAATTCCTCGCGTGAGCACATAGATCGGGCGGAAATTGTTTTTCTTCTCTAAACTTCTCCCTTTTCGCGTGATCTGAAATATCTCAAAATCTAGTTGGGTACGAGCCATGGTTTCTTTGGAATAGCTCACCAACTTGCTCAAGGTCACCTGGATGAAGTTTGGTTGCAAGCCTTTTTGGTTTTATCGATATCCGATCAAATTTGGGTTTGCATCGGGCTGTTTTTGTGTTGTCTGAGCATTCCCAGACAGTCTGGGTCTCAACCCCGGACAGTCCGAGATCGGGCCTGAGCACACAGGCAGTCGCTGTGCTCGGTCTACTATTCACTATAAGGTGAATGGCGGACAGTCTGCCAGTGACCCATGGACAGTCCGGGGTCATATCAGACGCACAACAGTGCAGCCTCAAACCCGACTGTGCCATTGTTCATTGAACGGCGGATAGTCCAGGACGAAGTCACACACAGTCTGGGCCTGGAACATAACTATTTCATATATAACAGTCTGTTTCTGAAGGTTTAGCTAGCGTACAGTCTGGTCCCAGACATGGACAATCCGACTCTTTGTAGCGCACAGTCTGCGGTAGACCCTGGGGTAGTCCGGTAGTGTGCAGTTTTTCACAGCTCTAGTCTTCCGCTTTCCACTTGTTCATAGCGCTTATTTGACAGTCCGTTGTACCTCTAGGAATCTTCTAAGGTATCCAGCTACCCTCTGACTCTTGCACTAGTCGCTTTTGTGTGATTTTTGTTTGGGTCTGATTTTCTAGAACAGTGACCATTGAGTTTGTGTGAAGAAATTTTTAGGCTCTCATTTACCCCCTCTACTCTGCATCGACTGCAACAGGTACCGAAAGGTTCAAGTGCATACTGAAGAAAATTTAACCAGCATATATATACTGACGAATTCAAGTCTGTACTCTGCACCGACAGCGAGAGGTACCCAAAAGTTCCTTGGTCACAGGGAGGTACTTCATCCGTTCATTAAAAACATGCAATTATGGGATCCGTGCCGGTCAAATTGATTCAAGTTTGACCAAAGTTATAATAAAAGATATTAGTATTTATGTTGGTAAATAAAATTATTATAAAAATATATTCTATTATTAATTTAATGGTATATTTTTGTATCAAGAATGTTAGTACTTTTTTATGTAACTTCGGTCAAAGTTTGAATTGTTTGATTCCTCGATAAGCGAGAATTGCATGTTTTACTGGACGGAGGGTATATATCATGACGATGCATCAGAGTATCAGACCAAGGAGCGGCAAGGTCGGCTTAATTTCCAGTCAGTCGACAATTGAATATTGTGGTAATTGGTAACTATGAGCGGTTCTCTCCGAGTCCAAATGCTTGCGACGAAATAAGCCACGTACGAGAAGTACGTTGAGAGATCGATCCATCGATACGACGTACGTAAAAGATAATGATGCAAGAAGAAACGTCACAAAGACGCTGTCTAGAGACATGACATCTAGCTGCAAACTGCAGGTGGCCCTTTTTTTATTTTTTATTTCAGGATTCAGGTTGGCCCTCAGAGCTAGACAATCCAGTAGCTAGCTTTCTGAACCCTGTATTATATTATTATCTATATATACATCCGCGGAAACATTCATAGTAGAATACTTTACTATAATTTGGTACGTAAGAATTTAGTTGGATCCTAGGCAGGGCCGTGTCAATGATAGTCTGTGGATGACAGCAACATGAGAACCATATAGCAGCTGCAAACAGCAGCCCTGCCAGTAAAAAAAATGAATCAAAAGCAAGCCGTACATGTGTAACACACACGAGCTGATTCCATGTGTCAGCCTGACCAAGACTACTTCGAGGAAATTCCATCAACTTAAATATGATCTCTGCCCTTTTAGAAGGAGCAAACTTGTTTGTGTTAGTTAGCTACCTCCTAATAATGCTTGATGACAAAACAACATCGCTAGAGTAATCCAACATATACCTTCATAATTAAATTTTACCAATTGCCACATATTGAATTCTCGTAAATTCTATTAGTGGAAATTAATCAATGATGTCAACTATAGTTATAACTATTAACTGTTAGAATTTATATGGGCTTGGCCCAATAATAATTCTGAAATTCCTAAATAAATCTCAAAGCCCATACATGTGTGTGCAAAGAGGGAAGTGGAACTCTTTAGTCTCACCTTGCTAGTGGAAGGGGAGGAGAACTTGCTTAAATATGGAAGTCCTCTCCACTTCCTCAAGTCTAGTGTGAGAAGGAGAAAGAGAAGTCCACACGCGCGCGCTCGCTCGCCTCGCGGCGTGGCGTGGCGTGGCGACTTGCACGGGTGCGCGGCACTTGCGTGAATGGTCCGCCGAAATCCGGCTCCTCGCCTTGCCGGAGCGCGGTCTCCTTTTGCAGTTTTAGTTTTTGGTTTTTTGGCCTTCAAGTTGCAAAGTCCTAAACAGTTACGACTCAAGAGTCCTAAACCGATTTAGATCGTGATTGCGACACGAGGTCGGTTCAACAGGGCTACATAAGCAACCTATCGGCCACGCCAAAACGCATCTCAACACCTCTCGAGCTAGGGTTTGCCTCATATCGCTTCTGCGCTGCCGTCTAGTCGTCACCAGTCCGTTCGCTTGCGTGCACCAGCGACCGGGTGAGCAGGTCTCCGGAACCCTCATCTTTGCGATCCTGCACCGGGAGAAGGCGAATAAGGTTTTTGGGAAGCGCTCATCGCGCGACTGCTCTCGTCTTCAACAACGGATCGTCTACCGTCCAAGTCAGGCGGCGCTGCGTCAAGACGTACTCGTCGTCAACTGCTCCAAGCTCTTCCTGCAGTGCTCATCGAGGATCGTCCAGCACCGACTCCGGCACTGTCTTCTCCAGCAACAGAAAGGTACGTTGTTCGTAATCTAATGTCTATGCTTATACCAGATCTTATGCCTTTGTTCTTGTTTTTTAATCTATCTGGTGTACGAGCTATGTTTACACCTGTTGTCATGTATGAGATCATGTTATGCATGTTTTTGCTATGCTAGTAAACAATACAATTTGAGATATCTAGATCATCAATTTATCATGATTTATATTCTGGTTTTAATCTGGAAATTGCCTATATTCTTAACAATCCAAAAACCTTGTTATAGGTTTCCAGAATTAACTATGGCTAGTTTTGTTGATGCGCTGAAGCCAGAAAAAATTTCTGGAGAGCACTTTAAGAGATGGCAAGTTAAGGTCACCAATTGGTTGACGGCCATGAAAGTGTTCTGGGTGAGTGCTGGTATGCTCGAGGGAAATATCTCTGAAGAGGATCAGAGAGCTTTCCAGGATGCCAACCAAATCTTTGTGGGAGTTGTGCAGAATGTCCTTGCTCATCATATCTTTGATACAATTCTGCACATTAAAGACGCAAAGACTTTGTGGGATTATCTGGCAGCTACCTTTGGTGCTTCAGATGCTGGCAAAGAGTTGTACATCATGGAGACTTTTCATGACTACAAGATTGTTGCGAACAAATCTATAGTCGAGCAAGCTCATGAGATACACCATCTGGCAAAAGAGCTTGAACTCCTTAACTGTCTTATACCCGATGAGTTTGTGGCTGGGTGCATTATTGCAAAGCTACCTTCCTCTTGGAGGAATTTTGCCACAAGCCTTAAACACAAGAGACAGAAAATATCAGTTGAAAACCTGATAGCATCTCTTGATGTTGAAGAGAAGGCTCGGGCTAAAGATAACACTGAGAAGGGGAACGAGGAAAGAGCTAGCGCCCACTTCGTCCAGAAAAACCATGGCAAGTACAAAGGAAAGCCTAAGTCTTTCAATGCCAAAACTACTACTACATTTAAAAAGAAGAAGAAGAATAAAGCAGAGTTGTCGTGCTTCACTTGTGGAGAGCTTGGGCATTTTTCCAAAGAGTGTCCGGAGCGAGCAGACCGAAAAGGGAAAAAGAAGAATGTCAACCTTGTGACTACTAGCGATGCTGATGACGGGTATGGTAATTTTCCTACTGTACTATCAGTATTTCAATCACCAAATTGGTGGGTTGATACAGGTGCTAATATTCACGTGTGTGCTGATATCTCTCTGTTTTCTTCTTATCAGGGGCTCCAAGGTTCCTCCGTCCTATCGGGGAATGGATCACATGCTTTTGTTCGTGGTGTTGACACGGTAGATCTGAAGTTTACTTCGGGGAAGATCGTGCAACTGAAGAACGTGCAGCATGTCCCTACTATACGCAAGAACCTTGTTAGCGTATCTCTTCTTTTGAGAGATGGTTTTAAAGTAGTTTTAGAGTCCAATAAAGTAGTTATGTCTAAGCATGGACAATTTATTGGTAAAGGCTATGATTGCGGAGGCTTGTTCCGCCTATCTCTGGCAGTTTTTTGTAATAAGTCAGTAAATCATATTTGTGGCACAATTAATGATAGTTCTAATATTTGGCATTCTCGTTTATGTAATGTGAACTTTGGTTTAATGTCACGTTTGTCTAGCCTGAGTTTAATTCCAGATTTCACTATTGCCAAAGGTTCTAAATGCCATAGTTGTGTGCAATCAAAGCAACCTCGAAAGCCTCACAAGGCAGCGGAGGAGAGAAACTTGGCACCTCTAGAACTCATACATTCTAATCTTTGTGAGATGAATGGTGTGTTGACAAAAGGTGGAAAGAGATATTTCATGACTTTAATTGATGATGCAACTAGATATTGTTATGTTTACTTGCTTAAAACTAAAGATGAAATGCTAGACTACTTTAAAATCTATAAGGCTGAAGTTGAGAATCAACTAGAGAGAAAGATTAAACCTCTAAGGTCAGATCGTGGTGGTGAGTATTTTCCTATGCTTTTTGATGAATTCTGTACGGAACATGGTATTATTCATGAGAGGACAACTCCCTATTCTCCTGAATCAAACGGGATTGTCGAGAGGAAAAACCGCACGTTGACTGACTTGGTGAACGCCATGTTAGATACTGCTGGTCTTTCTAAGGCATGGTGGGGGAGGCTTTATTGACTGCGAGTCATGTCCTGAATAGAGTTCCAAACAGAAATAAAGAGACAACTCCATACGAGTATTGGGTTGGAAGGAAACCATCACTTACATACTTACGCACGTGGGGATGTTTGGCGAAAGTTAATGTTCCAATTTCTAAGAAGCGTAAGCTTGGACCAAAGACCATGGATTACATCTTTCTAGGATATGCACATCATAGCATTGCCTATAGATTTTTAGTAGTAAAATCTGAAGTACCTGATATGCATGTGGATACGATCTTTGAATCTCGTGATGCTACATTCTTTGAGAACATTTTTCCTATGAAAGATATGCGTAGCAATGCTATGTTTTCCTCTGAATTAACTCCTGATTTTACTACACCTATTGAGTCTCTGCTTAAGTCATTTGAACAACCACTTAATGAAGTTCTTGAGGAGGATGACAATGAAATTCTTGTGAGGAACAAGAGACGAAGGATTGCAAAATCCTTTGGTGATGATTTCATTGTGTACCTTCTGGATGATACTCCTACTTCTATTACAGAAGCATATGCATCTCCAGATGCAGATGATTGGAAAGAAGCTGTTCGTAGTGAGATGGACTCGATTCTTTCTAATGGTACCTGGGAGTTATCTGAGTTGCCTTTTGGTTGCAAACCTGTGGGTTGTAAGTGGGTGTTCAAGAAGAAGCTTAGACCTGATGGTACTATTGACAAGTACAAGGCTCGGCTTGTGGCTAAGGGTTATACTCAAAAAGAAGGCGAGGATTTCTTTGATACTTATTCACCTGTTGCTGGATTAACCACTATTCGAGTATTACTTTCCCTGGCTGCCTCATATGGTTTTCTCATTCATCAAATGGATGTGAAGACAGCTCTTCTTAATGGAGAGTTGGATGAGGAGATCTATATGGATCAGCCTGATGGGTTTGTAGTAAAAGGTGAAGAGCAAAAAGTGTGTAAGTTATTGAAATCTTTGTATGGCTTGAAACAAGCACCTAAACAATGGCATGAGAAGTTTGACACTACTTTAATTAGTGCAGGCTTTGCTGTTAATGAAGCTGATAGGTGTGTGTATTATCGACATGGTGGGGGTCAATCTGTTATATTATGTTTATATGTTGATGATATTCTTATTTTTGGAACAAATATTGATGTTATTAATGAGGTCAAGTCTTTCCTATCAAAGAGCTTTGATATGAAAGATTTGGGTGAAGCTAATGTTATTTTGAACATTAAGCTGATTAAGGATGAGAGTGGGATTACTTTATTGCAATCTCACTATGTTGAGAAGGCATGAGAATGTTGACTTTGAGAAAGAACAGAAAGTTTGCTAGAGACCAACTAAGATACTCTCAGATTATTGGTTCACTTATGTATCTAGCGAGTGCAACTAGACCAGATATCTCATTTGCTGTGAGCAAGTTGAGTAGGTACATGTCCAACCCGGGTGATAATCATTGGCATGCAATTGAAAGAGTTTTGCGTTATCTCAAACGTACAATGAGTTTTGGAATTCACTATTCTGGGCACCCAGCTGTGCTAGAGGGATATAGTGATGCAAACTGGATTTCTGATATTGATCAAATTTACGCCACTAGTGGGTATGTTTTTACCCTTGGAGGTGGTGCAGTGTCATGGAGGTCTTGTAAATAGACTATTTTGACTAAATCAACCATGGAGGCAGAGTGGCTGCGTGAGCTCTTGTCTGACTTACCGGTGGTTGAAAAACCAATACCGGCTATCCTTATGAACTGTGATAATCAAACAGTGATCACTAAAGTCAACAGTGCTAAGGATAATGCGAAGTCAATAAGACACGTTAAAAGACGTTTGAAGTCTGTCAGGAAGTTGAGAAACTCCGGAGTAATAGCTGTGACTTATGTACAAACAGACAAAAACCTGGCAGATCCCTTTACAAAAGGGTTATCACAGAATGTGATAGAAATCGCATCTAGGGAGATGGGTATGAGACCCATATGAGTTTACAGTAGTAGTAACCCAACCTTTTTGATCGGAGATCCCGTGACTAAGGATCTGGGAAGAATAAGCTATTGGTAAACTGAGGAGAGTAATTTCTAAACCCTCTATTTGTGAAGATGCAATACTCTCATTGCTATGAGGCACTGTATATGGAAGGTTGGCAAAGTCCTTAATATGTTCTATTGGCTTTAAAAGCAAAGATGTTGTCCTACAGAGTATTCTTGAAAGAACATACGTATATGAGCCATGACTGTTAAACGTCGCAGTCTATGAGATTAGGGTGATCTCTAGTAAGCCCATGAAGAGACCATGTGTCACACCCGGTTTTAAGAACAAAACCAGGTATACACCATATGTGAGCCCAGGAAGTCAAATCTCACATATAGTCACAAATAAAGGGTAATATCGAAAGACAATGCTCTTATATAATGTATATAAAACAAAAGAACATAACCTTAAAGAGCAGACAGCGGAAAGACACTCCGATCTTCAGATGGAGACACCAACTTCACAGGGACAACTGACTGGTTGATCACAAGCCTAACTTCTCCAACTCTTGCAGTCTGGTACCCATCCGGGATTTTTCCAAAGTGTTGAAAAGTAAAACAAGCATAAGTACATCTCGTACTTAACAAATATAACATGGGGTTCATGAGGTTCAAAAGGCTGACACTGGTTTAACTGCATTAGCTTTTAGTTGGCATAATTTTAGCATTAAGTAGCATCAAAGTATAACCATCCCAATTTAAACATATGATCAAGTAAACATGTATCCATTGAATAAATATCATCATCATTATTATTACCATTATTTATAGCAACAACTATACCATAAGAATTCCAGGCCGCTCGTAACCGTGAGCACGGCTGATATATCAGTTTTACACTCTGCAGAGGTTGTACACTTTACCCGATGAGTAGTGATTCCCATATGCCGGGGTTTGCAAGGCCCACGTTACACTTCCAAGGTGCACGGCAGGGTTCACTGCGCAGCCTTTCAAAGGTTCGTCTAACAAGATAGGGCCGCTAGGTCTTAAGGCAAGGGGAAGAAGGGTCTCTCAACCTTGCGGCACGCAGGCAAAGTGAAAGTAGCCGCCCTAAATCCAGCTCGGCAAGATCCAACGCGCCTATACAGGTGTCCTCTAACAAGCTAGAAAAGGTCCTTATACTGAGCTAAGGTTAGAGCCATATAACTCCCATGGTTGCACTGTTATCCCGGGTGATCCCTTATAGTAGTTCCTAAACCATGTTGCTATAAAAGCCAAATTTTAACATGTCACATATAACATTAAAACAAATTTACATGATCATAGTTTAAGTTGAGCACTAGCATCAAGCTATCCAATGCATACCCATGGTGATCAAGGTACAAGATCAAACATCTAAGATAAATCTATGTAGGCTTCAAGGTAGACACATGCAATATGAAAGTTATGGTGAATTAAGGTTATTAGGACATCAAGGAGGATCCCATGCTATACTTGCCTTAAACTCAAGATCCTTCTTCTGTTGACTCGTAGACTTCCAAAGATTGACGCTTGATCACGATCTCTTGATCACTAACTCTTCCTCTTGATCACCAACGTAAACTCACAGACTGGACATACGATCATAGGACACCACACAAGCATCCAAAGGCGGTCATGCAAAGCAAACATAGCCTATGATTAGAACAATACACCAATAAATAAATAAATAAATAAAGAGTTTTGAAAACTGATCTACGATTCGCTATGAACACACAAACGCGAGGATCACTCTAATCGGAGCTATAACGGAAAAGATATAAACTAAACAAGATTAAAGACACTAATTACTAGATTAGATTTAACTCAAATTTTAATTACAGAAAACAGTGGTGAAAGTTATATATTTTGAAAGAACTTTTCGAAACGAATCTAACGCAAGTTGAACGGACTGAAACAGAGTTAAAACAAAGAAGTTATGGAGGTTTTAAATTCAGTGGCAGAACTGTAAATAAATCAAACGGATTTTGCAGTTCTAAATAAATAAAACGAAATTGGAAATTCGGCTGGACTGCGCCTGGAATAGAGAAAAGCGCAGGGGCTTGGTTGGAAGATTTTACAGACTCAGTGAATAGGGCTAAAAGGAGCGCGGGTTGAGGTTGGGATATTCGAGGGACTCTTTAACAAATATCCCGACGAAGGGGTATGGAGCGCTGTTGGCCGATGGATCATAGACGGACGGATGCGATTAGATCGATGTGAGGTAGGCGGCGCTGCAGGCCGGAGGGTAAGAGGACAGCGGCGGTCCCTGGCGGCGCCATGGCCGGAGATGGCGGCGCCTTCGGTTCTCGCGCTACAGGCCAGTAGAGACCTCAGCGCTTGGCTCAAACGGAAGAGGAGATCAAGGGGAGCTTACCTAGGGAAAAATCACGGCCGGGGAGGGCTCAGAGGCGGCGGACAGCTTGGTTTGGCGGCGGCGGCTGTTAGGGTTTCGCGGAGCTCGCGGCTAGGGTTCTGGAGCACGGGATACTTGCACCTTTGGAAAAGAAAAAGAGGCGGTGGAGACGGACGAGCTTTATAGAGGGCTCGGCTTGGCCGGTAAGGCAAGAGGGAGGCGTGGAGGAGGCGGAGACGGACTCGGTTGCCGGATTCCGAGTCGGAGACGAAGGTGCTGACATAGGAGACCCACCGGGCAGAGAGAGGGGAGAGGGATGCGGCGCAGTGCTGGGAGACTGACGCACGGGGCCGTGCCGTCAGCGAGGGGAAGGGAGAGGGTGCCCGCGCAGGCGGAACTGGGCCGTCGACGATGCGGCCCAAGGGGAGACGGCGCTGCGCGTTGATGGAAGAGGAGCGGGCCGGCGCTCGGGCCACGCAGGAGGGAGAAGGCCGAGCGGGGAAGCACTTGGACCGAGAGAAGGCCTTCGGGCCGAAACAAAGGGAGAAACGGAGAGGAGGAATGGGGCACAGGTTTGGGCCTTCTCAGACCGAAAGCCAAGGGGAGAGGGGAAGGAAAGGTTTTGCCATTTTCTTTTATTCCCAAACCTTTTTCAAAACATTTTCAAAACCAAATTCGAATTCTTTTCAAACTTGATTTTGAATCTTTTGAGGGAAACTATAAGTTTTGAAATTTTTATACTTTACAAACTTTTTGAAAAACAAAATGTCTTTATTTTCAAATCCCTTTCTAGGAAATTCATTTTCAAGTTGTTTGCAAATCATTTTGAACTCAAATAGAATTTTAGCAAAAACCACACATCACAAAAACTCAAATGCTCCAACATGAATGCACAAACATGTTTCTAAACCCTAGGATAAATTTTAATTTAGAGAAAATTTTTATTTCCCTATATTTTATGAGCACAAAAATTCATAAATAAATCATTTTAACTCTAATTTAAGAAATGCAAATTTTCAGGGTGTGACAAATCTACCCCCCTTTAGAGAATCTCGTCCCGAGATTCGGAAGAGACTCAGAGCACAGGAGAGAAACAAGAAAAGATCTTGATAACACTTTCACTTCACACTTGTATACCAAGCTTATCAAACCACTAATGTTTCATGATCATACTTGTGAACAAAGATTCCATAAAAGATTATTACACCTGATCATTCCAAACTTGTCTTGATTGCTAACTTGATTGGCTTACAACTCAAAGAGATATGGAAACTTGATCTGCAGTCGTTCCTCGGTTTCCCACATTGCTTCTTCTTCACTTAGGTTACTCCACTGAACCTTGCACACTTTAAATACTCTTCCATTAAAAGTTCTCCAGACTATTTCTAGAATCTTGACCGGTTATCCTGCATTTGCCAGATGGTCTGGTGTATCGACTTCCACTGAAGATGTTTGGCCATCTGTGTTCTTAGCTATATGCTCATCATTATCCATGATAGCATCCTTAGTCTGCACTCCATTGTACAAGTCAACAGCTTTCTCATATTGAAGTTGACAACCGCGATACTCAATTCTTTTCCCTGACGGTGCAGTTAGAAACATTGTGCACTGAATACCATGAATTACTCCTTTGTGCGCACACAACCATCCATTACCAAGAACCATAGGAATATTGAGTGACTCCAAAACAATGAAGGTTGTGGTAAAGTTTTCCTTGTTTATGATGAGACTGACGTTCGGGCATATCTGACCTGCCTGTATTTCTCCAACTGGGGTATGAACTATCAAGGGCCTCTTTGTTGGACACTTCGCTATCTTGCTAGTCTCTAACAACTTGTCGGAGATGAAAGAGTGCGAAGCACTGGGATCAAACAGAGCAAAAACTTGTGTTGTGCTCGCTTGAATGTAACCACCAACCATTTTTATAGCTCCTTGAATGTTATCCATATCCATATTGCTCAACCTTCCATTGACATAATTGCGTTGTGCTCTACTTGCTTTAGTAAGCTTCTTTTTGGCTTTCCTTTTTCGCTTTCGTTGTTGTGGATTCTGACTCAGATCATTCCCAACTCGAACTTCAACATTGTTGTTTTGATAGTGCTCGGCTTCATTGTACTCGTGATCATCAGTGAGAGGTGGCATATAGGGATCCTGATTCATGGTGTGCCACATTTCCTGTCATCAGGTGACCAACAAAAGCAACATGAGCAAGGATAGATGATCTTACTCATGAAGTACCATGAGAGACAACTCACAACTTCAACATCTGTTGATCAAAACACTACCCCCCTTAAGAAAGGACAAACTAGAGAACATATAAGGGTAGCTTGCATATTATTTCCAGCATGTTGACAGGCATAACCAACTTCTGATATCTCACAGAAACTCATATGTAAAGGTAAGAACAAGAATTCTAAAATTTCTCGCGAGTAGCAAAACAGCAGTGCAGTAAAACAGCCATAACTCGAGCTCTGCTTATCCAATGAAGTTGCAGTTTACCTTTCTGGAAAGCTTATGAAATTCTCTACAACTTTCATGTAGAACACTTTTCCAGATTCTGTAGTTAAGGTCCTCGAAAACAGCAGACAACAGAAACTATTCCAGATTCCAGACAGCACAGATGCATCGACTTGTGAATTTCATAACTCCAAAACCATAACAGCTATCAGGGTGGTTCTTGCGCTCAGAGAAAGATCATGAAGTCTACTTGTGTCCAGAATTGTTCCATGATTTTTGAACATCCATAAACAGAGATATAAGCTGATAAAGACAGACTGTTCCGAAAGGATTAGGATAGAGGAATAGAAGAAACAGAAACCCAACCTTCTATGCATGAACTTTTAAGCCTATAAACTAAACTTAAATGAGATTGTGAGGAAACCCACAAAATCATTGCACTCATTACAAAGATGCAAAACAAACATTATCATAAGGACAAACAACAAACATCACAGGTTCACAAGCCACACAGGGGCCAAGGACTTGACTTAACTTTGTTACTAACGTTTCATTACATAAGGGCTCAGGAACTACTAGAACACGATACATCTGCAAGAACATCAAGGGTAGCTTTCTTGTACACTCTTTATTTGTCAACTGCTATCAGGGGACTTCCTTTGCATCAGGCACTGATATCACATGTTGATGGCTACTCTGTAGTGACTGGGCTCGGGCTACTTCCATGTTGGTTGGTCCTTGTGTTGCGTCTTGCTGTTGTGTCATTCTTCCCAGGTCTTGACTTTGCATAGCGATCAGCTTCCGTTTGTTAACTGCGGTCAGAGACGACATAGCTTGGTCAACGATCCGTCTACTTAGAAAGAGGGAAGTTTTCAAAAGCAATCCAAGGCAAGGAATGAAGGTGAGAGCAAGATTTAATATTTAAGCAACAAGGAGGAGACAAATAACAAGGGTAGAAGATACAATAGAGAAGAAAATACCAAGGTTGATAGAACAAGAGTTCTATAGCAATTTTCAAAAGCTTTAAACGACCAGTTTCTAACTAGGCTTGCGTCCTACAGCCAGCATTGCTCCGATACCATTCTGTCACACCCGGTTTTAAGAACAAAACCAGGTATACACCATATGTGAGCCCAGGAAGTCAAATCTCACATATAGTCACAAATAAAGGGTAATATTGAAAGACAATGCTCTTATATAACGTATATAAAACAAAAGAACATAACCTTAAAGAGCAGACAACGGAAAGACACTCCGATCTTCAGATGGAGACACCAACTTCACAGGGACAACTGACTGGTTGATCACAAGCCTAACTTCTCCAACTCTTGTAGTCTGGTACCCATCCGGGATTTTTCCAAAGTGTTGAAAAGTAAAACAAGCATAAGTACATCTCGTACTTAACAAATATAACATGGGGTTCATGAGGTTCAAAAGGCTGACACTGGTTTAACTGCATTAGCTTTTAGTTGGCATAATTTTAGCATTAAGTAGCATCAAAGTATAACCATCCCAATTTAAACATATGATCAAGTAAACATGTATCCATTGAATAAATATCATCATCATTATTATTACCATTATTTATAGCAACAACTATACCATAAGAATTCCAGGCCGCTCGTAACCGTGAGCACGGCTGATATATCAGTTTTACACTCTGCAGAGGTTGTACACTTTACCCGATGAGTAATGATTCCCATATGCCGGGGTTTGCAAGGCCCACGTTACACTTCCAAGGTGCACGGCAGGGTTCACTGCGCAGCCTTTCAAAGGTTCGTCTAACAAGTTAGGGCCGCTAGGTCTTAAGGCAAGGGGAAGAAGGGTCTCTCAACCTTGCGGCACGCAGGCAAAGTGAAAGTAGCCGCCCTAAATCCAGCTCGGCAAGACCCAACGCGCCTATACAGGTGTCCTCTAACAAGCTAGAAAAGGTCCTTATACTGAGCTAAGGTCAGAGCCATATAACTCTCATGGTTGCACTGTTATCCCGGGTGATCCCTTATAGTAGTTCCTAAACCATGTTCCTATAAAAGCCAAATTTTAACATGTCACATATAACATTAAAACAAATTTACATGATCATAGTTTAAGTTGAGCACTAGCATCAAGCTATCCAATGCATACCCATGGTGATCAAGGTACAAGATCAAACATCTAAGATAAATCTATGTAGGCTTCAAGGTAGACACATGCAATATGAAAGTTATGGTGAATTAAGGTTATTAGGACATCAAGGAGGATCCCATGCTATACTTGCCTTAAACTCAAGATCCTTCTTCTGTTGACTCGTAGACTTCCAAAGATTGACGCTTGATCACGATCTCTTGATCACTAACTCTTCCTCTTGATCACCAACGTAAACTCACAGACTGGACATACGATCATAGGACACCACACAAGCATCCAAAGGCAGTCATGCAAAGCAAACATAGCCTATGATTAGAACAATACACCAATAAATAAATAAATAAATAAATAAAGAGTTTTGAAAACTGATCTACGATTCGCTATGAACACACAAACGCGAGGATCACTCTAATCGGAGCTATAACGGAAAAGATATAAACTAAACAAGATTAAAGACACTAATTACTAGATTAGATTTAACTCAAATTTTAATTACAGAAAACAGTGGTGAAAGTTATATATTTTGAAAGAACTTTTCGAAACGAATCTAACGCAAGTTGAACGGACTGAAACAGAGTTAAAACAAAGAAGTTATGGAGGTTTTAAATTCAGTGGCAGAACTGTAAATAAATCAAACGGATTTTGCAGTTCTAAATAAATAAAACGAAATTGGAAATTCGGCTGGACTGCGCCTGGAATAGAGAAAAGCGCAGGGGCTTGGTTGGAAGATTTTACAGACTCAGTGAATAGGGCTAAAAGGAGCGCGGGTTGAGGTTGGGATCTTCGGGGGACTCTTTAACAAATATCCCGACGAAGGGGTATGGAGCGCTGTTGGCCGATGGATCATAGACGGACGGATGCGATTAGATCGATGTGAGGTAGGCGGCGCTGCAGGCCGGAGGGTAAGAGGACAGCGGCGGTCCCTGGCGGCGCCATGGCCGGCGATGGCGGCGCCTTCGGTTCTCGCGCTACAGGCCAGTAGAGACCTCAGCGCTTGGCTCAAACGGAAGAGGAGATCAAGGGGAGCTTACCTAGGGAAAAATCACGGCCGGGGAGGGCTCAGAGGCGGCGGACAGCTTGGTTTGGCGGCGGCGGCTGTTAGGGTTTCGCGGAGCTCGCGGCTAGGGTTCTGGAGCACGGGATACTTGCACCTTTGGAAAAGAAAAAGAGGCGGTGGAGACGGACGAGCTTTATAGAGGGCTCGGCTTGGCCGGTAAGGCAAGAGGGAGGCGTGCAGGAGGCGGAGACGGACTCGGTTGCCGGATTCTGAGTCGGAGACGAAGGTGCTGACATAGGAGACCCACCGGGCAGAGAGAGGGGAGAGGGATGCGGCGCAGTGCTGGGAGACTGACGCACAGGGCCGTGCCGTCAGCGAGGGGAAGGGAGAGGGTGCCCGCGCAGGCGGAATTGGGCCGTCGGCGATGCGGCCCAAGGGGAGACGGCGCTGCGCGTTGATGGAAGAGGAGCGGGCCGGCGCTCGGGCCACGCAGGAGGGAGAAGGCCGAGCGGGGAAGCACTTGGGCCGAGAGAAGGCCTTCGGGCCGAAACAAAGGGAGAAAGGGAGAGGAGGAATGGGGCACAGGTTTGGGCCTTCTCAGACCGAAAGCCAAGGGGAGAGGGGAAGGAAAGGTTTTGCCATTTTCTTTTATTCCCAAACCTTTTTCAAAACATTTTCAAAACCAAATTCGAATTCTTTTCAAACTTGATTTTGAATCTTTTGAGGGAAACTATAAGTTTTGAAATTTTTATACTTTACAAACTTTTTGAAAAACAAAATGTCTTTATTTTCAAATCCCTTTCTAGGAAATTCATTTTCAAGTTGTTTGCAAATCATTTTGAACTCAAATAGAATTTTAGCAAAAACCACACATCACAAAAACTCAAATGCTCCAACATGAATGCACAAACATGTTTCTAAACCCTAGGATAAATTTTAATTTAGAGAAAATTTTTATTTCCCTATATTTTATGAGCACAAAAATTCATAAATAAATCATTTTAACTCTAATTTAAGAAATGCAAATTTTCAGGGTGTGACACCATGGAGTATGACGTATATGCTCCACCCATAGAGAAAGGCTATTGGCAGCCAGGTATTAGTTTAACCTTGAGTAAAACTTGCTACACACAAAACTTGCAATTCAAGGCATAGTCCATTGTTCAAGTTGTGAATAAGTGTAACTTGAGGTTATAGGTAGAAGTTGAACTTAACTGTCTCTGCTAAACACTAGTATATCAAACAGTAGCGGGAACAGGCAAATCTCTAAATGGGCATTTGAGATCTGGTGGGGGATTGTTAGAATTTATATGGGCTTGGCCCAATAATAATTCTGAAATTCCTAAATAAATCTCAAAGCCCATACATGTGTGTGCAAAGAGGGAAGTGGAAATCTTTAGTCCCACCTTGCTAGTGGAAGGGGAGGAGAACTTGCTTAAATATGGAAGTCCTCTCCACTTCCTCAAGTCTAGAGTGAGAAGGAGAAAGAGAAGTCCACACGCGCGCGCGCGCTCGTTCGCCTCGCCGGGCCGGGCCGGGCCGGGCGTGGTGGGGCGTGGCGTGGCGACTTGCGCGGGTGCGCGGCACCTGCGTGAATGGTCCGCCGAAATCCGGCTCCTCGCCTTGCGGGAGCGCGGTCTCCTTTTGCAGTTTTAGTTTTTGGTTTCTTGGCCTTCAAGTTGCAGAGTCCTAAACAGTTATGACTCAAGAGTTCTAAACCGATTTAGATCGTGATCGCGACACGAGGTCAGTTCAACAGGGCTATATAAGGAACCTATCGGCCACGCCAAAACGCATCTCAACACCTCTCGAGCTAGGGTTTGCGTCATATCGCTTCTGCGCTGCCGTCTAGTCGTCTCCAGTCCGTTCGCTTGCGTGAACCAGCGACCGGGCGAGCAGGTCTCCGGAACCCTCGTCTTTGCGATCCTGCACCGGGAGAAGGCGAATAAGGTTTTTGGGAAGCGCTCATCGTGCGACTGCTCTCGTCTTCAACAACGGGTTGTCTACCGTCCAAGTCAGGCGGCGCTGCGTCAAGACGTACTCGTCGTCAACTGCTCCGAGCTCTTCCTCCAGTGCTCATCGAGGATCGTCCAGCACCGACTCCGGCACCGTCTTCTCCAGCAATAGAAAGGTACGCCGTTCGTAATCTAATGTCTATGCTTATACCAGATCTTATGCCTTTGTTCTTGCTTTTTAATCTATCTGGTGTACGAGCTATGTTTACTCCTGTTGTCATGTATGAGATCATGTTATGCATGTTTTGCTATGCTAGTAAACAATACAATCTGAGATATCTAGATCATCAATTTATCATGATTTATATTCTGGTTTTAATGTGGAAATTGCCTATATTCTTAACATTAACGATGTCCTAATATTCACAAAAAAAATAATGATGTCCTAAGGCAATACCATTCCTATATCCATATCCATACCACTTTTGCTCTTGGTATGAAACATATCCACCTTTGATCATATAAAAAAGTGTCAAATAAAGGGAGGCCTATACAAAATATGTGCATGATGTTGCTATCTACACTTTTGGTACTCAACACTTCCTCATTAGAGATCATTTAGTATCTCAAATTTCAGCTGTGAGCTACCAGACTTTAAAACTCCTAGAACTTTAAAAAAAATTCCGCTGGATCATTTGTAAGGACGGTCCAATCACCGGTCGCCCTTACAAATGATCCAGCATCGATCTTACGCAACCCACTATAAAGACGGTTGGTGATTGAGCCACTCTTACCGTCGATATTTGTAAAGGCGGTTAGAATGAACCGCCCTTACCGTGGGCATTTGTAAGGGTTGTTGGCAACCTCCGGCCCGGGCATGCCACTATAGGGGCGGCTACATTACCAACCGTCCCTACGGTGGAAAGTCAAGTGTTCTCATAGAGCTTTTTTACGTATTGCATTCAGGTATCGATCCATACCTGTGTATGTACCATTTCCCGTGCTTTACTAAAATAATAATGAAACATATATAAATATATACATAGCTACATAAGATAATTATATATGATTTGTTTCATAAAGCTTTAGTCATAATCATTCTTATAAAGTTAGATAAAGATAGCATATGGTTCAACAAGTTCATAAAATCACATATTAAATAATGTGTTACTTGACTTTTAATGGTAACGTTATGGACTGAAATAGCCTGTTTTGACTAGTAGGAACCAATATCAAGACCAGGATTGAGGCATATATATACCTGTATGAAATATATACTGGACACTAGTAGAAAAGAGCTCATAGCTGGCACCCCAAAACATACCACAGGTGGTTTTAGTTATCACGCCTCTGTGATATGAAAGAGGCCTATCCAGAGTCACCAACCGCCAGTGTAAATCCATTATCACAGGCGGTTGTCTTAGACCAACCGTCTGTGTAAATGGACCATTTACACAGGTGGTTTGCTAAGTCAACCACCTGTGTAAAGGTATTTTCACTAGCGGTTTCTTAAGCCAGTCAGAAACTGTATTTAAATTTAAAAACTATAAAATTTGATTTTTTTTAAATAACCTCAGATGGAAAAGTAACCAATATGAAAGTTGTAGACCTCAAAAAGTTATGAAACTTTGTAGTTGACAACTTTTTGATTTGAAATCATCTTGTCAACTAAAACTGCGTTTCAAATTCTCAATTTTGAAATTCAAATTTTTATAAACGACTTTGGATGGAAAAACTACCAAAATAAAAGTTGTATATCTCGAAAAGTTATGAAACTTTGTAGTTGATAACTTTTTGATTCGAAATCGTTTAGGGCCTCAAATAAGCAAATTACACTCGGTTTAATATAACACGTGGGGAACCGAAACATAATATGAACCCATGTGAGTGTGTAGTGCAGCGATAAAGGAGGTTCCGCGTGAGGGAGAGGTCACGGGTTCGAATCTTGCTGGCTGCGTTAGCCGCGACTTGCAACGTAGACGGGGCGGGTGTTGCCCAGTAGGGCCCTCCCCCGATTCAAATAAAATATTTTTCTATTTTTTGGCATGTTCCACAGGTGGCCACTTACACTGATGGTTCACTAATTGAGCCGCATGTGCTGTGTGGTCTCATTTCTACTAGCCTTTAGCGCACGCGGTGGTGCTGGAAAACGCCAGTGGAAATATGTTCTGAACCGCCTGTACAGTATGTTTCTGTACCAGTGGGCCATTCTGACCAGTTCTAGAATTGAATTCATATGCTTGATTTTATGTCATAAAACTTTTTTTCTATAGACTTTATCAACAAACTTAGCATATAGTTTGATTTGTAATAAACTCGAACGTCTATATATTCAGGACGGAGGAAAGTATCTTAATATGGAAGTAGCTATGAGGGCCATGTAGCATATATACTTCCCTGAAATTAGAGACGAAGGTACAATGGTTGTCTTATAAGCCACACCATGCATTTCCATATATACAAATGGAACTCACCACAGTTTCATTATATAATTAAATTAAGTGGTCATATAGCTAATTAATACTCCCTCCGGATATAACTATATATAGAATTTGTACATGTTAAACTAGCTTAACTTTGACTAAATTTATAATAAATAATATTCATATTCATGTCTCCAACTAGATTTACTATAAAAAATATATTTTATAATTAATTTAACGATGCATATATTGTATCATAGATATATAGAGAAAGTATACTCTGTAGCTAGCTACAAAATAAGTTAGTTTCTATTGTAGCCACCTCTATTTATGATAATTTGTATACTAATTTACGATAAAGTGTATACATATTTACGATAGTTGTGTTACTGTAATACCTGGGAGTATTTACCATAACATTATAGTAAATCACATAGTAACTAATTAGTACAATCTCATAATAAATCAATATAAATTAGTACAATCTCATAATAAATCAATATAGTAATTGTCGTAACTTAAAGAGGTTATAAAATAAATTATTCTGTAGCCAGCTATATATATAATTTAGCCCAAATTTAAAGAATTTGATTTCTCGAAAAGTATCCTTTTTTGGATGGAGTGAGTACTTTGAGATGACTGAAGAGAACCTTAGCATTGTGATGTAAAGTTATCTCACGATTCAATATTGGACTTGACCTAAAGTGTGTACCCCAACCAATTAACTACTACTCCCTCCGTTTAAGAAAACATACAATTCTAACACAGTGTCACTTTTTCACTATCTTAAGTTTAAACAATTATAGATAAAAATATATATTAATATTTATGATATAAAATAAACATTATTAAATTAATTACGAAATTACTTTCATAATAAATTTATTTGGATTGATAAATATTAATACTATTCACTAGAAACGCGGTCAAATATGAAGTACTTTTCTAGGTATGGAACCGAGTTTCATATTTTTTATGGATGGAGGGAGTACGCCGTATTATTGCTGATCAAATCTGTTATACCAACGTTTAGGTAATTAAAATTTTATTATGATCGAGACTAACCTAATGACTGCGATATGCTGCGCCTGCGCTATTATATATTCTATTCTAAAAAAGGATACTTGTATGTGAAGCACCCTCCGATCCATTGCAGGTTTCCACTGTGAGAGAGAGCACAAGACAGCTAGGGCACAGCGCTGGAAAGCGAAGCAGCTGCTAGGCACCAAGGCCGGCAGAGCAGATGTGAGATGACCACCAAAGCTAGCTTGTCAAAACCGTGTACCATCTTTTATTCAGAAACGGCTGACAATACCAATGCAGACCCTCTTGGCCGTGCCTCCAACTTTTATAATGACCAATTATATACACGCCCCATGGACGCAAGCTTCACTGTCATCATCTGCTCGATCGTCAAACCTTCGTTTACCAATCCCCAAAACCGCCGAACCATCGCGTGTGGCTAAGTAGTAGGCGCGGCCATGGAGAGTGGCAGCAACATGGAATCCAAGGCGGCGTCAGCTGGCGACGAGGCCATGATGACTTCGGCCGTGCCGGCAGCAGGCAGCGGGGCCGCTGGAGAGGACAAGGTGGCGCCGCCGGCAGCGGGCGCTGGAGAGGCGTCGATGCCGGCACCATCAGCTGCTAGCCCAAGGCCGTACTACGAGTGTGTCTTCTGCAAGCGCGGGTTCACCACGGCGCAGGCGCTCGGCGGCCACATGAACATCCACCGCCGCGACCGCGCGAAGCCGACCCGTGACACACCGCCCGCTGGCATAACCACGGTCTCCCGGAACGTCGACTGCTATACCAAGTACCGCCACTTGTTGGGGCCTTATCCGCCAGCAGCGCGGTCGATTCCGATCCCGATCGGTGCCGGCAGCAGCTTCGGCATGTACTACACGAGTTCGGCGGCTGCGGCGGGGGCTGGGCTGGACGCGGAAGGTGGAAACCCTAACAGCGTGAGCCCCAGGGAGCTCAGCCTGTTCGGCGAGGCCAATCGTGATCAAGACTTGCACCTGGGCATCGGGCGCCACGGGCACCTCGTCGGCGAAGGATCGCACGCACCGGCCAAGGCGCCGTCGGAGCGGCAGGAGTCCGGTGAGCTGGACTTGGAGCTCAGGCTTGGGCGTTGTCCCAACAAGCAATGATCACATATGGTAGTGCGTACGGTTCTCGTAACAAGACAAGCTAAGACTGCCAAGCAATACAGTGCCTGCATATATATATATATATATATATATCCATAAAGTATATATGGTTTATGTGATGAATGCATGGTGCTAAATTAATTACTGGTGCATTTGTTCTTTTTGTTTGTTTCTTCTTATTATCTGTATGTATGCTTCTTGGTTACCATGTTTTTGTGGTACATATGGCAGCTATTTGATTTTGTTACTCATTTTATGACCAGTTTACAGTGGTCTGCTTCTAGTCATTCTATGGACAATTTTATGCTACATATTTGGTTTTTCTTAGTTTGCTGCTTAATCTGATTGTTGCTAAATCGTCATCGGTGAAGCTGAATGTGCACTACTTATTTCTTTGTCATAATAATTGGGCAATTGCAATATTTGTCTTCGATATATCGAGAATGGACATGCATTTCAGTTACAAGACATATATTCCAGAGAAATTTGATTATGTTTCACAACTCAATTACCCTATATATTATGCATCCAGAACTTATATGCATGTGTCCCTGGTTTTGTACAAGGTATTACAGAAAGTAAATAGTTTATGGAACAACTTAAATGCTTTCGACAATCAATTCTCTTATGCTAGATATTCGGATGTGAAGGACATTACATACTGTCATGGGTCAAATGCAGGGTGGCTACAGCTTAAGACAAAGCTCAACAAAACTAACAATCTGCCTGTTGATCATTTTCATTGGATTGGATGTACTATTATAAGGTTCCGTAATTCTCTTTTATATAGATGCAAAAAGATGGTGGAGCGCGACGACCATTGTGGACCACGGTTGGTTATGACTTCAATAAGGTAAATACATCTCATATAGTATCATATCCGATGCCGCCATCACACTATTGAGCTAATTTATATTACATGATTATATGTAACTTATTTTTACTGGTCCTTAATTTTTTTATTGGAATATCCATTTTAAGAACGGGTACCTAGCTCGTAAAAGGCAGTTGTAGGGATAAGGCCTTCACCCAGTAAAACATGCATCTTATCTGAAACCCCCTTCCGAATGAACAAATCCACAACGGCAAGCGCGCGCGCACCCCCTATATTATGCCGTTCATTCTGCTTTGCGATTCGTGCTAGGATACAAAAATAATAGAGTGAAGATGAGATGTTAATAGGCGCGAATCTTGGAGCACTTGCAACCATAGGATTGAGGGTGCGGCTGCACCCCATTGCCGAAAAACCGGGTCGAACCCCCTTCCCCATGGTACATGAGAGAGAGAGCTAGAGAGATCGATGGGTGAGAATGTGAGATGTGATGAAAGATCTCTGCAGGCTCTGTGAGCAAAGATTTAGGGGTCAATTGATTGGATGATGGGAATGGCCGGTTCCAATTCTGGTTTGAATATAATATGCTCCCTAATTCACATGTTTCGGAAAGGATTGGTGTGGAACTTAGTTCAATATATATGCACTCCAATTAACTTCAATCCATATGGATTGAGGGTGTGTATTGGTGTGCAACCAAATAAAGCCTAAATATGAATGGTTTATCTTTTAAGGTTTGTGTCTTTTTGTACGGACGAGTGAGAAACGGCTCTAGCAGTGTGGTTGATTTCGTTTCTGATTTCTCAAGTACACTAGCGACTACTTTTTCAAGTTATGAATTTTAAGGGTAACAAATTAAAATGGGTTGTATTGTCTACTAAAAGCTTTAGATTTTTTTGTACATATATACAAATATAAGAACTGCTTCAGTACTCCTTAAAAATTTACAGATATAAAAGCAAACCCATCTGATTAATTAATTTTTTTGTTAATTTTTGTCATATGGGTCCTGCATGGGTTGGTGCACTCTGAGCCCAGCCCATCCCTTGTCTAATTCTCGCTACTGGAAATCGGTTATTTGTCTATTATCTGGAAGTTTGTTGAGTGCATTTTATTGGGCACTCGGCAAATAGTCACTTCGCCAAGTGCCGAACAGTAAATGCTCACCAAACACTTTGCCGAGTGCTTAAAATTCTCGGCAAACATGGCTGGTTTGCTAAGTGCCTACAATTTAGCACTTGCTAAAACAGTTGTTGGCCGAGTGCCTAAAATTTAGCACTCAGCAAAGCAGTTGTTTGCCGAGTGCTGAAATTTAACACTCAGCAAACAACTATTTTGCCGAGTGCTGAAATTCAACATTTTAAGTGCAATTAAGCTTTAATGTGGGTTTTGGTGATACTGATCACACAATTAGGGGACTAATGAGATTTATCGAGATGATAAGCAGGTGAAACAAAATGAAGGATGACGTACTGGCTGGTGGACACCCCCAATTGCATAAAGGATATGGCTGCAAACTCAAAGGCATTCGTTTGCATCTTTATTTTAAAATTGAGTATAGGACAGGCCACACTATCAAGGCAGATGCAACTGTTGGGAATATGCCCTAGAGATAATCATAGAGATGATTATATTGTGTTGTATCCATGAAATATTATGAGTTCATTGAATATCCATTAAAGGCAACTTGTATCGCTTGACAATTATGTGAATTGTTTGTGAAGCTCTTTTACATGTATGGTTATTCTAAAGTTGTCCCTGATCAGAGTTTGTGTGAGGAAACACATAAATATTAGATCAGCACATATATTGGTTGATGACTATGTTTCATAAGTCATGGACATAGAGATGTCAAACTAATAGTGTGAGCACATGTATTTTATGGGGCTGGACTGACCCATTGTGAGATGTTGTTATTATCTCTATTCACATCATGTATGTTATGTCCTTAGACCTGAGATTGTCGTATGCATTCAAGATGTGAAACGATCTACTTAGGGACTATTAAACACTACTTCGTAACTGGGTATGTAGTTATAAAGGTGGTCTTCGGGTATGTCCAGAAATATGTTGTGAGACATAGTCCATCAAGATGGAATTTACCCCTCTCCATGTGAGAGAGATATCACTAGACCACTCGAATAATTGGATCAAGAAATGCATGGTTGTGCTTGGATTAAGTGTTAACCTATGTGTCAGACCAAATATCGTGGGGCAAAAAGAATAACATGTATATGGTTTTGTTGTGGTTCATCTGGTATGAACTTTGCGTATTTCATATGATTTGACGCACCTTGCTAGAGGCCGCTGTCAAATATTGACCAAGTAAGAGTATTTAGGCCATGTCTATATGTGCGTAAACCCATAGGGTCACACACTTTAGGGGCTGGAAGCCTAATTCAGATTAGATCCGAATTAGACAAGCCTTAGGGTTACTAATGAGCCTCCAACTCGGGAGCTCATTAGGAACGCCAATATATGGAGGGCTGGACGCAAGGGCTACAAAAGACACGCCACTTTTGCCAGTCACCGCCCATCCCACGCCTGCGTCTGTTGTTCCTCGCGGACCTAGCAGTCTAGAGGTGTGACACTTCCTCCCTTTATCTGTGGATATCTCGAAGGTGCTGCATCTGGAGCACAAGGACGAACCACATGAGAAGGACGGACGTGAGCAACTGCATGACACTGCTGCGACATGCACATCTATATCAAGACGGCTTCCGCTGCATCTGCACGTCTAGTGGTAATCTTGTGATCTATAACTATTAACTAGAAGTAGTTCCTGGTTTATGGCGTCAAAAAAAATTATTTTCTGGTTAACATAGCATCCTCATATCCCTATAGTGGTACCGGAGCCATTACTACCTCGTTATAGATTCGGTTGTATACATATAGAGATATGTGCGGTTGTAGATCAGTCTCTCATCATGGTTCGTGATATTGTTGTGATGGTCATGTAACGATCTACTCCTACCGGTCAGAATTCCCCCATCGGAGTTAAGTGATACATGTAAATGCAATCATGGCAAGATGGAGATCAATCAAATTGATCGAATCGAATCTACGTCAAGCGTCGGGCGAATGAAATTTGTGGCCGCGTGAGGAAATTTGCAATAAAGGTGTTGTTCGGTAAAACAATCGTAACTTTTGCATACGACCTCAGATTGAGAGGAACTTTTAATATGATCTACAGAAAATTTAACATCCAATTTTCACACGCTTTGCTAGTTTTGACAAATTTAGATTTGCAAAAAAGGCCACCATTGACGGTATTATTATCATAGTTTTGCATGGTCAAACCCATCCACAAAGTGTCATCCTTGGAAGTAAATGAGCAAAATATGACCTTATTTTATACAAATAACTTGGTTCCACATGTACATGGACTTCTAAAGCATGCAGGTGAAATATCAGAGAAAGTGGAACCAAGGGAGGCACACCCTAGAGTCGGCTGACCCTATCGCCCGACTCCCTATGGCCCCACTAATTGGCCCTCACTCATGATGATAAGCCTTCATGATCCTCTCAACACACTCCCAAGGAACATCAACCATTGGATCAAAGTGTGTTTCCTCTAGATGGCTCAGAATCAAGGCACACAGATTGAATGGCCCACAAAGTGAAGCACCAACGTGACCAAGGGATCCCACCACTTCATACCTACACTAGAGGAGGTGTAGAGGGCCCACAAGCAAGGGGGATGGCCCCACCGATCATAGGGGGGTCGCCCGGCCCCCTCATGACCCTTGTTTGTGAACCACTCTACTCCTACATGTGCAAGAAGAAGGTCCCACACTTGGGGGTGGCCCTACCTGTCATGGGGGGGTCTGCCAACCCCCCTTTGGTGACTAAATGAGCCCATTTCCACCCACCGACCTTGGTGCATGGAGGCGCGCAGATACATGGGTGTATGCCGGATCTTGAGATGATGAGTGATTGTCAACTGGGATGATGCGCATGTTCTTTGGCTTGTGTGTGTGCAGGTGTCGAGCTCGGATACGGTGATCAAAGGCAAGGTGAAGGTCAAGTAGAGACGTGTTGTGCCGATGGACCCGGAGCGGTGAAGGGCAGACGTGAGGCTTGGACTGACGGACCGGTGGCCTGAGGATCGGCCGTGGTGGCTGACAGCTTGGGACATCGACTAGTGAAGACTTGTGTGTGGACGGGGTGCACGGGCGGTGCATCGCTCTACGGCGTCGGTTTGGTGGTTGAGCCACAGAAAAACCACCGAGTGGACGGTTTCCAGGTTTGGGCCTCAAAACCTGGGTGCGGACGGTTTCCGAGTTTGGGCCACAAAACTCGGCCTGAGGACGGTTTCTAGGTTTGGGCCTCAAAACCTGGGCGCTGGCGGGTTTCTGAGTTTGGGCCACAAAACTCAGGCGACGGACGACAGGTTTCCCGGTTTCGGTCTCAAAACCGGGGGATGGCCCAGGTTTCCCGTTTTCGGCCTCAAAACCGGGGGGAGGTCCGTGAAAAGGATGAGCAGAGCGGTGGCGGCACGTGGCGGAAATCGGTGAGGTCGTGTCGAGGCGAAGCTACCAGTTGTGCGGGCGTGGCCGTCGGATCACCATCTACCTCGAGTTGGTCAGGAATACCCTTAGGGTTAGCCTGCTCGCTCATTAGCTGTAAGGGTAGAAGGGGAATAATTGTATTAGGCTATATAAGGAGAGGCGACCCCTCCCTCCAGACTATCTCAGCCATTGCTATTTTCATTGTAGGGTTTCCTGCTTCCCATTCCCTGTTGTAGCTACTGAGATCCGCAGAGACGGTGAACAATACCTCTGTGTATTCAGATTTTGTGGAAACGGGACCGGATTCCCGTTGTCTCCTCGTTGGGACAAATTTCGGCTGGCAATTTGTGGTCTTGATTCGTGTTTTGAACATGTTCTTAGTGTTCTTCATTTCTCCAGGATTTTCCCATCACTCGATCTCCCTGCCCGCTGCGTCTTTTTCGAATCCACTCGAATCAACTTGTTCTTTGAAGTGAGGAGAACATTTCCACTGAAGGAATTAAACTCTACCCTCACGAACAAGTAGATCGGGTCGATTCAAGTTTTTTGGTGCTTTTTCGGTTCATACACCTTCCCTTTTGATTTCCCGTTGATTGAGTTGATTTGAGCGGATGGTTTCTTGGGGATAGTCTCCTAATCATCTTGTGATCATCTTCTCCAAGTTTGGGATCGAGGGATTTTGATTTGGATCGGTTTTGGGAAGATTTGGGAGAAGGGCGACCGAAATCGCCCTCTCTGCAGGGTCGCGAACAGTCCGCCCTGGTACCGCGGACAGTCCGCGGGTCGGAGCTCAGCCGACTTAGTGGCTTTGCGTTTCGGCTGTGTAAGTGATTTTTGATCGGCGGACAATCCGCCGTTGGGACTCGCGAACAATCCGAGAGTCGAGCAGAAGTGTTCAGCAACCTTGCTGTTTTGTCCATTTGGCCGGCGGACAGTCCGCCACAGGTTCGCGGACAGTCCGCAGTAGGCGCGGACAGTCCGGGACAGGGACTCTGGACAGTCCGGGATTTGGCTATAAGTTGTGTTTATGTGAGTTTGCTCTCCCGGCTTTTCCACTTTTTTCGGACTTCTCGTTTGGCCCTAGAGTTCACAAAGGAACCTCTCTAGGTATCTTTGCTACTCGTTAGCATCGTTATTTGGAGATTTCCCGACGTAGCCGTCCATCTACGTTTTGGAGTCGGTTTTTGGGGTTGAACTTGAGCCGGAGCTGTTGGGTGTTGACTCACTCTCGTTTGGTGGTGCCTCGCTGTGATCCTAGGGATCATCCACCCTCTTCCAAGGGTCGTGGGCATCACGTTTCGATCGAAGCTTTTGGGGGTTGATCTTCGGGACAGTGGCCAAAGTTTCGAGAGAAATTTTTAGGCTCCCATTCACCCCCCCTCTGGCCGCTTTCTGGTAGAGTTCTCGGTCCTTCAATTGGTATCGGAGCAGGATAAGGATCTTCCACCTTAGCCGGTTCCAGATCCACAGAAGGCGACATGGATCGCGGCGTGGGCAAACCGTCGTTTTTTGATGGGACGAACTATGTGTATTGGAAGATACGCATGTCGGCCTATCTCCAGAGTATGGGTGCTTCCATTTGGGATATTTGCAACTCTGCAGATTACGTGGTCTTGGCTGCTCGTGTGACTCAGCATCAGATCGATGAGCACGATGCCAATAGCCGAGCCTGTAATGCTCTTTTCTCATGTTTGAGCATGTCTAAGTTTGATCGCGTTTCTCACCTCGCTACGGCTCGGGAGATTTGGGCTACCCTCATGTGTTTTCATGAGGGAACCACTCAAGTCAAAACCCGTCTCTACGAGTCGCACAAGTGAGAGTATGAGAACTTTCGAAACATGCCTAGCGAGAGCATAGAAAGTTTATTTTCTCGCTTTCAGGTGATTATCAATAGGATGAGGGCTAACAAGGAGCTGTTGCCTTTCGATGATCATGAGAGAGCTCTCAAGCTTTTACACACTCTCGATCGGTCGGTGTGGGATTCCAAGGTTCAGGCGATCATCGAATCCCCTAACTATGAGACTATCACGTGTGACGAGCTCTTTATTAAGCTCAAGTCCAGTGAGATTGACGCCATAGCGAGGGCTTCTTATGAAAATCCTTTTGGTCCATCAATGGCTTTGGTTTCTGGCTCTTCTGCTAACACCGCTGGAGGCTTTGCTTTGTCATCTCTTCTTTCTGTTATAGAGGAGCAGCTGGAGTTTATGGCGGATGATGTGTTGGCCCTGCTTGCCAACCGGTTCTCGCGGTTCCACAATAACCGCATGAACTGTCGCCACGGAGGACGACGAGGCGGCTGCTACGAGTGTGGAGGCTTAGACCACTTCATCGCAAATTGCCCGAAGAAGAAAAATCAAGTCTTCGGCAAGGCAGATCATGGTCAAAAGTATGACTCCAGGATGCGCAAGGAGAAGTACGTCCCCGTCAAGCACAGGCGGAGGGGCGGCTTCAACAAGGAGTACATCAAGGAGAAGTACTTAGAGAAGGCCCAGGCCGAGCAGCGTGCCTTCTTCGCCACGCTCAGCGACGTCGGCAACTTGGATGACGACTCTGCTACATCAAGCGACGACGAGTTCGAGAAGAAGAAGAAGATTTAGGACAAGCTGAACGGTCTTTGCTTCTTCACCGACAACGAGGGCTTCTGCACCATAGCCCTTGGCGATGAAGTCAACGGCGAGCTGGAGGAGATCCCTCGGAACGACGACGACGACGACGACACCTCCCAGGTATCACAGACCCCCGATGAGCTTTCTGCTGAGGTTGATAAACTTACTGCCGCCCTCCTTAGTCAAGATAAGTTGCTTAGGCGTGCTACTAGAGAGAGGAAGGAGTTTAGGCAGAAGTGGGAGGATGCGGTGAAGGAACTTGAATCTGTCAAGTCCACTGTTGTCGTGTCTGAGGAGGATGAGTGTGAGATGTGCTCCAAGCACATGACTGACCTTCTCACCTTGAGAGGGAAGTATGTTGCTTTGGTTGGAGAGGTGGATGAACTTAGGGCCAGATCCTCAGTACTTGGTGCGTGCAAGTCTTGTGCAGGTTTACAATCCGAGTTGGCAGAGAAGAATGCCAAGATTGTGTCCCTTGAGAAGGCCAGCTCGGGTAGCACTTGTGTGTCTAGGTGTGCTTTGTGTGAGGGCCTGGAGATGGAGATCACAAACATGAAGCATGACAAGATGCAAACCGAGGAAGAAAACACATACCTTCGGACCATCTTGTCAAGGGTGTCTTGTGGTGAGCCACAGCTTGGGATGATGATTGCCCAATTCAAGCGTGCTGTTGGAGGTTCGGGTGTAGGCTTTGCTCAGGGGATGGAGAGTGCAGCTTCTTTTGGCAAGATTGGAGAGTCTAGTGGTCTTAACCCGAGTGAGAAGCCTAACTCCACCACTACTCCTAAACTTACCAAGATACCACCCAAAGAGCCTCTTAAGCCTAACACCAAAGATGGAGTGTATGAGGAACCTCCGAGAGCTCCACCAAAGAAATAAGTGTGGTCTCCTAAACCCAACCACCTAAGGAACAAGCTTGACACAATGCCACCTATCCAAGAGGAGCTTATGCCACAAAAGAGCCAAGTGATCCACACCCACTACCGTGAGTACCAACAACCCGCTATGAGAGCGGTGAGGTACCACTGTGAGCACTGTGGGAGATATGGACACTTGAGGGAGTTTTGCTTTCGGCGCAAGAGAGAGGAGCGTCGTGCAAAGGAGATGAACAATGCGGACATATACCATCCTTTCCATGATGTACATGTGTTGAATGTTCAAAGGAGAGCTGCTAGGCCTAGAGGTCCAAAGCCTCAAGGTCCTATGCCTAGGCCGCAAGGAGGTCGTGCCCGGCGGGAGCCTGCTTTTGTAGGTTTTGGACCCCGTGGCAGTGGCTTTGTTGTTGAGCGTTACCCCCACCGCGTTTTGAGTATCGCGATGGACGCTCTTCCCTTAGCGGACCACGTTTTCCTATACGTGCTGATCGCTTTCCTCGTAGGAGTGCTAGGAATGGTTTTGCTACTAACCATTCTTTTGAGCAGCCGACCCAACACTGGTACACTTCCCATTTTACTCACCCCAGTGTTGGACCGTATGCTCACCCAATGTCTTTTTATTGATGTAGGTAAAACGATTGGAGGACATTTGGTTGGTGGATTCTAGGTGCTCAAGGCATATGACCGGAAACGCCAAGTGGTTCTCCAGTCTTAGTCCAGTTGCCGGAAAGGAGTTTATCACCTTTGGCGACAATAGCAAAGGTAAAGTGTTGTCTCGTGGGTTGGTGCGAGTTAATGAGCACTTTGTGTTGCGTGATGTTGCTCTTGTTTCTAACTTGCATTTTAATCTTCTTTCTGTATCGCAACTCTATGATGATGACTATGAGATTCATTTTAAGCCAAATCTCAGTCGTATTTTAGATCCTTAGGGCAATCTTGTGTGTTTGATTTCACCCTTTGGGAAAGTCTTTCGTGCGAATTTCTCGGAGTCGTTTGGAATTTCTCGTTGTCTTTTGGCTGGACCTTCCTCCTCTGATCTTTGGAAGTGGCATAGGAGACTAGGTCATCTGAGCTTCGACTTGCTTGCAAGGCTTAGTTCACTTAGCTTAATCCGAGGATTGCCCAAGTTGTGCATGAAGAAGGATCTTGTTTGCCATTCTTGTAGACATGGGAAAATGGTAGCCGCTCCCCACCATCCGGTGAATCAGGTTATGACTAAGCGCCCTAGAGATCTTTTACACATGGACCTTGTCGGTCCGACTCGGGTGAGCTCGGTTGGGGGGAAGTGGTATGTGCTTGTTGTTGTTGACGATTTTTTGAGATATTCGTGGGTTTTCTTTTTAGCTGAGAAAACTGAGACTTTTGCTTTTGTTCGCAATTTGATCTTGCGACTTCAGAACGAGTTCCCTAAGAAATCGATGAGAGCTATTCGTAGTGATAATGGTTCCGAGTTTAAGAACTTGGATTTTGAGAAGTTTTGTAACTCTTTGGGTTTAGAGCATCAGTTTTCTTCCCCCTACACACCGCCACAAAATGGTGTTGTAGAGAGGAAAAATCGGACCCTTGTAGAGATGGCCAGGACAATGTCGATGAGCATAGGACTCCTAGGCGGTATTGGGCCGAGGCTATTAACTCTTCATGCTACATTTCCAATCGCATTTTTCTCCATGCTTTCTTGAAGAAGACTTCTTATGAGTTGCAATTTGGGAAGCAACCCAAAGTGAGTTATTTTAGAGTTTTTGGTTGCCACTGTTTTATAATCAAGAAAGACAACTTGGACAAGTTTGAGTCTCGTTCTTCTGATGGTGTATTTTTGGGTTATGGTAATCATACTCGTGCATATCGTACATAACCTTGATACTAACCGAGTCATGGAGACATCCAATGTCACCTTCGACGAGACCATGCATTGTCCTTCTTCTAGATTTGAGCATGCAGGTGATCACGAGGTTGGCGAACCTCTTTTTGATGATGAGGAAGAAGGTGCTGAAGGGATTCATGATCCAACACTTCCTCCACCTGCTGTGCCGATTGGGTCGACTTCGACCACGATAGCTTGCGGGCCCGATACGTCTACTCCCACTACATGGGGGTCGTGTGATCCACCACCTCGGGCTGTACCGCTTGAAACCCGAGGAGGCACCAGCTACTGTTGAGGGGGAGGTTACTTCAGCAAGGGAGGCACCATGACACATTCAACACCAACACCCTCCTCAACAGATGATCGGCGACATCCACGAATGCGTCACTCGGTTTAGGTCACAACAAATCTCTCACTTTGCTCATTCTCCATTTGTTGTTGATTTTGAACCCCGAGATGTTGGATACGCTTTATCTGATCCGGATTGGGTTAATGCCATGCATGAGGAGCTTGAAAAGTTTGAGAGAAATCGGGTTTGAGTTCTTCTTCCTGTTTCTCCTGAGTGTCACCCTATCGGGACAAAATGGGTTTTCAAAAACAAACAAGGAGAGGATGACCATGTTGTGAGAAACAAGGCCAGACTTGTAGCCCAGGGGTATAGTCAGAAGGAGGGGATAGACTATGAGGAGAGTTTTACCCCTGTAGCTCATTTGGAGGCAATTAGGATCCTCTTGGCTTTTGCTGCATCAAAAGGTTTCAAACTTTTCCAAATGGATGTGAAGAGTGCCTTCCTAAACGGCTACATAGAGGAAGAAGTGTATGTGAGACAACCTCCCGGTTTCGAAAATCCCAAGTTTCCAAACCATGTTTTTAAACTTCACAAAGCCTTGTATGGTTTGAAACAAGCCCCTAGAGCCTGGTATGATAGGTTGAAAACCTTTTTGCTTGCTAAGTGTTTTAAAATGGGATGTGTTGATAAAACACTCTTTCTCCTCAAGCAAGGCAATGACACTCTCTTGGTTCAGATTTACGTGGATGATATCATTTTCGGTGGTTCTTCTAATGCTTTGGTTGCCAAGTTTGCAGATACTATGAGCAGGGAATTTGAGTTGAGCATGATGGGCGAGTTGACATTTTTCCTCAGGTTGCAAATCAATCAATCTCGAGAGGGGATGTTCGTGCACCAGGGCAAGTACACCAAGGACATATTGAAGAAGTTCGATATGGGTGAGGCCAAGCCTCTTCCAACACCCATGTCGACCACGACGACCCTGGATGCGGTCAAGGATGGAGAAGCTGTGGAACAGAAGGAGTACCAAAGTATTATCGGGTCGCTACTGTACCTGACAGCGACACGCCCGAACATTCAGTTCGCGGTGTGTCTCTGCGCGCGCTTTCAGGCGTCTCCGCGCACTTCTCATCGTCAGGCGGTCAAGCGCATTATGAGGTACTTATGCTTCACACCAAAGTTTGGGATTTGGTATTCTGCTTCTTCCACCCTCTCCCTTTGCGGTTACTTGGATGCTGATTTTGCTGGTTGCCGACTTGAGCGCAAGTCCACTTCTGGGACTTGTCAGTTTTTGGGTTCTTCTCTAGTGTGTTGGTCTTCTCGCAAGCAGTCTAGTGTCGCACAGTCTACCACAGAGGCTGAATATGTTGCTGCGGCTAGCTGCTGTTCCTAGTTGTTGTGGATGATGGCCACTTTGCGTGATTTTGGTCTGAGCTTTTCTCGAGTTCCCTTGCTTTGTGACAACACGAGTGTGATTAGCGTTGCTAAGAACCCCTGTTGGTGCAAAATGTGGTACACTGCACCTCACACACAGCAAGCCAAAAAGCGTGACTTAAATCGGGTGCCCAGACGGTTTGAAATCCGGAGACGTGCCTGTCAGTTTGACCTGAAAACCAACAAGGGATGAAACTGTGAGAATAAAACTGGAACATGCCGAGTGAGACCAGACAGTTCCATATTTACAGCCTTGAAACCAATCACAATGGCACACAGCTATAGAAGCTGTCTGTCAACAGGTTTAAGGGTCATTCGGCTAACTCTGAACATAAACGTTCATAAGCAGTTAGTTGCCGAACGCACATACATGAAAAAGACATGCTTGGATGAATAAAGATAAATTATGAATTGACGTATAACCAATCTCGGCAAGTTAGCCGAGTTGCGATCCACGAGGAAGGAACATACAAACAAACATGATCAAACCAATCTAAAACCTGCATCTGCCGCACGATACCCAGTTTTATCTAAGCCTAAACATGATTGACATGCATGAACCCACAACATGTAACAATCTAGATTAAAAATTAATTCGGCCATCATAATTGTGCAATAAAGAACAACAATTATTAAAAAGGTATAAATAAACTTATAAAGCAAGGCCGAACAAAGATCAATCTAGATTGGGCAAAAGAGTGTTACAAAACTAATTAAAGCATGCAACACATGATAACTTAATGAATCTATTAGATCTGCCAAATCTAATAGAGCCGATAACTATCTCGCTTTTGCTAAACATACGAATAAACGCCTGCCGCACGGTATCTACTCATAAGCAAAGCATAAGCAAAGACTTCTTGATCATTAACAAGGGTCCGCCGCACGACCATTGGTAACAAACAAGACTACTTGCATCATATCTAAATCCACCGCACCGCATGATACTAGACATGATAACAAGGTTGCCGGGACTTACGGAGGTCGACGGATCGATGAATCCTCTCGAAGAACTCGACGACACGACTAAGGACTCGAAGGTGGCACCTGGCCGGTTTGTATTGATATGGTTGTGTACAATTTTACAATGGCCGAGGGTTTATATTTATACCCTGGGCGAAAGACGAGTCCTGGAAGATTACGATTTACACAATAAAACTTGGAAAATACGAGTCCTATTCCTATTTTCCTCTTGGCGTCCTCCATCGCCACATGTCTTCTTGTGCAAGTCGGCTCCACTTGCTATATTTGCTTCCCGAATAGAATCACCGTCTTGCAAGAGAGCCGACTGCACAGGCACTTGCTGAAGCTCCGAGAGCTAGCCAACCGCTTGGTTGCTTGCCGAATACCTCTCTCACTACCAGTTCGGTCCTCTTGTCATCTTCTTATGCATGCAAAATTCTGGTGTTAACATATGCCCCCTAATTTTTGGGATAAATATTTATTCCTAAATTCCTTTCTCCTGTATACTGACGTGGAACCTCCGGAAGCATCCACCTTCGTAGAAATCTCGCATGCCATAATTGCCTTACCTGCTGATTCATCTCCCGATGCACTCTTTGGGGTCTTTTTAAGTCACCCTTCACTTCATTTCGGCTTAATCTCTCAAGCTCCCCTGTTTCAATCTCCAAACCAAGAAAAACCCTTCTTTCTCCTATCATCGCCCAATCCAATCTAGAAGATGTCTTCTGTGGCGAGCAGACATAGTTCCGAGCTCGGCGTTTCCAGCACCTCCAGGAAAAGGTCGCTCTCTTCTATTTTGTTCCTCAATGAAGCAGCTGTTCTCACTTTGTTCCCTTTGTTCAGGATGATTGTGCGGATACATGGGTGTATGTCGAGTCTCTGAGTGATGAGTGATTGTCAACTGGGATAATGCGCATGTTCTTTGGCTTGTGTTGTGCAGGTGTCGAGCACGGATACAGTGATCAAAGGCAAGGTGAAGGTCAAGTATAGACGTGCCGTGCCGATGGACCGAGAGCGGCGAAGGGCGGACGTGAGGCTTGGACTGAGGGACCGGTGGCCTGAGGATCAGCTGTGGTGGCTGACAGCCTAGGACAGCGACGAGCGAAGACTTGCGGGCACGGTGTTGCTTGGGTCGAGGACCTGGGGACACATGTCGGTGGACGAGGTGCACGGGCGGTGCATCTCCTCTATGTTTCGGTTTGGTGGTTGAGCCACAGAATAACCACCGAGTGGATGGTTTCTAGGTTTGGGCCTCAAAACCTGGGCGCTGATGGTTTCTGAGTTTGGGCCACAAAACTCGGGTTGAGGACGATTTCTAGGTTTGGGCCTCAAAACCTGGGTGCTGCGGGTTTCTGAGTTTGGGCCGCAAAACTCAGACGATGGACGGCTGGTTTCCCGGTTTGGGCCTCAAAACCGGGGTTGGTCGTGAAGGCTGGTTTCCCGGTTTGGGCCTCAAAACTGGGGGCGAAGTCCGGGAAAAGGACGAGCGGAGCGGTGGCGGCACGTGGCGGTAATCGGTGAGGTTGCGTCAAGGCAACGCTACCAGTTGTGCGGGCGTCGCCGTCGGATCACCAGCATCTTCGAGTTGGTCCAGAATAACCCTAGGGTTTAGCTGGTTCGCTCTGTAATTAGAGAGGGGTAGAGTAGGAATTAGAATTAGGATAAGTAGAGGGAGACACCCTCCTCCCACTCGATCTCAGCCATTTGCTCTTTGCCTTCTAGGTTTTCCTGCTCTCCCAATCCCCTGCTGTAGCAACTGAGATCCGCAGAGAACCATACCTCTGTGTACTGGAGATTTTGAGGAAGTGAGACCGTAATCTCACTGTTGTAGCGTGTGGTAGAAACAACGGGTGCAGATGGATGACTTGATTCGCGTTTTGTTCGTGTTCTTCGCGTTCTTCGTTTCTCCTCGATTTTCCCGTCACTCGATCTCCCTCTCTACTGCGTCTTTGCGAAATCCGTTTGAATCAACTTGTTCTTTATAGTGAGGAGATCATTTCCACCGAAGGAATTCATCTAACTCCTCACGAACAAGTAGATCGGGTTGATTTTGTTTTCGTGGCGTTTTTTCGTTCATACTCCTCTCCTTTCGATTTCCCGGTGTTTGTGTTGATTTGAGCGGATGATTTCTTGGGGATAGTCTCCTAATTACCTCGTGATCTTCTTCTCCAAGTTTGGGAACGTGGGATTGAGTTTTGATTCGGATTTGGGAAGATTCGTGAGAGGGGCGACCAAAATCGCCCTCTCTGTTCATCCGCAGACAGTCCGCCAGGTGAACCGCGGACAGTCCGTGCGTCAGGATCGAGCCAGGTCAGTGGCTGCGGGTCTCGGCCAGTTTACTGTTTCTTGACTGGGGGACAGTCCGCCGCTGGTTTTCGCGGACAGTCCGGGAAGAGTCCAGGGAACTTCAGCAGCAGTGCGTTTCCGCACTTTTGACCGGCGGACAGTCCGCCATCCCCTCGCGGATAGTCCGTAGTAGGGGCGGACAGTCCGGGACCTCAGGGCTGGACAGTCCGGGATCCTGCTGAGTGTTGCATTTTAGTGCGTTTGTTCTCCCGGGTTTTTCGCTTGGTTTCGAGACTTCTCGTTTGGCCCTAGAGTTGACCAAGGAACCTCTCTAGGTATCTTTGCTACTTGTTAGCATCGTTATTTGGGGATTTCGCGACGTAGCCTTCCATCTACGTTCGAGACTCGGTTTTTGGGGGTCGAATTTGAACCGGTGTTTTTGGTTCTTGGTTTGCTATCGCTTTGTGGTGCCTCGCTATGATCCTAGGGATCATCCACCCTCTTCCAAGGGTCGTGGGCATCACAGTTTGGATCGAAGCTTTTGGGGGTTGATTTTGGGAACAAAAGGCCAAAGTTTTGAGAGAAATTATTGAGCTCCCATTAACCCCCCCTCTGGTCGCCTTGCTATTGCATTCTCGGTCCTTCAATTGGTATCAGAGCGGGTTAAGGATCTTCCACCTTAGCTGGTTCCAGATCCACCGAAGGCGACATGGATCACGGCGTGGGCGAACCGCCGGTTTTCGATGGGACGAACTATGCGTATTGGAAGATACACATGTCGGCCTATCTGCAGAGTTTGGGTGCTTCCATCTGGGATATTTGCAACTCTGCCGATTACGTGGTTTTGGCTGCTCGTGTCTCTCAGCTTCAGATCGATGAGCACGATGCCAATAGCCGAGCCCGTAATGCTCTTTTCTCATGCTTGAGCATGATTGAGTTTGATCGCGTTTCTCACCTCGCTACGGCTCAGGAGATTTGGGCTACCCTCATGCGATTCCATGAGGGAACCTCTCAAGTCAAAACCCGTCTATACGAGTCGTTCAAGCGAGAGTATGAGAACTTTCAACATATGCCTGGCGAGAGCATAGAAAGTTTATTCGCTCGCTTTCAGGTGATTGTCAACAGGATGAGGGCTAACAAGGAGCTGTTGCCTTTCGACGATCATGAGAGGGCTTTGAAGCTTTTGCATACCCTTGATCGGTCGGTGTGGGATTCCAAGGTTCAGGCGATCATCGAATCGCCTAACTATGAGACCCTCACGTGCGACGAGCTCTTCAGTAAGCTCAAGTCCAGTGAGATCGATGCCATGGCGAGGGCTACTTATGAAAATCCTTCTGGCCCGTCAATGGCTTTGCTTTCTGGCTCTTCTGCTAACACCTCTACAGGCTTTGCACTTTCCTCTCTTCTTTCTGTCACAGAGGAGCAGCTGGAGTTCATGGGGGATGATGAGCTGGCGTTGCTCGCCAACCGGTTCTCGCGGTTCCACAACAACCGCATGAACCGTCGCCGCGGAGGAGGACGCTCGGGATGCTTCGAGTGCGGCGACCCCAACGACTTCATCGCCAATTGCCCGAAGAAGAACAAGCAGACCTTCGGCAAGGCGGATCATGGGCACAAGTATGACTCCGGCAAGCGCAAGGACAAGTACGTCCCCGCGAAGCACAAGCGGAAGGGCGGCTTCAACAAGGAGTACATCAAGACGAAGTACTTGGAGAAGGCCCAGGCTGAGCAGCGTGCGTTCTTCGCCACGCTCAGCGATGTCGACGACTCGGATGACGACTCCGCTTCCTCAAGCGACGACGAGTCCGAGAAGAAGAAGAGGATCGAGGACAAGCTCAACGGCCTCTGCTTCTTTGCTGACGACGAGGGCTTCTCCACCATGGCCCTCGGCGAGGAGGTCGACGGCGAGCTGGAGGAGACCCCTTGGGACGACGACGACGACACCTCCTAGGTATCTCTGACCCCCGACGAGCTTTCTGCTGAGGTCGAGAAACTCACCGCCACTCTCCTTAGTCAAGATAAGCTGCTTAGGCGTGCTGCTAGAGAGCGCAAGGAGTTTAGGCAGAAGTGGGAGGATACGGTGAAGGAACTTGAGTTTGCCAAGTCCACCATAGTTGTTTCTGAGGAGGTTGAGTGTGAGATGTGCACCACGCACATGACTGACCTTCTCAGTTTGAGAGGTAAGTATGTTGCGTTGGTAGGAGAGGTGGATGAGCTGAAGGCTAGATCCTTGCTGTTGGGTGCGTGCAAGTCATGTGCGGGCTTGCAAACCGAGTTGGTAGAGAAGAATGCCAAGATTGTGTCTCTTGAGAAGGCCAACTCAGGTAGCACTTGTGTGACTAGGTGCGTGTTGTGTGAGGGCTTGGAGATGGAGATAGCCAATGTGAAGCATGACAAGATGCAAACCGAGGAGGAAAACATATACCTTCGGACCATCTTGTCATGGGTGTCTAGTGGTGAGCCACGGCTTGGGATGATGATCTCCCAGTTCAAGCGTGCTGCCGGAGGTCCTGGTGTAGGTTTCGCTCGGGGTGTTGATGTGTCATCTTTTGACAAGATTGGAGAGTCGAGTGGTCTGAACCCATGTGAGAAGCCCAACTCCACCACTACTCCCAAGCTTACAAAGATTCCACCCAAAGAGCCTCTCAAGCCCAACACCAAGGATGGTGTGTTCGTTGAACCTCCGAGAGCTCCACCCAGGAAACAGACATGGCATCCCAAGCCCAACCACCTGAAAAACAAGCTTGACACGATGCCACCTATCTAGGAGAAGCTTATGCACAGAAGGGCAAAGTGATCCACACTCACTACCGTGAGTACCAACAGCCCCCTTTGAGAGCGGTGAGGTACCATTGTGAGCACTGTGGGAGAGATGGACACTTGAGTGAGTTTTGCTTTCGGCGCAAGAGAGAGGCGCGCCGTGCAAAGGAGATGAACAACTCAGACATGTACCATCCTTTCCATGATGTACATGTGTCGAATGTTCAGAGGCGTGCTGCTAGGCCTAGAGGTCCAAAACCTCAAGTTTCTAGGCCTAGGCCACGAGGAGGTCATGCCCGGCGGGAGCCTGCAATTGTAGGTTATAGACCCCGTGGCGGTGGCTTTGTAGTCGAGCGTTTCCCTCCACCGCGTTTTGAGTATCGCGATCGACGCTCCTCCCTTAGCGGACCACGTTTTCCTCTACATGGTGATCGCTCTTCCCATAGGCGTGCTAGGAATGGTTTTTCTGCTAACCGTTCTTTTGAGCAACCAGCCCAACACTGGTATTCTTCCTACTTCACTAACCCCAGTGTTGGACCGTATGCTCACCCTATGTCTTTTTATTGATGTAGGTAAAATGATTGGAGAACGTTTGGTTGGTGGATTCCGGTTGCTCAAGGCACATGACCGGAAACGCCAAGTGGTTCTCCAGTCTTAGTCCGGTCGCCGGAAAGGAGTTTATCACCTTCGGCGACAATTGCAAAGGTAAAGTGTTGTCTCGTGAGTCGGTGCGAGTTAATGAGCACTTTGTGTTGCGCGATGTTGCTCTTGTTTCTAACTTGCATTTTAATCTTCTTTCTGTTTCGCAACTCTTTGATGATGAGTATGAGATTCATTTTAAACCGAATCTCAGTCGTATTTTGGATCCTCAGGGCAATCTTGTGTGTTTGATTTCGCCCTTTGCAAAAGTCTTTCGCGTGAATTTCTCGGAGTCTTTTGGCATTTCTCTTTTTCTTGTGGCTGGACCCTCCTCCTCTGATCTTTGGAAGTGGCATAGGAGACTAGGACATTTGAGCTTCGACTTGCTTGCAAGACTTAGTTCACTTGGACTAATCCGAGGATTGCCCAAGTTATCCATGGAGAAGGATCTTGTTTGCCATTCTTGTAGACATGGGAAGATGGTTGCCGCTCCCCGCCATCCAGTGACTCAGGTCATATCCAAGCGCCCTGGAGAGCTTTTGCACATGGACCTTGTTGGTTCGGCTCGGGTGAGCTCGGTTGGGGGGAAGTGGTATGTGCTTGTTGTTATTGACGATTTTTCGAGATATTCGTGGGTCTTCTTTTTAGCTGAGAAGACCGAGACTTTCTCCTTTGCTCGCAATCTGATTTTGCGTCTTCAGAACGAGTTCCCTTTGAACTCAATGCAAGCTATTAGGAGTGATAATGGTTCCGAATTCAAAAATTCGGATTTTGAGAAGTTTTGTAACTCTTTGGGTTTAGAGCATCAGTTTTCTTCCCCCTACACATCGCCACAAAATGGTATTGTAGAGAGGAAGAATCGGACCCTTGTAGAGATGGCCAGGACGATGCTCGATGAGCATAGGACTCCTAGGCGATATTAGGCCGAAGCTATGAGCACTGCATGCTACATTTCAAATCGCATTTTTCTCCGAGCTTTCTTGAAAAAGACTTCTTATGAGTTGCGTTTTGGAAAACTGCCCAAGGTGAGTTATTTTAGAGTCTTTGGTTGCCACTGTTTTATACTTAAGAAAGGCAACCTGGACAAATTTGAGTCTCGTTCTTCTGACGGTGTGTTTTTGGGCTATGGCACTCATACTCACGCATATCGTGTACTTAACCTTGACACTAACCGAGTCATGGAGATATCAGATGTCACCTTCGACGAGACCATGGTTTGATCTTCTTCTCGTTTTGAGCGTGCAGGTGATCATGAGGTTGGTGAGCCTCTTTTTGATGATGAGGAAGAGGGTGCTGAAGGGATGGACGACCCAGCACCACCTCCACCTGTTGTGCCGCAAAGAGCGGCTTCTACTACGACTCACGGCCCCGATCCCTCTTCTTCAACTTGGGGGCCGTGGGATCCGCCACCTCGACCGGTACCCTTTGTACCCGAGGAGGTGCCAGCTGCTGTTGAGGGGGAGGCTACATCAGTTCGGGAGGCGCCATGACACATCCAGCGCCAACACCCGCTTTAACAGATGATCGGAAGCATCGGCGAACGTGTCACTCGGTCAAGGTCACAACAAATCTCTCACTTTGCTCATTCTGCATTTGTTGCTGATTTTGAACCCCGAGATGTTGGACACGCTTTATCTGATCCAGATTGGGTCAATGCGATGCATGAGGAGCTTGAAAACTTTGAAAGAAATCGGGTTTGGGTTTTGGTTCCTTTTCCTCCTGAGCGTCACCCTATTGGGACAAAATGGGTTTTCAAAAACAAACAAGGAGAGGATGGCCATGTTGTGAGAAATAAGGCCAGACTAGTAGCCCAGGGGTATAGTCGAAGGAAGGAATAGACTATGAGGAGACTTTTGCTCCTGTAGCTCGTTTGGAGGCAATTAGGATACTCTTGGCTTTCGCTGCATCCAAAGGGTTTAAACTGTTTCAAATGGATGTCAAGAGTGCCATCTTAAACGGCTACATAGAAGAGGAAGTATATGTGAGACAACCCCCCGGTTTCGAAAATCCCAAGTTTCCAAACCATGTTTTTAAACTTCACAAAGCTTTATATGGTTTGAAACAAGCCCCTAGAGCCTGGTATGATAGGTTGAAAACCTTTTTGCTTGCTAATGGTTTTAAAATGAGATGTGTGGATAAAACGCTTTTTCTCCTCAATCAAGATAATGACACTCTCTTGGTCCAGATTTACGTGGATGATATCATTTTCGGTGGTTCTTCTCACGCTTTGGTTGCCAAGTTTGCAGACACTATGAGCAGGGAGTTTGAGATGAGCATGATGGGCGAGTTGACATTCTTTCTCGGGTTGCAAATCAAGCAATTCCGAGAGGGGACGTTCGTGCACCAGGGCCAGTACACCAAGGACATCCTGAAGAAGTTCGACATGGGTGAGGCCAAGCCTCTTCCAACGCCCATGCCGACCACGGTGGCCCTGGAAGCTGTGGACCAGAAGGAGTACCGGAGTATGATCGGCTCGCTGCTGTACCTGACGGCGACACGCCCGGACATTCAGTTCGCAGTGTGTCTGTGTGCGCGATTTCAGTCGTCGCTGCGCACTTCTCACCGTCAGGCGGTCAAGCGCATTATGAGGTACTTATGCTTCACTCCTGAGTTTGGGATTTGCTATTCTGCTTCCTCCACCCTCTCCCTTTGCGGTTATTCTGATGCCGATTTTGCTGGTTGCCGTATTGATCGCAAGTCCACTTCTGGGACTTGCCAGTTTATTGGTTCTTCTCTTGTATCGTGGTCTTCTCGCAAGCAGTCTAGTGTCGCCCAGTCTACCACGGAGGCTGAGTATGTTGCTGCGGCTAGCTGCTGTTCCCAGTTGCTTTGGATGATGGCCACTTTGCGTGATTTTGGTCTGAGCTTTTCTCGCGTTCCTTTGCTTTGTGACAGCACGAGTGCTATTAGCGTTGCTAAGAACCCCGTGCTGCACTCCAAGACCAAACACATTGATGTGCACTTTCATTTTCTGCGAGACCACTATGAGAAGGGTGATATCAACCTTCGCCATGTCGATACTCATCATCAATTGGCTGATATTTTCACCAAGCCTTTGGACCAATCAACTTTTGCTAGGTTGAGAGGTGAGCTTGGTGTGTGTTTCCCCTTTTAGATGGGGGAAACATTTTGGTTCTTGTATCATAAACTGACCCTTTATTTTTCAATTGGTTTCTTCTTGCATCTTTGCATTTCATTTTGCATATTTACATTCAGAGCTTCATGTATATAATCTTTAAAATGTGAGTATGCTCTGCTTAGTATATGCTCCGATGCTTTACTTGTAGCTTATGTTCTTTTTGATCACTGATACATGTTGTGAGCTGAGCTATTTTATGAATGGTGAACCTGTTTACTGAATCTAAAACCTGAAAATGTTCACCATTGAGATATGCAACTAGCATGTGTAGGATGTGTAGAATTCACTCGTGCTTTTCATATATGCTAGGTTGCTATGTCTCTAGTTCTGAGTCATTCACTTGCTTGGTATGTTCACATTCTGCTTAAACTCTGAACCAAGTCAAGTATTTTGGAAAGATCGAGATGGGATTGCTTGTCAGCACATCACAGTTTCGAGACTGTTTCTCATTGCACTTTGAGTTAAACTTGAGCTGTGTAGTGTATGACCAAAACTGTTGCTTTAAGCTTCTGATTGATTCTGCATAGGCTTCGCACAGTTGAAAAATTAGGCAATGACAAGCTTTCAACCTCTCGCAATCACATGCTAAAATTTGAACTTGTGAAATTTAACCGCTGCAACTCCGATAAGATTTGGATACACAAGTCTTTGTTTCATTCTATAGCATGATGATTGAATTGTGCTAGGGGTAGTTCACCTTGTATACATGTTTAGCACTTGTTTGACTTCCTGTCTATACATGTTTGGTGCTATTTTGATGGTGAATACCTTTTGGCTAAAAACTGCTCATGTTGCTCACATGTTCATATTTCGTATTTGGTGATCAGTTTGAGCCTTTGCTAGCATTATGTGCATATTGTTGAGTCATCGGATCAGCTTTTGTCAAGCATCTTCATATTCTATCGACTATATTCCTGAAGCTGCTAACTTGCATATTGACTCATATGCATTTGGAAGGGGGAGTTATTCTGTCAAGGGGGAGAAATTTTGCTTGATGGTGCATTTTCAACTAAGGGGGAGAAAATATTGACAAATCATGTGGATTTCCTGGTTGTGTGCACTATTCGAGGGGGAGTTTGCTCGCTGCTGTGTTTTCAAGCTGGTAACAGTTGGTTTGGTTCGGAGCATTTTTGGTGGCTAGTTGTGTTGAGCCTTTGCCTCTTTCTTGAGGAACTAGCACCTTCGCTTTCATGCTCTTCAGCTGATGTCTAGCCTTCTTCATCAGTTGGTATGGAGCTTCCTCGCTAGCGGTGTTGAGCCCGTTCTGCCTCTTCTTGAGGGCCAGCTCTGTTTTGCTTGATTTTCAGTTGATTTTCCAATTGATATCGAGTTTTCCCGCTAGCGGTGTTGAGCCTGTTCTACCTCTTCTTGAGGGCTAGCTTTGCTTTGCTTGGTTGCGTCGAGCCGTTGCCCATGTCTTTGGGAACTAAGTTGTCTTGCTCTTTCCACTTGACCTTCTTCGGCTTTGCTATGCTTTTGGGTCATTTGGTCGAGTTTCCTCTCCTTCTTCCTTCCTTCCTCTATTCATTATGATTTGTGTTGGTAGTTGACAATGCACTCATCAAGGGGGAGATTGCGGATACATGGGTGTATGCCGAGTCTCTGAGTGATGAGTGATTGTCAACTGGGATAATGCGCATGTTCTTTAGCTTGTGTTGTGCAGGTGTCGAGCACGGATACAGTGATCAAAGGCAAGGTGAAGGTGAAGTAGAGACGTGCCGTGCCGATGGACCGAGAGCGGCGAACGGCGGACGTGAGGCTTGGACTGAGAGACCGGTGGCTCGAGGATCAGCTGTGGTGGCTGACAAACTGGGACAGCGACGAGCAAAGACTTGCGGGCACGGTGTTGCTTGGGTCGAGGACCTGGGGACACATGTCGGTGGACGATTTACACAATAAAACTTGGAAAATACGAGTCCTATTCCTATTTTCCTCTTGGCGTCCTCCATCGCCACATGTCTTCTTGTGCAAGTCGGCTCCACTTGCCATATTTGCTTCCCGAATAGAATCACCGCCTTGCAAGAGAGCCGACTGCACAAGCACTTGCTGAAACTCCGAGAGCTAGCCAACCGCTTGGTTGCTTGCCGAATACCTCTGTCACTACCAGTTGGGTCCTCTTGTCATCTTCTTATGCGTGCAAAATTCTGGTGTTAACATATGCCCCCTAATTTTTGGGATAAATATTTATTCCAAAATTCCTTTCTTTTGTATACTGACGTGGAACCTCCGGAAGCATCCACCTTCGTAGAAATCTCGCATGCCATAATTGCCTTACCTGCTGATTCATCTCCCGATGCACTCTTTGGGGTCTTTTTAAGTCACCCTTCACTTCATTTCGGCTTAATCTCTCAAGCTCCCCTGTTTCAATCTCCAAACCAAGAAAAACCCTTCTTTCTCCTATCATCGCCCAATCCAATCTAGAAGATGTCTTCTGTGGCGAGCAGACATAGTTCCGAGCTCGGCGTTTCCAGCACCTCCAGGAAAAGGTCGCTCTCTTCTATTTTGTTCCTCAATGAAGCAGCTGTTCTCACTTTGTTCCCTTTGTTCAGGATGATTGTGCGGATACATGGGTGTATGTCGAGTCTCTGAGTGATGAGTGATTGTCAACTGGGATAATGCGCATGTTCTTTGGCTTGTGTTGTGCAGGTGTCGAGCACGGATACAGTGATCAAAGGCAAGGTGAAGGTCAAGTATAGACGTGCCGTGCCGATGGACCGAGAGCGGCGAAGGGCGGACGTGAGGCTTGGACTGAGGGACCGGTGGCCCGAGGATCAGCTGTGGTGGCTGACAGCCTAGGACCGCGACGAGCGAAGACTTGCGGGCACGGTGTTGCTTGGGTCGAGGACCTGGGGACACATGTCGGTGGACGAGGTGCACGGGCGGTGCATCTCCTCTATGTTTCGGTTTGGTGGTTGAGCCACAGAATAACCACCGAGTGGATGGTTTCTAGGTTTGGCCCTCAAAACCTGGGCGCTGATGGTTTCTGAGTTTGGGCCACAAAACTCGGGCTGAGGACGATTTCTAGGTTTGGGCCTCAAAACCTGGGTGCTGCGGGTTTCTGAGTTTGGGCCGCAAAACTCAGACGATGGACGGCTGGTTTCCCGGTTTGGGCCTCAAAACCGGGGTTTGGTCGTGAAGGCTGGTTTCCCGGTTTGGGCCTCAAAACCGGGGGCAAAGTCCAGGAAAAGGACGAGCGGAGCGGTGGCGGCACGTGGTGGTAATCGGTGAGGTTGCGTCGAGGCAACGCTACCAGTTGTGCGGGCGTGGCCGTCGGATCACCAGCATCTTCGAGTTGGTCCAGAATAACCCTAGGGTTTAGCTGGTTCGCTCTGTAATTAGAGAGGGGTAGAGTAGGAATTAGAATTAGTATAAGTAGAGGGAGACACCCTCCTCCCACTCGATCTCAGCCATTTGCTCTTTGCCTTCTAGGTTTTCCTGCTCTCCCAATCCCCTGCTGTAGCAACTGAGATCCACAGAGAACCATACCTCTGTGTACTGGAGATTTTGAGGAAGTGAGACCGTAATCTCACTATTGTAGCGTGTGGTAGAAACAACGGGTGTAGATGGATGACTTGATTCGCGTTTTGTTCGTGTTCTTCGCGTTCCTCGTTTCTCCTCGATTTTCCCATCACTCGATCTCCCTCTCTACTGCGTCTTTGCGAAATCCGTTTGAATCAACTTGTTCTTTATAGTGAGGAGATCATTTCCACCGAAGGAATTCATCTAACTCCTCACGAACAAGTAGATCGGGTTGATTTTGTTTTCGTGGCGTTTTTTCGTTCATACTCCTCTCCTTTCGATTTCCCGGTGTTTGAGTTGATTTGAGCGGATGATTTCTTGGGGATAGTCTCCTAATTACCTCGTGATCTTCTTCTCCAAGTTTGGGAACGTGGGATTGAGTTTTGATTCGGATTTGGGAAGATTCGTGAGAGGGGCGACCAAAATCGCCCTCTCTGTTCATCCGCAGACAGTCCGCCAGGTGAACCGCGGACAGTCCGTGCGTCAGGATCGAGCCAGGTCAGTGGCTGCGGGTCTCGGCCAGTTTACTGTTTCTTGACTGGCGGACAGTCCGTCGCTGGTTTTCATGGACAGTCCGGGCAGAGTCCAGGGAACTTCAGCAGCAGTGCGTTTCCGCACTTTTGACCGGCGAACAGTCCGCCATCCCCTCGCGGATAGTCCGTAGTAGGGGCGGACAGTCCGGGACCTCAGGGCTGGACAGTCCGGGATCCTGCTGAGTGTTGCGTTTTAGTGCGTTTGTTCTCCCGGGTTTTTTCGCTTGGTTTCGAGACTTCTCGTTTGGCCCTAGAGTTGACCAAGGAACCGCTCTAGGTATCTTTGCTACTTGTTAGCATCGTTATTTGGGTATTTCGCGACGTAGCCTTCCATCTACGTTCGAGTCTCGGTTTTTGGGGGTCGAATTTGAACCGGTGTTTTTGCTTCTTGGTTTGCAATCGCTTTGTGGTGCCTCGCTGTGATCCTAGGGATCATCCACCCTCTTCCAACGGTCGTGGGCATCATGGTTTCGATCGAAGCTTTTGGGGGTTGATTTTGGGAACAAAAGGCCAAAGTTTCGAGAGAAATTTTTGAGCTCCCATTCACCCCCCTCTGGTCGCCTTGCTATTGCATTCTCGGTCCTTCAGATTGATGATGATTTCCATGGAAATCTGACTCAACAGGTCATAGACCTTCAACTTGATTTGGAGGAGAAGGACCAAGAGATCACTCGAGTCTCCCGGGAACGTGACGTCGCTCGGAATCGGGCCGCCGGTGAATATTTTTTCATCATTTCTGTCTTTGTTTTCCTCCTCTTGCCTTTACTTACTCTTCTCCTTTTCAGCTCTGGAGGCCAAACTTCATGCTCTTGAAGCTGCTATCGCTAATCTCGCCATTACGGCCAATGCACCGGGTACGACGGCCCTGAGCCGGGTAAACGACGTTAACCGAATCCTCCCCGATATCTCCAGAGCTGGCATGGGATACGGCGCAGCGCTTGCCTTCAACGCTGTATGGATTCACTCCGGCGCTGATTACCGCAACTTCGACGTCTTTGAGCGGGGGCTAGAATACAGGGTAGCACACTCTGTAGATGATATGAAGGAAGCGGAAACAGATCTGGCTGATTCCTTCGACTACGATCTCCCATTTAGGAATAGGATACAGTGGACGAACTGATTTTTCACTGTAACTTTGTACCCTCTTCTTGTAAATAAAAGTCTTTCCGTTTGACCCTTGAGAATCAATCTGTGACTGATCCTTCGAGATCAATGCATGCTTTGTTTTATGCATTAGTCATTGACTTTTATTTTGCTCCAACGGCGATGTGTATCACATCGGCTATCGCTGACAATCATGTCAATCATCTCTGTCCTATAGGTGATTGCTATAATCTTTTAAGGAATTTTCTATTTTCAGCTTCTTTGAAGACTTCTCCATTAAAAATTCGTTGCCTGGAATAAAATACAGTCTTTCCCAATTCGAAGACCATCTGCCAGACTTACTGTCTTCGGTGTCAATCGGTAATATGAGTTCCCAGATAATCAACCAAAACTGAGCTCTTTATGCAGTAACAATCCTTAGCCGAATCCATCAGTTTCCCGATTCTGGAGTCACAATCTCCTCAAGTCAGCAAAAAATCCGGCCTGGCCCAACAATGGCCCATAAACTGTGAAAACCCTACTTCAATGTTCGGCTTCCCAGTGTGCAAGCCACGGTTCTATAAATATGACCCTATGCAGGCCATCACTCTCAACTTCCAACTGAACTCCACTTCTCGGCTTTTAGCTCAAGCCAGAGAGAGAATCTTCGCCTGTATTCTCATTAATGGCAGGCAATGGTTACCATAGCAAACGCCCTACTAGAGATGAAGCGGAAGGAAGCCAAGCACCAACTCGTCAGCGTTATAGGTAAAAATTGGTCCTCTGCCCCCTTGCGGTAGCTTTCTTGTCCATCCATTCCTGATTCAGTATTCACTTTCCTTCCAGGGTGAGGGCTTTCTCCAACCAAACCCGGATTCTTTTTCCAAAAATGCTAACTCTAATGGCCTCTCCCAATCCTTTTCCTGGGTCACCAGATTCCTCCGAACCCGATAATTCACTCCAGCACACCCGTTTGGATACGCTCTAGTATCGCGAAGAGAGGGATAAAGCCCAAAAGGAGTTGGAAGACGTATCCAAGAAGTTCGGCATGAAGGAAGCCGAATGGGAAGACCAGCGGAAGCAGCTCTGCAACGTTATCACAGGTTAGCGAAATCCTCGCTTGATTCCCTTCTTCTGATTGGGCTTGCTTTGCCTGACGCACCTTTTCCTCTCGCCAGTTCTTTCTGCAGAGAATGACCGTCTGAGAACGGCAGTGAACAGAGTTGCTGACAAGATGAACGCCCACGGAGATTCAGCTGAGGCGCGCCTTGATGTTGTGCATGGCCGCATAGATCAGGCCGTCGTCCAAGGTGTGCATCTTGGCATTTTCCTTGGACTAGCGGCGATGAGCTCTTGGACCCACGACGACTACTCCTTTCTACCAGTCGGCTTTGCAGGCGGGTTCTTAGATGAAATCGAAGGTATTGAAGTTTATAAAGATCACGCCGCTGCTCTCGCCGGAGTCACCAATCCGCAGTCCGTTCTGAATAGATTGTCCCAAGAGTAGTTTGTACTAGGACGGATCTACAAATAAATAAACAAAGCTATTTTTCTCTGAATGATTTCTATTTGCATTTCCCGATTATCTGAGTGACTTCTCTGATTGCAACATTTCTTTAGAAAAGCACCTGCCGAACACATGACGTCACCTTAGCCGAATAGATCTCGTTTCAACATGTCACGTCACTCGGTATCTTATTTACTGCCCTTCACCTTTCTCTTTTCCCGATAAACCTGCTAACTTTGAAAAATGCTACGGTCACCAGGGTTATGAACATTTTTGCACTAATGGCGATATTAATAATATCGGCTATATTCAAAACTCTTTTGGAGTATTTTCTGCTAAAGGCGATGCTTTACATCGGCTATACAAATATTCTTGAATCTGCTCATGTACCGACTATCTCATCACATCAAAAACTATGATGCGTTCGACATTTAATAAGCAGTGCCGAAGCTTGGTACATGAGTAATGCACATATGAACAAAATTTCTCCGTAGCCGAATACTTTGTCTCTGGGGTTAACATCTTTCGGCTATCACTCTGTCTTTTCAAATCCTTGTATAAAGGTCGATCCTAGGGCTGAAAACGGACGGAAATGATCGATAGGAGGTCAAATCATTTTTAGTTTCATATTATTTTTTTGAAAACGAAATCGATACGATATTGTCGAAAGCGAGAACGACATCGATATTTCGATAAATTCGGAAACGAAACTATTCGATCGAAAGTACATCGATAACGAACGAAAATCATCAAAGCGATATCTAAAATACAATAAAAACACAAATTTGTAGGCCTATCAATCTGCAAGTAGTATACTAGTGATTGAAGTACTAAACCAAGGTCTGAGTTCGACACTTCGATAGTTCAACTTAGGCCCTGTTTAGTTCCCTCCATTTTGCAAAATCTTCCATCACATCAACCATCACATCAATGTTTGGGCGCATGCATGGAGCATTAAATATATGTAAAAATAACTAATTGTACTTTTAGTATGTACATGTCGAGACGAATTTTTAGAGTCTACGTAGTCCATATTTGGACAAAGTTTGTCAAATAACAATGAAAGTGCTACATGAATTTTTGTTTTGCAAAATTTTCCAACTAAACACACCCTTAATAAAGGATAGGACGTAGAATGAATGCTGGAAATATAATATATGATAGATTGGTCTGTGAATACGTGGGGAGATGAGAGTGGGCTTGGCCTGTGTGGTGTGGGGAGGGGCAGTGGGCTTAGACAATGGGTCGACTGGGGTGCTCGTTATCGTTAGTGATTCAACGGAGAATAAGAGTTCCCTAACTCTCGCCGGTAATTATCGTTTGGATACGATATTTTTCGGAAACGATCGGAACAGAGATAAATCGTTTTTGTTTTCATTATCGAATAATTTTACCGTTCTCGTTTCCGTATCATCGATTATCATCGCCGTTTCCGTTTACAGGAAAAAATCGAAAAAATGTCGAAAACGATCTCCGAGAAGTGAAAATTACCATTTTTGTTTTCAGCCCTAGCCGATCCTATCGTTAGGCTATCGGCCGTCACGTACAACTTGAAAGATTTACCAAGTTGTGGAGGTACAAAACACTGATGGCACCTTCATATATTCTTTAACTTCATCAAAAACTTCCTGTTGTACGTCACCTCACGCGAACCTTTAATCTTCTTTTAGCTTCAGCAACGGAGGAAAAAGGTAAAATTCTTTCAGAAGGTCTTACCAATTTCATCCCGTACTCCGGATCCAGATTTGTACTGACACATATCGGTCTCGTCTTTGGCCTTACCAATATTTACTTCTTCTAACTCATCAACTGATACAAAACCTCATCCCAATTTTCCTCCATTACCATCAATCAAATTATTCAAAAATTGCTCTGAGAGCCGATCGCTTGAATCAGCTGTTCATCCTTATCAAAAACATTCACATGACCTACTTCCCAAACTCTTCCAGAGAAGCACTCGACACCATCATATTCCTAGTAGATAGGTTCTACAATAGCAACACTCACTGAATCATCAGCATGGACAATTTCGACGTCATCTCCAATCCACTGGATAAGGATTTGATGCATAGTTGACAGAACACAGTAGTTTGCATGTATCCAATCCCTTCCTAAAAGCAAACTATATGCCCCCTTGCCATCGATGACGAAGAAGGTAGTAATCAAAGTTTTTGACCCGATCATCAATTCAACATGAACTGCTCCTTGAGTATCAGAAGTATTGCCAGCAAAGTCCCTCAACACCATGTCAGTCTTCAATAAATCCTCACTTGTCATCCCAAGTTTCCTGAAGGTAGTATATGGCATGATATTTATGGCAGCTCCTCCATCAATAAACATTTTGGTTAGTGGCTTGCCATTAACATACCCCCTCACATAAAGTGGCTTCAAATGTCGATGCTTAGCTGGTTTATCAAAAACTGCCCGTTGAGCCAAAACGAGCTGAGCCATCAGATCATGGAATTCGTCTTCGTCAAAATCTGAATACACTTCTTCTTGGACGTCTTGATCTCCGGGAGCTATGAATTCCGATGGGAGAATGAATGCCATGCACGCATCAGCCGAACGATCATCTTCATCAGGCTTTTCCTTAGGACGTCAAACTTGTTTCGTTTTGGTGCCTGCTTGCGCTAATTCTCTGTTCCTTAGGCGCTGCACTCTCCTTTTCTGGCTCTTCCTTAATCCTGGTGGGCACCACTGTCCTTTCTGCCAAACATATTCACGGTATTCTTCTTCTTCAGTGCGAGCCCATCTTCGATCGGCAAAACTTCTCCCTTGCCGATTCTCGGAATTACCTATTTTTATGCGCCGATCGTCCTCAGGGATTCGCATCCCAAGCGTTTCATGGACTGAACGGCGGTTGACTTGAGATTGCCTATATTCAGAATATTGATCATTGCATTCAGGGAAATTGTTTTTAACAGGCAGTTTCAAGCCTTCATTCCAACAATATTTGAAGAATGAGCACTCCCAATGAGACTGCTCTTGCTCCCTCATATATTATCGTTCCTCTCGGTACATCTCCTCTTCGTACCTCTGTTGCTTTTCTATGAACCTTTGTTCCTCATAAAACCTCTGCTTTTGGTACCGCTCCTGCTCCCGACGCCATTTGTTCAACAAAATATGTGTCGTGACTCTGGGTCTGGAAGCCTCACCCCTCTCAGTTCGGCTATTCTGGAAACGAACTCATTGCCAAAATTCTTCATTTGTGATTTGCCGATTGGGGTCAACAGCACCGGTCTCTCTCGCTCTATCAGAGGTTAAGACCTTCATCTTGCTCTTGCCCCTTGGGTCATCTGCATTGACCATGTTAACAGAGAAAGACACGGTATTCTATCCAAAAGGGCTACCATCAATTTTCATCTTTCCGTCGAACTTCAAATGCCCTTCCTAGATAGCCTTCTGGATCCGTACTCTGAACACTTGGCAATCATTTATAGAGTCAGATTTGGTGTTATGGAAACCATAATACTTCCTGTCTTTAACCCCTTCAGGGTGCAGCATGGGATGGCCTTCCGGCAACTTGATGCGTCCTTCCTTCAATAGCAATTCAAATAGCTTATCTCATTTGGAAACATCAAAATCATACGTACCTTTTTGCTGCCTCAACCATCGTTGATTGACTTGAGTCAGCTATTTTGTCCAGACTAACTCAGCTGCAGCTACCTCATCTTCGTCATCATATTCTGCTACTTCTTCTAAGAAAGCCTGATATATTTCGCTAGCCACATCACCTTTCTGGAATTGGTTATTTCTCCTAAACCCCTGAGCCTGACTATTCATTATTGCCAACCATTGTGACAACTGCCCAAGATCATCAAACTCCATGCCGAACAGCTTTTCCCTGATATTCGGCAACATGCCAGCTATAGCTATCCCCGGCAATTGATCATCTGGTAAATTCAGGGAATAGCAGAGATTCTTGGTCTCCCTGAATCTGCGCAAATATTCTTGCGGTGTCTCATTAGCTCTCATCCTCAGACTCATGAGATCGACCAACTTCTTCTCATTAGTGCCCGTAAAGAAATACGCGTGGAACTTCTGTTCTAGCTCTGCCCATTTATTAATAGAGTTTGCCGGCAGAGACGTGAACCATGAGAAAGCTGGTCCCATTAATGACATTGGGAAATACCAAATTCTCCAGGCCTCATCTGCAGATGCCTCACCATGTTGCATCAAGTAACGACTGATATGTTCAACAGTACTGGTATCATCTTGGCCTGAGAACTTAGTAAGATCAGTAGGAGGTTTCACCCTTGGAGGAAGTGCCACTCGGTCGTACCACTCCGGATAAGGAGATTTGTAGGCATAAGACTGATTCTTTGGCTTCAGGCCGAATTGATTCTACATCATGTCGGCCATCCTATGCATGATGAGGTCGACGCTTGAGTCTGGAGCAGCCTGTGCCTGACCCCCAAGAAATGCCCCTACTAAATTTTTATAGCCCGGATTCGGGAGGGCATTAATTGCACTGTAATCAATGAACTCATGATATCCATCTCCATACAAGTTCTTCTGCAACCTATTTGTTACCGGAGATACTCTAAAAGCAGATGGTGGGACGTTTCCTGCCAAACGCAAGCTGGCCATGAGTCATGGGAGGTTGCTGTTCCTGATGAAGGACTATCCCATCTTTGCTTGAACCAACTCCACTGTCTTCAGCAGTTTTCCTCTGATGCTGAGGAACGGGGAATAACAGTGGCCCTTGCATCGGACCAGCGGCTTCCTCAAAACGTTTATCTATTGCCGGGCCGAAAATACCAACCATGACCGCACAAAAAGTATTTAAGAAAGCTGACTGATGATTGGTCATGGCCTCCGACACAACCTTGTACATAAGTTTGGACATTTTTCGAATATCTTCCTCATCAGTGCTATCAGATTGATGAGGAAGGAGAGTCCTTGGGAGCGACTGCTTCTGAAAGACCTTGTTGCTCTTGTTCTTGGAGAAGGACATTAAGCATTTGCGTTGAAACTCATCGCATGCTTGTTGTACCAAAACTCTTAATTCTGGTGGCAGTTCATCCATGGTCACGTCCAGAACTTGAGTGTTGTCGAACTCAACCATCTTGGAATGTGGTGTCCCACCGGGCGTGCCAAAAAGTGTGTTGGTGCAAAATGTGGTACACTGCACCTCACACACAGCAAATCGAAAAGCGTGACTTAAATCGGGTGCCCGAACGGTTTGAAATCCGTAGACATGCCAGTCGGTTTGACCTGAAGATTCGGATGCATGCTTATGTCAACAACATTGGTTCTTCTTTTTGGGAGATATGTGAGAATGCTGAGTACGAGGTGCTTGCGGCTCGCGTGGGTCAGATCCAGATTGACCAAGGCCTATAACGCGCTTTTGGCCAACATCTCCCTTCCTGAGTTCGAGCGTGTCTCCGAGTTTGAGATGGCATGAGAGATCTGGGTGAAGCTTCAAAGCTATCACGAGGGGACCATCCAGGTCAAGACCAGACTCTTCGAGACGTACAAGTGCAAATATGAGAACTTTGTTCAGTTGGAGGGAGAGACGATTGACGCTATGTTCGCTCGTATCCAAACGATTATGAACAAGATGCGTGCCAATCAGGCCAACCTACCTTATGATGATCATGAGAGGGCACTCAAGTTGCTATATGCCCTAGATCGAAAGGTATGGGAGGTGAAGGTGTCGACCATCATAGAATCGCCAAGCTATGACACCCTCACTGTGGACGAGCTATCCAACAAGCTCAAGTCCACCGAGATCGATCACTTGACTCAGGCCAAGCTGAAGAACTCATCTTCACATTCAATGGCTTTGGTCTCAGGCAAGGCTGGATCGACTCTTTCCGCTGACGCTTCACCACCTCTCTTTGCTTTGTCTTCTTTGCTTTCAGTGACAGAAGAGCAGGTGGAGGCGTTGGGCGATGATGAGCTCACCCTCATCATCACCCGGTTCTCGCGGTTTCACAACAACCGCTTGAATCGCCGGCGTGGTGGCGTACGTGAGGGCTGCTACGGGTGTGGCGATCCCGATCACTTCCTCGCAAGCTACCTCAAGCGCGACAAAAGCTTCCCCAGCAAGAACCGCAACTCCAAGCGCAAGGCCAAGCCGAAGAACAAGGCCGGGAAGAAGAAGACCAAGGGCGGCTACCGCAGGGAAGATCCGGAGAAGGCTTTCAACACTGGCAGACGTGCCTTCATCGCCTCCATCAGCGATGTCGAGAAGAGCTTCGACGGTGACTCCAATGATGATGAGTCCGAGCACAAGATGGAGGAACGCTTCAACAGACTCTTCTTCTTTGGCAGCTCCACCGATGGCTTCTGCACCATGTCCTTGGATGAGGAGGACCGCAAGTGCCAGGACAAGCACGCCAACACCAACGACAACGACAACGCTTCTGAGGTATCGACTTCTTCCCTTCTCGAGCGTCTTTCCACCGAGCGTGATTCTTTGGCCGAAATAGTTCTCGCTCAGGACAAGCAGCTTAAGCGTGCCGCTAGAGAGCGCAATGAGTTTAAGGCTAAGCTAGGCGAGGCGCTTAAGGAGCTTGACAGTGCTAGGTCCGAGGTGAAGGTGGCCGATGAGGAGGAGTGTGATGAGTGCACGATACACATGACAATCTTTACCACCCTGCAAACCAAGTATGCCTCTTTGATTGAAGTATATGATGAGCTGAAGAGTAGGCTAGACTTGGTGGTTGATTGTAAAGAGTGTCCCTCCCTGAAGAAGGTGCTGAAGGAAGTGAAGGCGAGGCCTTCTTTGCTGGGTGCGTGCAAGTCTTGTCCAGGCTTGCGGACTAAGTTGGCAGAAGTTAGTGCCAAGCTTACTGAATCCATGAAGGCCAGTTCAGTCAGCACCGCTTCCGGTCAATGTGAGTGATGCGTGGGGATGGAGCTTGAGATCGCCAACTATCGGCATGACAGGATGCAAACCGAGGAGGAAACACATACCTTCGGTCCATCCTGAGTTGGGTGTCATGCAGTGAGCCGCAGTTGGGCATGATGGTCAGTCAGTTCAAGAGGGGAACTGGCGGTCCGGGAGTAGGCTTTGCTTCAGGTGGGGAGGGCGCTAGTACCTTCGGCAAGATCAGTGAGTTTAGCAGAGTGAACTCGAGTGAGAAACCATCCGTTGTTCCTAAGCTTACCAAGATCACCCCACCTGATCCTCCCAAGCATATCACCAAGGATGGCATCCTTGATGAACCTCCCAAGGCTCCACCTCGCAAGCAAGTGTGGGTTCCCAAACCTAACCATCTTAGGAACACACTTGACACCCTTTCTGGCATCTCTAGTGATCCCCTTCCGAGAGGCAAGCAACCAGCAAAAGTGAACAACCCCCGCAACCATAGGAACCAACAACCCAAAAGAGTGGTGAGGTTCGAGTGTGAATATTTCCACCGCGAGGGTCACCTAGCTAAGTTTTGCTTTCGGAGAAAGAGAGACGCTAGGAGGGAGTTGGAGCTGAACAACCAGACCGGGCACCACCCTCTCCATGGTGTGCAAGGTCAGGGAGTTCAAAGGCAGAGGGCTAGGCTTGGAGGTGCACCCCCTCAGGTAGCTAGGCCCCAGGCAGCTAGACCACGGGGTGGTGGTCGTGCTCATCGCGGTTCCGTTCGTCCTCAATACGACCGTGGGCCAGGGGTAAGAGGCTTTACTGCACCTTCCCATAGCGGACTACCATTTCAGCTTGGTGGTGATCGCTATCCTCAGATGGGACGAGGAGGTGAGTTTGGAGGTTTTCCGTTCCATATATAGCGGACCACCCTTTCAGTTTGGTGGTGATCGCTATCCACCATGGGACGAGTTCAGTTTGGTGTTGCCTCTAACACTTTTTCTGGGCCCATGACACAACACTGGTATCCTTCTCAGTATACTAACCCCATTGTTGTGCCATATGCTCATTTCCTACCTTTCTATTGACGCAGGAACTTTAGTTGGAGAACATGTGGCTCATGGATTCCGGGTGTTTGCACCACTTGACCGGAAACAAGGAATGGTTCTCCAGCCTGAACCCCATGCCCCATAAGGACAACATCCCATTTGGCGATAGCGGTAGAGGTAAAGTTGTTTCTCGTGGGTCGATTCAACTCAACGAAAGCTTTGTTCTCAAGGATGTTGCTTTGGTTTCGAATTTGCACTTCAATTTGCTTTCTGTTTTGCAACTTCTTGAGGACGGTTTTGATGTGTGCTTTAAGACCGGCGTAAGTAGAGTTTTGGATTCTCGGGGAGATCTTGTTTGTTGGATCGTCCCCTTTGGCCGTGTTTTCCGAGCCGATTTTTCTCGCTCTTTCGGCTCTTCTAGATGTTTGGTGGCTGGTCCTTCTTCTGATTTATGGAAGTGGCATAGGAGACTTGGTCACTTGAGTTTTGACTAGCTTGCAAGGCTTATCTCACTTGGCCTAATCCAAGGATTGTCCAAGCTTAAGTTTCAGAAGGACCTTGTTTGCCACCCTTGTCGTCACGGGAAGATGGTTGCTGCCTTTCACCCACCTGTGAATCGGGTGATGACCAAGCGACCCGGGGAGCTTTTACACATGGACACTGTGGGTCTAGCTCGGGCCTGCTCAGCGGGTGGGAAGTGGTACGTTCTAGTGACCATGGACGATTTTCAAGGTATTCTTGGGTGTTCTTCATGGAGGGTAAGGATGAGGCTTTCTCTTTTGCTCGAGATTTGATTTTGAGGTTGAAAACTGAGTTTCCCACTAATACTATTAGAGATACTCGTAGCGATAATGGTACTGAGTTTGCTAACTCCTAGTTTGCCTCTTTCTATTCTTCTAATGGACTTGAGCATCTGTTTTCCTCTCCTTATGTCCCCCAGCAGAATGGTGTTGTTAAACACAAGAACCAAACCCTTGTTGAGATGGCCAGGACGATGCTCGATGAGCATAGGACTCCTAGGCATTTTTGGGCCGAGGCGATCAACACCGCTTGCCATGTTTCAAATCGCATCTTTCTTTGTGCTTTCATGAAAAAGACTTCTTATGAGATCTGATTTGGATGGGTACCCAAGGTGTCTCACTTTAGGGTGTTTGGGTGCAAGTGCTTTATCCTGAAGCAAGGCAATTTGGACAAATTTGAATCTCATTCTTCTGATGGTGTGTTTCTTGGTTATGCTTTGCATTCTCGCGCTTATTGAGTTCTTAACCTTGAGACTAACCGGATAGTGGAGACCTGCGAGGTCACATTCGACGAGACTATGCCTTGTGTTTTTTCTACTTTTCATGTTGCAGGAGAACAAGAGCTTGGAGAGACGATCTTTGTGGAGGAGCAGGAAGATGCCGATTGGGGTGATCTCGAGCCAACTCCACTGGCTGCCCCTGTCGACCCTGCGATGACTACTTCAACTCGAGGAACCAATCCCACTACTTCCACTACTTGGGGTCCTCTTGAGCCACCTCTCCAGCGAGCACCAGTTGCACCTGAGGGAGCGACAACATCTGGCAAGCGGGAGGCGACTAACGGACCAGGATGTCAGAGATATCATGAGAAGATGAGTACTCGGACTAACCCTGGATGGCACGGGAGATCCTAGGAAGTGATACGAAGTCTACATGGATTAGGACTCTCATTGTAACCTAGTTGAGTTCTTAAAGGATGTCTTGTAATTAGAATAGGACTCCATCGTTGTAATCAACTAGGACTCGGTCTGTGCTATGCTTCACCCGGATATATAAGGGGAAGCAGGCGCAGGCTCCGAGTATTGAATCTTGAATCATAACACAAGGCACACGCTGCACTAGACGTAAGGTATTACGCTATTTAGCGGCCTGAACCAGTATAAATCGATGTCCCTGTGTACTTGCCGAGTTCTACGAACGCCGATCCCCACCGAACAAATCATCTGAGATCCCTCAAGACGAGTTGCCGGTTAACAAACACCAATAGCTGGCGTGCCAGGTAGGGTCTCTCGGCGATTCGACGATCAAGAGCTCGACGAACCACGTCAACATGTTCTCGGCGGGATCAATTTTCGTTTTTGGCTCGCGGACTTGCATCGCGGACGATCAAGGGAAGCTACATCGACAACTTCACAATGAATCAGAAGCGCAAGTCGTGCCAAAGATGGATGTTCTCACCCAGAACCTAGCAAACCATGCAATCCAAGGTTCGCAAGATTCCGAAGGTCAGGCCGAAGCATCCGACTCCTACTCGGGCTCTAATTCTGAGACCAAAAAGGACTCGGACACCAGACCCGGCGTTACTTTTGGACTGCGGAACTCGGCTGATCGCTTCAAAAACTTAATTGATGCGAAGTTCAAGGAGTGTCAACAGATCCCCTTGGTCGGAGCCCAACAGGGACTCGTCTTCAGCTCAACCGAGGAAGGCAGCATCGTCCATTGGCCAATACAATCAGCCCCGGCTAGATTGATTGGCACGATTGACCAAATTCTTCCGTATCAGCATGAACATCAGCTCCCCTCTGAGAAACACGACACCTCAACAGCGCTAAATTCCAGTGCCTCTACTCTGGAGTCGGTTACACCAGGGCCAACAAATCAGGGCTATACCCGCGAGGTCTTCATGGCAGGACACCAATCATCTCTACGACCTCCAACTCCTCCAGATGTCCTCCGAGATGACGAAACCCCGAGCATGATATCTGATAACGATCCAGAAGGACCCGGAGAAACCGAGTCTATGAAGACTGAGAGAATTAGGAGGAACCAGGCCAAAGAAGCCCGCATGAGGCGAGCAAATCATCGAAAAGAGGCCATGGAACGTTACCAAATACGGCTTGAAGAATATAATAGCCGCAGTCGATCGCTTCCCCTATTTTTCCCAGAGACTCCGAGCAGTCCCATTTCCACGAAAATTCAAACCCGGGAACTACTCAAAATACGATGGGAAGACAGAACCAAAACACTGGCTCAGGCTATACGCTCAAGCAGTCGAATTGGCAGGAGGAAGCAACGACGTCAAAGCACTTTTTCTCCCCATGGCTCTAGAAACAATGCCACTTGCATGGTTTGACAGGCTTAAGTCCGAGTCCATTGACTCCTGGGAACAACCCCATCGCATCTTCATAGAGAACTTTGCGGGTGTGCCCGAGAGATCAGATCCCCGGTCTAAGCTCAGGACATGCAAGCAGCAGAAAAATGAGACAATGCGGGAGTATTACAGACCCTTCTCATAAATTCGCTCCACAGTCTCTGACATCACGGACAGAGAAGTAATTGACCTTTTTGGCAACGGAATTTGTGAAAGGTACAATTACAAAGATTTCATCAAGCATGACCCGACCACCGCCGATGAGTTTCTTCGGGCAGTAAATTCCATGATGGCGACAGAAGAACGCACATAGGAACGCTTTCCCGAGAGGAACACGCAGGGTGATCGAGGAAACAATCAGAGAGGCAATCAAGCTGCTCAACAAAACAACCGCAAGAGAACAGGGGACAACACTGTTGCGGCTATGGAGCCTCAGAAGAAAGGAAACAAGCCATCCACCTTTGACGACTTACTCGACGGACCGTGCCCTTTCCATCCGAAAGGAGGACATCAGGCTAGGCTTTGTCGACAGCTCAAGGAGCGAGGCTTGAACTCTGACTTCAATAGAAACAAGAAAGATAAAGGGAAGAAAGTAGCTGACGACCCTCAGCAGGACGCCGGTGGTTTCCAACACCCCAAAGGGACCATCAATGTCATATTTGGAGGAGTAACCACGAACGACAGCAAACGTCTCCAGAAACTTTCCCTACGGGAGATCATGTCTACAGAGCCGGCTACCCCAGATACCTTGATTGGTCTAAGTATCCGATCAATTTCTCTCAAGCAGACCAATGGACCAACGTCTCCGATACAGGGCATTACCCGCTAGTCTTGGATCCTACGGTCGCCGGGTTCAAACTGGGAAGAGTACTCATTAACGGAGGAGCAGGACTCAACGTTATCTTTGCAAGCACCTTACACAAGATGAACTTGGACCTCGCAACTCAACTTACACCATCAAACGCCCCTTTCTACGGCATAGTACCCAGAAAGGCGGTTGTACCACTCGGAAGGATCATACTACCTGTCACTTTTGGAACTCAGACCAATTACCGGACTGAGTACATCAATTTCGAGGTAGCTGACTTCGAGTCATCATACCACGCCATATTTGGACGACCAGCTATCGCCAAATTTATGGCAGTACCTCACTACCCGTACCGCCTGCTGAAGATGCCGGGTTCTAAGGGAATTCTAACCTTCAGGGGTGACTTGAAGTGATCATTCGATTGTGACACAGAGGCTATTCAAATCGCTGAAAAAGCTCAACTCGCCCTGGAAGTACAAGAACTCGCACAGATGGTGCATAACACTAAGCCTGGAGATTCAGAAATCCCAACCAAAAACGCGGGTGCTATCCAACCATCAGCAGAAGTCTCTACAAAGACAATTGACCTGGAAACCGGTGATCCATCAAAGACATCCGTTATTAGTGCTCACCTATCTAAAGAATAGGAACTCGCGCTCACCAAGTTCCTCAGAGCAAACAAAGACATATTTGCTTGGAAACCGGCTGACATGCCAGGAGTTCCTAGGAGCTTGGCTGAGCACAAATTGGAACTAAAAGAGGGCTCCAGACCCATCAAGCAAAGACTACGACGATTCTCACTAGAGAAGAAAGTGGCGATCAAGAAGGAAATAGCTAAACTACTTGCGGCCGGGTTTATCAGAGAAATCCTCCACCCCGAGTGGTTAGCTAATCCAGTACTAGTCAAGAAGAAGAACTCCGCCAAGTGGCGCATGTGTCTCGACTACACAGACCCCAACAAGCACTGTCCAAAGGATCCCTTCGGATTACCGAGGATAGACCAAATAGTCGATGCCACTATAGTCTCGGCTCTGTTATCCTTTCTAGATTGCTATTCCGGGTACCATCAGATTGCTCTCAAAGAAGAAGACCAACCCAAGACATCGTTCATAACTCCCTTCGGAGCCTACTGTTACAAAACCATGTCCTTCGGGTTGAAAAATGCAGGGGCTACTTACTAGCGTGCTATCCAAGATTGTTTGGGCGACCAAATTGGCCGCAACGCAGAAGCTTATGTTGATGATGTGGTCATAAAGACGAAGGACCCGACTACCCTCATATCAGACCTGGAGGAAACTTTTACCCGGCTACGCTCATACCAATGGAGGCTCAACCCCACAAAGTGTGTATTCGGAGTACCCTCAGGCCCGTTACTCAGATTCCTTGTTAGCCATTGGGGCATCGAGGCTAGTCAAAAACAGATCACAGCCATCATCAATATGAAGCCACCTACATCAATCAGGGATGTTCAGAAACTCACCGGGTGCATGGCTGCGCTCAACCGATTTATCTCATGGCTGGGAGAAAAGGGACTCCGTTTCTTCAAATTACTCAAAGCTGGTGATAAATTTCAGTGGACAGAAGAAGCAGACAGGGCCTTTGAACAACTCAAAGGATACCTCACCACTTCTCCCATACCGACGCCACCAGGACCCAGAGAGCCAATGATGCTTTATATTGCAGCTACCACACAGGTTGTAAGCACGGCAATTGTGGTGGAGCGCAAAGATGACAAGCACATCTATAACACCCAGCAACCAGTATACTACATCAACGAGGTACTCTTCGATTCAAAGGTCAGGTACCCGCAAGTACAAAAATTACTCTATGCACTACTTATATCTTCAAGAAAGCTACGACACTACTTCGAAGCTCATGAGATAACAGTGGTAACGGATTTTCCATTGGGAGAAATCCTTTGCAACCGCGACGCTACCGGAAGAATTTCCAAGTGGGCAGTCAAGTTAGGGGCGCTCAACATCAAGTTCACTCCAAGGAAAGCAGTCAAGTCACAGGCTCTAGCCGATTTTGTCGCTAAGTGGACAGAAATATAGCAAGTCCAAGTCAACGCTATTCCTGAGCATTGGAAGATGTACTTCGATGGGTCCTTAAAACTCGGTGGAGTAGGAGCCAGAGTACTACTTGTATCGCCCGCCGGAGAGCAGCTCAAGTACGTCCTCCAGATAATGTGGCCTGCTACCAACAATGAAGCCGAATATGAAGCACTACTTCACGGGCTCAAGCTAGCAGTCACATTGGGTATCAAGCGACTACTAGTCTATGGCGATTCTTCTATGGTAATTCATCAAGTTAACAAAGATTGGGACTATACCAAGGAAACAATGAACACCTATTGCACGGAAGTCCGTAAGCTGGAAAAACACTTTTCAGGGCTGGAACTCATTCATATTACTCAGGACCTTAATGTGGCAGCAGATATCCTAGCAAAATTAGGATCCGATAGAGCAATGGTTCCCAGTGGTACCTTTGTACATGAGTTATCCAAACCTTCAATCCAAGAGAAGGAAGAAGTTGACCAAGCACCCTCCGCTTAGATTCTAACTCTAGCACCCGATAGGACACAAGTTTTCATCGACTACTTCAAGGAGCACAAATTGCCCAGTGATAAAACTGCTGCAGAGCAGGTCACTAGACGTAGCAAAAATTATGTTCTAGTCGGAGACAGGCTATACCGACGCGGTGCTTCATCAGGAGTCCTCCTCAAGTGCATCTCACCAGAAGAAGGCAGAGAAATCCTAAATGAGGTTCACTCCGGGTGTTGTGGCAACCATGCAGCATCAAGGACACTAGTTGGAAAAATCTTCAGATCAGGGTACTATTGGCCCTCAGCCTTGAAAGATGCAGAAGACTTAGTCCGTCGCTGCCAACCATGCCAGTTCTTCGCCAAACAGCAGCATGTACCTGCACATGAGTTGATCTGTATTCCTCCATCATGGCCCTTTTCATGTTGGGGACTCGACATGGTGGGTCCCCTTAAGCATGCTCCAGGCGGATTCGAGTACATCTACGTTGCAATCGACAAATTTACCAAGTGGATTGAGTATATGCCGTTGGTCAAGTTCAATGCATCCAAATCAGTACAATTCATGCAGAGTATCTTCCATCGCTTTGGGATGCCTCACAAAATTATTACTGATCTTGGGTCTCCCTTCACGGCTATCGAGTTCAAATCATGGGCCAGCGACTGTGGAATTAAGATAGACTACGCATCAGTGGCTCATCCACAGTCAAACGGTCAAGTTGAACGAGCAAACGCCCTCATTCTCGCCAGGTTAAAACCAAGGCTATTTGACCTTCTAAAAGATCATGGCGAGAAGTGGATCGAAGGGCTGCCTAAGGTAGTCTGGGGGCTACGGACACAGCGAAGTCGGGCAATAAGTCAAACTCCTTTCTTCCTGGCATATGGCACGGAAGCAATCCTCTCGGTAGACCTAATTTGGAACTCCCCATGAACAGAGCAGTACAATGAAGGAGAGGCTGATGATACAAGGCGACTAGAAGTCGACAGTCTTGAAGAGGCCCGATTAGCCGCACTCTTTCAATCAGCAAGATACCTTCAGGGGATGAGGCGATACTATGACAAGAACGTCCATCACCGTACTTTCCAAGTAGGCGACATGGTCCTGAAAAAGATTCAGAACACCATAGGACGCCACAAGCTTATGAGTCCATGGGAAGGACCTTACATCGTATCTAAAGTAACAAGACTCGGGTCATTTGAGCTAATCACTAAGGATGGTACTCCATTGCCAAATTCATGGAATATTGAGCATCTGAAGAAATTCCATACCTAAGGACTATGCTACAAATCTGACCCAGGGCAAATGTACTCATTTCTCGGATATTAATAAAGTTTGGATTCACAAAGAACAAGAGCTTTATCAATCATGCTTTTATTGTACTTTATCACGGCTACTCAGTCAAATAAAGACATTCAATGATACAATAAGCTTTAGCTATTGTATTCCACCGACTAATATATAATATTACCAGGATGGATGGTTCAGCGGCAACCATATTCGAGTTACGAGCTCCGAGCTCAATATAACTCAACAGGTAGTACAGTTTAATACCCGGCTATCAGCCTATAGCGAATATGGTACCTACAAAAGTAGGTACTAGTTCCTATAAGGTATAACAAGGGGAGTAGTACTCACCCTGTTACATATTAACCGGACAGAGGTCCAATGGACTCTCGCACTCAAACTGCGACTACCAAGAGGATATGATTCACCCAGCAGGAATCATCGTTACGGTCCTTCGAAGGTGCTTGATCAAAATTATCCCTTGACCAAGGGTACTAAGAGTAGTACTCGGGCAGACTAAGTTCCCTATACGATCGTTAAATGATTACTAGAGAAACGAAGTCATATGACCCAAACCTAAGTGCTAGAGAGCACCCGGATAGACCCGTCTAATAAGACGCCTGGTCACACATCCATATCAAACAAAGCGACCCATTGACAAGACATTCCTTGCAATGCCGAGTCAACTATATACGAAATTCACAAGTCTCAAAAGTAACTAATACATTGATTCTTTATGCTTAACATTAATTATTTATAGGGAATACAAGTTACCAAGGAGGCTAAACTACTCTACAAGATCAAGAATCTGAGAGTACTCCTCCGCCATGGGCTTGACCTCCTCCTGCATCGCCACAAGGTCCTCATCATTCTTGCCTTCGGGGAGCGTCATGACGGACGACAAATCGAAGGTCGGCAGATGCAGCCGCAATGTCGCCAGCAGACCCTGCACCACTGAAGTTGCCATATCCTTGATGTACTGAGCCAGCCGCCCGGGTGCAGCCTTGGCCCGATCAATCAAGGACTCGTCGGTTCCTTCAGGGCGTGGGATCATATCCAGCACAGGCTCAACAGCAAGCTCCAGCACCTTCAGTTGTGCTTGAACCGCTTCAAGAGCCTCCCGCGACTCCTTTGTCGACTTCAAAGCCTACAGAAGGTCTCGGTCAGCACCCTCACACAGCAATTTGGCCTCTTGAAGAGTACTTTGTGCATTAGCATATACCTCCTCGAGTTCCGCCTCCTTCCGGTTGAAAGCATTTTGCCACCCGGAAGCCAGCGTATTTGCATCTGAAAACGCATCAGACATATAAACGTCATCAGTCTGCAAGAACAATAAGGACTCGGGATAGTTCTTTCAACTTACCAGCCAGCTGCTTTTTGGAAGACTTCTTGAGCTCCTTTATTTTCTGCTCCAAGGCAACATCCTTGGCTATCAGCGCAATCTCTCGGTTGTTGGCAGCATCGCGCTCATCAACAGCAACCTTGAGACTGTTCTGCAGCTCGTTGATGCGGTTATTTAAAAGCTGGGTGGCCACCTTTTGGCTAATTTGATCTTGGGCAATGTAGTCTTTGAGCTCTTGATTCTCACGAGACATCTCTTGATGAATCCGAGTGATTTGCTCTTTGACCTTTACATCAAAACCCTGCGCAGAAACAATATAGTAAGTAATCAAAAGAGACTACAACACATGAAGAGGACTTCAAGAGAATTACCTAAACAAATTGGCGAAGCACCTCGACAGGTCCCACCACTTGCTCACTCAACTCTTTCAGCCAGGTGAGGTCCTGGTCATACCCCAGAACATCAAGCGTCGCTCCTTGGCACGAGCACTCGGGGGCACTCTCGGACCCTCCCTGCGGGCGAGCTGAAGCTTCAGCGTTGACGTCGTCCAAAATCATCTCAAGAGTTGGCTCGTCCGCCTGTCGAGTGCGGGAAAACCACTCACTGATAACTCGGTCAAACTCCAACTGAGCAGGAGAACGGAAGATAGAAAATGGCACACCAACCTGAGGCAAAGGGAGAACATCCGTTTCAGGCGCTACATCAGCCTGGGATCTGGACGGAGAGGAGACGGGCAGAAGATCTACCTGGCTAGAGAGCGGGGGAACGCTGGACTCATCCTTGTTCAGCGTTTTCGGCTCCTCTATCGCCAGGGTATCAGGAACAGCAGTAGAAGATGTTGCAGCCGGCTTTGTTTTCCTACAACAGATGGTCATCCATGTTAATACCAGAGATACGCGGGTACTCCAAATAAAGTTTGTGACTTACTTCACGAGCTTCAATGCCCGCGGTAGCTTCAAGAGCGGCTTCTTCATCTGCGGCTCCGAAGCCGGAGTTTCTTCATGAACCGCATCGCTGGAAGCTCCCTGGGCTGTTTCAACATCTGGAACAAATAAAGATATAAGACAAGGGTTTATCAAAATCCAAATACAGGAAGACTACAAAGTACTTGGGCTTCTCCTTACCCAGAGCACCCGTATTATAGTGCTTTTCAGACAATTCTGTTGACAAAAGATTTTTTTGACAAGCACGACGATTACCAGTGCGAGCCTTCTTTGGGACAGGTTCCCCGGCTTCTTGTAGTGGAGTCGGAGACCTCTTCCGGCTACTCTCTGCTTCTGGATCTATGAGCATGACATCAGAGTCAGTTGAATCTGAGTCAAGCCAGTCAAGGTCAACAGGAGAGCTCGACTTGCTTGGGAGGTCCTCACTTCTGATAGTACCCCCGAGAGCGATGCCTCCGCCTTCTTCAGTCGCCGGAGGCAGGGGAGGACAATCATTGTTATCTCTCCCCTGGCCCTATAAATAAGAAGCAAAATTCGATTGAGTCACAAGAATCTCAACAGACAAGACAACCAAACTAATCATCTGAGGAGGCGGGTTGATGGCGGAGAATGTAATCATCCCCGGAACAAGATGTTCACGGCTCTTCAGCAGTCGGTTCATCCGCCTCAGAATCTCATGGTCAGACAGTTGCTCGGCGTCATGACGACTCGGGTCTTTTGTGCCCAGGTACTCGAAGCCAAAATTGGCTCGCTGCTGGAGTGGAGGGATGCGGTGCGCGATGAAGTCTTGGACGACGGTGTACCCGCTCAATCCGGAGAGTTTCAATCCTTCTATCACGTCAATAAGAGGTTGAACAGTTTCTACCTCCTCGGCGGTAATCTTCTCTTTCCACTCCCGGCACTTTTGAGGTGGCCATCCATCATGGCGACGAAGGGCTGGTGGCCGGTTCCCCATATAAAACCACCCGGCAGCCCAGTCCTGGACAGATTCCGACAACTCTACAACTATGTATTGACTAGTTACCTCTAGCCTAAGCTGGATGCTAGCTCCTCCAACTACCTCTACGCTAGCATCACTGGGTTGACACTTCACCAAGAAGAAGTAACGGAACAGAGTAAAGGAAGCGCAGATCCCCAGAAAAGCTTCACACAGATGGGTAAAGATAGCAATGTGGAAGCAGGCATTGGGAGTGATATGGTTGAGAGTCAAACCAAAGTAATGGAGCAACCCCCGCAGGAAGTCAGACGCCGGAAGCCCTAACCCTCGTTCCACAAAGGATTTGAACATGACTATCTCTGTGGTATTGGGGGCGGGAGCCCGATGGCCCGTTGGTACCCTCCACCCATCAAGCGGCTACGCTCGGAGAAGTCCTAGCTGCGCCAAGTACGCCAGCTCTGTTTGCCTGGTATCAGGCATCTTCCACACCAAGACATCAGTGGGCGGGCAAGGATGGCGCGGCCTCCCGGTGGTGGTCATCCTGGCCTTCTTCTTCTCACCAGCGGCTTGTTTCTTAGGACCCATGTTGGTGACAAAGGATTTCTTATGCATCAACTCGGGCTTGCCTATGAGAATTTGGTTTGGTATGAACGCGATGGCTAAAGGAAAGCGTGAAGAAAATATAGGCCCGATGGCAGCTTATTATAGATCTGTTACGGGAACCGTTCATCTTTTTCCAAATGGTGTTATGAAACCGTCTAAAACCCTAACAGCTGGGGAGATGTTTCAAACGGCGTCAGAGGCAATGAACAGGCACCGCAAGCAGACAACGTTATTTATTTCACAAGACACAGTTAGTACTCGGAGAAAGAGACAAAGGACTCAGAAAATATTCCAAGTACCCGGATCTTATTTATTATTACTCAGAATTACAACAGAGATACACAGAAACATCTTGAGATACAGAAACTACCAGCACAAGTTCAATCAAGGTGTAAAACACTACTTTAGTGTAATCAAGGTACAGAGTCTTGATGCCTAGTGCATCAGGGACCGGGTTCAGTGAGACGCTGTAAAGCAGACACAGAACCTTGGGCAGACACTATCTTCTCAGTGCATCCCAAGGTGGGTTTAAGGCACCGCCACCGTACTCAAGGAACTCGGGGGAAGACCATCAGTGTGACACCCCAATTTTAAGAACAAAATTGGAGCACAATATATGTATGCCAAGATCAATTTTCATACATATATCCACATCATAGTAAATATCAAAACAATGCTTTGATTAATATATCGAACATTATTACAAAAATGACCCTCGGGTCTGAAAGAAAAGTACAAACTCTCAGTCTAACTCTAATGTAGACTCGCAGAAACTGGACGTCATCTCCACAGGAAGGTCGACCGGGGGCTGCGCCATCCAAGTGCAAGTCGTCTGGGTCGTATCCACCGTCTTCTGGGTACAAGTTGTCGGGGTCGTATCCACCGTCTTCTGGGTACTCCTGCTCCGCGTAGACTCCAATGTCTGGGTGGGGTAGCAGGGGGTTCAAAGAGGAAGGGTGAGTACATCGAAATGTACTCCGCAAGTGTAGGAAATAAATGCTTATGAGGCTATTAACAAAGGTAGGCTGACTCTGTTTGACTCAAGCGCCTAAAGCAACACATCCTATTAAATCCTATTTCCTATGCACCTATTTACTAGGTTATAACCATAGACACTGTAGAAATGTAACCACACTCAGAGTCGCACCGAGCAAGACCACACTCGGAGTCACACCGAGCAACCAACACTTGGAGTCACACCAAGCAACCGTACTTGGAGTCACACCAAGCAAACCCACACCTGAAGTCCATCAGGCAAACCACACCTGAAGTCCATCAGATGACCCACAAGTCCGACTCAAAGAGTCCCCCTATGTGTATTAGTTCCATATGTCACGACATAGAAAGCTACCTTCCGTAATAACTCCAGGTCTGTGCCCGAGCCTAGGAATCACTCCCGTACCAAGCAGTAACCCGCGTAGAAGAAGCCTCTGTACCCATGTCATATGGGACTAATGACCACATAAGGCTTCCCTAAAGAACCAAACTCAACCCACAAACTAATCTCGAAGAAGTCCAAGCCGCTCGTGACCGTGAGCACGGCTGATCTATCAGTTTTACACTCTGCAGAGGTTGCACATCGTTACCCATAAGTCATGCGTTCCCCATCATGCTAAACACTGCCAAGGTGCACAGCGGGGTCGCACTACAAGGCCGTTACAAAGCCCCTCCAAGCCTGTGTTACACGTACTCTAAGGTTTCTCCCCTGTCCATAAGTCTACGACCCCAAGGGACCCTCTTGAGCCACTAAACAAACCCCGTGTAGCATAACTTGGAGGAAACTAATTAATTAGCCAGGTCCAGCCCATCCAGACCTCATGGTTGCGCTGTTAAGCCGGGTTACAGGCTTCGAGAACTGGGTCCTAGGGATCCAGGCAGGATAATCTAGCACGAGCCCAGAACGAAAAACCAAATACAGCTGCCGAGTCCCACGGCACAAAAACCACCAGTACGGTCCATCCTGCCGGATTTACCTACTCACCATACTATTACCAGACCATAGTGTTTAATAGATCATTAATCAGAATTTATTATTAACCACCCATCCCAAGACAGCAGGGCTAAGCATGACTTTTACCCAACACATCCCAAACCAGGTGTCATGGAAAATATAATCAAGTGCTAGTAAATCATATCATGGGATTCAATTTAAGACTGCATGCAACTACTGGATCTCACTACTCTAACTCAAAATAAAATAAATACGGGAGCAAGATGTTCAAGGACACTTGCCTTCGGGCTGGGTCGAATCGACGAAGGCAGGCTATTGATCTGGAGGTTCCACGTAGATCGCACTTGCTGGGTCAAGCATCAAACAGGGCCAAAACATAGCATATAAGAAACAGTACAACAAACAGTATGAAAACGGAACGTAGCAGATCTAACGCATAGAGCTCGACGAGACGAATCTAACACAAGTTGAACGGGTCAAAACGGAGTTAAAATGAGCAAGTTATGGACTTTTGAATTTGGGTGGCAAAACTGTAAATCATTTGAACTCATTTTCGTATTTAAAATAAATCAAATCTGAAAAACACCGTGGCGCGGACCGGGCCTTATTTAGATGAAATAACAGGGGCTATTGTGCAAGAAAACCAAGACACAACGCATAGTGTTACTGGAGTGCGGGTTCATTCGGTAAAACTAGAGGGGCTTAAGAGCAAAAGTTGCGTGGCCGGTCGGCTGACGCGTGCGCTGGTGCCATGGTGGCGCTAGGTGGCGGTGCGGGGTTGGCCGCGAGCGCCGGCTGGGCGGAGTGCGTGTGCATCGAACTGAGGACTGCGCCTCGATTAACAAGAAGTGCAGGGAATTAATTGAAAGATTTCCCCGACTCAGTGAACAGGGTTCGAGGAGCGCGGGTTAGTTTATATGAAGTCAAGGGTCTCTTTAGGAAATTTTCCGCGGCCGGTCGGCGTTGCTCGTGTGGCGACCGCGTGGCGCCAGATGGCACGTTGCCACTGGCTCGATGTGTCACATGGTTGGTGAACCTGCTGACGCGGCCAAGGTGGACCGAGCCCGTGGCATGGTGAGCTCGGTGTATACCGATTGGATGGTGGATCTAATCGTGGCCGTAGAAATAAAAAATGGACGGAGCTAGGGTGCGGGGAGCAGTCGCGGCGGCGCTGTGCACGGCGGTGGGCACCCAGAGCGCGGCGGTGGCCATTGCCGCGAGCTCTGGTGGACCTGGATGGGACCTACGAGTCGCTAGGGATCACGGGGAAAGGTGGGAAAGAGAGCGGGGGAGTTGGCGAGCTCACCGAGGGGATCCGCACGGTCGGAGAAGTCTCGGGTGGTGCTTGCGACGACGGGGCGCCGGGTGTTGGGGTTGGAACTCGGCATGGTCGCGGATGCCGCGCTTCCTCCCGGATTCGTGCAGCGGCTGGACTCCCGTGCGCGTCGGCTTCGGCGAAACCAAGGGATGGCGGAGGAAGGGTGCTGGCGACCTCTTCAGGCGAGCCAATCTCGTACTGAGCTTCGGCAATGGCGGCTCACGGCGGCGGCGCCTTGGTAGGGTGCGGGGGCCTATGAGATCACGCAAGTAGGGCTTGGGTGGCGGCGGTGTACGCGTGAGGGGCTCTGGGCTGGCTAAAAAAGGGTTTGGGCATAGCGGGGAAGCGGGCAACGTGCTGTGCATCGGGTAGGGCAGAGGGGGAGGTTGGAGACGATGACTGACGGGTGGGGTCACGCGGTCTGCGGGTGAGGGGCGAGGCGGCCGCTGCGTGTGCGTGCAGCGAGCTAGGGCGCGCACGCGGCGGGCTGCCGCGGTGAGCGGGCTGGAGGGGTGGGAGAGGCTTCACGGGCCGGCGCGGGAGGGGAGGTGTAGGTGGGTCGGTTGAATGGTTGGGCCGGCGCGGGATTTGCAGGGGAGGGGGAAAAGGAGTGAGAGAGAGGAGCGGGCCGGAGGCGTGGCGCTGGCCCCGCGGAGGGGTGCGCGGGAGAGAGAGGAGGGTGAGGGTGGACTGGGCCGAATGGAGACGGGCTGAAGGAGAGAGGGAGAGAGGAGAAGGAGTTGGGCCGGTTGGAGGGAAATAGAGTGGGAGAGGCCCAAGCCATATGTTTTCCTTTTCCTTTTCTTTCTTTTCTAAATTCCTTTGCAAACCTTTTGTAAATTCAAATTCAAGATAGATTTGAAATCAAAACAGTTTGAAAAGTTTTGAAAACATTTTCCCTAGGTTTTGCAAATAAAATTTTAGTTTGATTTTGTAAATTTTTCACAAACCTTTTATTTCTTTTCTAAATAGAATAAAAGCGATTCGCCCTATCTGGGTTTAATAAATTCTTTTTCACCCAATAAAAATTATGCATCGGCATGAATGCAACAAACATCTGGTTAGAATTTTCCTCCATCTAGGATTTTGGCCATTTCTTGATTAAATTCTAATTTATTTTAATTAATTAAACACCCTCGGTGTTACAATCACCCTCGCTACCTTTTGACAACCTGTGACTGGGAGGTTATCTACGAGTGGTAGTCACAAGAGTTCTTCTAGGCGCACCTCTGTATCCCTCTGCTCGCGACCACTTGGAAACCACCCTGGCAGATGGTCCCTTCACAAGAGTTCTTCTGGACACATCAACTATCTTACATAAGAAAGATACCCGGGGGCTCGGACATCTCCGCTCCAGACGCTACAATACTCATGGGACTAAGAAAAGTCATATATTTGAGAGGATATGGTTTCCTTGCTTCCTAGGCAGGGTATTTATAGGCGGTTCATCTTGGTCTATGGACATTGTCCACGGATGTAAGTGACCAGAGAATCAATAATTTACCCTATGTACTGTTGCACATGTGAAGCCTGGCATCAGTGATAGGTTTGATTCCCATGCGCACTTCAAGAGGAAGACGACAAAGTTTGCAGTTGTGGAAAACGACAAGAACTATAAATACATATAGCTGGAACAGTCTTTGGTCAATTATTACTGACTTCACAGTAATTCTTAGTCAGTGGGGGTGAGAAAAGATGTTTGATAAAAACATTACCTACCTGAAGCTGAATATTTATTACTCGGATGATTTAAGCAACACATCAAAGTCATGTTTCAATTTCTCAAAATTTTTATGGATTACTCGGTAATATGCTTTAAGGACCCCAAGAACCGACTACTAAGTACTCGGAACTCAGGCTCAGGGGCTGCAGGGTATATACCATAAAGAAAATGTTTTTTCTTACCCAAAGATTACTCAAAAAGGGCTCAAAAGATCCTCAAAGTTATTATAAATAACAAGAGGCTCGGGGGCTACACCCTATGGGTGCATTTTTCAGGAAAAAATGCACACCATAGAATTTCTTTACCTACGGAGCACTTCAATATTTCTCGGGACATTACTCGAAGATTCTCAAAGAGAAACCAGAAGATAACGTTTTGAATAAGTGATGAAGAGCTCGGGGGCTTGACGGACCAGGATGTCAGAGATATCATGAGAAGATGAGTACTCGGACTAACCCTGGATGGCACGGGAGATCCTAGGAAGTGATACGAAGTCTACATGGATCAGGACTCTCATTGTAACCTAGTTGAGTTCTTAAAGGAAGTCTTGTAATTAGAATAGGACTCCTTTGTTGTAATCGACTAAGACTCGGTCTGTGCTATGTTTCAGCCAGATATATAAGGGGAAGCAGGCGCAGGCTCCGAGTATTGAATCTTGAATCATAACACAAGGCACACGCTGCACTGGACGTAAGGTATTACGCTATTTAGTGGCCTGAACCAGTATAAATCGCTGTCCCTGTGTACTCGCCGAGTTCTACGAACGCCGATCCCCACTGAACAAATCGTCTGAGATCCCTCAAGACGAGTTGCCGGTTAACAAACACCGACAGCGACTTCGGCGAGGCAGGCGCCCCGGAGCGTTCAGCAGATCCACCCCCGCAGTAGATGATCGGCAGCATCGACTAGCGAGTCATGCGATCGCGAGCGTATGATTTCACACTTTTCTCATTCTGGATTCATTGCTTCTTTTGAGCCCAAAGATGTTGGACACGCTCTTTCTGATCCTAATTGGGTTAATGCCATGCATGAGGAGTTAGAGAACTTTGAGCGAAACCAAGTCTGGACCCTAGTTCCACCTCCACCAGAATGCCACCCTATAGGTACCAAATGGGTTTTCAAAAACAAATAGGGTGAGGATGGGATGGTAGTGAGGAACAAGGCTAGGTTAGTAGCCCAGTGTTTTTGTCAGATAGAGGGGATAGATTATGAGGAGACCTGTGCCCCTATAGCTCGTTTAGAAGCCATTAGGATCCTTCTAGCCTTTGCTGCTTCGAAGGGTTTTAGGCTATACCACATGGATGTCAAGAGTGCTTTCCTAAACGAGTATATAGAGGAAGAGGTCTATGTTAGGCAACCCCCAGGTTTCAAAAGTTTCAAGATTCCAAACCATGTTTTCAAACTCTCAAAAGCCCTATGTGGTTTGAAAACCTTTTTGCTCTCCAAGGGTTTTAAAATGGGACGGGTAGATAAGACTCTGTTTCTCCTCAAGCAAGACAATGACACCCTTTTAGTTCAGATTTACGTGGATGATATCATCTTTGGTGCCTCCTCTCGCGCATTTGTTGCCAAGTTTGCAGATGTTATGAGCAGTGAGTTTGAGATCAGTACGATGGGTGAGTTGACCTTCTTCCTCGGGTTGAAAATCAAGCAAACTCGAGACGAGACGTTCGTGCATCAAGGCAAATACACGAAGGACATCCTGAAGAAGTTCGACATGGGCGAGGCCAAGCCTCTTATGACGCCCATGGCGATGACTCTTGTGATGGACGCAGATCAAGATGGAGAGCCCGTGGACCAGAAGGAGAAAAGGAGCATGATCGGCTCACTCTGGTACTTGACGGCGACGAGGCCAGACAAACACTTCTCAGTGTGTCTGTGCGCTCGTTTTTAGGCGTCCCCTCGAACTTCCCACAAATAGGGGGTCAAGCGCATCATGAGGTACCTCCGATACACTTCCGAGTTTGGTCTTTGGTACTCTTCTTCTTTGACCCTTTTGCTTTGTGGTTATTCCGATGTGGATTTTGCCGGCTGTTGGCTTGAGCACAAGTCTACTTCTAGGACTTGTCAGTTTCTTGACTCTTCGCTTATTTTGTGGTCTTCTCGCAAGTAGTCTAGCGTAGCCCAGTCTACCACTGAGGCCGAGTATGTCGCTGCCGCTTCCTATGCTTCCCAGCTTTTGTGGATGGTTGCTACTTTGCATGATTTTGGTCTTGATTTCAGTCGGGTCACTTTGCTTTGTGATAGCACTTTTGCCATTAGTGTAGCAAAAAACCCCATTCTTCACTCCAAGACCAAACACATCGATGTTCGCTTTCACTTTCTTCGTGATCACTACGAGAAAGGCGACATTGACCTTAGGCACGTAGACACCCACAACGCTTGCAGATATTTTTACCAAGCCTTTGGATCTCTTAACCTTTGCTCGGTTGAGAGGTGAGCTTGGCATGTGTTTCCCCTTTTAGATTGGGGAAGCATTTTGCTTCTTGTATCATAGACTTACTTTTCTGATACCCTTTTGTTTTGGGTTTCTGTTTTATGATTAGTTTGTGCTCTGATGTTTTCAGACTAACTGTTGCTTGCATTTCATCATGTACATCTTGCATTTTCGAGCTTCATGTCTATATTCCTTAGAATGAAATCATGCTCTGAATAGTTATGTTCTAATGATACTTGATGATGCTTGTAGCTTAGGCTCTCTTTGATCACATTATACATGTTGTGAGCTAAGCTATTATGTTATGAATGGTGAATATGCCTAATTGAACATAAAACTTGAAACATGTTCACCATTGAGATTGGCACTATCATGTTTAGAATATGTTGAGGTCACTTGTGCTTTTCATATATGCTAGGTTGCTATGTCTCTTGCTCTGAGTCATTCACTTGCTTGGTATGTTCATTTTCTTCTAAAATTGAACCAAGTCTAAGTGAATTTGAAAAGATCGAGATGGGATTGCTTTGTCAGCACCTCATGGTATCGAGACTGTTTCTCATTGCACTTTTGAGTTAAACTTGAGCCGTGTAGTGTAAGACCGAAACTGATGCTTTAAGCTTCTGATTGCTTATGCATAAGCTTAGCTCGGTTGAAAAGTTATGCAATGACAAGCTTTCAACCTCTCGCAATCATATGCTAAAGTTTGAACTTGTGTTGATAACCGCTGCATTTCTCCGATAAAATTTGATAAACACAAGTCTATGTTTCATTCTATAGCATAAAGATTGAACTTTGCTAGGGGTAGTTCACCTTGTATACATAGTTAGCACTTGTTTGACTTCCTGTCTATACATGTTCAGTGCTATTTTGATGGTGAATCCCCTTTCTGAATGGCTTAAAACTGCTCACTAAGCTTAATTGTTCATATTTCGTATTATGTGTTCAGTTTGAGCCTTTGCTAGCATTTTTGCTTATTGCTAAGTTGTCGGATCAGCACTCTTTTGAGCATTCTTTCACTCTAACGACTATATACCTGAAGCTGTTGACTTGCATTTTAGGCTCATGTGTTTGGTTCTTGCTCCGATAGGCATGGCTTAGCTCCGATTTGCTTGGTTGAGCTCCTTTTTCCCTTCTTGCTGGGTTGCAATTGTCCCCAAGGGGGAGAATTTTTTATGTATATGGTGACAATTTGCAGTTTCGTGCCTCACTTGTTGAGGGGGAGTTTCGAGCACATGTTTAGTGGGAGCTTTTCTACTTTGCTGCTTCTTTGTGTGCTTGAGTTTCGATTGGTTTGGAGCTTTCTGCTAGTTGTGTTGAGCCTTTGTGCCTCTATCTTGAGGGACTAGCAGTTTCACATTCTTATGCGCTTTTAGGTTCAGTTGGTATCGAGCTTTCAGCTAGTGGTGTTGAGCCCTTTTCTGCCTCTTCTTGAGGACTAGCTTGATTTTGACTTGGTTGCGTCGAGCTGTTGCCCATGTCTTTGGGAACCAAGTCTTTTGCTCTTTGAGATCGAGTTTTGCTCTTATATGGGTTGTTGCTCCGATCCTTTGCTTGGTTGTGTCGAGCCGTTGCCCATGTCTTTGGGGACCAAGCTTTGCTTATCTCGTTTTGTCCTTCTTTGGCTTGTATCTTGGCTTTTGGGACATCTTGAGTGAGTTTCTTCTTCTATCTACTTCTGTTTATTTTTCCTTTTGATTATTGGATTCTCTGTGTTGACGATGCACTCATCAAGGGGGAGATTGCGAACACAAGGTTGATATGTGCCCTTGTGGTTCCTCTCCTGAATGATGAGCGATCGGTCAACAGGCTCACCGGAAGGGGTGAGTGGCAACATGTGTCTCTTGGCTATGTTGATGTGCAGGTGTGGAGCTCGGACACAGTGGTCGATGGCTTGGTGAAGGTCAAGTAGAGATGGGCCGTGTTGATGGACCGGGAGCGGTGAAGGGCGGACGTGAGGCTTGGACGCACGGACCGGGAGGCCGGAAGACCAGCTGTGGTAGCTGGCACGTGGCATCAACGAGCAAGAGCACATGGGGATGTGTGGTGCATCGACCGAGTCGGGAGGAAGACGATGGCGTCGTGGCACTTAGCGGGAGGTCGGACACGGGCTCGCGTGCGGCGCAAGTGTCGTCGGCCGAGTCAAGAAGGAAGGCAAAGGCGTTGTGCCCGTCATGGAGGCTGGACATGCATCGACATCGGTGCCGATGGACGGGGTGTGCGAACCACACTCAGTCTACGGCGAGGGTTTGGTAGTTAAGCCTCGAAAAACTATCCTCGATGGTTTCTGAGTTTGGGCCTCAAAACTCGGGGTGGCCGGTTTCCGAGTTTGGGCCTCAAAACTCGGGGTGGACGGTTTTCAGGTTTGGGCCTCAAAACATGGGCTGGCGGGTTTCTGAGTTTGGGCCACAAAACTCAGCCTGAGGACAGGTTTCCCAGTTTCGGCCTCAAAACCGGGGGAGGTTCCAAAAGGAACGGTCGACGCGTGGCGGCGCCAAGAGGCTTGCGTTGCGGTGAAGCTATCAGTGAGGAAGGCGCGGCGGTCGACGGGACGACACGTGGCGGCATCCTGAGGCTTGCGTCGAGGCGAAGCTAAGGAAGAGGAAGGCGCATGGCCATCGTATCAAGACTTGGCAGAGCTGGACCGGAATACCCCTAGGGTTAGCCTGTCCGCTCTATGTATCTAGGGGTAGAAGGGGAATAAGTGTATTAGGCAAAAAATAGTGATGGCAGCCCCTCCATCCATTCCATCCTTGCAGCATTTCATTCCCTTAGCCCTCGCTAGGTTTTCTTCCACCTGCTGCCTGTGATCCGCAGAGGCAAATACAATACCTCTATGTACTTGAGATTTTGAGGAAACGGGACCGTAATCCCGTTATCTCCTCGTGGGGACGAGTTCCGGCTGAAATTGTGGTCGATTCACATTTTGGTGTTGTGTTCTTCGCGTTTCTGTTTTTGCCTTCTCGGAGACTTGCCTCGTTCTCCTTCTCCGAGAGATGGTTTTCGATTTCACTTGAACCAGATCGTGCTAGGACGTGAGCTTTCTCTTTTCACTGAAGGAATTATTCCCTAACCTCACGAGCTAGCAGATCGGGCTGATTTTGTCTTGGATCAAGTTTTTTTCTCCTTTTTCCATGGAGTTCTTCAATTCATCGATTTGGAGTTAGGTTCGAGCCATGATCTCCTAGGAGTAGCTCACTAACCTCCTTGTGACTCCCCTCACCAAGTTTAAGCCCTAGTGCTTTCGATTGGAGGGAGATCGAGTCGAATCGGTGGACGAACAGAGCAGTTTCGGGGTGACCGGACGTGTGACACGTTGTTACCGAACGCTCACCGGTGAGTCCGGTCATTGAAGGTTTTGCTGTTTAGTTTTCGTAGACTTTACCGGACGCACTCGTGTTCGTGTGACCAGACGCACAGCTAGCACTATTCATCGTTGCTGTGCTGTGACTGGACGCTCAGTTCATCTGACCGGACGCTCCCTAGTGCAGAGTCCGGTCGTGAACAGAGAGGTCCCGGAAGGGATTTTTCCTGACCGGACGCACCTCAGAGTCCAGTCAGTGCTGATCTGCATGCTTTCGTCCGCAGTTCGTCCGTCCGACTTCAGATTTGGTTTCTGGCTTTTGCGTTGGGTTTCTAGGATTGCGTAGAGTCCCGCTGTGCTTCTTGGAAGCATCCACCCTACAGCTAGGGTCGTGGACACTAACAAGTCCTTGTCTTGCTTTTGGGGTGATTTTCTAGGACAAGGGCCATCCATTTCTCGAGAACAAATTTGAGGCTCCCATTCACCCCCCCCCCTCTGGTCGCTAATTTGGTCCTTCACAACTAACTATTTCCACAAGTTTTGGTGTTTGGTCAATTACAGGAGGGCATTCCCGTAAATGACTACAAACGGGCTCCAACACATACAAACATATGGCATGTAAATGCACCCGATATGAGCCCAAAGGGAATAGGCCCAATACCCAGCACTTCCGACCCATCCAAATGGGAGAAATAGAGTCAAAGCCCATCACAACAACAAACTGGACCAAACAACCCACATAGAAGACATCCAGGCAAAGCCAACAGCCCACATGAGAAAGGCAGTGGCGAGGTGGGCCAGCAATGGAGGTCGGTTTGCACTTTCCATGTAGAGAGAGGAGGCTCTCCACCCCTCCAAGGCACCTCCACCTAAAAAAGGAGGCTTCCACCCTGCTCACAAAGCATCCAAGTGCTCATTGATCATATCTCAAGAGGGATCCATGGAAGAAGGCGTAGTGCCTCATATATCTTAGCTCTAGTAGCTAACTAGAATAGGGAGCGAGTGAGTGCGAGTCGGAGAAGTACCGGAGTTGTCAGCTACCTCCATGAAAGGAACACCGGGATCGCCGGTATGACTCCGCTTGCACCTCTATGATCTTGTATACTTCTTGAAGTATAAACATTCGTGTTCAACTTCAGTTCTATGTTCTTATCGTGTTCTAGATTTCGCTTTCATAGTCTGCTGGACCGATCGTTCACCCTCGGGTGAGTGCTTTAGTGAGAGGGCCCAAGTCCTAGCTACCGCTACAGTAGTGGCCCTTAGCGTAAACGCGATGTTTAGGCTAAGTGGTTGCAGGTTGGTTTCCTAGGTATACACGGTTGAGGAGGTAGGCGGCAGGTGGTGACAGCCCTATCCGTCCTTGTAATCCACCAACGTTCGGGATTCCAGGTAGAGCTTTATCGGCATAGATTGGTAACCAGTCTCCACCCATTGACCGAAGCAGGCTATGTTTCGGCTAAGCTTAGACGCATAAGGACCTGTTCCTTAGAAGAACCTTACTACCCTCGTTACCCTTCTTCTTTGTCTTATCTAGGAGGACTAGACCAAGAGGCTATAGCACACCATTCCCTGTGGAAAATACGATACCCTGAATACTTTCGGGTGAAGTGCTACAATGATACTTCCGTGCGCTTGCAGACTTTTCTGCTGACGCTAAGAAGTGTCAACACATTGGTCATTTGTTGTTGAGGATGTCTCTTAGATATCTTGCATAGGTGGGTACCTGTATAGCATCTAACAGAGGAATATTGATATATAATTTTTGAATCAAGTCAACAAACTTTCTAAACTGCTCATTCGCCATGGCTCCCTTCTTTCTATGTGGAAACGGTAGATGGTTGGTGTCCTGATAATCTTGCATCATTTTTGGTAGTGGTAGATCCAATTCTTCAACTTTGTCATCCTTCTTTTCTTCAGTTACTATTGGCGTTACTGGTGTTGTACGTCCTTTTGTTGCCCCTTTTGGATATGGGGGATCACAAGTGATCTTCCCACCTTTGGGAGTTATAGCTTGTATCTGCTTAGGGTTAGTGGCAACAGGCAAAATAGAAGCCAATTTGGCTAAATGTACCTCTATTTTTTTATTTATATTGATTTGTTCTTTTAGAGCAGAAGAAAAAGCATCCATTTTTGCATTTATATCTTCTTAGACTTTATCCTTGAAAACAAGCTTTTTAATAATGGTCTCATTAACTCTAACCTGTTCTAAGATTATATCTCTCAAAGGTGTTTGCTTAAAATTGGATGAATTAAATTTTTCTGAGGACTTACCTTGATAAGTGGACTGTTGATTCCATCCTTGATTTCTTGATGTAAAAGAGTTGTTGATGATTATCTGGGATTTTTGTCCCCAAATTTTCTTCAAATCTAGTCTGAGCATCGAATGCATCTTGAATGGCTTGACGATCTCTTTTGTATTTCTCTCATTGGCCTAGCCACCCTAATAATTCATCCATCTTTGTTGTCAGTGCCTTCACTTCTTATGGGACTTCCTCCATCTGATGACAACGTTGATTTTTGTCTTGTTTTTAGCTCTGATTCTCTATCTTATCCATGAGGATTTCAGCTTTCCCAGAAGTTAGTGACATAAATGATCCTCCAGTAGTAGCATCTAGTTGCTCACGTGACTTCTGGGTGAGTCCATTGTAGAATCCGTGCATGAGCAACCAATCTTCTATTCCATGGTGTGGGCATTCTAAAATATAATCCTGAAAACATTACCATGCTTCTGGAATGGTTTCTCCTTTTTGCTGTTGAAAATTTCTAATCTTTCCTCTTAAGGCATGAGTTTTGCTTATAGGGAAAATTTTTGATAGAAAAGCCTCTGAACATTTGTCGCATGTGTTGATGTCTTTTTTATTAGTACAGAACCACTGCTTCGCTCTTCCATCCAATGAGAATGGGAATAACCGAAGGAGTATGATGTCTTGGGCAATGTTCTTTATGATGATGGTGCTTCCAATCTGTAGGAAATCCTGTAAATGGGCAGTCACATCTTCTTGTGCTTTTCCACTGAATGTAGTAGTCTGGACTAGGTTGATAAGGCTTGGCTTGAGTTCAAACTCTAGGTTATCCGTCTGGAGTGTGGGTCCAGTCCGAATGTTTCCAATGTTGGGAGCAGAGAACTCTAGCAAAGTCTTGTTAACCATTGTGTTCACTACTTGTGTTGATCTTCTTCTAGTTTGAGTTGTTTTTTGATTGAATAGTGATTGATCACAACTGAACCTATATTAGCCCTACATAAGATATGAACAAAAATAGAACAAGGGTAAACCTATAAAGACAAATGTTATGATTCTTATCTATAAGTATATATATTTGATATATTATTTCTGTAGCCATATAAATTTTCCTGAAAGCTCCCTGGCAATGGCGCCAAAAATGCTTCTTGACATTTCTTAGTGCAACCACCAAAAGATATGTTAAGATCTATCCCCGCCAACGGCGACAGAAATGCTTGTGGGCATCTCTTAGCGTTATTCTAAAGCTAGGTTGTCACCACTAGCAGTAACACTAGAGATGTGGTTGTATTTATGAACATGGCACTTTTACAAAATGTGGAATAATGGTTATCCGCAAGCACACAGATAAAATACACCTGTTGTAGCATTTCACCCATGAATGTTCCAAGTGTCGTTATTTATATTTCTACCATCGGGAGCTTAACAGGGTTAAGAATGAAAATGATATGGCTAAAGAATTACAAATACATATACCTAGATATAACGTATACGTTTTTGCAGTCTAAAACTAGCGAATCTATTAGTCGTATCAGACGTAATCTAACTTGATCATCTGCATGGAGACACCCCACTGTTGATGGTTAGGTTATAATGATGATCAAGTTAGATTATGTCCGATATGACTAATAGATTCGCTAGTTTTAGACTGCAAAAACGTATACGTTATGAAGATAGCATAACTGGATTGGCTATTTTAGCCGATACAGGGTCCATGAAGCACGAACAAGATCTATCTGTCAGAACTATGATTTGATCTAAGATTAGACAAATCTACTTCAATATGCCTATCAGTGGGGTTCGGAAATACAGCCATAACAAGCATACTAAAACAAATCTACTGATTCTCAGATTAAACCATAATTTAAACGGATATCTCGAACGCACAACATGTAACAATCAGCGTTGGCAAGTTAGTCAATGATAGTCTAAATGGGCTATTTCCTCTTGATATAAACGTGAAAAAGGTCCTTGGATAACCGATTTAAGCATCTTATAAGCTTGAGCTAGTTTGTCAATCTCAATTGGGCAACATATTGTTGAAACAAAAAGATAAAACATTCAAAAGCATGAACAATATCGATAACTTAATGAATCTATTAGATTGCCAAACCTAATAGAGCTGGTAACTAGCCAAGATCGACTATTACAAGAGATTGATCGAAGCCAAGATAGTCTTACAAAAGATGAACTTAAACCAATAACTAACTCACATTATAGCTTAACAAGAGTTTGGTCGATGCCAAATGCAGCCTTATCAAACGATAATACAAGCCATAGGTAAAACTTACAAGCAAACCGGAGATCGATCTAGCCGATGCAGCCCCATCTGGTTGAAGGTTTCGCCGAGATATACTTTACTTTTACTCCTAAGGGTTTGGCTGTAGGCCAAAGAATTGTTTGATTGATTGATTCCATCACAAAAGTCGGGTTTTTAGCTATTTATAACCTGAAGACTCCTATCCTAACACGACTAGGATACATAATAGTATAAATAAAAGATGAACCAGACTCTAGCTTTTCTAGTCGAACCCGACACGTCTTCGAAGCTTGTTGACTCTGGTCTATGCAAATCTTCTGATCTCGTTTCGACCCAAAACAAGCTTTCTCCTTTCTGGCCGATCTCTTTTAATTAACCAGCCGCTTGCGTCCACAAATGGAAAAGTTTCTTTGATCCAAAATCTGGTGTCAACACATACAACTAGAATAAACTAAGAACGAATTAAAGAGGAACATAGTGATATAATTAAAGTAGCACAAAGTCGATTAAGGAAATACAATAATAGAATTACCAAATCTCCTGACGGCGATATGGAATCTTGAGCCGCGCTCAACTCTACTTGTATCTACCTAAATCTAACCCTAACTTGAACTAGAGCTCTAATTCTCTCTAACTCTGGAAACCCTGGCTTTGCCTATGAAGATCTCTAATGCCTCTTCTCTTGCCTTCTCTATGAGGGAGGGGGTCTGGGTCTGTTTATATAGGTCGATGGGATGAACCGCAGCCCTCGGATCAAACTGACCTTGAACAAGGGTTGAGATGCGTCGAGGAGGTCAGTTAAGCCATGTCAGAAGAAGCTGGACCTTCTTCCCTGTGGGCCCCGGCCGGCTGGCCTGTAGGTGGGGCTGGCCAGCCCCACCTGGCAGCCCCCAGGCATCGCCTTCATTCTGGTGCCTTTTGGAAGCTTCCCTGTTGCCCTAACGTGACTTTCGGTTCTATTTGCGTAAATCATTGTGTTGGATTAGAACTCTTCCTCATTCGATCTGATGTAAACACTACTGCACAAAGCTATAACCGCAGCGGGCGTTTTAGCTTTACCGCAGCGGGCAACAGCGTCCGCTGCGGTGCTAAGGCCACGGTTAATCGTGGCCATTACCGCAGCGGACACTGTTGTCCGCTGTGGTAAAAGCCTTAACCGCAGCGGGCAACATAAATAGCCCGTTGCGGTTAATAGCATTTACCGCAACGGGCAACCTAAATCGCCCGCTGCGGTAAATTATTAACCGCAACGGTCGATTTAGGTTGCCCGCTGCGGTAGTTGCGTTTAACCGTAGCGGGCTTCTTATGTTGTCCGCCACGGTTATTAATTTTGGATTAAAAAAATAAATAATGCAGCCAGCAGAAACAGCAGGATATGAATTCAATTCAATTGCAGTTTTCAAATAATTCCGGAATTCCAGATTTCTATCAGAGATATATATATATATATGCACATATAAACCATCTGGACATAACATACAAAGTCACTTAGTTGTTTGTTGTCATCATATACACATTGACTTAGTTGATTTCAAATTCAAATTACAATTCATAGTTCAACTTGATGAGCGTAATTTGTTGGACGAAGCGTTGTGTTCCATTTGCGGAGCTTCTTGTATTGGGGTAGCAACGCTAGCTCGGATTCGTTGTCGAAAAATGTTTCTCCTTTGAGAATGCATTTCTCCATTACAAACTTGCATATGTCCGCCTTGACTTGTTTAAAGCACATCCTGCGGCTCTGCTGCTCTCCCCAATACTTGACACCTTCCTTGAGCTTTTTCCAGCTATTGGTGTACTCCTTTCTTTCCCTTAGAAACTCGCATGTGTACAAGCCACATGTCTTCGATCCTAGTGGTTGTTTGGGGCACTGCACGATTGATACACAAGCATTAGAACCCATATATATGTATGAAACATGAATTGAACCTTTGAAATACTTACCAGGAAATCTCGTCGGATTTTGAGGTGGTACCTATGCTTGTCCTTGAACTTTTGAGTTCTTCGGTCCCAGAATCTGGGCACCTTTTGGCATTCCTTATAAACGTTGTACGAAATATAATAGTTTTAGCCACCATTTAAAAACGTATGGTAACCGTAACTGATGAAAAAGCTGGATGACTTACTTTTTCAGACAATCTTCGAATGCCTTGTACCTTTGCTTGTTTGGTACGCTCAAGGAGTCAAACGCACAGGCCCTGCCATCTTGAGGGTATATGATAAAAGCGACCCAGTGGCCACCCACGAGGCCCTGGCTGCACCATTGCAACAAAATAGAGTTTATGATGATGAGAAGGCATGATATGCTAGCGACTTAGGTGTACGTACATGTATTTGACTTACCCAAAGTGATAAGCAGCCATTATACACTCTGGCCCATCCGGCTTGATCTTCTTCATGCATTCTAGTATGTAATTTTTCAACTTAGTCTTCTCGGCTTTCATATTTTCTTCATATTTCTTCTCTCGCTATCGAACTGTCATCTCCGGATCAGTGATCTCGAAACCCTTGATGACTCTTTCGGCAATATGTGCAGGAGAGAGGTAGAGTACAGGACGTGTCTTTTTATTACTTACAGTGTTCGTCATGCTGCACAGACAAGTCATCGTGACATAATAAGTATAGAACTATGGAAAATACGAATGTAGTGATCTGTGGAAGTTGCATTCATCGCTTACAGTGTGAATAGGGTGATTTGAACAATGTCCAGGTCTTCTTCCCGCATCAGGTTGTACATGTCGCTAAAGTCGATGGGTAGGTGCATTTCGTTACCAGCGGGCAAGTGGAAGTACTCCGTGGGAATCTTGACGTTAAAACTTGACATCCCGGCTTTTGCAGCTTCCATGTACCATAGATGGAACCTCCTTGTATCCCACTTTTCCTCATCGATGAGCTGGGCCTTGGGAATCATGAACTTCCCGCACACATAGTGGCCAGGGCAGTTTTCGTCCTCATCAAATAGTTGACGGGTAGTTTCAGGCCTGGCAAACGATGGATAGGGATGTTAGTAGCATATATACTATGGACGTGGTATTATGCTCAATGTTACCATACCTTTCGAACGTGAGCGTGTACGGGAGCTTGTCGGTGGACGTTCTTGAATTCTTGGTGGGCGGGGGAGGACATTGGCTTGTGGTTGACGGGGGAGGTGTCTTCATCCCTGTTGCCTCCCCCGTCGTGCCTCCCTGTTGCTCGTTCGTGCTTGGCTGGCTTGTCGTTGTCGTGTTGTCGCCCTTACCGGCCTCTGAGCTTCTTGCCTCATTGACCGGGCCAATCGGCGGACTATTTGGAGGCGGGGGAGACACAGTTCCCATATCAGTGCCCTTTTCCTTTGCCCCGCCATCACCTTCTACCTTTTCCTTGTCCCCGTCTTCGCTACCGCCTTCTCCTTTGTCCTTTCCCTTGCCCTTGTCCCCGCCCTTTTCTTTGTCGTCATCGCTGTCGTGATCTGGATCTTCCGGAGGACAAGATCCGGGGGCTGATGGTTGTGATGCTGGTGTCGGCATTGGAGTTGGCATCCGAGCAATGATCTCGATGTCCTTGCGGTTCCATAGAACTTCCAATCCAAGTTCCTGCCCTAGGTGCCAGGCCGGTTGTAGGTTGGGATGGTCCAATTCAAAATGTTCCTGATCAAGAACGTGCCATAACGGGCTCACGACCACATAGTCTTCAGGGATGTGTTCTTTGTTGAAGTCGTGGATATCGTGGGGTGCAAGAATGCATCCCTCGGCCATGCACATCTTCTTGGACCTTCCAAACGGGATGAGGAGTTTGACGTGCTTGTTTTCCAAGAAGTCCTCGTTCGAGACCCTTGGGCAATCCTTGTTCATCGGCAGTAAGGCTTTCTTTTCCATTTCTTGAGGATTGGCAGGCCATGGTGATCAAACATCTTCGACCTCATCGCTACCATCTCTGGGTCGTTGCTCATGAAGGCTTCCTTTATTGAGCTTTTGATCATTTCAGCCACGCCTTCATTGAAGGCCTTCTTATATAGCTCATCTTTATACCTCTGCCTGGACTTGTATGTGGCCGCGTCGGATTGCCATGACTCAACCGACTTCCAGCTCATCTTCGACCCGACACCATGAACGCGGCCGCGGTGCTCGGGGGTTCCCAGGACCTCGGTGAGCAAGTCGTGGCCCCGGCGGACCACGATGCTGTCCTTGAGCTTTTCTTTCTCCATCAAAGTCTTCTCGACGTCCTCGAGGTGGGGCTCGTTAAACTTGGTCGCCCCGGGCTTCAGCCTCTTTGGAATGCGGGCCCTCATGTAGTCCTTTTCCCTTGGGTCGATGCCCTCATACGGATCTGGAACCCCGGCAGCATGTCTTGCTTGTTCTTCTTGCTGCCACTTGGTCCTCTGACCGGCAAAGCCAGTCATGCCCGAGTGGTGAGGATTCTTGTTCCTCTTCGCGAGCTCACTGAACTTAGCGCTCTTTTCCTCTGCTTCTTGCGTCTTTCTCATTTCACAGAAAGCGTCCCACATGTGTGCCTTGACCATATTGTACTTCAGCAGTGGCGACTTCCCCTTCTTCAGGTAATTTCTGGTCAGCATGGACCTGAAGTTGCGAAGCGCAGTCGACACCACGTGCAAAGCCCACTCCTGGCACTTCTCCATGTCAGCTGACGGCGGATATCTAAATCTCCTTGTCACCTCACCCCATACATTGTTTTTTATGTCTTTCGGGACGTCGTGGCAGTTGGGCCAAGTGATCTCCACCTTCTCCATGGCTATACACGCCACTTGATTGCTGAATTTGCCAATGACTGTATCTGGAGCTACTGGGTTTCCCTCTGACCGCACCACATCGATGACATGCACCTCGTTTGCTTTGTCCAACTGGTGCCTCCCGTGTTGTCCCCTCACCCTCTTCTGGCCCTTAGATTTGGACGTAGAGGTTGCCGTAGAGGGAGCGGGGGCTTCTTCCTCCCTGACCGCGTCTTCGTCCCTGAACTCGAGCTGACGAGGCACAATCGGCAGCTGTTGGCAAGAGTCTCTTGCCTTTAGTTTTTCGCACGCATCATTGTACATGTTAGAAAGCCAGCGTGTTGCGTAAACCTCAAAGTCGTGACTATGTGCTTCGTCTGCCCCCGGTTTGTACGTCGAATCGTAGTCCACCTCTGTACGCTGCTTCTTCGGCGGTGGAGTCACGGATGCCCCACTCATCAAGCTGGTTGACGAGGAGCTAGGGGTAGGGTCCCTCCATTCGTTTGTTTTGTCTTCCGCCATTTCAGTTCTACATATACACAGACGCGTATATAATATGATCAGTTCAAAGCTTTTGAATAAAAAATGACACGTATAAGTTTTTGACTCAGATTTGCCCCTAGGTCAACACGTCACTGCTAAACTGGTTACTTATAAAATACAAGCCATCCTAGTCTAGCAGCTGACTGAGCATAGAAAGTAGGGGGCAATTGATCATCATCGCCGCTGCCTCAGCATAGATCGAAGGGGTCACATCATCGCATTTGCCACTACCTCAGCTTACAAGTTCCAAAAAAACATTCATGCAAATGCCATAGGAGGACAGAGTAGTAGAGGGAGAGTAGTAGGAGGTGAGAGTAGTATAGAGGGAGTGGTATAGAGAGTAGTAGGAAGTAGAGGAGTAGCATAGTGTAAAAACATAACTGAAACGTAGGATAGTGATCATTTGAGAGTAGTAGTACAGGGAGAGTAGTAGTACAAGGAGAGAGGAGTTAGGGAGAGCAGAAACAAAAATGCGATCAAATTAGTTTCTTGCTTCTATACGTGGACTTTGGGTAACCATTTGAGAGAGGTAATGATGCATGCATTGTCCCATGAAACATATAGCTTGATGGTTTCAGAAACATATCTGATCAGTAACTGAAACATATAGCTTGACATAACTAAAACATGGACTGAAACATAACTGAAACATGGACTAAAACATTGACTGAAACATAACTGAAAGATGGACTGAAACATAACAGAAACATGGACTGAAACATAACTGAAACATGGACTGAAACATGGACTGAAACATAACTGAAACATGGACTGAAACATGGTGTGAAACATAACTGAAACATGGACTGAAACATAACTGAAAATGCATGACATATAGCTTGACTAAATGCGGATACATGGGCGTATGCCGGGTCTCTGAGTGATGAGTGATTGTCAACTGGGATGATGCGCATGTTCTTTGGCTTGTGTTGTGCAGGTGTCGAGCACGGATGCAGTGATCAAAGGCGAGGTGAAGGTCAAGTAGAGACGTGCCGTGCCGATGGACCGAGAGTGGCGAAGGGCGGACGTGAGGCTTGGACTGAGGGACCAGAGGCCCGAGGATCAGCTGTGGTGGCTGGCAGCTTGGGGCAGCTACAAGTGAAGACTTGCGGTCATGTGTTGCCTGAGTCGTGGACTTGGGGACACGTGTCGGTGGACGGGGTGCACGGGCGGTGCATCCCATCTACGACGTCGGTTTGGTGGTAGAGCCAGGGAAAAACCATCGGGTGGACGGTTTCTAGGTTTGGGCCTCAAAACCAGGGTGTTGAGGGTTTCCGAGTTTGGCCACAAAACTCGGGCTGAGGACGGTTTCCAGGTTTGGGCCTCAAAACCTGGGCGCTGAGGGTTTGCTGAGTTTGGGCCTCAAAACTCAGATGCTGGTGGGCTGGTTTCCCGGTTTGGGCCTCAAAACCGGGGGTTGGCTGGAAATGGCTGGTTTCCCGGTTTGGGCCACAAAACTGGGGGTGCAGAGCGAGGGCGGCACGTGGCGGCAATCAGGAGGTTGCGTCGAGGCAACGCTACGAGTTGTGCGGGCGTGGCCGTCGGATACACCTACCATCGAGTTGGTCCAGAATAACCCTAGGGTTTAGCTGGTTCGCTCTGTAATTAGAGAGGGGTAGAGTAGGAATTAGAAATTAGGATAAGTAGAGGGAGACACCCTCCTCCCTTCCTATCTTAGTTCATTTGCTCTTTGCTTCTAGGGTTTCCTGCTCTCCCAATCCCCTGCTGTAGCTAGCTGAGATCCGCAGAGAACCATATCTCTGTGTACTGGATATTTTGAGGAAGTGAGGCCGTAACCTCACTGTTGTAGCGTGTGGTAGCCACACGGTTGCAGATCGATGTGTTGATTCGCGTTTTTATTCGTGTTCTTCGCGTTCTTCGTTTCTCCGCGATTTTCCCGTCACTCGATCTCTCTCTCCCGTGCGTCTTTGCGAAATCCGTTTGAATCAACTTGTTCGTATTTGAAAGGAGATCATTTCCACCAAAGGAATTCATCTATCTCCCTACGAGCAAGTAGATCGGGTTGATTTCATTTTCGTGGCGCTTTTCGGTTCATCCTCCTCCCCTTTTGATTTCCCGGTGATTGACTCGATTTGAGCGGATGATTTCTTGGGGATAGTCTCCTAACTACTCCGTGATCATCCTCTCCAAGTTTGGCAACGTGGGATTTTGATTTGAATCGATTTGGAGAAGATTTGGGAGAAGGGCGATCAAAATCGCCCTCCCTGAGTGACCGCAGACAGTCCGCCACTCAGGGCGCGGACAGTCCGCGCGTCGGGGACGAGCCAGACCAGTGGCACTGTCCCTCGGCTGATTTGGCTTTTGGTTGAATGGCGGACAGTCCGCAGTTCAAAGCCGCGGACAGTCCGGGACTGTCCAGGGGACTTGCAGCAGCACTTCGGTTTTGCTCATTTGGCCGGCGGACAGTCCGCGACCTGAGCCCGGACAGTCCGCCACTGGGCAGACAGTCCGCGACCGTGCTGGCGGACAGTCCGCGAATCGGCTGTTTGCTCCGGTTTAGTGCGTTTGCTCTCCCGACTTGTTCGCTTGGTTTCCGGACTTCTCGTTTGGCCCTAGAGTTGACCAAGAAACCTCTCTAGGTATCTTTGCTACTTGTTAGCATAGGTATTTAGGAGTTTCTCGACGTAGCCGTCAATCTACGTTCGAGACTTGGTTTTTGGGGTGGTGTTCGAGCCGGAGCTTTTGGTGCTTGGCTTGCTATCTTCTTGTGGTGCCTCGCTGTGATCCTAGGGATGATCCACCCTCTTCCAAGAGTCGTGGGCATCACGGTTTCGGTCGCAGTTTCTCGGGGTTGATTTTGGGACATTTGGCCAAAGTTTCGAGAGAAATTTTTGAGCTCCCATTCACCCCCCCTCTGGTTGCCTTGCTAGTGCTTTCTCGGTCCTTCAATTAGTATCGGAGCGGGTTAAGGATCTTCCACCTTAGCCGGTTCCAGATCCACAGAAGGCGACATGGATCGCGGCGTGGGCAAACCGCCGTTTTTTGATGGGACAAACTATGCGTATTGGAAGATACGCATGTCGGCCTATCTGCAGAGTTTGGTTGCTTCCATCTGGGATATTTGCAACTCTGCCGATTACGTGGTCTTGGCTGCTCGTGTCTCTCAGCTTTAGATCGATGAGCACGATGTCAATAGCCGAGCCCGTAACGCTCTTTTCTCATGCTTGAGCATGAGTGAGTTTGATCGCATTTCTCACCTCGCTACGGCTCGGGAGATCTGGGATACCCTCATGCGTTTTCATGAGGGAACCTCTCAAGTCAAAACCTGACTCTACGAGTTGTTCAAGCGAGAGTATGAGAACTTTCGACACATGCCTGGCGAGAGCATAGAAAGTTTATTCGCTCGCTTTCAGGTGATTGTCAACAGGATGAGGGCTAACAAGGAGCTGTTGCCTTTCGACGATCATGAGAGAGCTTTGAAGCTTTTGCATACTCTTGATCAATCGGTGTGGGACTCCAAAGTTCAGGCGATCATCAAATCACCTATCTATGAGAGCCTCAAGTGCGACGAGCTCTTCAGTAAGCTCAAGTCCAGTGAGATTGATGCCATGGCAAGGGCTTCTTATGAGAATCCTTCTGGCCCGACTATGGCTTTGGTTTCTGGCTCTACTGCTAACCCCTCTGGAGGCTTTGCTCTTTCGTCTCTCTTTTCTGTCACAGAGGACCAGCTGGAGTCTTTGGGGGATGATGAGTTGGCATTGCTCGCCAACCGGTTCTCGCGGTTTCACAACAACCGCATGAACCGTCGCCGCGCTGGAGGACGCTCAGGATGCTACGAGTGCGGCGACCCCGATCACTTCATCGCCAACTGCCCCAAGAAGAAGCATTCATCTAGGAAGGGCGATCATGGGCACAAGTATGACTCCGACAAGCGCAAGGAGAAGTACGTCCCCGCGAGGCACAAGCGGAGGGGCGGCTTCGACAAGGAGTACATCAAGAAGAAGTACTTGGAGAAGGCCCAGGCTGAGCAGCGTGCGTTTTTCGCCACGCTCAGCGACGTCGATGGCTCAGATGACGACTCCGCTTGCTCAAGCGACGACGAGTCCGAGAAGAAGAAGAGGATCGAGGACAAGCTGAACGGTCTCTGCTTCTTCGCCGACGACGACGACCTCTGCACCATGGCCCTCGGCAAGGAGGTCGACGGCGAGCTGGTGAACTCCCCTCAGAACGACGACGACGACGACGACACCTCCCAGGTATCTCTCACCCACGATGAGCTTTCTGCTGAGGTGGAGAAACTTACTGCCACGCTTCTTAGTCAAGATAAGCTGCTTAGGCATGCCGCTAGAGAGCGCAAAGAGTTTAGGCAGAAGTGGGAGGATACGGTGAAGGAACTTGATTTTGTCAAGTCCACCGTAGTTGTCACAGATGAGGAGGAGTGTGAGGCGTGCACCACACACATGACTAATCTTCTCACTTTGAGAAGTAAGTATGTTGCGTTGGTAGGAGAGGTGGATGAGCTGAAGGCTAGACCTTCGTTGTTGGGTGCATGCAAGACTTGTCCTGTCTTGCAATCCGAGTTGGCAGAGAAGAATGCCAAGATTGTGTCTCTTGAGGAGGCCAGCTCGGGTAGCACTTGTGTGACTAGGTGCGCTTTGTGTGAGGGTTTGGAGATGGAGATAGCCAACGTGAAGCATGACAAGATGCAAACCGAGGAGGAAAACACATACCTTCGGACCATCTTGTCATGGGTATCTTGTGGTGAGCCACAGCTCGGGATGATGATCTCCCAATTCAAGCGAGCTACTGGAGGTCCCGGTGTAGGATTTGCTCAGGGTGTTGATCTTTCTGCTTTTGGGAAGATTGGAGAGTCGAGTGGTCTAAATCCGTGTGAGAAGCCCAACTCCACCACTACTCCCAAACTTACCAAGCTTCCACCCAAAGAGCCTCTCAAGCCTAACACCAAGGATGGGGTCTTTGTTGAGCCGCCGAGAGCTCCACCCAAGAACCAGCAATGGGCTCCCAAACCCAATCACCTAAAGAACAAACTGGACACAATGCCACCTATCCAAGAGGAGTTGCCACAGAAGGGCAAGGTGATCCACACCCACAACCGTGAGTACCAACAACCCCCTTTGAGAGCGGTGAGGTACCACTGTGAGCACTGTGGGAGAGATGGACACTTGAGCGAGTTCTGCTTTAGGCGCAAGAGAGAGGCGTGTCGTGCTAGGGAGATGAACAACCCGGACATGTACCATCCTTTCCATGATGTACATGCGCCGAATGTTCACAGGAGAGCACCGAGACGTACTGCTAGGCCCAGAGGTCCAGAACCTCAAGTTCCCAAGCCTAGGCAGCAGAGAGCTCCGAGGAGAGACGCTAGGCCTAGAGGTGTTGAGCCTCAAGTCCCTAGGCGTAGGCCTCGTAGAGAGCGTGCCCGGCGGGAGCCTGCAATTGTAGGCTATGGACCCCGAGGCGGTGGCTTTGTAGTTGAGCGTTTTCCTCCACTGCGTTTTGAGTATCGCGATGGACGCTCCTCCCTTAGCGGACCACGTTTTCCTCAACATGGTGATCGCTCCTCCCGTAGGCGTGCTAGGAATGGTTTTTCTGCTAACCGTTCTTTTGAGCAGCCGGCCCAACACTGGTATTCCCCTTACTTCACTAACCCCAGTGTTGGACCGTATGCTCACCCTATGTCTTTTTATTGATGTAGGTAAAACGATTGGAGAACGTTTGGTTGGTGGATTCCGGGTGTTCGAGGCACATGACCGGAAACGCCAAGTGGTTCTCCAGTCTTAGTTCGGTCGCCGGAAAGGAGTATATCACCTTCGGCGACAACAGCAAAGGTAAGGTGCTGTCTCGTGGGTCTGTGCGAGTTAATGAGCACTTTGTGTTGCGCGATGTTGCTCTTGTTTCTAACTTGCATTTTAACCTTCTTTCTGTTTTGCAACTCTTTGACGACGGCTATGAGATTCGTTTTAAACCGAATCTCAGTCGTATTTTGGATCCTCAGGGCAATCTTGTGTGTTTGATTTCGCCCTTTGGAAAAGTCTTTCGTGTGAATTTCTCGGAGTCTTTTGGTACTTCTCGTTGTCTTGTGGCTGGACCTTCCTCTTCTGATCTTTGGAAGTGGCATAGGAGACTTGGACATTTGAGCTTCGACTTGCTTGCAAGGCTTAGTTCACTTGGCCTAATCCGAGGATTGCCCAAGTTATCTATGGAGAAGGATCTTGTTTGCCACTCTTGTAGACATGGGAAGATGGTTGCCGCTCCCCACCATCCAGTGACTCAGGTCATGACCAAGCACCCTGGAGAGCTTTTACATATGGACCTTGTTGGTCCGGCTCGGGTGAGCTCGGTTGGGGGGAAGTGGTATGTGCTCGTTGTTGTTGATGACTTTTTGAGATATTCGTGGGTCTTCTTTTTAGCTGAGAAGACCGAGACATTCTCCTTTGCTCGCAATCTGATTTTGCGTCTTCAGAATGAGTTCCCTTTGAACTCTATGCGAGCAATTCGGAGTGATAATGGTTCCGAATTCAAGAATTCGGATTTTGAGAAGTTTGGTAACTCTTTTGGGTTAGAGCATCAGTTTTCTTCCCCCTACACACCGCCACAGAATGGTGTTGTAAAAAGGAAGAATCGGACCCTTGTAGAGATGGCCAGGACGATGCTCGATGAGCATAGGACTCCTAGGCGATATTGGGCCGAAGCTATGAACACTGCATGCTATATTTCCAATCGCATTTTTCTTCGAGCTTTCTTGAAAAAGACCTCTTATGAGTTGCGTTTTGGAAAACTACCCAAGGTGAGTTATTTTCGAGTTTTTGGTTGCCATTGTTTTATACTCAAAAAGGGCAACTTGGACAAGTTTGAGTCTCGTTCTTCTGACGGTGTGTTTTTGGGTTATGGCACTCATACTTGTGCTTATCGTGTACTTAACCTTGACACTAACCGAGTCATGGAGACATCTGGTGTCACCTTCGATGAGACCATGGTTTGTCCTTCTTCTCGTTTTGAGCGTGCAGGTGATCATGAGGTTGGCGAACCTCTTTTCGATGATGAAGAAGAAGGTGCTGAAGGGATAGATGACCCAGCACCTCCTCCACCTGCTGTGCCGCAAAGAGCGGCTTCTACGACGACTCACGGCCCCGACACGTCTTCTTCCTGGGGGCCGTGGGATCTGCCACCCCGAGCGGTACCCTTTGTACCCGGGGAGGCACCAGCTGCTGTTGAGGGGGAGGCCACTTCGGCAAGGGAGGCGCCACGACACATTCAGCGCCAGCACCCGCCTCAGCAGATGATCGGAAGCATCGACGAACGCGTCACCCGGTCAAGGCAAATCTCTCACTTTGCTCATTCTGCATTTGTTGCTGATTTTGAACCCCGGGATGTTGGACACGCTTTGACGGATCCTGATTGGGTCAATGCCATGCATGAGGAGCTTGAGAACTTTGAGAGGAATCGGGTTTGGGTTCTAGTGTCTCCACCTTCTGAGTGTCATCCAATTGGGACAAAATGGGTTTTCAAAAACAAACAGGGAGAAGATAGCCATGTTGTGAGAAACAAGGCCAGACTCGTAGCCCAGGGATATAGTCAGAAGGAGGGGATAGACTATGAGGAGACATTTGCTCCTGTAGCACGTTTGGAGGCTATTAGGATACTCTTGGCTTTTGCTGCATCCAAAGGTTTCAAACTTTTTCAAATGGATGTCAAGAGTGCCTTCTTAAACGGCTACATAGAAGAGGAGGTGTATGTTAGACAACCCCCCGGTTTCGAAAATCCCAAGTTTCCAAACCATGTCTTTAAACTTCACAAAGCTCTGTATGGTTTGAAACAAGCCCCTAGAGCCTAGTATGATAGGTTGAAAACCTTTTTGCTTGCTAAGGGTTTTAAAATGGGATGTGTAGATAAAACGCTCTTTCTCCTCAAGCAAGGCACTGATACTCTCTTGGTCCAAATTTACGTGGATGATATCATTTTCGGTGGTTCTTCTCACGCTTTGGTTCCCAAGTTTGCATACATTATGAGCAGGGAGTTCGAGATGAGCATGATGGGCGAGTTGACGTTTTTCCTCGGGTTGCAAATCAAGCAAACCCGGGAAGGAACGTTTGTGCACCAGGGCAAGTATACCAGAGATATCCTGAAGAAGTTCGACATGGGTGAGGCCAAGCCCCTTCCAACACCCATGGCGACTACGACGGCCCTGGATGCGTACAAGGAGGGAGAAGCAGTGGACCAGAAGGAGTACCGGAGTATGATCGGATCGCTGCTGTACCTGACGGTGACACGCCCGGACATCCAGTTCGCGGTGTGCCTCTGCGCGCTTTCAGGCGTCGTCGCGCACCTCTCACCGTCAGGCGGTCAAGCGCATTATGAGGTACTTATCCTTCTCTCCAGAATTCGGGATTTGGTATTCTGCTTCCTCCACCCTTTCCCTTTGCGGTTATTCCGATGCCAATTTTGCTGGTTGCCGTATTGATCGCAAGTCCACTTCTGGGACTTGCCAGTTTATTGGTTCTTCTCTTGTTTCGTGGTCCTCTCGCAAGCAGTCTAGTGTCGCCCAGTCTACCACGGAGGCTGAGTATGTTGCTGCGGCTAGCTGCTGTTCCCAGTTACTCTGGATGATGGCCACTTTGCGTGATTTTGGTCTGAGCTTTTCTCGTGTTCCATTGCTTTGTGACAGGACGAGTGCGATTAGCGTTGCTAAGAACCCCGTGCTTCACTCGAAGACCAAACACATGGATGTGCGCTTTCATTTTCTGCGAGACCACTATGAGAAGGGTGATATCGACCTTCGCCATGTCGATACTCATCATCAGCTTGCTGATATTTTTACCAAGCCTTTGGACCAATCATCCTTTAATCGGTTGAGAAGTGAGCTTAGTGTGTGCTTCCCCTTTTAGATGGGGGAAACACTTTGGATTTTGTATGATACACTGACTTTTTTAGTTTCAGTTGTTTTTGCTTCTTTTTGATTTGTTAGTGCATTTTTTGCATTTCAGCATACGCTTTTACATTCTGAGCTTCATGTGTATAATCTGAAGAATGTAACTATGCTCTGTGTAGTTTTTACTCCGATGCTTTATGTTGATGTTGTAGCTTATGCTCCTTCTGATCACTAGTGCATACTATGAGCTGAGCTATTTTTGAATGGTGAACTTGATAATGAACTTAAAACTTGAAAATGTTCACCATTGAGATATGCAACTAGCATGTGTAGGATGTGTTGAAGTCACATGTGCTTTTCATATATGCTAGGTTGCTATGTCTCTAGTGTTGAGTCATTCACTTGCTTGGTATGTCATATTCTGTTTAAAATCTGAACCAAGTTAAGTGAATTGGAAAGATCGAGATAGGTTTGCTTGTTAGCACCTCACAGTTTCGAGACTGTTTCTCATTGCACTGCACTTTGAGTTAAACTTGAGCTGTGTAGTGTATGACTAAAACTGTTGCTTTAAGCTTCTGATTGCTTATGCATAGGCTTCGCACAGTTGGAAAGTTAGGCAATAACAAGCATTCAACCTCTCGCAGTCACATGCTGTTTTTCTGGACTTGTGTAATTTCACCGCTGCAACTCCGATTAAAATTTGAAATCACAAGTAAATGCCTAAATTGTTATTAGCATTAAGATTGAACTGTGCTAGGGGTAGTTCACTTGGTATACATGCTTAGCACATTTGACTTCCTGTCCATACATGTCTTGTGCTATTTTGATGGTGAATACCTTTTTCGGCTTAAAACTGCTCACATGTTCATATTTCATTCTTAATGATCAGCTTGAGCCTTTGCTAGCATTTTGCGCATTTTCCGAGTCATCGGATCAGAACTCTGTAGAGCATCTTTGCACTCTTTTGAGTATACTCTTGAAGCCCCTAACTTGCATTTTGACTCATATGCATTTTGGAAGGGGGAGCCTTATTTCTTGATAAGTGCATTTTCAACTAAGGGGGAGAAATTGCAAATCATTACCCTCCGTCTCAGCTAAGGGGGAGCCTTCCTGGTTGTTTGCACTATTCGAGAGGGAGTTTGTTTCCGATTGAGTTTTTGACATTTTCAATTGGTTTGGAGTGGTTTGCTAGTTGCGTTGAGCCTTAGCCTCTTTCTTGAGGGACTAGCATTTGCTTTTCAGATTTTCAATTGGTGTCGAACTCTTTGTGGTAACAGTCGGTATCGAGCTTTCTTTGCTAGTTGTGTTGAACCTCTGTGCCTCTATCTTGAGGGACTAGCATTTTGCTTCGATATTTTCAATTGGTTTTTGCTAGCGGTGTTGAGCCTGTTCTACCTCTTCTTGAGGGCTAGCTTTGCTTTGCTTGGTTGCGTCGAGCCGTTGCCCATGTCTTTGGGGACCAAGTTCTTTCGCTCTTTCCACTTGACCTTCTTCGGCTTTGCTATGCTTTTGGGTCATTTGGTCGAGTTTTCTCTTCTCCTTCTTCCTTCTTCTCTTTCTATTATGATTTGCGTTGGTAGTTGACAATGCACTCATCAAGGGGGAGATTGCAGATACATGGGAGTATGCCGGGTCTCTGAGTGATGAGTGATTGTCAACTGGGATGATGCGCATGTTCTTTGGCTTGTGTTGTGCAGGTGTCGAGCACGGATGTAGTGATCAAAGGCGAGGTGAAGGTCAAGTAGAGACGTGCCGTGCCGATGGACCGAGAGTGGCGAAGGGTGGACGTGAGGCTTGTACTGAGGGACCAGAGGCCCGAGGATCAGCTGTGGTGGCTGGTAGCCTGTGGCAGCTACAAGTGAAGACTTGCGGTCATGTGTTGCCTGAGTCGTGGACTTGGGGACACGTGTCGGTGGACGGGGTGCACGGGCGGTGCATCCCATCTACGACGTCGGTTTGGTGGTAGAGCCAGGGAAAAACCATCGGGTGGACGGTTTCCAGGTTTGGGCCTCAAAACCAGGGTGTTGAGGGTTTCCGAGTTTGGCCACAAAACTCGGGCTGAGGACGGTTTCCAGGTTTGGGCCTCAAAACCTGGGCGCTGAGGGTTTGCTGAGTTTGGGCCTCAAAACTCAGATGCTGGTGGGCTGGTTTCCCGGTTTGGGCCTCAAAACCGGGGGTTGGCTGGAAATGGCTGGTTTCCCGGTTTGGGCCACAAAACCGGGGGTGCAGAGCGAGGGCGGCACGTGGCGTCAATCGGGAGGTTGCGTCGAGGCAACGCTATGAGTTGTGCGGGCGTGGCCGTCGGATACACCTACCACCGAGTTGGTCCAGAATAACCCTAGGGTTTAGCTAGTTCGCTCTGTAATTAGAGAGGGGTAGAGTAGGAATTAGAAATTAGGATAAGTAGAGGGAGACACCCTCCTCCCTTCCTATCTCAGTTCATTTGCTCTTTGCTTCTAGGGTTTCCTGCTCTCCCAATCCCCTGCTGTAGCTAGCTGAGATCCGCAGAGAACCATATCTCTATGTACTGGAGATTTTGAGGAAGTGAGGCCGTAACCTCACTGTTGTAGCGTGTGGTAGCCACACGGTTGCAGATCGATGTGTTGATTCGCGTTTTTATTCGTGTTCTTCGCGTTCTTCGTTTCTCTGCAATTTCCCCGTCACTCGATCTCTCTCTCCCGTGCGTCTTTGCAAAATCCGTTTGAATCAACTTGTTCGTATTTGAAAGGAGATCATTTCCACCGAAGGAATTCATCTATCTCCCTACGAGCAAGTAGATCGGGTTGATTTCATTTTCGTGGCGCTTTTCGGTTCATCCTCCTCCCCTTTTGATTTCCCGGTGATTGACTCGATTTGAGCGGATGATTTCTTGGGGATAGTCTCCTAACTACTCCGTGATCATCCTCTCCAAGTTTGGGAACGTGGGATTTTGATTTGAATCGATTTGGAGAAGATTTGTGAGAAGGGCGATCAAAATCGCCCTCCCTGAGTGACCGCGGACAGTCCGCCACTCAGGGCGCGGACAGTCCGCGCATCGGGGACGAGCCAGACCAGTGGCACTGTCCCTCGGCTGATTTGGCTTTTGGTTGAACGGCGGACAGTCCGTAGTTCAAAGCCGCGGACAGTCCAGGACTGTCCAGGGGACTTGCAGCAGCACTTCGGTTTTGCTCATTTGGCCGGCGGACAGTCCGCGACCTGAGCACTTCGCAGTTTTTCGGGGTTGATTTTGGGACATTTGGCCAAAGTTTCGAGAGAAATTTTTGAGCTCCCATTCACCCCCCCCCTCTGGTCGCCTTGCTAGTGCTTTCTCGGTCCTTCACTAAAACATATAGCTTACTGAAAATGCTCAACATAGGATCAGATTAACTTCACTGAACATATAGCTTGACCATGCAATTGACTGAACATATAGCTTGACTGAATATAACTTGACCATATGCTCAACATATAACTGATCAGATTAACATATGCTCAACATATAGCAAAGTTGTTGGTTATGATTTAGTCAATGATAATGAGATGAGGTAAGGGGAGGTTCGAGGGAGCAAGTTACTCACCTGTCGGAGCAAGTTACTCAAACTGATCGAGATCAAGGTCGACTAGGGCACCGGCGGACAGGGGCAGTGGCTCCACCGGCGGACTAGGGCACCGGCTCCACTGGTGAGGTCGAGATCGAGGTCCACGCCGACAGATAGGGGCACCGGCGGCTCCACAGGCTCCACCAGCGGATAGGGGCACCAGCGCCTCCACCGGCTCCACTGGCGAGGTCGAGGTTGAGGTCGACGCCGCCGAGGAGGGGAGCAGTAGGGCGAGGAGGGGAGGAGGATAAGGGGACGAGGGGACAGGGTGAGGAGGACAGGTGCGGTGGAGGAGGACGGCGGCGGCGGCAATGGACAACACGGCGGCAGCGTAGGTCAAATTTGACAGCCCTTCGAGGTTCAAAGGACGACGCGTGAAGGACTAAACTGCCCTTCGGCGCTGCGGGTCTTTTATAGGCTGGGATTAACCGCAGCGGGCAACTTAAGGTGCCCGCTGTAGTAAATAATTACCGCAGCGGGCACCTTAAGTTGCCCGCTGCGGTTATTCATTACAGAATTTATTAGACATAATTTGTTATTAATAATATTAACAAAAATCTGTTACAAAATTTGTTATTAATAATATTAACTTATTAATAAGTCAGTAACAAAACTTATTAACAACAATCATAACTTAGTAACAAAACTTATTAATAAGTTAATAATATTAACTTATTAACAAAAATTTATTACAAAACTTGTCTCGAATACTATTACATAACTTTCCGCTACTTGATTACAAAACATGTGGCATATATATGAATATACATCTTATTTTGGTGTGGGCGCTTTCACGGACTGCTTCTCACCATCGGGATGGGCCCAGGGCTTCATACCGCTCTTGTTGCAACGGTCCTCGACGGCCTTGATCTTCTTTGCAAAATCGGTAAAAATTTGGAGCTCCACATAGTTGTTGTATTGTTCTGGGCTTTGGACCCCATCAGCTCCAACAATCCGCTGCTTTCCTGACACGACCACATGCCTCTTTGGGTCCCCCGGATAGATATAGTAGGCCACTTGCGTGACATTGGTTGCAAGTACCCATTGGTCATCTTTGTACCCGATACTTTTGAGGTTCACGGTGGTTAGCCCAAAACTATCGACCGCAACCGCTTTGGGGTTCACCCAGTGGCACCGGAAGACGGTTACGCATACGTCCTTGCCATAGTCAAGTTCCCATATTTCTTCGATCTGGCCATAGTATTGCGTCCTCGTGTTTGTGGCCTCGTCGACGCCCTCATATCGAACACCGCAGTTCTGTGCCGCGCTCTTCTTGTCCTTCTCTTTCATGTGGAACCTGTACCCCTTCACATCGTACCCTTGCCACGTCATGGTTTGGCTTGACGGGCCTTGCAGAAGCTTCTGCACGGTCTCCGTATCTTCATCATCAGGGCATCTTTGTAGGGGTACGCGTTGCTCTTTAAGCCAATCTATGAAACTGTTTTTGTGCTCATTCTGGACCCATGCCTCTCTGCGTTGTCCGTCATTAGCGGCGTGGATCTCTTCTATGTGCCTCTCGACATATTTCTCCATGCTCACCAACTGATGAAAGATGTTGTAATGAGCTTGTTCAATCTCCTTGTATGGTATATCAGTGTGAACATTTTGGCCCGTGCACCTCATGCCCGCGGTTCTGCCCTCATGCTGACGGACAGGCAACCCAATCGCCCTCCCATCTTTTATGTACCTCATACACCAGCTCACTGCCTCTTCGGTTGTGTACGCCTCGATCATAGAGCCCTCTGGGTGGGCACGGTTATGAACATATCTGTTGAGGGTGGACATGAACCGCTCGTACGTCCACATCTCGTGCAGGTACATGGGGCCTAGTTGCTCGATCTGATCCACCATGTGCATCATCAGGTGTACCATAATATCAAAATATGATGGGGGAAAGCACATCTCAAGCTGGCAAAGGGTCTCCGCGATGAAGTCCTTCAGGGCAGGGAGGTGAGCCTTACCGATGACCTTCTGCATGATGCGGTTAAAGAAGTATGATATCCGAGTGACCACCATCTTCACGTACTCTGGACCGATAACCCTTATCACAATTGGAAGGAATACCGTCAGCATGATGTGGCAGTCATGTGCGTTGTAGCCGGTCAATGTGAGGTCTTTCAAGGAGATGAGGCTCTTGATGTTGGAAGAGAAACCGGTCGGCACCTTGATACCCCTAAGAAGCTTGAGCATAGCAGTCTTCTCGCCATGCCTTAGGTTGTAGGCCGCACCTGGGAGATCGACTTTACCATTATGAGGTGACCCAGGGTGAAGGTCCTGCCTGATGCCCTGGTTGAGAAGATCCGTCCGTGACTTCAGACCATCCTTCGTCTTTCCCGGGATGTCCAGCAGGACACCGATCATGCTATCAAAGACGTTTTTCTCGAGATGCATACAGTCGATGGCATGGGGTGTTTTCAGTGTCTTCCAATATGACAGGTACTCAAAGAAAATCGACCTCTTCTTGAAAGGAACAGAGGTGACCTGCGATGCTTCCTCCGTCGTGTCTCGCTTTCGCTTCCTCGTTTGTTTTGTCCCCTCCTCTGGTGGCTTGTTCTTCTTCCCAAACTCGATCTGATCAATATCCTTCACCATCTCATACACCTTTGGCCCCCAACTAGTCTGTGCCGGTGGTTCACCCTGTGGCTCGCCCTGATCATCGAACAATTGATTCATGACACTTCTTCTATATCTGTGCCTTTTCGGAAGGAACCGCATGTGCCTCATGTAGACCATCTTGTTCGATCCCTTGAGGTAAGTGTAGCATGTCTCGTCGATGCACATTACGCAGCCGGTCTTTGCTTTGATCTGCCCTGACAGTGAGAAGAGGCCGGGGTAGTCGGTGATGGTGACAAAGATGATGGATTTTAGGGTGAACTTCTCCTTGAGGGACGCATCCACCATCTCGACCCCAACATCAAATAGCTCCTTCATTTCCTCCATTACCGGCTCGAGGAAAACATCGATATCGTTGTCGGGCTGCTTCGGTCCCGAGATAAGCATGGTCAATAGAAGATACCTGCGCCTCTGACACAGATGGGGAGGTAGGTTCTAGATGGTCAGTACGACTGGCCAGGTGCTGTGGGAGCTGCTCAGCTCGCCGAACGGATTCATCCCATCGGTGCTCAGCGCGAACCCAACGTTCCTGGGATCTTTGCCAAATTGCGGGTAGGCCTTGTCAAAATCTTTCCACTACTGGCCATCGGAGGGGTGCCGCAGCATGCCATCGTCCTTCAAGCGGTCAGCTGATGCATGCCAGGACATGAGCTTCGCGTCCTCTGGGTTCCCAAATAGAGCACGGAGGCGGTCGATCACTGGCATGTACCACACTGACAGTGCCGGACTTCTCCTCAACGTGTAACCCTCTTCTTCCTCGTACTGCTGATGAGCCGAGATGCGATTGGCTGCAACACTGCTCTTCTTGACACCTTTCTTCTTCTTCCTCTGACCACCTCGCAAGGCCTCATCATCGTCTGCATCCACGCGATAGCCAACATTTCTCTTGTAGCGATTGGCGCCAGAGTGCGGACAGCTCGTCAAATTCTCATACTTTGTGCCCCGATAGAGGATGCAGTGGTTAGGGCAGGCATCGAACTTTCTAAGCTTCATCGCTACTGGCCGGATAAGCTTCATCGCCCGATACATATTTGCTGGAATCTTGTTACTCATCGGGAATGTTTTAGCAAGGTAAACTAACAGCTCATCAAAGCTAGTGTCTGACCACCCATGCCGAGCCTTCATCATCAACATGTGGAGATTGAAACAGAGCACCGTGCAATCCTTTGGACATTCCTCGCCGTCCTTATATAAAGGATCAAGTGACGCCTGCTTCATCTCCCTGAAATTTTCCAGCCACTTCGGGGAGGCATACACAACGTCGTCTTCGTTGACGTGGTTGAGTAAATCCTGAAACAGCTGCACATTCATAGGGTCCTGCACCGTAGCGTCCTCAACATCTCCACCACCATCATCTGTCATATCCTGGAGTACATCCTCCACAGTGATGTGGTCACAAGCACTACTGTCACTGAAGGCAGGCGCTACTGTTGCTGATGAGACGTGTGCTCCAAGATCTTGGTTCACCATCGTCGTCGACGCTGAGCTTACTCCAGATGCCGCCCCGACACTCGGATCGAATCTCTCGCTGTGATGAGTCCACACCGTGTAATCATCCATGAAACCAAAACGAATCAAATGACATTGCACTGTGCCTTCGTCTTTGAAGGCGGTCAGTTTCTTGCAACGATGACATGGACATATGATTGTCGTTTGGTTCGATCTCTCACGGTCAGCTTTCGCAGCGGCAATAAACTTTCTCACTTCAATGAGATACCGCACATCAAGTACTCTATTGATCTTATACATCCATTCCGACCGGTCCATCGTACCAGCGATCCTTAATTAATTACACACATTATGAATCACAAAACAAAGTAGAAAAAATAACAATTTATTATATTTATGTTAAATCTAGAGACAGAATTAATAACGATCGCAAATAAAATTAATGCATCCATGATGAACTTAGAGAAACAAATACCAGTTTTCTCTCTCCTACATGAAACTAGATCTAAAAGGGGGGCTAAAAAGAGAGAAAAAGAGAGAGGAAAGAGGGTGGAGATCATCCAGGTACCTCTTGTGGAGTACTTCTCCTCCAAATCAAACAAATAAACCTCAAAAACAAGTTATTTGGGACAAAAATCCGGCAAAACTTCTTCCCCCGTTTTTGGTCTAGAGGAAGAAGATGATCGGGTTCTTTTCTGCTGGCGGCGGCTTAAATAGCTAGGAATAACCGAAGCGGGCAACGTAAGGAGCCCGCTGCAGTTAATCATCTTTAACTGTAGCGGGCTTCTTTACCCGCCCGCTGCGGTTAATCATTAACCGAAGCGGGCATATAAGGAAGCCCGCTGCATTTAAAGATGATTAACCGCAGCGGGCTACTTACGTTGCCGCTGCGGTTAATTATTAACCGTAGCGGGCGCTTCAGCGGCCGGCCGTGGTAGGCCGGCCACCGAATAACCATGGCGGGCAAAAAGAGTGCCCGCCACGGAGGTCTTTTAGGCAACGCTGCGCAAGTTCTTTTTTGTAGTAGTGAAAACTCCTCCGAGTTGTTCTAGAATCTTTCAAGTCATATCCAACAAGGACTCTCTCGTTGGGACTCCAAATATAGCAAACCATAGGTCCATTTCGATTGTCTCGATGAGCTCTTCACAATGGTGTGGTCTAATTCATCACTTGAGATACTTTTATGTAGTGAAATATCGATACTTCTGCAAAACAAGTGAGAACTACACAAGTCGTGGAACTTGTTAGAATCAAACCCTACAACTATGAATTGTTGTCACACCCGGTTTTAACAACAAAACCAGGTATACACCATATGAGAGCCCAGGAAGTCAAATCTCACATACAGCTACAAATAAAGGGTAATATCGAAAGACAATGCTCATATATAACGTATAAAACATAAAGAACATAGCCTTAAGGAGCAGACAGCGGGAAGACACTCCGATCTTCAGATGGAGACACCAACTTCACAGGGACAACTGACTGGTTGATCACAAGCCTAACTTCTCCAACTCTTACAGTTTGGTACCCATCCAGGGTTTTTCCAAAGTGTTGAAAAGTAAAACAAGCATAAGTACATCTCGTACTTAACAAATATAACATGGGGTTCATGAGGCTCAAAACGATGACACTGGTTTAACTACGGAAGCTTTTAGTTGGCATAATTTTAGCATTAAGTAGCATCAAAGTATAACCATCCCAAGCTAAACATATGATCAAGTAAACATGTATCCATCCGTTCAATAAATATAGTATCATCATCATCATTATTAAAGCAACATCTATACCATAAGAATTCCAGGCCGCTCGTAACCGTGAGCACGGCTGATATATCAGTTTTACACTCTACAGAGGTTGTACACTTTACCCGATGAGTAGTGATTCCCATTTGCCAGGGATAGCTAGTCCCATATCACACTACCAAGGTGCATGGCTGGGTTCACTGCGCAGCCTTTCAAAGGTTCGCCTAACAAGTTAGGGCCGCTAGGTCTTAAGGCAAGGGGATGTAGAGCCCTCCTTCCAGGTGGCACAACAACACACAGCCTATACACACGTGGACAGAAGCCGCACTATACCCGTCTCGGCAAGCGCCTTATGCGCCCTTTCGGGTAACCACTAACAAGCTAGAAAAGGTCCTTATACTGAGCTAAGGTCAGAGCCATATAACCCTCATGGTTGCACTATAAGTCCCGGGTGATCTCCCTTATAGCAGTTCCTAAACCATGTTGCTAAAAAAGTTATCTTTTAACAAATCTCATAAAACATTAATTCAGATTTACATGATCATAGTTTAAGTTGAGCACTAGCATCAAGCTATCCAATGCAAACCCATGGTTTTCAAGGTACAAGATCAAACATCTGGGATAAGTCTATATAGGCATCAAGGTAGACACATGCAATATGAATTTAAGTGATTATTGTGAATAGGTAACAAAGATGGTCCCATGCTATACTTGCCTTAAACTCAAGATCTTTCTTCTGTTGACTTGTACACTAATAAAGGTTGACTCTTGATAACGATCTCTTGGTCACGAACTTCTTCTTGATCACCAACGTAAAACTCACCGACTAGACATACGATCACAGAACACCGCACATACATCCAAAATCAATCATGCAAAGCAAAACAAAGCCTATAATTAGAACAGTACATCAATCATAATAAAATAATATAAAGAGTTTTTAAAACAGATCTACGTATCACTACGGTCACACAGACGCGGAGATCACGCTAATCGGGGTTGAAACGGAAAAGCTACGATCCAACAAGATTAAAGATACTAATTACTAGATTAGATCTAAGTCAAATTTTAGTTATGAAAAATAGTATGTACGGTAGTATAATTAGATAGATCTTAACGAAACGAATCGAACGCAACTTGAACTCCTCAAAACGGATCTAAAACGAATTAACAGCGACTAAAAACATCTCAAAAGAAAACTCGTAATTACCTTGTTTGCTACAGATTGTGCTCTTCTCTGGATGTTCAGAACATGCAGCATGGAGGGGATCGGGTGGCGGACTCTGGGGCTTGCTCGACTAACAGCTTGAGGGGCTTCGGTGGGAGGCCTCTGCGGCCATTGGCGGCGGCGGCTTGGCACGCTCGGCCCGCGCGTGCAGGAGCCTGGGAGGCGGTGGCCATGAGCCCACGAGCACCAGCCACCAGGTGCTCTCTCTCGCACAGCAACCGAATGGAGGTAGCGGCTCTGCAACTACGGTGAGGTCAATTAAGCCAAAACAAGGAGAGGAAAATAGGGATAAGAGGTTGGGTTGGTTTGCGAGGTCAAACCGGTGCTCTAGGGATGGCTCACAGAGGCTGCAAGCCGGCGAATCGAAGAGTTTAGCGGCGGCGGAATCTTGTGGGAGGCGGAGCTCTTGGTTTCAGCGAATTAGGGTATGGGAGTGCGGGACTTTTGGTTGAGGAGAGGCGGTGGAAAAACAGCGAGCTTCATAGGGGCTCGGTTGAGGCGGTTTAGGCCGAGGAGAGGGCGTAGGTGAGGCAGAGTCATGCACGGTGGAGGAGTCCAGCGCGGACACGAAGAAGACGACGCTGATGAGGTGGGGTCGGTGCGTCAGCGAGAGAAGGGAGATGCGGGAGCGCGAGGGGCACCAGGCTATGGAGCGCACGGTGCCGCCGACTGGGCGGAGGAGCTGGGCCGGCCTGGAACGAAGGCGGGCGCGGGGAGAGGCAGGTAGTGGCCGGTTGGGCCGTTTCGGCAAGAAGAAGGAGGAGGGTTGGGCTTGCTCGGGCCCGATCCAGAGAGAGGAGGAAAAGAGAAGGTTTTGCACTTTTCTTTTTATTTCTAAACCTTTTCAATACGTTTTCAAACCAAATTTGAACCTTTTTGAACTTTTGATTTGAATTTTTTAGATAAAAGAAAGTATTTGAAATTTTTAACTTTTCCAAACTTTTTGAAAAACAAAAGTCTTTATTTTCAAACCTCTTTCTAAGAAATTCATTTTTAAATCATTTTGATCTCAATTTGTATTTTAACCAAAACCACACATCACAAAAACTCAAATGCACCGAGATGAATGCACAAACATGTTTCTAAACCCTAGGATCAATTTTAGTTTAAAGAAAATTTTTATTTCCCTATATTTTATGAGCACAAAAATTCATAAATAAATCATTTTAATTCTAATTCAAGAAACACAAATTTCAGTGTGTGACAAATCTACCCCCCTTAAGAGAATCTCGTCCCGAGATTCGGGAGAGACTCAGAGCACAGGAGAAAAACGAGAAAAGATCTTGATAACACTTTCACTTCACACTTGTATACCAAGCTTATCAAACCACTGATGTTTCATAATCAAAACTTGTGAACAAAGATTCCATGAAAATATTATTACACTTGATTATCCCAAACTTGTCTTGATCGCTAACTTGATTGGCTTATACAACTCAAGGAGATGTGGAAACTTGATCTGCAGTTGTTCCTGCGGGTACATGGGTGTATGCCGAGTCTCGAGTGATGAGTGATTGTCAACGGGTTTGATCGCATTTTCTTTGGCTTGTGTTGTGCAGGTGTCGAGCACGGAGACAGTGATCGAGGGCAAGGTGAAGGTCAAGTAGAGACGTGCCGTGCCGACGGACCGGGAGCGGTGAAGGGCGGACGTGAGGCTTGGACTGAGGGACCGGTGGCCTGAGGATCATCTATGGTGGCTGGCAGCCTGGGACAGGGACGAGCGAAGACTTGTGGGACATGGTGTTGCTCGGGTCGAGGACCTGGGGACACGTGTCGGTGGACGGGGTGCACGGGCGGTGCATCCCCTCTACAGCGTCGGTTTGGTGGTAGAGCCAGAGAAAAACCATCGGGTGGACGGTTTCCAGGTTTGGGCCTCAAAACCTGGGTGCTGCGGGTTTGCCACGTGTCACTTGACAAACAGTTTTAAAGGAGCATCGGACGCTGACCATCGGAGCGTCCGTTGCCATCGGACGCGCCGGGGGTCAAGCATTGGACGCTATGGTTTCACTATAGCAGCGTCCGATGCGTGTCCAGTAAGGTTCCAGTAAGGTCCTGTTTGCATCGGACGCGTCCGGTGCTGAGCCATCGGACGCAGGCTAGCGTCCGATGCGACTGTTTTCACGCAGTTTTGTTTGCGGTTTGTTCGTTCGTTGTCGGTTTTGATTTCCGGCTTTAGCGTTGGGTTTCTAGAGTCGTAAAGTGTCTCGCTGTGCTTATTTGAAGCATCCACCCTATCTCTAGGGTCGTGGACACTTACGAGCTCTAGGGTTTGCTCTTGGGATTGATTTTAGGGAAAGTGGCGACATGTTTTCGAAAGGAAAAATTGAAGCTCCCATTCACCCCCCTCTGGTCGCTTTCTGGTAGCACTCTCGGTCCTTCAATTGGTATCAGAGCGGGTTAAGGATCTTCCACCTTAGCCGGTTCCAGATCCATAGAAGGCGACATGGATCGCGGCGTGGGCAAACCGTCATTTTTCGATGGGATGAACTATGCGTATTGAAAGATACGCATGTCGGCCTATCTCCAGAGCATGGGCTCTTCTGTCTGGGAGATTTGCAACAAGGAGAATTACGTTGTCTTGGCTGCTCGTGTCACTCAGCTTCAGATAGATGAGCACGATGCCAATAGCCGAGCGCGTAACGCTCTTTTCTCCTATCTGAGCATGTCCGAGTTTGATCGCGTTTCTCACCTCCCCATGGCTCATGAGATTTGGGCGACCCTCATGCGCTTCCATGAGGGAACCACTCAAGTCAAATCCCGTCTCTATGAGTCGCACAAGCGGGAGTATGAGAACTTTCGACATATGCCTAGCGAGAGCATAGAGAGTTTATTCGCTCGCTTTCAGGTTATTGTCAACAAGATGAGAGCGAACAAGGAGTTGTTGCCTTTCGACGATCATGAGAGAGCTTTGAAGCTTTTGCATACTCTCGATCGGTCGGTGTGGGACTCAAAGGTCCAGGCGATCATCGAATCGTCTAACTATGAGACCCTCACATGAGACGAGCTCTTTAGTAAGCTTAAGTCTAGTGAGATTGACGCCATGTCTAGGGCATCTTATGAGAATCCTTCTGGCCCGACTATGGCTTTGGTTTTTGGCTCTTCTGCTAACACCTCTGGAGGTTTTGCACTCTCTTCACTCTTTGCTGTCACAGAGGAGCAGTTGGAGTCTCTAGGGGATGATGAGTTGGCCTTGCTTGCCAACCGGTTCTCGTGGTTTCACAACAACCGCATGAACCGTCGCCATGGAGGAGGACGCTCAGGATGCTTTGAGTGCGGCGACCCCGACCACTTCATCGCTAACTGTCCCAAGAAGAACAAGCACTCTGGGAAGGGCGATCATGGGCACAAGTACGACTCCAGCAAGCGCAAGGAGAAGCACGTCCCCGCAATGCACAAGCGGAGGGGCGACTTCGACAAGGAGTACATCAAGAAGAAGTACTTGGAGAAGGCCCAAGCTGAGCAGCGTGCGTTCTTCGCCACGCTCAGTGACGTCGACGGCTCGGATGACGACTCCGCTGGCTCAAGCGATGACGAGTCCGGGAAGAAGAAGAGGATCGAGGACGAGCTGAACGGACTCTACTTCTTCGCTGACGACGAGGGCTTCTGCACCATGGCCCTTGGTGATGAGGTCGACGGCAAGCTGGAGGACACCCCTCGGAACGACGACACCTCCCAGGTATCTCTGACCCACGATGAACTTTCTGCTGAGGTTGAGAAGCTTACTGCCGCCTTGCTTAGTCAGGATAAGCTGCTTAGGCATGCCGCTAGAGAGCGCAAGGAGTTTAGGCAGAAGTGGGAGGACACGGTGAAGGAGCTTGAGTTTGCTAAGTCCACCATGGTCGTGTCTGAGGAGGTTGAGTGCGAGATGTGCACCAAGCACATGACTGACCTTCTCACTTTGAGAGGTAAGTATGCTACTTTGGTAGGAGAGGTGGATGAGCTCCGGGCTAGACCTGTGTTGTTGGGTGCGTGCAAGACTTGTCCTGGCTTGCAAACCGAGTTGGCAGAGAAGAATGCCAAGATTGAGTCTCTTGAGAAGGCCAGCTCGGGTAGCACTTGTGTGGCTAGGTGCGCTTTGTGCGAGGGTTCGGAGATGGAGATTGCCAATGTGAAGTATGGCAAGATGCAAACCGAGGAGGAAAACACATACCTTCGGACCATTTTGTCATGGGTGTCATGTAATGAGCCGCAGCTTGGGATGATGATCGCTCAGTTTAAGCGAGCTGCTGGAGGTCCTGGTGTAGGTTTTGCTCCGGGTGTTGATGTGTCTGCTTTTGGGAAGATTGGAGAGTCGAGTGGTCTGAACCCGAGTGAGAAGCCCAACTCCACCACTACTCCCAAACTTACCAAGCTTCCACCCAAAGAGCCTCTCAAGCCTAACACCAAGGATGGGGTGTTTGAAGAACCTCCACGAGCTCCACCCAAGAACCAGCAATGGGCTCCCAAACCCATTGACCTGAAAAACAAGCTGGACACAATGCCACCTATCCAGGAGGAGCTTATGCCACAGAAGGGCAAAGTGATCCAAACCCACAACCGTGAGTACCAACAACCCCCTATGAGAGCGGTGAGGTACCATTGTGAGCACGGTGGGAGCGATGGACACTTGGGTGAGTTCTGCTATCGGCGCAAGAGAGAGGAGCGCCGCGCCAGGGAAATGAACAATGCGGACATGTACCATCCTTTCCATGATGTACATGTGCCGAATGTTCAGAGGAGAGCTCCAAGGAGAGCTGCTAGGCCTAGAGGTGCAGTGCCTCAAGGTCCTAGGCGTCAGGGAGGTGTTGCCCGACGGGGTCCTGACTTTGCAGGATACGGACCCCGTGGCGGAGGCTTTGTTGAGCGTTTCCCTCCACCGCGTTTTGAGTATCGCGATGGACGCTCTTTCCTTAGCGGACCACGTTTTCCTGAGCGTGGTGATCGCTTTCCCCGTAGGCGTGCTAGGAATAGTTTTTATACTGACTGTTCTTTTTAGCACCCGGCCCAACACTGCTACTCTTCCTACTTCACTAACCCCAGTGTTGGACCGTATGCTCACCCTATGTCTTTTTATTGATGTAGGTAAAACGATTGGAGGACGTTTGGTTGGTGGATTCCGGTTGCTCGAGGCACATGACCGGAAACCCCAAGTGGTTCTCCAGTCTTAGTCCTATTGCCGGAAAGGAATTTATCACCTTCGGCGACAATAGTAAAGGTAGAGTGTTGTCTCGTGGGTCGGTGCGAGTGAATGAGCATTTTGTGTTGCGTAATGTTGCTCTTGTTTCTAACTTGCATTTTAACCTTCTTTCTGTTTTGCAACTTTTTGACGATGACTATGAGATTCGTTTTAAACCGAATCTCAGTCGTATTTTAGATCCTCAGGGCAATCTTGTATGTTTGATTTCGCCCTTTGGGAAAGTCTTTCGTGCGAATTTCTTAGAGTCGTTTGGATTTTCTCACTGTTTTGTGGCTAGTCCTTCCTCCTGTGATCTTTGGAAGTAGCATAGGAGACTAGGTCACCTGAGCTTCGACCTGCTTGCAAGTCTTAGCTCACTTGGCCTAATCTGAGGATTGCCCAAGTTGTCCATGGAGAAGGACCTTGTTTCCCATTCTTGTAGACATGGACAGATGGTTGCTGCTCCCCACCATCCAGTGACTCAGGTCATGACACAGCGCCCTGGAGAGCTTTTACACATGGATCTTGTTGGTCCGGCTCAGGTGAGCTCGGTTGGGGTTAAGTGGTACGTGCTTGTTGTTGTCGTTGACTTTTCGAGGTATTCATGGGTCTTCTTTTTGACTGAGAAGACTGAGACTTTCTCTTTTGCTCGCAATCTGATTTTGCGTCTTCAGAATGAGTTCCCTATGAACTCGATGCGAGCTATCCGTAGTGATAATGGCTCCAAATTCAAGAATTCAGATTTTGAGAAGTTTTGTAACTCTTTCGGTTTGGAGCATCAGTTTTCTTCCCCCTACACACCGCCACAGAATGGTGTTGTAGAGAGGAAGAATCGGACCCTTGTAGACATGGCCAGGACGATGCTCGATGAGCATAGGACTCCTAGGCGATATTGGGCCGAAGCTATGAACACTGCATGCTATATTTCCAATCGCATTTTTTTCCGAGCTTTCTTGAAAAAGACTTCTTATGAGTTGCGTTTTGGAAGACAGCTCAAAGTTAGTTACTTTAGAGTCTTTGGTTGCCATTGTTTTATATTGAAGAAAGGCAACCTGGACAAATTTGAGTCTCCTTCTTCTGACGGTGTATTTTTGGGTTATGATACTCACACTCGAGCTTATCGTGTACTTAACCTTGATACTAACCGAGTCATGGAGACATCCGATGTCACCTTCGACGAGACCATGGTTTGTCCTTCTTCTCGTTTTGAGCATGCAGGTGATCACGAGGTTGGTGAGCCTCTCTTTGATGATGAGGACGAGGAAGCTAAAGGCATGGGTGACCCAGCATCGCCTCCACCTGCTGTGCCGCAAAGAGCAGCTTCTACTACGACTCACAACCCCGACACTTCTTCCTCATGGGGGCCATGGGATCCGCCACCCCGAGCGGTACCTTTTGTACCCTGGGAGGCACCAGCTGCTGTTGAGGGGGAGATCACTTCTGCTCGGGAGGTGCCACGACACATCCAGCGCCAACACCCCCCTCAGCGGATGATCGGTAGCATTGACGAACGTGTCACTCGGTCCAGGTCACAACAAAACTCTCACTTTGCTCATTCTGCATTTGTTGCTGATTTTGAACCCCGAGATGTTGGACACGCTTTGACGGATCCAGATTGGGTCAATGTCATGCATGAGGAGTTAAAAATTTTGAAAGAAATCGGGTTTGGGTTTTGGTTCCACCTCCTCCAAACTGCAATCCTGTTGGGACAAAATGGATTTTCAAAAACAAACAAGGAGAGGATGGCCACATTGTTAGAAACAAGGCCAGACTTGTTGCCAAGGGTTATAGTCAGAAGGAGGGGATAGACTATGAGGAGACTTTTGCTCCTATAGCTCGTTTGGAGGCTATTAGGATACTCTTGGCTTTTGCTGCTTCCAAAGGGTTTAAACTTTTTCAAATGGATGTCAAGAGTGCCTTCTTAAACGGCTACATAGAAGAAGAAGTGTTTGTTCAGCAACCCCCCGATTTTGAAAATCCCAAGTTTCCAAACCATGTTTTTAAACTCCACAAAGCTCTATATGGTTTGAAACAAGCCCCTAGAGCCTGGTATGATAGGTTAAAAACCTTTTTGCTTGCTAAGGGTTTTAAAATGGGATGTGTGGATAAAACGCTCTTTCTCCTCAAGCAAGGCAAAGACACTCTTTTGGTCCAGATTTACGTGGATGATATCATTTTCGATGGTTCTTCTCACGCTTTGGTTGCCAAGTTTGCAGATATTTTGAGCAGGGAGTTCGAGATGAGTATGATGGGCAAGCTGACTTTCTTTCTCGGATTGCAAATTAAGCAATCCCGAGAGGGAACGTTTGTGCACCAGGGCAAGTTGTTGGTATAAATTAACGCACACTCTACTTTATCCGCAAGCGCACAGATAAGATCTACTGATGTAGCACTTCACCAGAGTAACCCAGTTTTAATATCGAACCCAAGGGAACAGAAAGCGTGGAGTCTTAATTGTATAACCCCTGAGTAACTAACAAGGACGGAGAAGCTAAAAGTGTAGAGGGGATCACTAAGGTTATCTAAATCCAACTTAAGACTGATATGTTTATTATTCTTAATGGGAAAGTTGCCATAAAAGGTCACAACAGAGTATGATTCTTTTATGCAAATGTATAATCCTACCAAGCCTACACACGGGTAAGTGGACTATAGAAGAATCAACAAGGCTATAAGAGTCACCGTTGTGAACAACCACTACTACCGGCGTTATAGGAGGTAAATATGAGCTATCAAGTCTAAGCACCACGCTTATACTATCCAACTACTCCAACTCTAGAGCGAATAGAATTAAAGTACTCAAAAGAGAGTCATAAACCTTAAGAACAATAAGAACAATAGCTCAAACTTAAATATAGATGTCGATTACCGAAACAATCGTTGAAGCAAGTCGATGAAGAACTTGAATCCACAGGTACAAGATGAAGAAGTTGATCCGACTGGCCGGAGCTTCCTCTTGATCTCTTCCTCTCTCTCGCTTCTAGTTCTAGAATAAGACTAGGTTCTAATCCTACTTGAGGGGTATCTAGTCTTCTACTTGAAAGCTAACTCTTGATTACAACTAGATGAACTAGATCTAATTCTAGATGAACTAGAAGAGATTCATCTAGAGGGACCTCTACTTCTACATTGGAACCCTAGTTTCTGATGTGGAGATGAATAATGAAGAGAGAGATGCCTGGAGAGGGGGGTCTGGGGCTGCTTATATAGCCCTGAGGGATCAACCGCGGTCGTTAGATCAAACCGACTTCACGTAGGGCTGAGATGCATCCTAGAGGTCAGTGGAGGTAGCTTGCAGAAGACGGAAGCCAGCGGGCCCGGGGGGAGACCGACCGGTCTAAGGGTGGGATCGGTCAGTCCCACCTGGCGGCCTCTCGAGGTGTCCTGCCTCGTGGCGTCCTTTGGTGTCCTCTAGAACCTTCTAGAATATTCCTGACGTGCCGGTTGCGTTATCTCGCGTCGGTTTCCTTCTAGGGGAAGCAATCAGCGCTGGTTTCCTGGTTTAGTCCCTGCAAAATCACAATTCACCAAAACTCGTGGAATATTGTCAATTAAAACCCTAAACCTTTGTTGGTGATTGAATTCATGCCCTTTTCATATTTATTTATCCTCTAATTTTGATAGATAACCAGCGTCAACACAAGTATACCAAGGACTTGCTGAAGAGGTTCGATATGGGTGAGGCCAAGCCTCTTCTAACACCCATGTCGACCACGACGGCCCTGGATGCGGACAAGGATGGAGAAGCTGTGGACCAGAAGGAGTACCGAAGCATGATCGGGTCGCTGCTCTACCGGACGGCGACACGCCCGGACATCCAGTTCGCGGTGTGTCTGTGCGCGCGCTTTCAGGCGTCGCCGCGCACTTCTCACCGTCAGGCGGTGAAGCGCATTATGAGGTACCTTCGTTTCACACCTGAGTTCGGGATTTGGTATTCAGGTTCCTCCACCCTCTCCCTTTGCGGTTATTCCGATGCCGATTTTGCTGGTTGTCGAGTTGAGCGCAAGTCCACTTCTGGGACTTGCTAGTTTATTGGTTCTTCTCTTGTATCTTGGTCTTCTCGCAAGCAGTCTAGTGTCGCTCAGTCTACCACAGAAGCTGAATATGTTGCTGTGGCTAGCTGCTGTTCTCAATTGCTTTGGATGATGGCCACTTTGCGCGATTTTGGTCTGAGCTTTTCTCGAGTGCCTTTGCTTTGTGACAGCATGAGTGCCATTAGCGTTGCTAAGAACCCCGTGTTTCACTCGAAGACCAAACACATTGATGTACGCTTTCATTTTCTGCGAGACCACCATGAGAAGGGTGATATCGACCTTCGCCATGTCGATACTCATCATCAGTTGGCTGATATTTTCACCAAGCCTTTGGACGAATCAACCTTTAATCGGTTGAGGGGTGAGCTTGGTGTGTGTTTCCCCTTTTAGATGGGGGAAACATTTTGGATCTCGTATCATAGACTGACTATTTTTCGTTTGTCTTATCTTCTTTTAGTTTAGTCTTTTGCATTTCAGCATACGCTTTTACATTCCGAGCTTCATGTATATAATCATTAGAATGTAATCATGCTCTGTGTAGTATGCTCCGATGCTTTATGATGATGCTTGTAGCTTATGCTCTTTCTGATCACTTATACATGTTGTGAGCTGAGCTATTTTTGGAATGGTGAACTTGCTTAAGGAACTTAAAATCTGAAAATTGTTCACCATTGAGATATGCAACTAGCATGTATAGGATGTGTTGAATTCACTTGTGCTTTTCATATATGCTAGGTTGCTATGTCTCTAGTTCTAAGTCACTCACTTGCTTGGTATGTTCATATTTTGTTTAAAATTGAACCAAGTTTAAGTAAATTGAAAAGATCGAGACGGGATTGCTTGCCAACACATCATGGTATCGAGACTGTTTCTCATTGCACCTTGAGTTAAACTTGAGCCGTGTAGTGTATGACCGAAACCGATGCTTTAAGCTTCTGATTGCATTTTGCATAGGCTTCGCTCGGTTGAAAAGTTAGGCAATGACAAGCTTTCAACCTCTCGCAATCACATGCTAATTTCTGAACTTGTGCAATTTCACCGCTGCAACTCCGATTTAAAACTAAAATCACAAGTATATGCTTCATTCTACAGCATGATGATTGAACTTTGCTAGGGGTAGTTCACCTTGTATACATGTTTAGCACTTGTTCGGATTCCTGTATATACATGTTTAGTGCTATTTTGATGGTGAATACCTTTTGGCTAAAAACTGCTCACTTTGCTCTCATGTTCATATTTCGTATTTGGTGATCAGTTTGAGCCTTTGCTAGCATTATATGGATGTTGTTGAGTCATCGGATTAGAACTGTGTAGAGCATCTTTGCATTCTCTTGACTGTATTCCTGAAGCTGCTAACTTGCATTTTGACTCATATGCATTTTGGAAGGGGGAGAAATCTTCTTGTTGGCACTTTTGATGGTGCATATTCCAAGGGGGAGAATTCTTGCTCGATGGTGCGTTTTTGCTTGATGGTGCATTTTCAACTAAGGGGGAGAAATTTGACAAATCATGAGTGCCCTCCTGTGTTCAACTAAGGGCGAGAAAATGTTTCAAATCTTGTGCTTTCCGAGTTGAACCAAGGGGGAGTTTTTTTTCTTGGTTGCGTGCACTATTTGAGGGGGAGTTTGCTTCTTGTTGACCGTAAGGTTTTGGTATCGAGCTTTCTTGCTAGTTGTGTTGAGCCTCTGTGCCTCTATCTTGAGGGACTAGCATTTTGCTTTGTCTTTTCAATTGGTTTCAAACCTTTTCGTGCTAGCGGTGTTGAGCCTGTTCTACCTCTTCTTGAGGGCTAGTTTTGCTTTGCTTGGTTGCGTCGAGCCGTTTGCCCATGTCTTTGGGGACCAAGTTGTCTTGCTCTTTCCACTTGACCTTCTTTGGCTTTGCTATGCTTTTGGGTCATTTGGTCGAGTTCTCTCTTCTCCTTCTTCCTTCTTCTACTTCTATTATGATTTGTGTGTGTAGTTGACAATGCACTCATCAAGGGGGAGATTGCGGATACATGGGTGTATGCCGAGTCTCGAGTGAGTGATTGTCAATGGGTTTGATCGCATGTTCTTTGGCTTGTGTTGTGCAAGTGTCGAGCACGGAGACAGTGATCGAGGGCAAGGTGAAGGTCAAGTAGAGACGTGCCGTGCCGACGGACCGGGAGCGGTGAAGGGCGGACGTGAGGCTTGGACTGAGCGACCGGTGGCCTGAGGATCAGCTGTGGTGGCTAGCAGCCTGGGACAGCGACGAGCGAAGACTTGTGGGACATGGTGTTGCTCGGGTCGAGGACCTGGGGACACGTGTCGGTGGACGGGGTGCACGGGCGGTGCATCCCCTCTACAGCGTCGGTTTGGTGGTAGAGCCAGAGAAAAACCATCGGGTGGACGGTTTCCAGGTTTGGGCCTCAAAACCTGGGTGTTGCGGGTTTGCTGAGTTTGGGCCACAAAATTCGGGCTGAAGACGGTTTCCAGGTTTGGGCCTCAAAACATGGGTGCTGGCGGGTTTCTGAGTTTGGGCCACAAAACTCAGGCGATGGGCGGCTGGTTTCCCGGTTTGGGCCACAAAACCTGGGGATGGACTTGAAGGCCTAGTTTCCCGGTTTTGGCCACAAAACCGGGGGACAGAGTCCGTGAAAAGGACGGCAGAGCGAGGGCGGCACGTGGCGGCAATCGGTGAGGTTGCGTCAAGGCAACACTACCAGTTGTGCGGGCGTGGCCGTCGGATCACAGCTATCTTCGAGTTGGTCCAGAATAACCCTAGGGTTTAGCTGGTTTGCTCTGTAATTAGAGACGGGTAGAGTAGGAATTAGAATTAGGATAGGTAGAGGGAGACAGCCTCCTCCCAATCTATCTCAGTCATTTTGCTCTTTTGCTTCTAGGGTTTCCTGCTCTCCCTATTCCCTGCTGTAGCGAACTGAGATCCACAGAGAAGAGAACAATACCTCTGTGCCCGTGAGATTTTGAGGAAGTGAGACCATAATCTCACTATTGTAGCGTGTGGTAGACACACAGTTGCAAATTCGTGGTTATGATTCGCGTTTTGTTCGTGTTCTTCGCGGGTTGCTTTTCTCCACATTTTTACCGTCGATCGATCTCTTTGCTTGGTGCGTCTTTTGCAAATCCGTTTGAACCAAGTCGTTCTAGATCGTGAGGCACTTCTTTCCAACGAAGGAAATCTTCTCAAACCTCACGAGCTAGTAGATCGGCCGATTTTCGTTTTGGATCAAGTTTTGCTCCTTTGACCCAATTTCTTCCAATTCACCGATTTGGAGTTAGGTTCGAGCCATGATTCCTTTAGGATAGCTCACTAACCTCCTTGGAACTCCTCATACCAAGTCCTAGCCCTAGTGCTTTTGATTCGGAGGAGATCGAGTGATTTTTGCGAAAGAACAGTTCTGGTCTGGGAGCATCGGACGCTGGTGTCGGGACCATCGGACGCTGGTTCATACTAGCAGACGCGTCTGATGCCACGTGTCACCTGACAGACAGTTTTAAAGTAGCATCGGACGCTGACCATCGGAGCGTCCGTTGCCATCGGACGCGCCGGGGGTCAGGCATCGGACGCTAGGGTTTCACTATAGCAGCGTCCGATGCCTGTCCAGTAAGGTTCCAGTAAGGTCCTGTTTGCAGCGGACGCGTCCGGTGCTGAGCCATCGGACGCAGGCCAGCGTCCGATGCGACTGTTTTCGCGCAGTTTCGTTCGCGGTTCGTTCGTCCGTTGTCGGTTTTGATTTCCGGCTTTAGCGTTGGGTTTCTAGAGTCGTAAAGTTTCTCGCTGTTCTTCTTGGAAGCATCCACCCTATCTCTAGGGTCATGGACACTTACGAGCTCTAGGGTTTGCTCTTGGGATTGATTTTAGGGACAGTGGCGACAAGTTTTCAAAAGGAAAATTTGAAGCTCCCATTCACCCCCCCTCTGGTCGCTTTCTGGTAGCACTCTCGGTCCTTCAGTTCCTCGGTTTCGCACATTGCTTCTTCTTCATTTAGGTTACTCCACTGAACCTTACACACTTGAAACATTCTTCCATTAAAAGTTCTCCAAGCTGTTTCTAGAATCTTGACCGGATATCCTGCATTTGCCAGATGGTCTGTTGTATCGGCTTCCACTGAAGATGTTTGCCCATCTGTGTTCTTAGCTATATGCTCATCGTTATCCATGATAGCATCCTTAGTCTGCACTCCATTGTACAAGCCATCAGCTTTCTCAGATTGAAGTTGACAGCCGTGATACTCAATTCTTTTCCCTGACGGTGCAGTTAGAAGCATTATGCATTGAGTACCATGAATTACTCCTTTGTGCGCACACAACCATCCATTACCAAGAACCATAGGAATATTGAGTGACTCCAAAACAATGAAGGTTACGGTAAAGTTTTCCTTGTTTATGACAAGACTGACTTTCGGGCACATCTGATCTGCCTGTATTTCTCAAACTAGGGTATGAACTATCAAGGGCCTCTTTGTTGGATACTTCGCCATCTTGTTCCTCTCTAACCACTCGACGGAGATGAAAGAGTGCGAAGCACTGGGATCAAACAGAGCAAAAACTTGTGTTGAGCTCACTTGAATGTAACCACCAACCATTTCTGTAGCTCCTTGAATGTTATGCATTTCCATATTGCTGAACCTTCCATTGGCATAATTGTGTTGTGCTCTACTTGCTTCAGTAAGCTTCTGATTGGCTTTCCATTTTCGCTTTCGTTGTCGTGGATTCTGACTCGGATCACTCCCAACTTGAACTTCAACATTGTTGTTTTGATAGTGCTCAGCTTCATTGTACTCGCGATCATCAGTGAGAGGTGGCATATTGGAGTCCTGATTCATGGTGTGCCACACTTCCTGTCATCAGGTGACCAACAAAAGCAACATGAGCAAGGATAGATGATCATACTCATGAAGTACCATAAGAGATAACTCATGACTTCAATATCTGTTGATCAAAGCACTACCCCCCTTAAGAAAAGGACCAACTAGAGAACACGAAAGGGTAGCTTGCATATTATTTCCAGCATGTTAACAGCCATAACCAACTTCTGATATCCCAGAGAAACTCATATGTAAAGGTAAGAACAAGAATTCTGAAATTTCTCGCGAGTAGCAAAACAGTAGTGCAGTAAAACAGCCATAACTCGAGCTCTGTTTATCCAATGAAGTTGCAGTTTACCTTTCTGGAAAGCATATGAAATCCTCTACAACTTTCATGTAGAACACTTTTCCAGATTCTGTAGTTAAGGTCGTCGAACACAGCAGACAACAGAGAATATTCCAGATTCCAGACAGCATGGATGCATCAACTTGTGAATTTCATAACTCCAAAACCATAACAGCTATCAGGGTGGTTCTTGCGCTCAGAGAAAGATCATGAAGTCTACTTACGTCCAGAATTGTTCCAAGATTTTTGAACATCCATAAACAGAGATATAAGCTGATAAAGACAGACTGCTCCGAAAAAGACAGGATAGAGGAAACAGAAGAAAACAGAAACCCAACCTTCTACGCATAAAACCTCTTAAGCCTAACCTAAATGAGATTGTGAGGAAACCCACAAAATCATTAGCACTCATTACAAAGATGCAAAACAACCATTAACATAAAGACAAACAACAAACATTACAGATTCACAAGCCACACATGGGCCAAAGACTTGACTTTACTTCGCTACTAACGTTTTATTACATAAGGGCTTAAGAACTACTAGAACACGATACATCTGCAAGAACATCAGGGCAACATTTCCTGTACACTCTTCATTTGTCAACTGCTATCAGGGACTTCCTTTGCATCAGGCACTGTCATCACATGCTCATGGCTACTCTGTAGGGACTGGGCTCTGGCTACTTCCTTGAGTCGACTGTTGACCTTTTTGGGGCAAGATCTGACATAATATCCTTCCTGTTGACAAAGATAACATCTTCCTTTGGCTGGATCTGCTGCGGTAGAAGTGTTGTTTGATGTGCTGCCATTTTGCTAACTCGGAGGATTGACTTTTACCAGTTTATTCTGCTTCTTAACTCGCTTCGGTGGATGGAATTCTTTGTAGGTGATTGTCCATCCATCTATGTAAACCTCATGTGGAAAGTTCTTCACTGGAGGTGCTTCTATATGCTTCTGATCTAGGCTTGTCTGACCAAGGGTTTAAACTGGATGTGATACTGGAGTAGAACACAACTATCGGTGACGTATCAACGGTGGCTCGAATGAATTTGCTTTCCTCTTCTTATCTTCCTTGACTTCACCACTTAGGTTTGCTTTGACCTCATCCTTGGTTGACTTCTCTTGAAGACAGGAGTTCCCATAATGCTTTCATCAAAGACATCGATCATGAACCTCTTGCAGCTTACTGTTGCTATCTTCCAACAGACTTGGTTCACATTCATTGGGTGATAATGGCATACCTCGATATTCAATCCTTTCGCCTGATGGTGTTCTTAAAAACACTGAACATCAGGAATAATTGACCTCACTTTTACGACCCCTTAACCATCCATGTCCAAGGACAACATCAATTCCTGAGAGTTCCAAAACATTCAGCTTCACTATGAATTCACTCTCTTTTATCTGGACTCTAACATCTCGACATTCATGGTTTGTCTCAATTTCTCCAGTTGGTGTACGAACTACTATGAGCTTCTTTTTTGGCCATTCCCTTATCTTTAGGCGAGCCACAAACTGGGCAGAGATGAACGAGTGCGAGGCACTAGGGTCAAAAAGAACCATGGCAGGTACTGAATTGACTGGGATCATGCCATACACAACTTTCTTTACTCCATGAATAGTGGTCATATCCACATGCTTCAATCTTCCATGGATGTAATCTTGCTTCACTTTATCATCTTGTATCTGTTCTTTATGGCTTCCTTCCATGTTGGTTGGTCCTTGTGTTGCGTCTTGCTGTTGCGTCATTCTTCCCAGGTCTTGACTTTGCATAGCGATCAACTTCTCTTTGTTAACTGCGGTCAGAGATGACATAGCTTGGTCAACGATCCATCTACTTAGACAGCGGAAAGTTTCAAAAGCAATTCAAGGCAAGGAGTGAAGGTGAGAGCAAGATTTAAAATTTAAGCAACAAGGAGGAGATAAATGACAAGGGTAGAGATACAATAAAGAAGAAAATGCCAAGGTGGATAGAACAAGGGTTCTATAGCAATTTTCAAAACCTTAAAACGACCAGTTTCTAACTAGGCTTGCGTCCTACAGTCAGCATTGCTTTGATACCACTTTGTCACACCCGGTTTTAAAAACAAAACCAGGTATACACCATATGTGAGCCCAGGAAGTCAAATCTCACATACAGCTACAAATAAAGGGTAATATCGAGAGACAATGCTCATATATAACGTATAAAACACAAAGAACATAACCTTAAGGAGCAGACAGCGGGAAGACACTCTGATCTTCAGATGGAGACTCCAACTTCACAGGGACAACTGACTGGTTGATCACAAGCCTAACTTCTCCAACTCCTGCAGTCTGGTACCCATCCGGGATTTTTCCAAAGTGTTGAAAAGTAAAACAAGCACAAGTACATCTCGTACTTAACAAATATAACATGGGGTTCATGAGGCTCAAAAGGATGACACTAGTTTAACTGCGGAAGCTTTTAGTTGGCATACTTTTAGCATTAAGTAGCATCAAAGTATAACCATCCCAAGTTAAACATATGATCAAGTAAACATGTATCCATCTGTTCAATAAATATAGTATCATCATCATCATTATTAAAGCAACATCTATACCATAAGAATTCCAGGCCGCTCGTAACCGTGAGCACGGCTGATATATATCAGTTTTACACTCCGCAGAGGTTGTACACTTTACCCGATGAGTAATGATTCCCGTTTGCCAGGGATAGCTAGTCCCATATCACACTACCAAGGTGCATGGTTGGGTTCACTACGCAGCCTTTCAAAGGTTCGCCTAATAAGTTAGGGCCGCTGGGTCTTAAGGCAAGGGGATGTAGAGCCCTCCTTGCAGGTGGCACAACAACACGCAGCCTATACACACGTGGACAGAAGCCGCACTATACCGTCTCGGCAAGCGCCTTATGCGCCCTTTCGGGTAACCATTAACAAGCTAGAAAAGGTCCTTATACTGAGCTAAGGTCAGAGCCATATAACCCTCATGGTTGCACTGCAAGTCCCGGGTGATCCCTTATAGCAGTTCCTAAACCATGTTGCTAAAAAAGTCATCTTTTAACATATCTCATAAACCATTAATTCAGATTTACATGATCATAGTTTAAGTTGAGCACTAGCATCAAGCTATCCAATGCAAACCCATGGTTATCAAGGTACAACATCAAACATTTGGGATAAGTCTATATAGGCATCAAGGTAGACACATGCAATATGAATTTAAGTGATTATTGTGAATAGGTAACAAGGATCACTAGTAGAATACTGCTCATAGCTGGCGCCCCCTATTCATAGCACAGGCGGTTTTAGTTATCACACACCTGTGATATAGAAGGGGGCCGTGAACAGTTAACAACCGCCAGTGGAAATGCATTTACACTGGCGGTTGGCCTAACCCAACCGTCAGTGTAAATGGACCATTTATAGTGTAAATGCATTTCCACTGGCGGTTGGCTTAGCCAACCCGCCTGTGTAAATACCACCATTTTCACTGGCGGTTGGGTTAAGACAACCGCTTGTGCTGTCTCTGGTATGAATACCCCCTCTTCCTCCCCGAGCAGCACTGTTTCTCGCCGCCACTTTCAATTGGAGGCAATTTTGGAGGTCCAGATTTTACAAAATACAAGGGGAGAGGTTTTGATCTTCATTTCTTGGAAGGAGATTAACAAGAAAGGTTAGTGATGGAGAGGTTTCTCGCCGCCTATGTACTTTTTTACATTGATTTCAACCAATTTATTGTTTTTTTATAGTTAATGATGGAGAGGTCATTCTGGATGTATAAGTTATCAAAACTAGATCCATTATACATACCTGAGGTCTATAGGTTTATTGATGCAGCTAAGAATCATGCTTGGAGAACAAAGAAGACGCACATACATTGTCCGTGCATGGACTGCAGAAATGTTGTTGTATTTGATAACACTCAACAAATCCTTTCTCATCTGGTCCGCCGAGGATTTATGAATGATTACTTGATTTGGACAAAGCATGGAGAGGGTAGCTCTGCGCCTTATACAACTAGAAACCCTGCGAACATCGACGTTGATGGTGAAGATATGGTTGATGGTGGGTTTCAGTTTGTACAGGAGACACAACAACCTGACGCCGAACATGTTGTGCCAAATGTTGGAGATCATGGTTTCGCAGGAGGAAATGAAGGTGTCAGAACTAATGTGCTGCCAAATAATATGGCTGTGGAAGATGCAGAATTTCTAGAGGCAATGTTGCGTCGTCATGTGGACGATCCATCAATGTTCTTCATGAAAGGTATGGAGACCTTGATGAAGGCAGCAGAAGAGCCTTTGTATGATGAGTCTAAGGGTTGCACCAAAGAGTTCACGACGCTGCGGTCTGTGCTTAAGTTGTTGGTGTGCAAAGCTAGGTATGGTCTTTCTAATGCTGGCTTCGATGCGTTCTTGAGTATTATTGCAGACATGCTTCCTAAGGAGAACAAAGTGTCTGCTAACACATACTATGCCAAGAAGCTAATCAGTCCACTGACGATGGGTGTTGAGAAGATCCATGCGTGCAGAAATCATTGTATCATGTATCGAGGTGCTGATTATAAGGATTTGGATAGCTGTCCAAATTGTGGTGCAAGTAGATACAAGACAAATAAAGACTACAGAGAGGAAGAGTGTGCTGCCTCCGTGTGTAAAGAAACCAAGCAAAAGAGGACCCAACAGAAAGCCCTAAAGAGTAGTTCAAAATCCACCAAGAAAGAAAAACAAGAAGTAGACTATTATGCGCAGAAAAAGATTCCTGCTTTGGTGATGTGGTACCTACCTATGGTCGATCGATGGAGGTGTTTGTTTGCTAACCCAAAAGATGCCAAACTTATGAGCTGGCATGCTTGCGATGACCACAAAGACGATGGGAAGCTTTGGCACCCAGCCGATGGCCAGCAGTGGAAAGATTTCAATGAAAACCACATGGACTTTGCAAAGGAACCAAGAAATGTTAGGTTCGCATTGAGTACTGACGGAATGAATCCATTTGTTGAGAGGAGCAGCAAGCACAGCACATGGCCGGTGATCCTCACCATCTACAACCTTCCTCCATGGTTGATGCAGAAGCGAAAGTACCTTTTGCTAACCATCCTTATCTCTGGACCTACACAGCCTGGAGTTGACATGGATGTTTTCTTGGAGCCCTTAATGAAGGACATGAAGATATTGTGGGAAACAGGTGTTAAAATGTTCGACGAGTACCGCAAAGATTCATTCACACTGAGAGCAATTATCTTTGTTACGATCAACGATTACCCTGCTCTCTTCACATTATCAGGGCAGTTCAAGGGAAAGGTTGGTTGTGTGGTATGCATAGATGAAACCGCTTACGTGTCCCTTAATGCATCTAAGAAGATAGTGTACATGAGACACAGACGGTTCTTATCGAAAGAAAACAGGTACCGCCAGAAAAAGATGGATAAGTATTTCGACAATAATGTTGAACTACATTCTACTGCTCCATCAGGTAACAGTAAAGGCAAAAGAGTTTTCAACCTAGTCAGCAAACTCATTTTTGTTTTTGGGAAGAAGACAAAAGACAGAAAACCGAGAAAGGATGTCAAACCAACTCCAGGGGCTACATTCAAGAAAAAGTCTATTTTCAAGTATCTGTCATACTGGCCAGAGTTAGACATTCGCCACGCAATCGATGGTATGCATGTCCAGAAGAACGTGTTTGAAAGCCTAATTGGAACCTTACTAGACATGAAGGGGAAGACAAAGGAAGGACTGAAATCACGCATGGACATGGTACAATTAGACATAAAAAATGAACTTCATCCTGTGCTTCAAGAAAATGGGAAGTACCACCTCCCGGTAGCAAGCTACAACCTCAACAATGAAGAAAAACATGCGATGTGTGCGTGGTTCAAGCATTTGAAAGTCCCATCTGGGTTCTGCTCTAGCATACGGAGTATTGTGTCAATGAAAGACCTTACACTCACCAACTACAACTCACATGATTGTCATGTCATGCTGACTGCTTTCCTCCCTATTGCCATCAGGGCTATAAATCCAGTGTGGATCAAGGTTGCACACGATTGTGCTACTTCTTCAACAGGATCTCACAAAAAGTGATTCACCGTGATGAGTTGGCGTCCCTTAAGGAATTCGCACTGGAGACAGTGTCACAGTTTGAGATGTGTTTCCCCCTAGCATTCTTTGATATTATGGTTCACCTTGTGGTCCACTTGGTTCCACAAATAGAGGCTCTGGGTCCCATGTACTTCCATGAGATGTGGACATATGAGCGTTTCATGTCAATACTAAATGGCTATGTATCAACTCGTGCTCGTCCTAAGGCGTCCATGGTAGAGGGGTACTTAACCAAAGAGGCAATTGAGTCCGGAGGTCCTTTCTGCAACAAGGTCCTAAAAGACCAGGTTGCAATAGGTTTACCTCCGTCAAGACATGAGGGCAGGCTGAATGGAAGAGGGATGATGGGAAAGAAAACAATCGTCCCTCTTGATTACAATACAATCCTCGAGGCACATCACAACATCCTACATCAGCTCTCGATAATGGAGCCTTGGATCGAGAAACACATTAATGAGCTTCACGAACATAATCATGGGTGCGCGGATGATTGGTTAACGAAGGAACACAAAAAAAAGTTCACCTCATGGCTTCGGGAGCATGACATACCAGATGGGGAAACAACTGAGGAATGCACCATCAAGGTGTTGGCATCTGGACCATCACGCCAAGTCACGACATGGCAAACTTATGACATTAGTGGTTTCACGTTCTGTACGAAGTCCAAGGACAACAAGAGCATGGCACAGAATAGTGGTGTTCGATGTGAGGCCTTAGACTCTGAAACTGGTAATGAGACTACATACTTTGGCTTCGTTGAGGACATATGGGAACTTGACTATGGTTCATTTCAGATCCCTGTGTTTCGATGTCAATGGGTTGAAGACAAACATGTTACAGTGGACAACTTTGGGGTCAGAGTTCTTGATCTAAGTAAGGTTGGCTACAAAGATGATCCGTGGATAATGGCTAACCGTGCGGCACAGGTCTTCTATGCCGAACAAATCCTTTCTCGTAATGAGAAGAAAAGTACTGACAAGCCAAGGCATGTAGTTTTTCCTTGAAAGCAACAAGCTATAGGAGTTGATGGTGTATCTGACCTGGATGAATTTAACGAGTTCAGCGATATGTCTCTCTTTGTAGACGACCATCCAGTAAGGATAAGGAATGTTGAGCGAAGCATCCCACAAAAATCATTGCCCTGGGTGCGACATGATGGAGAAGGAAGAATAGTGGCTGCCTAGATTATTTTTGTTATTTGCCTTGTAATACATTTGTGTAATCTTTATGCCACATTAGAGCCACTTTTATGTATTCAAATCATGAGTTTGAGTGAGTTTTACGGAAGATTGGAGTAGATGTGGACAACGTGTGGTACAATAGTGTCAAATGAAGTATTGACCAAAACAAAAGTTGTAGATCATGGTGTCCCCTTCAACTTTGGTATTCAAAACTTTCTCATTAGAGCCATTTTTAAATCCCTAAGCCACACAAAACTCTCTCAAAATTTGAATTTCAAAACTCCGAACATAAAAATGTAATAAATGAAGGGATGTCCTATACAAAAGATGTGCACTATATTGTTACCTACAACTTTGGTATTCAATAGTTCCTCACTAGAGGTCATTAAGTGTGCCATATTTCATCTGCGAGTTGTCAGGCTATTAAACTCGTATAACTTAAAAAAAATTCAGTAATTCACTAGTTTTTCAAAAAATCCTTAAATTTGATATGGTGGCATGTATCGGCCAACTAAACTTCAGGAAAAAGAATGAAATGATTTGAACAAAGTGACAACATAGATGCTTCACAAGTGGTCACATCTCTTAGAGAGTTTGAGTGAGTTTTACGGAAGATTGGAGTAGATGTGGACAACGTGTGGTACAACAGTGTCAAATGAAGTATTGACCAAAACAAAAGTTGTAGATCTTGGTGTCCCCTTCAACTTTAGTATTCAAAATTTTCTCGTTAGAGCCATTTTTAAATCCCTAAGCCGCACAAAACTCTCTCAAAATTTGAATTTCAAAACTCCGAACATCAAAAAGGTAATAAATGAAGGGATGTCTTATACAAAAGATGTGCACTATGTTGTTACCTACAACTTTGGTATTCAACAGTTCCTCACTAGAGGTCATTAAGTGTGCCATATTTCATCTGCAAATTGCATTTTAAAAAAATTAGAAATTAGTTAATACAGGCGGTCTTCAATACCAACCGCCTGTAGAAACCATTTCTACAGGCGGTTGGTATTGACCACCGCCTGTAGGAGCCCATTTCTACAGGCGGTGGTCAATATCAACCGCCTGTAGAAATGGTTTCTACAGGCGGTTGGTATTGACCACCGCCTGTAGAAATGGGCTCCCTATATAGGTCAACTCGTCACCCCAAAAATTTTCTAAGTCCTGGCGCCAGTTCTTTTCAAAGAGACGCCGACAGGCTGCCAAAATTTTCCACCACCGCCGCCTCATCGTCGCGCCACCGTCCCCTCTCCTCTGCACTCGCCACTGCCGTCGCTGTTGTGAGTCCTCTCCTCCTCCTCTTCCTCCTCTCTCTCTCTGCGCATTTGGCGGCGGCAGCGGTGCGGCGGCAGGAATGTCATGGCTCCTCGTGGTCACCGTCGGCTCTGTCGTCCGTCTGGTGAACGGTGGCCGCGGGCGGCACGGTGGAGACCGCCGCTGTGCGCCCGCGCGGCGGCGGGCGCAATGCTTTGGCAGAAACGCATGGCGGCGGGCGCGCGGCGGCCGTGACCGGAGAGAGGGGAGAAGGGAGAGGAGGAGGCCGGGGTGGGCTACGGCGGAGTTGGGCCGGCTAGTTGGGCTGGAGAGAGGGGGAGGGGATTTGGGCCGGGAGAGAAGGGGAGGGAGAGGATGCTCGGGAGAGTTTTTTTTCTTTTTTCTTTTATATAATCATTCAAAAATTCATATCTTGGGAAATATTGTTCCAAAAATAGTGAAATAAATTTTGTGTTATTTCTCTAGAGAAATGTATACATATATAAATTGAAATAAATTTTGTGTTGTTTACCTCGAGAAATATATATTCAAAATGATTTAAATTGAATATGTGCCTCATAGTGTATTTAATACATAGATAATTCTAGGAATACCAAAAAAATGTGAATCCAATTTTGTTAGCTTTATTGAACTGTGTAGATGCTGTGAATAATATATTCGTTGGTGGTGAGATCATTTTTTCTTTTTTCTTTTATATAATTATTCAAAAATTCATATCTTGGGAAATATTGTTCCAAAAATAGTGAAATAAATTTTACGGTATTTCTCTCGAGAAGATGTACATGTGAAAAATATGAAATGCCATGTTTTTTTCTTTTATCTTTTATAAAATCATTCAGAAATCCATATGTTGAGACAATTTGTTTCTCGCCATGTTAAAAATATGAAATGTCATAGCTAGATCTCTTGCAACTTCTTCATAGCATAGCATAGCTAGATCTCTTGCAACTTGTTCATAGCATAGCTAGATCTCTTCCATATGAAATGTCATGTTAAATAAAATGACATAGCTAGATCTCTTGCAACTTCTTCATAGCATAGCTAGATCTCCTTGTGATATTATTATATATTTATGTCAGTTTGTCGCGATGAGTTCTCCGCGCAAGGACCAAGCCCCAGGATTTGAACATACGGAACAAGCCCTAGAGTCCGACCCCATGACGAAAGAAGTGACCCACCAAACAAGCAAAGTCCTGGGGTCGTCCGACCCCACAGAGAAGGTAGAAGGGACCCACGAAACGGGTGAAGCCACAGGGGACGAAACTCCGGAATATGAAAGTGTTAGCGATGACATGGAGCCTCCCGAAGTGAGGAAGGCTCGTCGTGAATTGCAACGTGACCCTGATTATAATCCACAAGCCGATGAGGTAATCCTTGTCTATTATACATGATTTGGATCTATAATGTTTGTATGTAATTACATGATTTCGATCCATAATGTCTATATATATAAACCCATCTATACGATTCACAATGTCTATACTCAGGAGGCAATGTCTCAAATGCAAGAACTGATTTGGCAACACGAAGTGGCACAAGCCAAAGATGCACCGGAACCGACCACGACGACGACCACTGAGAGATCAAGGAAAAGAAAGCGGAGCAATTTGAAACGAGGCGAGAGAGGATTAAACAAGTTTCCAGACGATGTATATGCCATCTCAGATGTTAGCACGATCGGACAACCCCTAGCTCCTGAGGAGGCCCTACCTAAGTATCAGAACACCATTGGTTTCTGTGTTAGGGACATTCTTGACATCACTATTCGACAGTGGTCCAGTGTGTCAGATGATGACAAGACAAAAATTTGGGATAAAATCAAGTCGAGGTTCTTGTTACCTCGAAACACACCAGAGGCACTGATAAAGGAATACACAATGAAGCAGTGTGCAATCAGTTTCCGAAACTGGAGGTCAGAGATGAATACCAAGTTTGCAAAGAGAGGGTTAGACCCTACAAGCAGATACAAGATTACTAAAGGACAGTGGGCGGTCTTTTTAGAGCAGAGGAGAGAGCCAGAGTTCTTAACTATCAGCGAAGCCAACTCTGCTCTCGCTAAGAAGAACAAGTACCACCACCGTCTAGGCACAGGTGGTTACCAGCGTTAGGTTCCCAAATGGAGGCAAGAAGAGGCTGTAAAGAAGGCGGCAGGGTTGCCAGCGCTGTCCGAGCAAGTCGGTGAAAGGTCGGCAAATTGGATTCTTGCTCGAAAACCAAAGGAAACTAAGAGCGGTGTGTCCTTTGACGACCCAATGTTTGAAGAAGCAACAAAGAGCATCTTTGCGGTGGCGGCCAAGACGCAGGAAGGGAAATTCAAGCCACGAAGGGAGAGGGACATCCTTACTGCGGGCCTCGGTAACCCTGAGCATCCTGGCGGTGTTCGAGGCATGTCATCCAAAGAGGGATGGAAGGATGGATTCGGCCCTCAGTGGCAAGGTGAGTATAAGAAACGTGATCGATACAAGGAAGAAATGGCAAGTTATTTAAAGCAAGAGGCTAAGAAAGAGTTCACGGAGATGATGGCAAAATTGCTAGAAAATCCTCCTCCTGAGTTGATGCAAAAACTAGCGAGTGCGGTTTCAAATCAATAGATTAGCGTTCAGGCACCCCAGATGCAGATAGTCCTAGTGGTGTCACAATGTGCAACCAACATTCCAAGCAATGTTGCGTCTACGGCGAACAAGGTTCACTATCCGGTTGACAACATTGTTGGTCCCATGTCGTGCTCCCTGGTCATAAGATATGGCATTAACAATCATCGTACAAGGGAAGTAGCCAAGGGCAAAGCAATCCCAGGACGCAAATACCATGGAGCTGACATTCCTGAGTAGAAGTATCGACCATGGTTCAAGGATATGAGGATGAGATTCTAGACATCCCCGGTCCAGAGGACATTGAGAAACTCGGACAGGCTATAAACAATTTCATCTTATGGCCTAGGCGGGACGTCCAGCTGATGGAGCAACCCACTCAGGAGTCATCAGGACGTACCGATCCTCTTCATGACCACCCACCATCACCTCACCAGTCTATTCCCGACCCTCAATCATCACCTCCGCCAAAGTCAGCACCATCTCCGCCACAATCACCACCTCTGCCACAGTCAGCACCATCTCCGCCACAGTCATCTCCTCCACCACAGTCAGCACCACCTCCGCCACAGTCGTCTCCTCCGCCACAGTCAGCACCATCCCTGCCACAGTCATCGCCTTTGCCACAGAGACCACCATTGAATTCCCCACCTTCCCCACAACGTGAAGATCCTCTGCCACAAAGCAAGGAGCCACCACCACCGCCAAAAAAAATTCGGTACCCAAGTTGGTTTCCGCCTACGAGCCAAAGAAGAAAATAGCTGGGACAGCCAAATTTTTAAAAGGAATTGGACAGAAACGCACTTCAGAAGTCGTTGAGTTGTCTGAGCTTCAGAAGTCAGCGAAGCCAGTGCCTAAGGTAATTCCTTGCACTATCAAGGTTCCAACTGCACAAGATTACAAGTCTATCCCTAAAAATTTTGTGTTGGGAAGGCCTCTACTCAAGCGGAAGACACTCTTAAATATTCCAAGCAATATAAAAAGGTTGCATGACTGGTATATGAGAGCCGCTTCTGTTGGCATCGACACCATCAACGTGTGTATCCCCCAAAAGGCATTTCTAAGTGAAAATAATATGTGCATCATTAACTTTGAAGACATTTGGTTGATGATGAATCTCGAGAGACTGGACGTACAGATCGTAACGACATTTGCACTGTAAGTGTTACATAGTTTAAAATGCATTATAGTTGCGTCAATGTTGAATATCTGACTTGCACATGTGCCTTGCAGAATGCTATATGATCAGTAGGAGTTGTATTATGGGCAATATTTCAATTATTGTGCCAATGAAAGGATTGGCTATCTGAACCCAATTGATATATGCGAAGAACGACACACTTTCAGAATCAGAGATGACAACATAGAGTTACTGGGCTTAGAAGGTGAGGAACGGGACAAGAAAATCACAAAGTTGAAGTTGGCGTATGAATCCCAGTACGCCTTCTACATTGGAATGTCATTGCTCAAATATCAACATAGGGAATCGGTAGTGGCCCCGTACCATTTTGGGTAAGTGTGAGTTTCCATAGATGCATCATGAATTTGATTCCAATATACAAATGCATCATGAATTTGATTCGTGCAGGGACCACTGGATCTGCCTTTTCATTTATCCTAGGGACGGAAGGGTGCTGGTATGTAATACCCAAAAATACGTTTTGTATGTTAGAAAGCGTAAAATGACAAATGGTTCAAAGGGTGTTTTAATGAGTGGGAAAAAATGAATTTTTATACATAACCCGGATGGATGATCGGAGACCATAGATGCGTAGAGCTCGTCGAGCGCATTCTATTTGACTACTCATACGCACCGTTCAGAGTTCGGATCAAGAACCTGTCATCATTGGAAGCCTAAAGGACAAAAAAAAATGCATGAACAGTAAATCGTGTTACTGTAGAGCCGCTACAGTAGCGCCTCCCCTTTGAGGACTCCTCTCTCTCAAAACCTAATCCCCTTCATCTATGGAGCCGCCGCCTCTCTCAAGCATTGGAGAAACACAATAGAAGATCGGAGGATGGAGAAAAGAGGGGGAGTTAGAGCTTGATCCTTGTTCGTGGCTCTTATGCGTCCCTCATAAATTGGTAGGTCATCTTCTCCTCTTTTTGTTTTCCCCTCAATCCCATGGCTTCTCTCTCTGTTCTTGATGGTGACGTCACGTGCGGAGTAGATCAAGTCAACAAGTGGTGTGGTGTCCGCGATCACAACGAGGGAGAAGGTGGAACGAGAGGGACTTTGTTGTGGATCTTCTTTATACTTGATGTTGGGGGTAAGATTTATCTTTTCCTCGCTGTTTTGGATGTGAATCCATGTTAGGGTTTACCGAATTTTGTTGATTAGTGAACACGGTTAGGGTTCTAATCTCATAATTAAGTTTTCCTGTGTTTTCAGATTGTGCAGCAGCTGTTTATGTGCTGTTTATTGCTATTTTTATGTACCCAAAAATCATAGAAAAATTATATCTAAGTAGTAGAATTCCATACCTTTCTTTTGGTTCAAGATCACCATCATAGCACTTATAGTTTTGGAGTTATGGTCGTTGCTTGCTGATGCATTTGTGCTGTCAGAATTCTGGACAGATTTATATGCATTCAGTTTTACAATATATTAAGCCTAGAATCTTGAGAAATGGTCTACATGAATGTTGTAGGGAATTGCATAAGCTTTCCAGATTGATAAGGATCATAAGATTTGGATCAGTATATCTCCAGTTATGCATGATTTAGTTTGCTGTTGTTGTTGTGCTGTCAGAAAAGTTCAGTTAGATTGTTGGCCTATTTTGAGTATATTGATGTCCTCAAAATCTAAAAGTTATGATACAAAATTTGTAGATAATGGTGTTCTTAACAATCTGACAGAGTTTCATAATTTTTGGACAAGTATTTTTGTAGATTTCATTTTCTTTACCAATGGCTATCATATTTCAGGGCAGATTTCATTATCTGAATTAAACTGAAGTTTAAGCATGCTTGAGTTCAGAATACATATAGTGTGTCTTCATCAAAGTTGTAGCTCTTGTTTTGTAGTTTCTTAATATATATTTATTTGCTATCATTACTTTTGTATATTTAAAGATGCATAAATATTAAGAAGCTATGTTGTTGTTAACCAACACATTCTGCTTGTTTGTTTTGTTTGCTTGATGGGTTGGAGCGTAGTTGTAGCCTTTACATGTTATTCATGTATGCTTGAGTGAATGTATGAATTGGTTCTTATTGCTAAACAGGTTGCAATGCTTTGGATCATGTCCAGTGTTGTTTGCATCATCGTTTTAAGGCAAGTAAACGTAGCGGTGGTTGCTACAGCTTGACTTGTTATTTATTCTACCTATGCATTGTCATAACACGAATGAAATCAAGATGATATAACTAGATGTGAACTTACTTTCCATTGAAGTAATTTATAAATGATCGTCATTGTTGAATCTTATTTGTCTATCATCGGAAGGTAAGTAATAAGCTTTATTCTTGTGGAGATGTATGGTATATCCAGTAAGTGTTTGTCTATCATCCGAAGGTAAGTGATTTGTTCTCATTTTGTGGAGGTATATGACTTATGTGGTAAGTATATTTGAAGTTCCATCATCATTGCATCATGTGCATTATTGTTATGAGCATATGCATCGAGCCAGGTAGGTGAGAAAGTCATATAACTATTCCGGAGTGCTCTTAAGCGAGGTCGGTGAGAAAGTTATATGACTATTCCGGAGTGCTCTTGTGGATTATGTCGCCGCTTGTTGACCGTGACCGTACCAGTACAGCATCATACGTTGCCCGAGGAGGGGTACGATGCAGCTTCATACCTTGTTGGGTATGGAGGCAGTGGACATGCATATGCATTGCATTTGCACTCTTTGAGGTTTAATTGTATTGGAGTTTGGGTGGATTGAAGGTGGATATGATGAGTATTGCTTTTTATGAGGACTAATATTTTATTCACATGTGGAGGTGGTTTATGTATTGTATATCGTATTCTCTACTTCTTTATGGAATATTTATTGGATAACTTATATAATGTCGTTTAGTTTTTTTTATGAAAAGCTCATTGGATAAATAACTTGAGTATTAACTATTGTTTTCTTATGTTGTTATCTTCTATATTAAACTGATGTCTAATTAACTTGTAGTTTAAATGACATGTTCAGGCAGTTTGCTTGCTGAGATTTATTTTCACTCATCTTATCTTTCCAGGTGCTTGGTTAGATTCTTTGCTTGAAGGGATGGGAGTAGATGCACATATTCACCGTTCCATTCACTTAGTGATAATAATGATACTTTTATCTTGTTGTAATAAACTTAGAATCACCTAGTTTGTTCATCCTTCTTAGTTTAATAAAAATATTTGAGATGATACCTTTCTCAATCATAGTTATGTTTTTGTTGTTACTTCCGCGCTTTACTTTGATGATGGTTGTATGTTGCCAAGTTTCACACTCTGGCTTGAGGGAAGGGACGTTAGTGACAACTTGGGCTTTTGTGGCGCCTGGGGTTTTACAGTTGGTATCAAAGCGAGCATTAGATTCTTGGAAACAATAAGCTTTAATATGACACACTTGCACAATTAGGTTGGGTAGGGGTTTGTGTATCCTTCATGCATTTTTGAGATTGACGTGTTTTTGCTTAGCTTTTCTTCATGTTTGTGATGTATAGCATTACTTTTGTTAATTATGAGTAAAGTGCAAATTTTATTTGGTTAGCTCATATCTGGTTTAATTGATCTTCCTGTGTATTGTATCTATTGAAATTTGTTTTTGAAGATGTTAGTTGTTCTTAGAAGTATGCTCTTGTATAGTTTTAGTATCATGATGTTTGTTAATACTTGTACCATTAATGTGTTGTAGTTATCAGTGTTTGATGTTTTGTTTGTTTTGTTGGTAGAAAAATATTTTGGAAACCCGTAGATCTAGTAGCTAGAGTTTGGTAGTGCAGATGGGTTGAGTGGCGGGCCCCCACAATGCCTTCTCTACACTACTATGTGAGGATTGCCCGAGTGATAGGTTGCGATCGAACTACCCATATTCGAAGAAAATAGTGGAGTGACGGGTGGATTAGCCCCCATGCCGTAAACTCTAGCTATTCTCTCTCGACATATCGGATTGGTGGATCGTTTTGTGCCTTCTCCTATATGTTGGTATTGTGATGTCTAAGCTTGACCCTAGAATGGTGTAGGATTTCCCGTGTAGGTACAACCTTGTGCAGATCATAGAGTTATAATGACACTAGTGCACCGTTAGTTACAAGTGGTTTTGAGGGTTAGATGCAATCATGTGTTTTTAGAGAGCATGTTGGTTGTCCAATTCCTAGTATCTAGTCATGTGAGATGGCGCTTTGAGATGTTTAGGTGAAGTGTTTGCTTGAAGTCATATCTTTATTGTGTTTTTATGGCATGACCTATTTGTTATAAGTTGCCTTAATCCTTGTGTCTTTGTTTATATCATCGTAGAAGACTAATTTAATGTCCAATTAGACGATGTTTGTTCTATCAATGTTTTCTATTGATGTGTTTTTGTTAGATTGTAGTGTGGTAATACTCTAAAAGGTGATTGTTGTTCTTGTTTTCTTCTATGCTCTTATAGCTGGGTGTTGTTGATAACTTTGTTTTGTGTAAGTTATGGTTCACTAAGTGGAGTAGTCCATGATCTCTATAAGTCATGTTGGTTTAATTGTGAATGACTAGCAAGTTGAAGTAGTTGGTTGATTAAGCCTCGTGTTATCTTTTAATGGGCTTTGTCATACTTAACATGAAGCTTATGTTCTCCAAAATGTGAAGTCATCTCTTCTGATCCATTAATTGTCGGTATTGTTTAATTGATCTAATATCATTTTTTTCATATTTATGCTTGATGTCTCATCTTGAAATTGCATACTTTCTATAAATGAGTAAGTCCCTATAGGTGGCTTTCTATGTTTGCATGTTATTTAAATTTGTGTGGTTTGTATCATTCATGTGTTGTCATTTGTTAGTATCTTTTCTTATTCTTCGATCTGGAGGAATTCGGGGACGAATTCTTTTAAGGGGGGTAGAATGTAATACCCCAAAATACGTTTTGTATGGTAGAAAGCGTGAAATGGCAAATGGTTCAAAGGGTGTTTTAATGAGTGGCAAAAACTGAATTTTTATACATAACCCGGATGGATGATCGGAGACCATAGATGCGTAGAGCTCGTCGAGCGCATTCTATTTGACTACTCATACGCACCGTTCAGAGTTTGGATCAAGAACATGTCATCATTGGAAGCCTAAAGGACAAAAAAATGCATGAACAGTAACTCGTGTTACTGTAGAGCCGCTACAGTAGCGCCTCGCCTTTGAGGACTCCTGTCTCTCAAAACCTAATCCCCTTCATCTATGGAGCCGCCGCCTCTCTCAAGCATAGGAGAAACACAATAGAAGATCGGAGGATGGAGAAGAGAGGGGGAGTTAGGGCTTGATCCTTCTTCGTGGCTCTTATGCCTCCCTCATAAATTGGTAGGTCATCTTCTCCTCTTTTTGTTTTCTCCTCAATCCCATGGCTTCTCTCTCTGTTCTTGATGGTGACGTCACGTGCGGAGTAGATCAAGTCAACAAGTGGTGTGGTGTCCGCGATCACAACGAGGGAGAAGGTGGAACGAGAGGGACTTTGTTGTGGATCTTCTTTATACTTGACGTTGGGGGTAAGATTTATCTTTTCCTCGCTGTTTTTGATGTGAATCCATGTTAGGGTTTACCGAATTTTGTTGATTAGTGAACACGGTTAGGGTTCTAATCTCGTAATTAAGTTTTCCTGTGTTTTCAGATTGTGCAGCAGCTGTTGATGTGCTATTTATGGCTATTTTAATGTACCCAAAAATCATAGAAAAATTATATCTAAGTAGTAGACTTCCATACCTTTCTTTTGGTTCAAGATCACCATCATAGCTGTTATAGTTTTGGAGTTATGGTCGTTGCTTGCTGATGCGTTTGTGCTGTCAGAATTCTGGACAGATTTAGATTGATTCAGTTTTACAATATCTTAGGTCTAGAATCTTGAGAAATGGTCTACATGAATGTTGTAGGGAATTGCATAAGATTTCCAAATTGATAAGGATCATAAGATTTGGATCAGTATATCTCCAGTTATGCATGATTTAGTTTGCTGTTGTTGTTGTGCTGTCAGAAAAGTTCAGTTAGATTGTTGGCCTATTTTGAGTATCTTGATGTCCTCAAAATCTAAAAGTCATAATACAAAATTTGTAGATAATGATGTTCTTAACAATCTGAAAAATTTTCATAATTTTGGGACAAGTATTTTTGTAGATTTCATTTTCTTTACCAATGGCTATCATATTTCAGGGCAGATTGCATTGTCTGAATTAAACTGAAGTTTAAGCATGCTTGAGTTCAGAATACATATAGTGTGTCTTCATCAAAGTTGTAGCTCTTGTTTTGTAGTTTCTGAATTAATATTTATTGCTATCATTACTTTTGTATATTTAAAGATGCATAAATATTAAGAAGCTATGTTGTTGTTAACCAACACATTCTGCTTGTTTGTTTTGTTTGCTTGATGGGTTGGAGCGTAGTTGTAGCCTTTACATGTTATTCATGTATGCTTGAGTGAATGTATGAATTGGTTCTTATTGCTAAACAGGTTGCAATGCTTTGGATCATGTCCAGTGTTGTTTGCATCATCGTTTTAAGGCAAGTAAACGTAGCGGTGGTTGCTACAGCTTGACTTGTTATTTATTCTACCTATGCATTGTCATAACACGAATGAAATCAAGATGATATAACTAGATGTGAACTTACTTTCCATTAAAGTAATTTATAAATGATCTTCATTGTTGAATCTTATTTGTCTATCATCGGAAGGTAAGTAATAAGCTTTATTCTTGTGGAGATGTATGGTATATCCAGTAAGTGTTTGTCTATCATCCGAAGATAAGTGATTTGTTCTCATTTTGTGGAGGTATATGACCTATGTGGTAAGTATATTTGAAGTTCCATCATCATTGCATCATGTGCATTATTGTTATGAGCATATGCATCGAGCCAGGTAGGTGAGAAAGTCATATAACTATTCCGGAGTGCTCTTAAGCCAGGTCGGTGAGAAAGTTATATGACTATTCCGGAGTGATCTTGTGGATTATGTCGCCGCTTGCTGGCCGCGACCGTACCGGTACAGCATCGTACGTTGCCCGAGGAGGGGTACGATGCAGCTTCATACCTTGTTGGGTATAGAGGCAGTGGACATGCATATGCATTGCATTTGCACTCTTTGAGGTTTAATTGTATTGGAGTTTGGGTGGATTGAAGGTGGATATGATGAGTATTGCTTTTTATGAGGACTAATGTTTTATTCACATGTGGAGGTGGTTTATGTATTGTATATCATATTCTCTACTTCTTTATGGAATATTTATTGGATAACTTATATAATGTCGTTTAGTTTTTTTATGAAAATCTCATTGGATAAACAACTTGAGTATTAACTATTGTTCTCTTATGTTGTTATCTTCTATATTAAACTGATGTCTAATTAACTTGTAGTTTAAATGACATGTTCAGGCAGTTTGCTTGCTGAGATTTATTCTCACCCATCTTATCTTTCTAGGTGCTTGGTTCGATTCTTTGCTTGAAGGGATGGGAGTAGATGCCCATATTCACGGTTCCATTCACTTAGTGATAATAATGATACTTTTATCTTGTTGTAATAAACTTAGAATCACCTAGTTTGTTCATCCTTCTTAGTTTTGAGATGATACCTTTCTCAATCATAGTTATGTTTTTGTTGTTACTTCCGCGCTTTACTTTGATGATGGTTGTATGTTGCCAAGTTTCACACTCTGGCTTGAGGGAAGGGACGTTAGTTACAACTTGGGCTTTTGTGGCGCCTGGGGTGTTACATGGTACTAGACTCCGCAAATTACCCGCCATCAAGCTATGCAAAATTTATTGAAATGTTAGAGCTATAAGTCGAGATATGCATTCTTACTTTTGTATTTTGAGAGTTTATGTATATTTAACATAGTGATTCTATTCGAGATCATAGGGCATATAGGTCTTATAAGATAAAAGGTGGAAAGTGCGAGTCCAACATTCAAGGGCAGCCATTGCAAGTTTTTTATGACTGGCCGGTAAGTTGGTGAAAATTTACTCTTATGAATACAAAACATATATGTACTATACATAGGACCATGGTTGCATATATAAATATCCACTTTCCCATTATATAGTGCCATAAGCAACCATCTGGATCTGTCCTCTGTGGATACTGCGTGTGCGAGAACATGAGAGAGCAGTTGATACGTCAGCAACCCTTCTGAGGTAATACAAGTAATAGTCGTGTATATAGTATTGTACACCATAGTATTGACAAACTATGTATATGCAGGAATATAAGGTATTGACAAACTTTCTTTGCAGGAATATAAGGAAGACAAGGCAAAGCGCATCACCGAACGTACTTTGTACAACATAGTTGAGGACCTGAGCCTTTTTCTATTGAAGCACGTCATTTTAACGGAAGGGAGGTATCATGATCATGACAGTGAATTATCGAAGCCAGAGTACCGAGTGCTAACAGAGATTTCTAGGCTAAAACTAACTCGGAATGGTTATTAGACCACCTGTGCAAACTTGGATGTATGT